>CM031234.1:276721473-277921473 GCA_018340775.1 Taxus wallichiana var. yunnanensis
AAAGAAGTTTTTGCAAAAATGAAAAGAATGGTTGGTGTTTTAATTTCATGGAAAATAAAGTAGAAATAAAGGCCTTTATTATACCCACTTATGGAAGTAGAGGTAATATAAGAATACATATAAGATATACTAGATGGGTTACCTCTAAAGAGGTCCATATGATTAACAAAAATAAGGTCCTAAATGGGATATTTAGGGTTCTAGTGTTAATCTAAATAGGAGGACTAAAAACGATGTAAATAAACTAAAGTAGTATGAAATAAATGTAGAAAAACTATTCTAAGTGAATTAAAACCCCTAATATGAAAGAGCAAAAGGAAATGACTTAGTTGATTGATGGTGGCTATCATGCAGTTGTCATGAGATCTAGAAATCGAACTCAAAAATGCAAATGAACACTCGGGGGGCCATGTGAAGGGTAGATATGGGCTTGTAAGATGAAATAGGCAAGCTTTGAGAGTGTATTGGGTGCCTTGAGGGTGCCCAGTGCATGTAGTTTGGGTTCTCGAAACAATATAAATGCTCAAAACCTAATTTTCCATGATCATGAAGTATCTCTAAATAATCACTATTTGTAATACTGAATTTTCTAGATGAACTAGATGATGCCTTGCATAAGAAGAAGAAGAAGGGGTCAGATTGACCTTAGCCACCAAACTAGTGGACTTATCGATGAGCGTTGCACTACATTACAAACCCTGATGTAGTTTTGGTGAGTGTGTATGTCGTGCCTAGGTGCTTTGATGTTAGTTGCAATTTGTGAAATAGCGAGCTATGGTGTTATATGGATGCAGTGATGCAAATGTATGAATATCTGGATGGAGTGAAAGTAGTAATAGAATGTAATGACCTATGACCCTCATTATGGTATTATAAGATTTATATTTATAGGATTCTCAAGTTTAATTTAGCAATTAATCCTAACAATGCAGACTTGAGGAAATGATAAAGGCAAGACAAATGGCTAGAAGTGACCCAAAAAGGAGTGAAAGATGTTAAGCATAGATTGGGGCTCCCAGTGGGATCGGGATTGCCCAGGCACCCAATATAGGGTGGGGTGCCCAAAATTAGGAGCTAGAAACTTTAGGAATTTAGAAAATGGGGTGATAAAGTATCCTGAATATCACGGGAAACATGAAATAAAAGATAAGAAAAGGGGGCCAAAAGGGAGGATTAATTAGTACTTTGTACACTTGAGAACCTTCTAAATAGTAGTAGAAGACCATGCTAAATATTGTCTAATGTGAAATATTTGTGTCTACATTTTCCCATAGTTTATGTTGGTGAACAAATAACTCGATAACATAAAGTAGATAGAAAAGTGTACCTGATGTCCGTGCCAGAGTGTAGAAGAAAATGTGTTGATGAACTAAAACCATGGAATGAAAAAAATAAAAAATTAAGGAGCATGGATTATAAAGATGTAAAATGTAAATAAAAGTGATGAGAGTGAACCTAGGGCCGGAACACGTGTGTAGATGTTGCATGATTGTGGTGTACTTGCATGGTTAGTATGGAAATTTCCATCATGGTGTGTTGTCATTATGTCGTCATTTTTGTTGTTTTTGCCCCCAATTTGACTACTTGTTTCTCATTTATAGTTAGACTGCAGAGAAGAAAAATCAAGTAGTCAAATATGTATGGATGTAAAAATGTTCTATAAAATGCAAATGTAAAGTATGCTTTAGACTAGAAAGTGTAAATGGAAAAAATGGAACATGTGTGGCTAATCCATGTCGAGAAAAAGGGTTTAGAAGGATATCTTGTATTGTCATGAGTTTTTCAGGTGATCTCATGCACATTTGACGAAGTGTAGGGAGGAAATGCTTGGTGTCCTCCAACACTAACCATTCTGCTGAAATTTGTTGAAGAGATCTCTGCCTACGCTTTCGTTTTTGGGTGATCCTATGCCCTTTGGATGGAGAAGTGTGGAGAGGCCACCTTATAACCCCTGAGCATGTGACCGCTCCGCGAATTGTCAGAAGGACACCATGTCCTATTAAGGCCACTATGTATGGAGTTCGTAGACTAGTTTGAACTCACTCATTGTGTGAAATGGTGTAGATACGTTGTGTTAGTATAAACCCTCAATGATGCCACTCCTCTTTGGGGGAATATCGACAACCCCATGGAAGGAGAATGCATGCCCAAAGAGGACCATCACACACTTTGGCATTGTAACAAACTCAGCCCTACAAGGGGAAGGGAAAGCATTTCGTAGATACCAAGGTGCACACAAAAGGGGATGGCTAGCCAATACAAGTGTTATTCTGAACACATGCATGCAAATAAGTGTAAAATACATAGACAATGTAGAAAAACTACCAAGTACGATGGTGTAAACATGAAAGAAAACAAGTAGACCACACAAAGTGGGTTACAAACATAGACATCACTCACGATGTTTGCATGACATGGAAGGCCATCAAGGCCACCAAATTTTGCAGAGTGTACACACAGAAAAAGGAAAAGTCTACAAACAATGACAAACAACACATACAAGTAAAAAGAAACATGCATTAAGGAAACATTTAGTCCTACAAAAATAGTATTGCACATGGAACACCCGTTAGCATGTTAGAGTGAAAACCAATATGTCAAAGTGTGTAGGAAAAAGTAGTAAAAGATGTTAAGTGCAAAATGAAACAATAACACCTGCATGAGACAAAATTTGGATTCCCCTAGCGACCAGTATAGTAAGGGTAGAAGGTGAGCATCCATACCACGTGTAAATTTACTGTATCTACAATCACACTAGACAAATGCATGAATTTTCCTGTGTGTATGATAATGACATATAAGAAGGAAAACTAACAATTGTAGTAAAGTGAACATGCATAACACTAGTAAGAAAAAGTAAATGCTACTAAGACAATGCAATATGATGTGGATGGATGGAATGGAATGCAATATGGAATGATAGAGCAATGTGCCCCCAAGTGTATGGAAGTGTATGCAGATGTTCATTTTGTTTTCCCCGAGTGTATGGAAGTGTATGCGGTGAGGTCGATAATAAACCATAAGCGAGAGTACATCATTAGGAAATAGTCAACTATTGTTTATTATGTCTAGTGCTTGTTTGTGATGAGTGTGTATCTGTAATGGTGATGAAATGAGACATGGGGAGAAAACGTGCATGGAATGTATAGCGTAAGCATATACTACAAATTTTTGAATAGGCAGTGATGACTTAGCCCTAAGAATATATTGTTATAAGATGAATGGATGGAATGCGTCATATAGAGAGGTGTGCATGGACCTTATAGCCTAAGCATATACCATGAATTGGTTTAATAAAGGAGTGATGATTTAGCCCCCAAGCATATCACTACATGATGGTAGAAGAAGGTGATGATTTAGCCTATAACGTATGTCACTACGAGATGGATGATGATGGTGTATGAAGCATATATGAGTAGGTAGCGGATAATAGAAAGTGGTGATTTTAGCACTAAGCATAGATCACTATGCATTGAATAAGGTGAGGGTGGTGATTTAGCCTAAAGCATATACCACTAATGGATGATTAGAAGAAGTTATGATGTAGTAGAATGACTTAGAAGAGGGTGATAGAATATGTGATGATTGAACATAAGAGGATAATGTAGAATTGATGAAGGAACCTAAGGTGTATAACAAAATAGGATATGATGATGAGTTTGGGTGAAAATATAGCCTAGAGAATGGTCACTAGTCCAGTATGAATGTGGTATGATGACATGTTGCATGTATGTAAGGACCATTTGATTGGTAAACCCTCGGCACTCGAGTATGGACCGAGGAACTAGAGTGTGTCATAGGGTGATGAGTGAAGTGCGTAAAACAATGTAGTTGAGATTAACAAGGTATGTGAATGTGAATGTAATGTAATAAATGCATAGGTAGAATTAAAATGTTTAATGATGATAGATACACTAGACCCAAGTATAAGGAAATCTAATGTAACATGTAGAATGTATAGGATGTATGGATGACATGGAAAACTAGACTCATATAGGATGATGACTAATGTAGTGTGGATGAGATGGATGATGTAGAAATGATTAGTAGATGAGGTATGTATATGATGATGTAGGATGTATATGTATAGGTCTGGTAGTGTAATGTGTGGGGTTCATTGTAATAATAATCCCTTAACAATCTAGTGTGAACTAAAGCACTAGGGTGCGTCATTGGGTGGCGAGGGTGTGATAATAGATTATCAAAATGTGGATAGGTGAGGGATCAAAGGAGTGAGATATACAACCATGGTAGAATGAGGATAGGGGTTTATAATTTCTATGCCCCCCAAGTGACCATGTGAAAAGGGGACTATGAAATGCCATCAAGTAAATCATCGTTGTCTTGATCGAAACCGATAGGAGTGGCATTAGAAACTTGGTAAGTGATAGAATGAGGCGGATCATACAAATATGTATTATGAAGAAGGAGGTAGGAATTCATCACATATTCTTCATCCTTAAAAGACATTTGTGGGCATCCATGAGCACACCAACGTTAAATGTTAGGTGCATACGTAGGAGAAGAATCATTAGTTTGCGATGGAGATAATCTTGAAAGGAATGGGGAGAGAGAGTGAGGAATGAATTAGGTCAAGTGTACCAACAATATAATAAGGCTAAGATCATCCAAGCATAAATTGAAACCCATGGGGAGTGCGTGTAACAAATACTGTTAAGTGAAAAACCCATAACCCATAAGCCGTTGTAATATGGAAATAACCATAATAAAGATGGGGTGAATGGAGAGGTGGAAATATGTCATTAAGTGTCATGCCAAACTTGGGTAAGCAATCACATGTACAAATAGTATCAAACCTAGTGAGATCAAGAGGATTGTGTTCCCAGAAGTGTCCTATTTATATATAAAGTACAGGTAAAGGGTGGCTACAATACTACTTTTGGGGGAGAGGTAGATGAAACTACATTGACACTATTAACAGAGCCCTTATATAGGATCATGACATTAGTGGATGGAGGATTTTTTAAATGGTACTCTCCAGGGCCATTGGTGACAAAGTGTTTCTTCAAAATAAGAATTGTCCACACCGAGAGGAGTAAAATCAAGTTTTTGTAATGTTTCATCAGTGAGTTTGAAAATAGAAACCTTGTCATTAGACTCGGTGGAAATGTCGGTGTGTGCGTCATCTGTTTGGGTAGTACTATCGATGACATTTGAAGGTGGTGAAGAATTAGGGGATGGTGGGGATGGAGTGCTTGTGAGGACAAAGACAATGGGCAAAATAATAGCTGAAGTTTGAGTAGATATAGCAGGAGAAGGAATGATGGGAATAGTAGATGTGGCTACACTAGATTGGATAACATCCTATTGATTCAAGTTAGCATACAAAATAGGTTGAGGTGGTGGGACAAGCATAGAAGTGTACAGGGTCAATGTGATAATATTTGAAGGGTTTCGGGTCAACGGTAATAATATGTTCATAACCATCATAAAGTAATTTGACACATTGATGTATAATGGAGGGTACAACTTGCATGGTGTGGATCCAAGGCCCTAAGAGGAGATTAAATTGAAAAGAAGCATCGAGGATGTAGAATTCAGTAAGAATGGTTTTAGGTATGACTTGAATATGAAGGGAGATTGTGCCTAAGCATGTACGAGTGGAGGAATCATAACCACAGATGAGAGTGGAGTTACGAGAGATGAGACTATCATTGATTCCTAATTATTATAAAAGGGAATGGGCATAAAGATTAATGGAAGACCCATTATCAATGAGGACATGCTTAATACATGTAGTACTAATGACAGTGGTAATGAGCAAGGGTGCACAAGGGTTATTATGGGTGGCAGGTGATATGTCCTCGTCTGTAAAGGAGATCGAATAGGGTAAACTACAAAGAGATTGAATGAGATGGGAAAAATATTTGGTAGATTGGTCACGTTCATATGAATGGCAAGAAAAGTAGCCTTAAGTGTAGTCTAACAGTCTTGTGCATTACGTAATAAATCATAAAGGGATATCTTAGCTGGTGTATTTTTAAGTTGATCAATAATATCATAGCCTTTAGGAGTAGTTGGTGGAGTGGTGGATGCAGCTAGTGGTGGTATGGAAATAGGTGGACCAATCGGTGGAGTGATATGAGTGCGATGAGTAGTGATTACATTGATGGATGAGTCCTACGGGGTGTGATAAAGCAAGGTGTTTGTTGATTGTAGACACACATGAAGTCATTGTGGCGTGTAGTTATATTAGCAACCTTGGTAGGTGTATAGGTGGGGTACAAAGATTGGGCCATGACCTGATAAGGGGAGGACATGGTAGGAGAAAAGGGGTGAGAACAAAACCCTAGAAGGTGGTGGAAAGAACAATCGGGTTCACCAAAATGATTAAAAAAAATAAGGTCCTAAATGGGGTATTTAGGGTTCTAGTGTTAATCTAAATAAGAGGACTAAAATGTTGTAAATGAACTAAAGTAGTATGAAATAAATGTAAATAAACTATTCTAAGTGAAATCAAACCCTAATATGCAAGAGGGAAAAGGGAAATGACTTAGCTGATTGATGGTGACTATCACTAGTTTTCGTAGATATGGAACTAGAACTTGGTAGTGTAGGTGAACACTCAGGGGCCCTTCAAAGGGAATATCTGGGTTGTCTAAGATGACACTGGCACCTGGGAGTGTAATGGGGTGACCTAAGGCTCCTAGTCTTGATCTCGGACTCAAAACAATATAAATTCTCAAAACACTAATTTGGTATGGTCGCTTAAGTGTCTCTGAATACTCTCTGTCTATCGCACTAGATTTTCCATATGAACTGGATGACACCCTACACAAGAAGAAGAAGAATGGGTCGGACTTACCTCAACCACCAAACCGTTGGACTTATCGTGGTAGTACTACACTATATTATGTACCTTGATGTAGTTATTCTACGGTGAGTGTGTGTATGTCGTGCCTAAGTACTCTTGTGCGGTTGCACTTTGTGAAATAGCGAGCTATGGTAGCTATAAAATATGTAGATAGTATAATAGAATGAATAAAATCCCTCCTCCTCTAATAATGTGTGTGATGCAGAATTCCTAGCTTGAATGTATAGTGTTATGTGGATGTAAGTGATGCAATGGATGCAAGCCTAGATGGAGTGATAGTAGTGATAGGATGTAATGACCTAGGACCCTCATTATGGTTTTATAAGCTTTATATTTATAGGGATCTCAAGTTTAATTTTGTAATTAATCCACAGAAAATGCCGGCGAGGAAAATATAAAGATGGCCAATAACTAGAAGTGACCCAAAACAGAGCGAAAGAGGCTAAGCATGGATCGGGAACCCAGTGGGACCAGGTGCCCTAGTACGGGGTGGGTGCGAATTGGGGCTAGAAACTTAGGAAGTTATAAAATGGGGTGATCAAGTATCAAGGAATACACATGAAAGATGAAATATAAGATAAGAATAAGGTGGCCAAAGGGGGGATTAATTAGTACTTTGTACACTTGAGAACCTTCTAAATAGTACTATAAGGCCGAGATAAATATTGTCTAATGTGCAATATTTATGTCTACACCATATCTGAGAGAATATTGTCTTGATCCAAAGATCAACCTTTCTAAATCAGGAAGCCTACATGACGATCCCAAAACAAAGTGAGGATTTGATCAAATACGTGACATATCGATACATAAAGGATTTGTGAGAGAAAACATGATTTCATGTGTAATTCTCGAAATATTAACTCCCAAAAAAGGATGGATATTAGAGAATGTGTGTGAGAAATAGAGTAATAAATAACATCACAATTAAGTATCGGTTCCCAATTCTAAGATTGGATGATATGATGGATGTGCTAGTGGGAGACCAATATTTTAGTAAGAGTGACCTTGAGTGGGTACTACAATATCTGAATCCGTGAAGGGGATGAATGGAAAATGACTTTCAAAACAAAATATGGATTGTACGAGTAGATGGTGATGTCATTCGGGTTATCTAATGTACCTAGTACATTCATGAGGTTGATGAACAAAGTATTGTGAGAATACTATGGTAAGTTTTGGTTGTTTATTTTTATGATATTTTGATATTCAGTAGGATAGTGGAAGAACACTTGTTGCATTTGAAATTGGTGTTAGAACTGTTACAAAAAGAGAGTTTGTATGCAAACTTAAAGAAGTGTATATTTCTTCAGAAAAGTCTAGTTTTTGGGGTTTTCATCTCATAAGATGGATGAGGAAAAAGTAAAGGAAATTTTGGAATGGTCTATTCCAGGAATATGAAAAAGGTTCATATTTTCATGGGTGAAATTTTTAAAAGGAATTTGTTAGCATTTCCACACCCATAATAGAGTGCACAAAGGAAAGGAGTTTCCATGGACCAAGGTAGTAATGAATAGTTTTGAATTGTTGATGAAGAAAGTGTCGAGGTACCTATATTGGTATTACTGATTTTAGCAAGGTCTTTGATGTTGATTTTGATGCCTCACATGTCAGGATTGGATCTGTACCGAGTCAAGAAGGACGACCTATAGAATTATTCAAGTGAAAATCTAAATGGATTTGGGAGGAAATATTCTATTTATGACATGGAATTGTATAATATTGTTCAAGCATTAAGGAATTGGAGACATTACTTGGTAGCCAAGGAATTTTACTCTTTACTAACCATAAAGCATCAAGGTATGTAAAAAACATAAGAAACTAAATAAAATATACTTTTGTCTTAAAGCATAATTCAAGTAAGAACAATTAAGTTTTTAATTCCTTAGGAAGGCATGTAACACTTTTGATAAGAATGAAAAATGAGGTAGTAGGGTTTGAGGTTGTTAAGGAAATGTATGAAAGTGATCCAAATTTTAGTGATGTTGTGAGACAATATAAGGACCCTAAAATAGGCCATGGTTCTTCCGATTATTTTATGGAGGATGGTTATTTATTTAGGGAAAGAAATTATAAGATAATTGCATATTAGGGTTTGGTTGGACATTTTGGTATATAGTAAGACAACCTCATGTGATAGAGAAGTATTAAAGGTAAAGTAAAGCGGGACATAAATAGGATTGTATCAAGATGTATAGGGTGCCCAATGGCTAAGGGCCATGCACATAATACTTAGTTGTATATGCCATTGCATGTTCTATAGGGCCATTGTTTGATTTGAGTATGGATTTTGTTTTAGGAATTCATAACACACAATGAGGAATTATTATATCTTTGTTGTGGTAAATAGGTTCTATAAAATGTAACATTTAATTACTTGTAAGAAAACTAATGAAGCTTCTAAAGTTACCTATTTGTATTTTCAAAAGTGGTTAGGTCATGGCCGAGTTCCAAGAATGATCACTTCCGATCGGACACAAAGTTTTTGAGTCATTTTTGAAGACCCTATAGAGGAAAAGGGGGACACAACCAAAGTTAAGTAGTGCATATCACCCTAGACTAATGGAAAAAAATAATTAGTGAACAAGATCTTGGGAAATATTCTAAATTTCATAGTTGGAGAAAATTTGAAACAATGAGATTTGGCTTTACCAGATGCTGATTTTGCCTATAACAACTTGATAAAAATGTCAATCAAAGTCTCATTTCCACATTATCTATGGTAGGAAAACCTTGAAAAAATTGAGATCTGATTGTGTTTCTGGTGAAGATAAAACTAGTGATGATGCAAAAGAATTTGTAGAACACATGCTAAAATTACAGGAAGAAGTGAGGGAAAATATGAAAGTTAGTAATGTAAAATATAAATAATTTATGGATGCAAGTAGGAGAGTAAATGCATTTGAATAAGGAGATATGGTTATGGTTCATCTCAAAAAGTAGAGGTTTCCAAAAGGGACATATAATAAACTAAAGTATAAGAAGATTGGGCCATGTAGGATTATGAAGAAAATGAGTGATAATGCCTACAAGGTGGAGCTACCTGACAACTTTGCTATTTCACCAATTTTTAATATTTTGACTTGTATAAGTTTCTAGGTCATGAGGAAAATGTTGAGGAGGAATAAATAAATTAGGAGAAAGTAGATCTTTGAAGAAGAAAAAGGATAGGGTAATGTGTGTCTTAGACAAAAAGACAATCACTACTAGGAATGGGAGCTACAAAAAAAGATATTTGTAGTCTGTGGGAAGGTGTGTACCAGGGAAAAAAAAATACTTGGATTCCTAAGTGGGAGTTGAAGAATATTGACAGTGGAAAATTGTATGAATTCCATCAACTGAATTCACAAGAGAAAATTTCTTTTCAACCAGGGGAGAATGACGTGGGGTATAACTTTTGCAGACCATAACTTTTGATCCGACCATTGGATCATCTTGAAAATTTACAGGTTGTTAGATATCAGAATTAATATGCCATGTGTAACATTTTAGGAACGTTTGGGTGCTATTTTGGCATATATTCGGGCCAAATTTCCTCCTAGTGGTCTAAAATTGGCTTCAAATGTTTTTTTTTCATTTTGTCTAGAACTTAGAGTTTTAATATATTTTGTTGTGTTTTATGTAATAAGCTAAGATTTGATGTATGCCTTAATTTATAAAGGAATATTTTATACAAAAATTGGGGTCCATCAGAGGTGATTTAATTTTTAGGGTTTTTTTTGTGTTTTAGGGTTTTATTTTCACATTTTAGGGTTTTCTTGGAAATAGTGGGAAATAAAAGGAATATTTTAATGTTATACAATATTAGTGTGGATTCATGAATGAGAAGAACACTATTTTGAAGCTTTTGGAGTTTCACAAAATTGTGTGTGTGTGTGTGTGTGTGTTTTGACCTCTTTTAGTTGGATCCACACCGGGTTGTATATTGTAAAAACTATATATTTTTATATTTTTGTTCATTCAAGTATATATTTTGGCTAGGTTGTTATAACCTATAAAACCTCCTAGTTTTCCTTATTCAACTGTTTAATACCTAGAAGTATTGCAGCTCTTTCTTCTCGTTGTAATAAGCCTATCAACTACTTGTAATCTAATATTTCATATCAATTAAATAATTATGCATTTCCTCCTATTTATGGTTCTCAACAAACTCTAGTTCTTTAAATATAGTAATAATTTAAATTACGTAAATGATTGTGATTTTAATAATTTTGATTTTTTAATAATTTTTTTATATATACATTATTTTCCTTTAATGAAATCCAAATTATAGATTTAAAATGTATGTTTGATAGGGACTAAGGAAATTTAACACCTATAATATATTGGAAAAGTTGTAAACAATGATTTGTATATTTTAATCGATATTTGTAAGGGGTGTATAAAGGAATGAAGTCCTTAATATAGAAGGAGCAAGTCATTGCTCCTTGAAAGGTAAACTCCATACAAATCATTCTTTATGATGGTCATATGGAGTAGAGGCAAAGTTGGGAGTAGAGGCAAATGCTAACTCTATAAAAGGTGGAAACCTTAGTTGAAATTTTCCTCTATAGATTCTTCGATTAGTTAGAAGCTAACAATTTTTTAAATGAAAGGAATTAATACAAAATATTGATTCCCTCCTCGTCTCGAATACTACTAATTAACTTGAGGTATTTATCAACAAAATGGAACTCAAAGTTTGAGTGATGATCCTTTTGCACTCTCAAGTGTTCTAAAGAATAGAAAAATATGATCGTATATCATATGGTGAATAAAATTTATGTTCTTGATATTAGATGTAGTATGGATTAGGAAGATACTGTAAATAATTTCAACCATATATTATAAATTTATTCCCTCATCCATTGTAAAACAAGAGTGAAAAGATATAAAATATAATTCAAATAATATCATAACCTATTTCCATGTAAGAATGAGAGAGAGACCACATATGAACGTTGTAAATTTTTTTAAAGAGAAGTGTAGACAAACTATAGGCAATCACACATAGTCAGAATAAAGATTTGACCCTAAAAGCTAAGTCGAACATCCTTTTCTAGGAAAGATAGTTCAGTTTCTCTACTATTTAAAAACTTGCCGATTTGGAAAGCTCATTGTTGTATTTACATAGCATGCATAGAATCACTTCTAACAATTTAATGAGAGGAATCTCTTTCATGAGATAACGGAAGTTACTAACATTAAGTTTTCACTGTAGTTGCTGACATTATGGTAGTGAATTCTCATTGAGTCTTTAAAGTGTTGGCATGAATATTTATTTAATTAATAACATAAATTAATAAATTGATTTTATCAATCTTGTTGTATGGGAAATGTAACCAATTTTTTATTTTTTTAACAAAATGTTTTCTTTTTTAGGTGTGTTGCCCCTATGAGAAAGAGCCTCCTGTGCGTTCACAGCAGGGGAGTTAAATTTGACATGTGTTTAGATGTTTTTCTGTGTTTTCTAGTTGTAAAAATCAGATTTGGATTGTAAATCTTTCGAGAAGATCGTATTTTGTTAATCCGCGGTTATATTTTGTAGAAATTAGGAAAATCTAATATTGAAGAACAAAAATAAAATAAGGAATATTACAAATAAATAGAGTATTTATAACTCAAATCGTGACTTCATGTATATATATCTTTTCCCATGTCGAGCTTCAACTCAATACAATATGTGTGTGTATAAAACACTTACAATTGCCTCCAATATAGAGAGGCATTTCACCTAATAATAGAAAGCTAAACTCTTAAAAATAGAACATCAACTAAAAATAGCACATACTTGTGCATGAATACAAAGCTTTTTGATTTCTTTTCTTTTCCTAAAATTAGGAATCTAAAACTGAATTGATTAAAAATAAAAGCATGTAAAAAGTAAATCTGTTGTTTGCTTTTCCTAATAATAGACTAGGGGAAAAATTAAACTCTTTTTCTAACACCCCCTTAATTTTTATCATCAAATTTTTCTTATTCTGTTGAGTGTACGTTTCAGATCGACATATTCATAATAAAAAACTCCCAAACAACTTCTCAAATATTCAAAAATTCATTTCCCAAATATTTTGTAAAGATATCGAAAAAAGCGATCTTCAAATCAGTAAAATTCAAAACAAATTTCCTTATTATTAACCAACTCTTTGATGAAGTGATGTACCTTATGTCTATATGCTTACTCCTCTTGTGAAAAACATGATTTTTGGATAATGTTATTGCTGAATTGTTGTCACAAAAATGTATGTAGTATCCTCTGGATTCTGCCTCAAATATTTCAACACTCTTCTAATCTAAACAACTTGACATGTTACTCATGTTTCTGCTACATACTCTACTTTTGTTGAAGGTAGTGTGATTATGGGTTTCTTCTTCGATGCCCATGAAACTACACCTGTTCCAAAGTGAAAAACATCGCCGGATGTGCTCTTTCTTTCATCTATACTTCGACATTGTCAATGTCTATATAACCTATGAGTTTGAACTCATCTAAAGTTGAATACAAGATTCCATCATTCTTAGTTCCACATACATACCTCAAAATATTTTTTCCACCTTGCTAATGTGAATCTTTTGGAGATTCCATGAACCTTGAGATCAGTTTCACACCATACATAATATCAGGCCTTGTGGCCATCAAATACACGAGACTTCCAACTAGCCTTTTGAAAAATGTTGGATCTACAAATGATCCATTGTCATCTTTTATTAGCTTCAAACCTATTGCAATAGGTTTTGGTGTTGGCTTGCAATTCAACATGTTAAATCTCTTCAAAACATCATTAGCATACCTTTATTTTGAAATAAAAACTCTAGCTTTTGATTGTTGAAGTTTAATGCCCTAAAAATAGTGCATGAGTCCTACATCTTGTTCATTGATCTTGATGTATAAGTTAGAATATCTGGTGCTCCTACTTTGAAACCATTCATGTATCAAATATGAATCAATCCTACTATACCAAGCAATAGGTGCTTGCTGAGACCATAAAGTGTTTTTCTCAACATGTATACATTTCCTTCATGACCTTCAATCTCATAACCTTCGGCTGATTCACATAAACTTCTTTAAGAAAACAATTCAAGAATGTTGATTATTCATCCATATGATAAATACGCCATTTGTTTTGAGCTACAATTACTAAAAGCATTCTTCTTTGTCCAAACAAGCTACAGTGCAAATGTCTCATTGTAATCTATTCCATATTGTTATGAAAAAACTCTTGCAGCCAACCTTGCTTTATGTTTACGTATTTTACCATCATTATTATATTTGGTTTTGTAAACCCACTTCACTCCTATTACGTCTTTTCCTTCTAGAAGATTTACCAATTCTCATGTATGATTCTTCTCTATGGTGTGTATCTCATTATCCGTGGCTTGAACCCAAAATTTATTATTTATATCCTCTTCAAAATATATTGGATCTGCGTCTTGAAAAAATAATGCAAATACCAAAAAGGCATTAGTTGTATGAACATCATAAATCTCACTAAGACTCCTTGTTTTCTGCTTCAAAGGATATTAGATGATGGATTGTTTTGTACTAAATAAGTTACTTCTGGTGTTCTTTGTGGTGTCTCTTACATGGCTGAAGATGATTGAAATCTTAGAGACCTCCTAACTGTAGATGGAGGTGTAGCTTGTGCTACAAATTGTGGTGCATGTCCAAGATTCAAAGAAGATACAATACCTTGCTGCTCTACACTTTCATCTGTCATATCATCATGAGGAATAATTGTTGTTACACTAACTATTTTCTCAATATTTCCATCCCATTCCTCATTTTCAACAAACTATACATCTCTACTGATTTTGACCTTTACATTAATGGATTAAACAACTTTTAATATTTTGTATTCTTTGAATATCCAACAAATATGCACTTTTCTCATTTTTGTCTAACTTTTCTTTATATCATCGAGACACGTGTGTATGCCATACAACCAAAGATTCTAAAATGAGAAACAATGTGTTTCCTATTAGTCCAAACTTGTTGAGAACCATGTCTTGAATTATTTTCGTTAGAAACTTGTTTAACATGTAAACAACAAAGAGCTACTACTTCTGCCCAATACTCATTTGAAATATGCTTTTCCTTCATCATACTTCTCGCCATCTCCATGATGGTTCTATTCTTTCTCTCTATTACACTATTCTCGGTGTGGTGTATAGCTAGTGGTAAACTACTTGGGTGTACCATGATATTTGTAAAAATTTAGACAAGCATTGGAAACATACTCACCTCCTTTGTCTGTTCTTAGAACTTTGATGTAGTTCCCACTTTGTTTTTATACTAAGGCCTTGAACTGCTGAAATATATCAAAAACATCTGATTTGTGTCTCAAAAAGTACACCTATGTTTTATTTGTATAGTCATAAATGAATGTCATAAACTATGAACAACCTCCAATAGAAGTTTGCATCGTTCCACATAAATTTGAGTGAAAAATCCAAGTGGTGTACTTTCTCTTGTTTTTTCCAACTGGAAAGACTCTCTGTGTTGCTTCCCAAAAATACAACCTTCACAAACTATCTCTGGTTTTGAATCAAAGTCAAACATTTTACCATATTTTTCCTATGTAATAAATTCACACCACCAAAATTTAAATGACCAAAGCCGAGATTCCATAGCCATGATTCATCTTTTCAACCGACTTAAAAGATGATTCAATTTCTTTAGCTATGGAAAATCTACAATATGAGCTTTGGATGTGGCTGGTCTAATCTTGAAAGGAAACATTTTTTTCTTGTCATCTTTTAAAGCAATCATCAAGTACTTGGAGATTTATCTGTGATCACACATTCATTGTCTTCAATGTAAACTTTGTATCCTTTTTGTACCAATTGACCAATGCACATAAGATTGTGCTTCAAAGCTGCAAAATAATAAAAATCCCGCATAATATTTTTCTCCCTCGTTTAGTTATAATGTTGATTGTTCCTTTTCCTTTTACAAGATTCTTGTATTATTATTCCCAATGGTAACCTCTATTTGTATTGACTCATCCAAATTGGAAAATAAATATAAGTTACCTGACATGTGATTACTGCAACCAGAATCCAAATACAATACATCACTAGGACTCTCTTGTGATAGATTACACTCAATAGGAGATAAAGAAGGTGTTTCTTCAGTAATATTTATGCATGCAATAAACATGGAGCTTGGAGTAGATATTCAAACCTGATTTTGATTTTGGTTGTTCTGATCATACTATTTTTTCCTACAATCATAATCATAATGCCCATATCTCTTGTAATAGTGACACTGCACATGCGACTTATCCTATCTCTAACTAGAAAAATGATTATGATTGTGCTCTTGACTCTGTCCTCTTCCACTTGAGTTTGATGGATCATTGGTGCATCCTCTAGATGAACTTATTCCTCTGCCTTTAGGGCTAAATATTCCTCTTCCTCTTCCATGATTTCCTGATACTTGTGATGAAAAAAGATTGATCTACAACTGCATGTGATCTATTCAACCTCTGTTCATGATTTATTAGTGATGCATGCAACTCATCAATTGAATACTAACTTATATCTTTAGTTTCTTCAATAACAACTACCAAAGGATCAAATTTTGCAGGAAAACTTCTAAGCAATCTTTCAATAATCCTTCCTTCTTCAATAGTTTGACCATGGAATTTAATTTGATTGACTAAACCAAATACAAAAGTGAAGAATGATTTTATGGAATCTAAATATTTCATTGACATATTTTCAAAATCTCTTCGAAGTAATTATATCTTTACATTTTTACTTTCTCTTTACCTTGACATGCAAATTGGAGAGTTTCTCATGCTATTTGTGCTTTATTGGGTGCTAGCACTCTAGGTAAGATGCTTTCATGCATGGCTTGATGAATAAAGAAAAGAGATTTTCTATCTTTTTTTCTTAATTCCTTAAAAGTGTCTTTCTCTTCTTTTGAGAGTGCATTATATGTTGCTACATCTGTGGGCTCTGTGTACCCATTCTCTATGATTTCTCACCCATCACCGGGATCTGAATAGTACCTTCATGGTTAATGACCAATACTCGTAATTTTTTTCTTGTAAATTGTAGTGTGTGCGAGATAGGATATAGAAGCCATAACCTATTCTTAATTAGAAACCTGCTGAAAAAACCATGCTCTGATACCAATTTGTAGAAATTAGGAAAATATAATATTGAAAAATATAAATAAAATAAGGAATATTGCAAATAAATAGATTATTTCAAACTCCAATAAACACTTCTGTGCATATATATCTTTTCCCATGTCATAGCTTTCACTCAATATATTGGAGGAAATTGTAAGTGTTATTTCCTCCAATATAATCTCTATATTGGAGGAAATAACACTTACAATTGCCTCCAATATAGAGAGGTCTTTCATCTAACAATAGAACACTCAACTCTTAAAAATAGAACATCAACTAAAAATAGCGCATGCTTGTGCATGAATACATTTTTTTAAATTTTATTTTCCTAAAATTAGGAATCTAAAAATGAAATGATCTAAACTAAAAGCATATAAAAAGTAAAATGATGTTTGATTTTCCTAATAATAGACTAAGGAAAAATTAAACTCTTTTTATAACACATTTTAATGAATGCCATTACATTTTTCTTCTAAAACCCTATAACATGAATTTTGATTTTTAATTGCGGACGTGAGCATGTTTCTTTAACATTAAAACGGGAAGGAGAGACAACACGTCCTCATTTTCCAGCTTTGTAGAAAGTAGTATTTTGTCCCCATTTAATGATATCCAAAATATGATCAGTAAATTCAAAGGCAAGGATTTTGTGAGAGGAAATGGTCAATTTTCTTAGAGCCTAAACCATCGCAAATCTCACTTCCGTTTTTTGAGACCAGGTGCCAAATTTCAATAACACAGGTCATCGACCCAACCATGGATAGACTCTTCCGAAATCGTCTCACTACCCTATGCAATAACAATGAAACATCGTGAAAATATGGTGGTGGGGATGGAAACTAGTGGTGCAGCTTCCTTCGACGCCCATTATTACAGTTCATATTGATTTTTAAGTGGCCATGATAAAGATCTTTAACTCGAGCCTACTCACGGGAAAGTGGGGGCATATCATAAAGGGTTCCTCAAAGCTTTTCAATGGCACTAGAAGGAATTCAAATGAAATATATCTGCAAGAACATGTTCCTTGAGAAAATTTTTCTAGAATGTTCTTTCATGTACGATGAACTCTTTGATGTTTGAATCAGTTTAAAATTGTTTCATTAAAAATAGACCAAGATATATTCTTTACTTGGCCATGTAGAAATCTATTGTAATATGACAAAATATTTTAGATAATATGTTATGCGAGAAAATATTATATTCCCTTCCTATGTTTCTATGCAAACTAGTGTCATTATTTGTAGTAGATTCAAAATCTATAAAGTATGTATTTGTTTTCCTTGGCGTAATGTGTTGTTTTCCTTTGAATTGAGATAACATCAAGTCATACGAAAATTCACATAGATTTGAATTATTATTTTTTGGGATAGATTGTGTCTAAATTTTGGAACAATAACATTAATGCTTAAACTTATTTTGTGAGAACAAAAAACACCACACACACCGCCAACCATGTCTCTCATTCTCTTTGGATATCTAGTGACAACAATGGTCGGTGACACACCTTCTTGTTCCTTTCTTTGAAACTTAAGGAATGATGTGAAATATTTGTGCATGAAACCAAGTTAAATAATTATGAAATAATCACAATAATGTTTTTTCCGCAATATGAATACAAAATATCCTCAATACTATGTACTTGGAAACAACTCTTTATTTGGGTATAATATAGAATAAGAATATTTGGTGGAAGATGTTACGTCTTTAGATGGAAGTAGCCTTAATACTGTAACAACCCATAAAATTCCATTTCCTAAGAGGAAAGTCCTCGAGAATATGCAAACAAAACTATGTATGCTATCTTTTTGGTACCATTATATTCATGCATTATGTGCGGTAGAGTGCAGAAATTTACAAATTTAAGTTTACGGAAATCATTTGGAAAATGGGAGCTTTGGAAAAAGGCCTGGAGATCAATCAAATAATAATCAAGAGTGGATATTTTTCAGATGTTGTAGTTTCAAATGCCATGGTCGATATGTATGCAAGTTGTGGATTCATTCATAAGGGACGCAAGTTGTTCGATAAAGTCACTCGTGAACTTGAAGTATTTCCAGACCTTCATCCACTTTGGAACTATATGGCGACATATAAATAAATTACAAACTAAACTTACATTGTTTGGGTTGGTTCTATAATGCCTCATTAGTTCAAATAATTTGAGGGCATTCTAGCTATATCCATGCATCACATATCTGAAAAGCATTACATTATGCCTAAAATAGAGCATTATGTATGCATGGTTGTGTTATCCCAAATTTACCCCGGGTTAATTTGGATAAATCATCATAAATGGACTTAGCCATTCATATTCTTGGATAGGCAGATGATCGTCAAAGTTCAACCCCATTAGAATAGAAATGCATCATGTGTTTTGGCTCGGCTGATTTGGTCTTTATTCACGCAAATTTGGTGATCCGTGACAAATGTTTGAGTGGTTGGTTGGCTTGGGTTGGTAGGGACGGGTTGGTTGGGTGGGTTGGTCGGGTTCTTGGTTGGTTGGGTGGGTTGGTCGGGTGATTGGTTAGTTGGGAGATTGGTTGGTTAGGTAAGCGGTTGGTCGGCATGGTTAATCGTGTGTTGGTTGGTTGGTTGGTTTTGTCGATGGGTTTTGAGACAGGTTGGTTGGTGGGTTAGTTGATTGAGTTAGACGGATGGGTCGAGACAAGGAAGCATCGTACGGGGAGAAGGAAAAATAACTAGGTTGGTCAAGTTGGTCGATTGAGATGGTTGGATGGGTTGGTTAGGTCACCCGAGTTAGACATGTAACAAAGCATACGGGTGACACAACTGGGTTAGATGGTATACTAAGTTGGTCGGGTCACTAGGTGGATTATGGAGGCTATTATCCTATGCACGAAGAGATTGAGTTATATAAAAAAATAAAAGAATTGGAGGAAAAAATGGCATATCAAAGGGTTGTGACTTAGATACAATATTGCACAATTTGTTTTAGGACCATTTTTCCATGGGAAGGCCCTAGTCCAAGCTATTTCAGACTTGTAAGAGAAACTTGGCTACGCGATTGAGATGTTTCCCCAACTTGAAGAATGGATTAAGGACGTTGAATATTTTGTAGGTCAATGGGAAAATTCAGCATTTCCATCTTATGGTTCTTTCCCCATTCCCCAATCAGTTTCATCTCAACCAAAACCTCAAGTCCCAAGTTTCCCACCTGTTTCTCACATTGTGGAACCCACTTCTTCATCTTCCACTCTCCCATCCCACCTCTGCGACTCGCCTTTTTATTCCCAAGTACATTTCCCCTCTAAGAGAGAAAAAAATCAATACCTTCCCCTCAACCACAAATAAATAAATAACTAGTAGAGACCCCACCCACCACTCCTCCCACTTTCTCGAGTCCATGTTGGGAAGAGACTCAAAAATCCAGTCAAGGGGAGCAATAAGAAGAAGAGCCAAGAAAAGAAGAAATGATTAGAATCTTGGTGAGCTTGGCTCTTAGATTTGGGATTGATAAAATCCCCTTGATATTGGTGGAAGCTTCGATTGCAACTGAAGCAAAGCAAAAGTGAAAAGAAGATGATAAACAATCGGTATGTTCAGAGTGCAGTCTCATGACATCGCCCTATTTCTAAAGGTTGTTGACTAATCACTATCTGCGCAACACAAGTGAGGGAATAAGGAAATACTCCAAATCCAAAAGAGGAAGAGTGCATTCTGGTTATGGAGGAGAACCATATAGTTCTAGAGGCTTCGAACACAAAGCAGGTGATAGAAGAACCTTCAGATTCTTCCTCCTACTTCACCCCTTCAATCGCTAATGCCGAAGAAGAGTTTGAGATTTTAAACTTCATGTTTGAAGATGAGCACAACCATGGTAAGAAAATTGTAGATAAGGAGGACACCATGGAGGAGGTCAAGCACACACATCAAGACAACAAGGAGGTAGATTATCTATTTGACTTGGAGGATTTCTTCAATGGAGAGGACACCTTGGAGATCATATCATTACTCCTCCATCATCCACCTTCCAAGCACATGAACATGTTGTCACGAAGGAAAGCATTCAAGTGCAAGAACACTTGCATTTCACAACAACCCTCTTGAACCAAGGTTAGAGGATCCTAATCTTCCATGTTCTTCATAGGAGGAGAAAGGAAATACTGATGATACCATTTCCACACCATTCATCAAGGTAGAGGATAAAATGCTTACGAGAGCGGTGCAAAGAAAAAAACAACATCTTTGTGCACCTCTTTTTTTCGGGAAGGTCTGCAGGAAGCCTCCATTTTTGGATTTGAATTTTAGAGCAATGAGCGCATCCATCAGATCAGACCATGCCCAATCAGGTCCTTAGCTTCATTAGAGCCAAGGGAGAAGCCACAACTGATCATATCCATTACAAGGCATGAGGATGATATTGAAATGACCAAGGGTCAACATCAACACCTCCAGGAGTTAATGCCAATCAGTTGAGGAGGTATTTTTAATTGATGTTGATACTTTGGTTATTTGGGTGGAGGATCAGACCTCTTGTCGGTTTTTCACTCATAATAACAACCATGTTTAGTGCCAAATCATATACATGGCTTCCTATTTTGAGAAAGGGTAATACTTTAAGCTACCGGTGGAGGGATTTGTTTGATTTCACTTTGCCTTCGGTTAGCGTAGAGTAGGTAGGTTTGCTTTCAACTAGAAGAAGTGCTTTCACACACTTTGCATATCCCACTTGGGGTGTGTATGATTTTTGTTTTGTACATAGTGTGTGTTGTGGTGTGTGATTTCTCATGCACAATCCATTCATCGAAGCAATAGTGCTCATGGTAGAAATCATATTTTGGGCAATTTTCAAAGTAAATATTTTAGCCCCAATAGATCGATTCTGATTATCTGAGTTCTCCATGCCCTTTCCTTGGTTAAATTTTCAATTTTGGGGTAGTTTACGGGTTTTATCTAAAATCCAAAAATCATCTTTAAGAGCAGGCCAAGGTAGTTTCAGCTTAATGCTAAGTTCATGCAAATCTGGGGACAATTTGTTTCAAAAGGATCAATTTTCAAGGTTAGTCTTGACTCCATGTCCAAAGGATACTTCAAGGCAACTGGTCACACATCTAGCCAACAGATGTCCCCAAGAGGTTGTCATTGTTATCCCAAGTTTACCCCAGGTTAAATTGGATAAATCATCATAAATGGACTTAGCCATTTATATTCTTGGATGGGAAGATGATCGTCAAATTTTAACCCCATTAGAAGAGAAAGGCATCATGTGTTTTTGCTCAGCTGATTTGGTCTTTATTCATGGCGAGTCACAGAGAATGTTTGAGTGGTTGGTTGGCTTGGGTTAGTCGGATAGGTTGGTTAGATAGGTTGGCTAGCTAGGTTGGTTGGGTGGTGGTTAGTTGGTAGGTTGGTTGGTTGGGTTGGTTGGGTGTGCGATTAGTCACCGGGTTGGTCGGATAGGTTGGTTGGTCGGGTTAGACAGGATGGATAGGATGGGGAAACATCATACGGTGAAGGATAGATGATCGGGTTGGTTGATTGAGATGGTCGGTTGGGTTGGTCGGGTCACCCGGTTGGATGGTATACCAAGTTGGTCGAGATCACTAGGTTGGATAGATATCAAGGTTAGTTGGCCTAGTAGATGGAAAACCATCGGGATGGTTGGGTAGATCATTGTATGGACAGAAATAGATGTTCGTCAACCCCCTCGAGTTAGGCGACCCACGATTCGGGTAACTAGTTGGTTGGGTGGGTTGGTCGAGATAGGTTGGTCGGCTAGGTTAGTCGGCCGGGTTGGATGGATGGGCTAGACAAGGAAGCATCATACGGGTGAAGGATGGATGACCAGGTTGGTCGGATGGGTTGGTCGTGTCACACCTGTTAGAAGTATAGCGAATCGACGAGAGACACGCCGGGTTAGACGGTATACCCAGGTTGGTCAGGTCACTAGGTTGGATGGGTATCAAGGCTAGTTGGCTTAGTAGATGGATGACCATCAGGATGGTTGGGTAGCTCATTCTACATATAGAAATAAATGGCTATCCAATCCCCTTTGTTTAGATGACCCATGATTTAGAGATGGCGGCCAGGTTGGTTGGTGACCACGAATGTGTACGACCCACATAGTTGGACACCGTGTAACCCCGGGGTTGGACGATCAAGGTCAGGTGACACATGGTTAGACGGGTCATGAATCTGGACTCCTAGGTGGTTGTACGACATGGTTGGATGGGTTACATTGTTGGGCAGCCCATAAGTCCCGAAGCGAGATGAGGGTATGCCAACGAATGACAACCCAACAACCATATTTAATGTGGTATGGCACCCATGTCTTTTTCGACAAAAGTACCCTCGGGAAGCAAAATTGTATGGGTGCCCATACCTCTTTAATGAGGGTGGGTGAAAATTGGCTATATAATGCAATTGAACCCCTCTTTTTTAGGGAGACATTTTGGGAGCTGGGGAAACTCTTGCAAAATTTTCCCTCAACTCCATTTGAGTTGTGAGCCTTCTCTTGGGCCTAACAATGTAATTATGCCTTTGTGCATCAAATGTAATGGTCTGTGCATACTTTAAAGAAATAAAAATTGTGTTTTGTGGTGTTTCTTCAACCCTAGCTCATTTTTATTGTATTTTATTGCCTCTCCATTATTATTGTTGTATTTTGTGCATGTTCTTTCACTTATAGGTTTATGATGTTGTGTTCCATGGATTTTTGATGGCGAATTAGGATCTGGGTCTATGTCACATTTTTCTAACCTCCCTCAACCCCTTTTTCCCTATTTCATCCTCCCTCAAAAAAGTATCTCACCCCTTTTTCTGGTGCTTTATCACCCCGTTAGTGTAGGATTTCCCAATTTCATGCACTTTCTTTCTCTCTCTCTCTCTCTCTCTCTCTCTCTCTCTCTCCTTGGAATTGTTAGGATAGGTGTAGTTAGGTGTCTTTTCTACATTAGGATTAGTTTAGCATTAGGATTAGGTAGAGGAATTTGGCCTTCTCTGGAGGTCCATCTCAAGTTCACAAGTCCCACAACTTGAGATATGGACCCATGTTATGTAGATTACACTGGATGCCCCACTCACACTTGGGCCATTCAGGTGGTGTTGTGATTTTGAATTAATAGGTTAACATTCTTGGCCATGTTGTCCATATATATGAAGCCCTACATTTTTTCATCAAAGTTCCACTTTACTGACACTACTATTTGAGTTAGATCCTACAAATACATCACCTTATGTTCTTCGGTCAAACATATATGCAATAGAAGGAAGGTAGGATGAAGTTAAAAAGCTGAGGAAATTGATGAAAGATAGAGGAATCAAGAGTAGCTGGATTGAAGTCCACAAAATTTTACACTCTTTTTGTGAAGAAGACAAATCACACCCATAAAGAGAAGAAATTTATGCGAAGTTGGAGAAATAATCTTTGGAGATGAAGGCAATAGGGTATATTCCAGCTAACTTGTATTGGATGATGTGGAGGAGGAGAAGGAATTACTCCTCTACTACTATAGTGAGAGGTTGGTAGTTGTATTTGGGGTTTTCAATTCACATCCCTAGAACAACTATTAGCATTGTATGTCGGTTGTTAAACACAACCCTTGGAACAACTATTAGCATTGTAGTGGTGACAAAATAATCAGGTTTAATTTTTTGTTTATGAGCACATGGAGAGCTATTTGTCCTATTAAGTTCTTCAAAAAGTGGTCATTGTAGTACGCATTACAAGATATCTCCCTCAATATTCAGCGTTCACATCGTACATTTCACATACGATTTCTAGTATTACTACAAAATGGTTTATTTTGTATTTTGTCAAAAATATGTACTATGTTCATTACTTCTTTAGAAAATTTTAATTAACATATAGAAGAACGTAAATAAGTTTTGGGTATTGGTTAATTGTAATAGAATGAAAATTTATTACGTGTGCATTTTTACATGCATTATTTGTACTTCTTAGTTTAAGTTGTGTACTTTTTACACAGGATTCATTATGATTTTCTTTTAAATTTGAATTCAGATTTGTAAAAATAGAATAAATGTATATTTCTATGTGTATATAAAAATTTTAATTTAATATTTTTGGGTATTTGTTTAAGTTATGCACATTCTTAAAAGAATTCTATTTTTTTCAAAATTTGAATTTAAATGTTAAAGAATTAATAAACATATACTTTTATATGTGTATATAAAAATTTAAATTTAGCAAGTTTAATTTGAATTATGGACATTCTTAAAGGATTCATTATTTTTGTACATAATTTGAGTTTAGATGTGTAAAAATAATAAATATATATTGTCATGAGTGTATGTAAAGAACATGTTGTAGATTAGAAGTTTTTGGTAGAAGAAAGAAAATGCGAGGGGTGGGGGAGGATAAAATGACTTGTTACTATAGGATGCGACTTTGGTACTAGACTATATATTGTGATATATAGTGTAATGTAAGAATAAGGTAATGACACAGGGTTATAAATGTTATTGGTGTTAATTAGGAAAGAGAAGGATTACACTTATCGGTGGAAGTTTTAACTAAATAGTAGACTACATAAAATAATTTAAAGTCATTTATAAGATTCACAAAAATAAACATAGTTAAAAATTACTTGGTGTGGATAAATGGGCAAGTGCACGAGATGGGTGTCAAAAAGACACATTTTCACTTTTAAGTGAAATAAATTTATGTTTTGGGAAAGCACAAACATGTTATGAATTTATAGGATCGGTAATTACCAAGCCTAAAACTCGAGCACGTTATAACGCACTCATGTTCCTATTTGCTATGTGGTATATGTGCTTATGGGAGGGATATATTTACTAAAATCAATGGTTTTTTCTTAAATTTATTATAGTAAATATAAGAAGTTAGGGCCACTTTGCACCTTATGGAACTAGTCTCATAGCTCCATCTGTCACAGTTTAGAAGATACTTTTTCATATTCTAATATGGTTAGTACATATGTATTTTTCAGGATTTCAGCATTAATTCTAAAGCTTTTAGGGTTTATGTTCTCAATTGATATCTATTTTTTGAAATAATATAGTCATTGTTTAGGTTTTGGGGTTTTCTTGATTGGTTATTGACATTTGTAGGAGTTTTAGATGTGTCAAAACTATATATTTTAAACCTCGCAACTCCTAAAGGTAGCAAAAATTTCTCAAATATATGGACTCATGTAATTCCTTATAACACATAATAAATCAAAACACATATGTAAGTTTTTATCGATTCAAATAATCAAAGGAATGGTCATCATGAGGTCTATGAAGGATCTGAAACATCATGAGGTGATGTAGATCTCTAACACATTTGCATGCATTCATCAACTCATAACAACCAATTTCAATCATTCTCATTAGTATCTTGTTTTTATAAGTCTTTCCAATAAGCTCTACGGGCTGAAATATGCAAAAAAATGGCACAATCAACCTAAAACTTACCCTTACAACCTCCATATCATGTTCTCACATTTTGTACACAAGCCCAATCAACTATTAAAATGACTCATTTTCTTGTAAAACTTCATTTGCTTAGACTTTCACTCTATTCCTCTCACTAGTTTTAAGTGTCCTAATTTCAAATCAAGCACAAATTTGGAATTTTTTTCTTCCATTTTCTCCTTCCAACTCTTTATATTGTTTCACCATGCTCAAAATAACATGAAACCATTCAAAAAAAGTGATAATTAATCAAAGAAATCATTAATCCTCTCGAGTTGAATAATTATTTCCCTTTTTAGCTCTCAAGATCCATTCTAATGGAAGGTCCATGATTATGCACATCTATTCATATCCACAACTAAAAACACATCCTTAGATACCCTTCGGGCTCAGTGTAATGCATGAAAAATTTCAAATTTCAACCCTTTAAACTTATCTTGTTATCACCTTTTCTAATTTTTAGCCTATTAACTCTCTTCTATCCACACAGTATTATGCATTTTCTAGTGTACCTTTCAATCTAGGGGGTTTCAGACCATACTGATGGGTTTTCTAGATACCCATTTATGCCTTCTCCCTCTATGCAAGATTTCAATATGTGCTTCTTTGCAAAACATCCCTCAAAACCCTCTGTCTCAGTCTCCCTTTAGATCTTCAAATTGTGACTGTAACTGTGCATACTAACTATCAATGATATCTCTGATTTTGACCAAAGATAACTTAAAATTACATCATATTCATTTCAAGGACTTTTTTGTTGATTCTTGCAAATTTGGGGTCTAAATTCCCTTATTTGGGTTTTAAAACCCTAAGCCCTAGTTGTCTGTCTTTAGTGATGGTGGAAATCATCTCAGGCTCACAAATAATGCATATTTTATGAGAGTGTTTCTAAACACTTAATCAATGTTTGGTAATGAAATCACATCTTGTAAGTCGGGAGGTGGAATTTGTAGTGTTTCAGTACATTGCGGAGGTCAAGAACATGGAATTCATTCTCAGACATTCCTCCAAGTTTCATTCAGGGATTCAATCCTTCTATCAGGAGGAGTAAACCTATCTCCATGAGGAGAAATTGAGAAAGAGGGTGTCTAGACATCATAAGCATGCTTCCACTTAGGTGACATCTTGGGCAGGGAGGTGAATTATGAGATGAATAAGAGATCATCATGTTCAAAGATAAAAAGTGAGGCTCAAGGAGTGAATTGATGATCATCATATCTTGACTCTACCATTGTGTCCAAATCTCTTTGAGAAATAAATAAAAATGAGCTAGTTAGGCTACTGAGGCATCCATGACCATCATGTGTGAAGGATCAAGAAGTCACATATTCTCATGAGAGGGATATGAGAAACAAGTGTATGAACATCTTAAATATGATTCCATTCAAGGAGGATTTTGAATCCTGGAAGGGTAAGAGGATGATATTCATATGGATATGTTGTCATGTGAATTGACTAACCCAAAAATGCAAAACTTAAACCATGAAAACCAAGCCATAATGTGAAATCTTACTCCCAAATCTTCTTGAATCCCTTTCTGGGATAACTTGCCTCATGTGTCATGATCACCTTGTCCTTGAAGGTATTCCTAATGCATTGGGTGAAAATTTATAAGTTTGCAAAATATTTAACAAGATCCATTAATCCATTCATTGAAGTGTGGTAAAAGACTAATTTTCCATCAAGCCTAGAAAGGCCAATTTTGGCCATTTCAGAGCTGGTGCATCCTCTAGGAGGGTTATGAAAAGGTCTTAATTATCTAAAGGTGGTATTTGAAATCCTTGAAGGTGTTGGAATAATTTTATGAAGATTTAGGAAATTTTTTATCATTCAGGGATAGTTTGTTCAACAACGGGTTTTCAGGTGCAAGGAATGAGTCAAATTGTGAACCTTGACTTCTCCATTTAATTTCGAGAGCTTCATAAGGATTTAGGAGGAAAACAAGTAAGCACCAGAAATCTTGAATAATCCTTTGAATTTTGGGAGAAAACATTTTGATTCAAGGCCACCAAATATGATGCTAGTAATCATCTCATACTCTCAAGCAATACATACCTCCCAAGATTGTTTTTAAACACTTAAATAGTGCTTGGTAATGAGATCAATACATTGTAGAGGCTAAGAACATGTGATTCACCTTCAAGTTCTAATTCCATGTGGATAAAATTGATCAAAAGGGTGTTCTCCAAAATGGTATTAGAGTCTTCTCTACAATGGTGTGACTCAAGAAGAATCCTAAGTTTTATAACCCAATTCTAGGTAGATTTATCTTCTAAGAATCCTTATTAGCTGAGATATCAATATTTTCTTGTTGAAACCCCAAAATAGGGTTTTAGATAACCTGATAGGGAGAAAATATAGATCCTATGACTATCTTTCCTTCAATTTAACCTTCACCATGGCTTAGAGGAAATTCCTAAAAAGGTTTTAAAGTTGTTTTAGTGTGTAAGGATGATTACCCAAGGTGATAAATTAATTTAGTAAGATTTAGTGAAAGATAACTTCCTTGAGGCCTAAAAAGAACATTTTTGGCCATTTTGCAAATGGTAAACACACTTTGGGAATGTTAAGGGAAATTCTAAAACATCTGAGGGTGATTTTGAAGAGAATTGAAGGTTTCTAAAGTAATTTAGGAAAAATTAAGAAAGAAAATATGATTCAGGATCCATTTGTTCAACATCGGGTATTTAGGGTGTAGGGAATGAGAGATTCATGGTGAATGTTGTCTTCTATGGAAGATTCAGGAGTTCCCGAATGAGTTTAGAGGGAAATAATATGCATCGAAATGTGTAATAGACAGTCACTTAGACAACAAGTGTAATCAGGAGAATCATGAGGTCTATGAAGGATCTAAAACATCAAGAACTTTATTAAAATTCAAGTCATTAAGGGAATGATCATCATGAGCATGATGAGAAAGGATCACCATGAGTGGTGATGGTATTCATCTTGAGATCAAAAATGGTGTATATCTCTTTAGATTATTTCTAAACACTTAATCAATACTTGGCGATGTGCTCACATCTTATAATTCAAGGAGTGGCTTTCATAGTGCTTCAATGCAGTTGGAGTTCAAGAAGATGGAGCTCACCCTCAAACATTCCTTCAAGTCTCATTCAGGGATCAATCCTTCCATATAGAGGAGGAAACCTATTTCCATGAGGAGAAATTGAGTGAAGATGTGTCCAGATACTATAATCATGTTTCCACTCATGTGACATCTTGGTCAGGGAAGTGAATTGTGAAGTTAAAAAGGGTGTCATCATGTTCAAAGGTGAAATGGGAAGCTCATGGAGTGAGTTGAGGATCATCATATATTGAATCTTCCATCATGTTAAAACCTCTTCAAGGAACAAGCCAAGATGAGATATTCAATCTATCGAGGCATTTAGGACCATCATGTGTGAAGGATCAAGGAATCATATATCTCTATGAGAGGCATATGAGCAAAGAGGTGTATGAGTATCTTGAAGTTGATTCCATCTAAGGAGAATTATGGATCTAGGAGGGGTAAGAGGATGATATTCATAGAGAGCACCATGTATGTAAGAATGAGAAATTGTCTAAGTTTCACTTGATGTCACTCACTTGGTAGTGTTATTAAAAACTCATTTGAACCTTGTAGTGTGATCATACTTTAAAGGAGGAAGGACATTATAACCACATAATTTCAGTCGAATAGGTGGCCACATGAAAAGAATATCATTTAGTGAAAAATACTTCCATCTACATGGTGAATACCTATTTCAGTAAGTGATAGATAATCAGAAAATGGTTTGAGAATCATGGAGTTGATTTATTACCACGAGGGTTGATTGTGGAGGCCTTGAAAAATAATAGAATGATCCTCGATCTTGTCTTGTAATTAGAAGAGAGCATCCTATTCCCATCACAATGTAGGTATCATAACAATGTTTCTAAACACTTAAGTCATCACTTGAGGTTTTAGAAACATTTTTTCAACTCATGGTAACTCATGTTTTACCAATTTTTCATGTTATAAGTTTCGTCACTCAAAAACACAACCCGAAGTGTTAAGAAGGTGTTTTTAACTCACAAAATTTGGCCCCATCCTCATGAGATCAATACCCATGGTAAACAATAGTCTTTTTTAAATAGTATCCATTCCCAGAGGTACTTATCAATGTTTACAAATATTCACCTATCACCATGTGGTGATCATCTCTCTAGAGCTTGCAAATTTAGGGCCATTTTTTTCTAGAACCGAAAGGGGTAGCTACACTATTTTGAAATTCTTCATGAAACCTTCAAGTCTTAAAGAAAATGGATGTTACCAACATGTATAGGATTCACATATCTTTCTATTTCCTATTGTTTTCCTCCTAACTCCTTACGGAGCTCCCAAAATCATCGAAGAATTCAAATTTCACCATTAGAGTGTTTGTTCCTGCACTTAGAAAACCTGTTGTTGAGAAAATTATCCTTGAATGAGAAAACCTTTCCTAAATATTCCTAAATTTTCTCAAACACATCCAAGACTCTATGAAATCACCTCTAGATGCTTGATATATTTCTTGAACTCTCTAGAGGGTGTTTGATTAGCTCAAAATGGCCTTTTTAGGCCTTCGAAGGAAGTTATCTTCCATCAAGTCATCACTGAACTCATCAATCATCGTATCCAATCATTCCTACACATTGAAACAAAATTATAAAAACATTGTTAATAATTTCTTTTGATCCAGGTTGAGAGTGGTACTAAGGCAGGCTAACTAAAGGAAGGACGCATCATTAACCAGGAAGAAAAAGATGCATTCCCTAAGCTTGTAAAGTAGGTACTAATCCATAGTATGATTTTACCATATTCTAAGACAAAATTAGGGATTCAACGCCATGCTCATGGGAAAATTCATGAGTCTATATATTTGATTAGTTTTCGCTAACTTTGGGAGTTGTCGGGTTTAAAATATATAGTTTTAACACATCAAAAATCCTCTACAATGTAAATAACCAATCAAGAAGACCCCAAAACCTAAACAATGACTATATTCTTTCACAAAATAAATATCGATTGTATAATTTAAACCCTAAAAGATTTATGTTGAATGCTAAAATCTTGAAAAATACCTATGTACTGACTAGATTAGAATATGAAAAACTATCTTCTAAACCGTGACAAATGGAGTTGTGAGACTAGTTCCATAAGGTGCAGAGTGACCCTAACTTCTTATATTTACTAAAATAAATTTAAAGTATAAGTTTTTTTGATGTGGATCTAGTGCGGAGGTTTAAATATCTCTAAATCACACACAAATAGTTTGTAAATAAAAACCGAAGCTTCAAAATAGCTTTCTTATCATTCCAGAATCCATACTAGTATTTTACATCATTACATTCTTCCTTTTATTCCAAATTTACTATAAAAATCCTAAAATGTCAAAAACCCTAAAATGCCAAAAATTACCCACTAGAAAAACACCTTAGCTAGGCTCCAAATTTGTGTGCCAAATATGCCTTCATAAATTAAGGCTCATGCAAAATTTTGACTTATTATAATACGCACAACCAAAGTTATTAAAACTCTAAGACCTAGTCAAAAGTGAAAAAATGTTTGGAGCCAATTTTAGACCACTAGATGAAGGAATTCGACCCTAAAAAAATGTTGAAATGGCCACAACCTTTCACTAGAAGGTATTCCCATGCATAATGCTAATGAATATCTACCAGCTTGGAAATTTTCAAGACGATCCAACGTCCGGATCAAAAGTTATGGCCTTCACAAGTTATGCTCTGCATCATCTCCCTTGGTTGAAAAGAATTCAGCTCCTACAAATTCAGTTGATGGAATTCATCTAATTTTACATTGTCAATTTTCTTCAGCTCCCACTCAGGAATCCAATTATTTTCTTCCTATTGCAAACCTTCCCATTACACCAAATATCTATTGCAGCCTATTATGTCTAGTAGTAGGACTATCTTCCGGTCTAAGACACACATTACCCTTTCCTTTTTCTTCTTCGATTACTGTTGCTCCCAATTTATTTCTTCCTCCTTCATGAAATTTTCATCATGACTTGAAAACTTATATAAGTCAGAAACATTAAAAATTGTTGAGATAGCAAAGTTTTCAGGTAGCTCCACCTTATAGGCATTATCACACATTTTCTTCAGAATCCTACATGGCCCAATCTTCTTATACTTTAGTTTATTATATGTCTCTTTTGGAAACCTCTCCTTTCTAAGATGAACTAGTCCATCTTCCTAAGGATATCTTCATACTTAGTCGATGTACTAGGGGGAATATTTTTGCTCACCGAGAGTGGTTGTGGCTTGGACCAAAGGTGTTGATATAGGCTCCACCTTAGAAATAATTTCTTTGGGCTCCTCTTAGTGCTTTCTTCTTGCCTTCTTGCAATCTCCTTTGCTTGGTATAGGGTCGTTGGGTGGTCATACTTCACTCATTGTATTATATCTAGCTTCATCCCGGGAATGAAGTGCTTCGAGGAGATTATCCATGCCATTCATCAACCCATATGCTAATCCTTCCTTTAAAAGCTGGGCATCGAGATTTCTACTTAAGTTTAGGACACGAGTATGATCATATTTGATCTTCTCCTTCTATCCTTGGGATAGATTTGTGATCTTGATCATGAGATCTACATATATTTTTGTTCACCAAATTCTTCAAGAAAATTTTCCATTAATAAATCCCATGAGTTTTTAACATTATCACCTAGTGTTTCAAACCACCTAAGGGCTAAACCATCCAAAAAGGTAGGAAAAATTTAGTCCATTTTGCCCTTCTTATGAGGCCATTACAAATGCAATATTGTTTAGATTCTTGAATTAAAGAGGAGCATCTTCATTTTATTGGGCTGAAAAAATAGGAATCTTTCCCATTTTCAAAAATAACCATAGTGAAATACCAACCCATAAGTACAATCAACAAGACTTATGTGCACAAATAATTGGAATCACTATAATAAAAAAGTGACTTTACACCTTTCTACACTAAAATAGGAATGACCATGGTAACTTATATTTACTATGGTAAAACTTGACTTACTACGGTAAAAACTAACTTTACTGTGGTAAACACTATTCACGGTAAAAAGTGAAGTTACTGTGGTAAATATTATTCATGGTAAAAAGTAAAGTTCTTGTGGTAAATACTATTCACGGTAAAACGTGAAGTTCTTGTAGTAAATAATATTCATGGTAAAAGTGAATTTATTGTCGTAAATAGTATTCACGGTAAAAGTGAAGTTCTATGGTAACTACTATGCACGATACCCTCAAATGATTTACGACTAAGTGGGAATATATATCTAGAAAATCCACCAACAAGGAATATTCCTTGAACGGAACAAAAATGTCAACACCAATCCGGCACTCTAATAATATTTCACCGAGAACTCCTCGTGTTATGATTATTTTAGTAATGCACAATTTTTGGTTTGGTGGTAGTAATATAGAAACACAATAGCAGACATAACACAAGAATACCATAGACTATGACATAAAATAATGATGAAAAATTTGAAATACAAATATAAAATATATTATTAACATGAAATTGATACAATCTCACCCATGAATTACTCCAAGTGTTACTAACTCCACTTCTTTTCCAACAATAGTTATGGGAGAAACTTCACAATTACTCCTCTTCATGGCTTCCTTAATACACATTCACAATGAATCCTTTATTCATAAAATAATTATTACAACTTAATTCCATGATAAATGAGAGGGTGGCCTCTCTTGATTGATAGAAATTCAGGCTTATTTACCTATCTCTAAGATAGGATAGGAAATCTCTTACAGTGAATTATATTCCATGCCTAAACTCTTACCTTTACATGTAAACTTATCTTTTAAGATAAGATGTACCTTATCATCTCACATGGGTTCCACTTTTATACAATTTTAATATATAAATTATTTATGACATCACTCCTTGTCATTATTACAAATATAATATTGCTAATTCTAAATAATGTAGACCCTACTTCTCTACTTACCTTAACTTTGACATTTTAACATTACCGAACCACTTATGAAAAATATTTACTTTTTACCACAATATTCCTATTGTACTTTGACTGTTACCGTACTATACTTTATTGGCGGTGCCATACTAGCAACGTCGTTAACTTCTTTTGGATGCCACTACTAATTATACTTAACAACATCCTATTCCTAATATATACATTACTTAAATAGAAATTATGGAGGAAAATTTTAGTGTCGACGATTACCTCACATGTCTTATTCAACGAAATCCTAGGTTTAGAGTAATATTGCATCACAAATAGGAAATTTAGGTGTTTTTAATTAGGGAATGGGAACACACTGAAGACCGATAAGCAAGGAAGGAGAAAGATTGACATGGAAGACTAGTTGGGTGATTTTATGGAGTATGTGAGGTACATAAAAGTTTTTCATAATGTTAGGTAGTGCACGGTAAGTGAACACTACATGTAAAAGTAAGATCGATATAAATTGCATAAAGAATAATGCATATACTTTTGCAGAGGAATCGATAAGGTGTATGGAACAAAATTTTGAGCATAATGATTGTGCATAACTTTCATTGACATGCAAGTATAGAGTCTTGGATAAGTGTTACACACTAATGATTTGATTGGTTAATAGGATATGTGAGAAGGTGACAATAGGGATTGTAGACACCTATAATTTAGCTTGAACAATTTAAATACTTAAATTGCGCTAATTATACCCTTTCCCACAAATTGACGACATATCGTCAATATCGCACATTTTCTCTACTATCATCGTTAATTAATTACATTACGTTAGTTAATTAACTCTTCTATCCAACAATGATACTAATTAACGACCTTCCGTTAATCAACTCCCTTTCTATCTAGATTAATTAATTATTTATAATTAATTAAACTCCCCTTTCTATCTAGATTAATTAATTATTTCTAATTAATTAAACTCTCTTTTCTATCTAGATTAATTAATTATTTATAATTAATTAAGCTCCCCTTTCTATCTACATTAATTAATTATTCTTAATTAATTAATTCTCTCTTCTATTTAATCAATAAATCGTCATTTATTTGATTAAAATCCTCTCATAACATAAATCATACTAACTATTCCTCTAAAAATCTTATATAAGCTTGCACACCTATTAATTAATCACTTTGATTAATTAATAAAGCCCCTCAAACCCCATGGGTCACTAAAGGAAAAACTAAACTCTCATAAGGTTGACTCGAACCCTTTATAAATCTTCCTTATCCACAACTAAGCCAACCTCTCTATTTATACCACATGAAGGGGGATGTAGAGATTCTTTTATCCATCCGGCTATATAATGAGCCCTCCTCCTACCTTTCTATTTACACCTACATTCATAAATGAGCATAGAGCATACACTATAGCCATTTATCATCTTTGAAATTCTTCCATTAGAAGATCTTTCCTTCTCAATTTCTTGTATTCATCCACTCAAATTTTGTTGTCATATGGAGATGTCAAATGGTCTTGTAGCCATGATTTGACAAGACTTCATTCTTATAAACCTTGGGATTTCAAGCACATAATCAACTCTTTAATTGCTAGAAGTCTACCTAGGTTCAATCTAATCTTATTTTTAGCATTCAATAAGAGATAATAGTTAGTTTATTTAGCATATTAGCTTGAAATGTTTATTTCATGTTTAATGTAGAAAGGTTGATAGGTTAGCTTTGTTTAAGCTCTTAGCATGATGATGCATAGGTTTAGTTTAGTATTGTATTTAAACTACTAGGTGTTAGTTTCAAATTTACTTGCATTACTAACTATTTCATGTATACATTATGGCATGATTGGTGGGACTTAATCCATTGTTCTTTGCACTTAATTTCAAGTTTTTGTATTTAAGTTTCATTTTTGTTACTAACCCTCTTTTACACATATTGACATAACTTGTTTTTCTTAACTTGTTTTGTTGATTTTGAATGTTTTGAGTCTTCCTTGTAGGTATAAAGGAGGTGAAGTTTTGTCAAAATTGGAATTGATGGGAAAATTTCAAGATTTCTCCATTTTTATTTTTAGATCTTCCTCTTTAACATTCTACATGCTAGTTTTGTCAATTTCTTGAAAATTTTAAATTCTTGAGCATGTAGGTTAGTGTTTGATAGTGTTGAGTCTTCTATTTACACATTAATGTGGTGGGTTACTATCAAAATTTAATCTTGGTGAGAAAATTTCAAGATTTCATCATTTTTTCATTTTTAGAGCTCACTTTTTCATCATTCTACATGCTAGTTTTGACGATTTCTTGAAATCTTAAATTGGTGAGCATGTATCTTAATGTTTGATAGTGTTGATTCTTCTATTCATATATTAATGTAATGGGTTTTTTTCAAAATTGAATCTTGGTTAGAAAAATTTAACCATTTTACAGATTAAGGGACGTTTTTTGACATTTTTTTGTGCATGTCAATTGCATACCAATGAGCATAAGAACATATACATAACCCATCTTCCGAAGGTCATAACTTTTACTCCTAAACTCGAAATGAATCCATTTTTTTGCGTTGTAAAGGTATTGAAGTTAAATATGTAATGAAAACATAAATTTAAGATTTATACGTATAGAAATTGTAGGTTTTCCTTTTATTTTAAATTTTGTCATTTTTAACATGTCTAATGTTTTGATGAATATTGTATTTCCATGCTTTACTTGATTTATACCAAAGCATGTGTATGATATTCTATTACACCTCTTGGTGATCTAGAAAATTAAAAAAAACTTTGATCTCTATCTTTTTAACATTGGGATTAAATTTAGAAATTTGATTATTCATTTTGCTTAAAGGAATGAACCTTTTACAAAGTATTTTCATTGGTCCTTTGATTTGAAGTTTTCCATTTCTATATAGTTTGGATAACATTTGTGTATGCTCTTCTCTTACACCTTAGGGTGATCTTGAGAATCAAAAACAACTTTAGTCTTCATTTTATAACATTTGGTAAATTGGAAACTTCATCTTTCACTTTTGGTTTAAGGGAATGAACATTTATCAAGATTTTTGTATGGTTCATTGATTGTAAAGCTTTTATTTAATTTTTAGTTAAATTATTTGTTGTGTATTCTCTTCTCTTCTCTTGCATCCTTGGATGATCTTGAGAATCAAAAGCAACTCTTAATCCTCTTTTAAATAATGTGATTTGCTTGGAGAACTACTAACGCTTGAGTGCAAGACCTAAAAATGCTTGTCAAAGAAAGGAGTTTGAAACAAAATTAAACTACTAATATAGTTTTCATGTAGGTTGCCAAAAGGTGTTCAAGAAAACCACATCTAATTTAAAAAAGATAAAAAATACACCACAACCAACACACTGTATTTGTAGGTTCAGATAAGGGTACGTCCCATCCGCTTAAAACTAGGACATAACCCATTTGGCATAAGAATTAAGCTACAATAATGGGGGTGGTCCTAGGAACCCTAAAGTATTCCACGGAAGAGGGAACCTTGTGGATGAAGCGGGAAGTTCTCCACACAACCTACTTGACTATTACTACCATTTATGATATTTAATGTCACAAGTCATTCGTATGGAAACCCCGGTGAGAGTGCACAATAGACGCATTTATTTCCCATTATGCTTGAAGGGGGTAAAGTAAAGTGAGATACTCTTAAATTAGTCGTAAGACTTTTTGGGTAAATCGAGCTCGCTTAAGACAGTCTTGGTGACACCTAGTTGAGTGAACCACCCAGGAAGCTATCTTTGACCAGGAGCCCACTTGGACCACATCAAAGCCAATTTTGAGTTAAGAGCTATTGTTCATCATGAAACATGTGAAGCGTTACTTTTTCTTAGTTTTTCACTTGCCCTAAGGTAAGGTGAAACTCTGCTGAAGTGAGGCCAACATTTTTCAACCCCATTGATCTACTTCCTTCACTTTCTTTTGACATATTTTTATCAAAAGAAGAGTGACTACCTTTGCGTTATCAATTGATTTTTTCACCACTTTTTGTCCATTTACGCCCATCCATGTTTGCGGTGGGTTGTTAAACATCTAAAATCTATGGAGTAGTTTTTATATCATTGGTAGCCTTTTTGATCTTGATACCCAAGTCAAGATAATCATCGTAGTTAGGCTTGGTTCATCATTTTGATTCTCCTTTGAATGGTTATCTTGTTTATATCATGTCACTACAATTTTGGTATTTGTTATGTTTGTTGAGCCTATTTTTATTTTAGAGTGTGGTACACCTTATATGTGTTACACTCGGTTATTTTCTGACAGTCCCACTCACCAATGAGTGGGTCGAGGGGAGTTCGGGCGATGCCCCGAGTAAATTTTCATGGGTGGTTTATTAACCCATGGGTAATGGAGTAACCGTTATGGGCTATTTTAGGCCCATGGTTTTTTCTACCCATTGTTTTGATACTGCACGGTTTTTTCCCATGGTTTTGATACCCACGGTTTTGTATCAAAGCTGCTTAAGCAATTGTCTATTTATACGGTCTTATGCATATGATACATATACAAGCAAATGCATTGCATATGTGCTTTGAATTCAGGTGTAAATTATGTAGAGTTTGTTGAGCATAGCTCCAAAGCGGTGCTAGGTATTGTATTGAGAGAGTGGAGGCTTGTAATAAAATTTGAGCAAGTGATTCTTGGTGGGCGTAGCCCAAACTGGGTGAACCACGTTAAATACTATCTCTTTGTGTTGTGTTAATTTATTTTGCAATTTTATTTGAGATCTGTAATAATTTCTACATATTAGTTTCTCCTGTTGCGATTCTATGAGGGATTATTCCACATATTTTATCTCTTATTTCCTATTAGTATTTATGTCTTGTTTCTTGTAAACTTGACCTAAATACCTATATTATAAGGTTACACTATATACACTTTAAAAATTCCTAGGTATATTATAGCTTTAATTTGATTTCAATTATTACCTTGATTCGAAGAGTGTTAAGTTCTACCACTTGTGTGTGTTATATCAATATCATCTTGATATCAATACCTTACTTTCTCACAAATTTTTGTTAACATATCTCAGTGAAATTGTTGTGTCACTCATAATTGTAATGACATCCTTTAGAATTGAATTTGTCCTTGCTTCTAGTATACTTTGTTTGGAGGTCACGTTATCTTCTTGTTATTACTTACGCCTTGTTCATTTATTTGAACTTGACATAAGTAGGGACATTTTTAATCATCATACGACACCAACTACCTTTTCGAAGAAAAATTTAGGAAGTACTTCATTTGATTATTTGGTTTGAAGCTCAACATTGTGTGACTGATTCTTGCTTGGCTCATTCATTTAAGAGAAAATTATTGTGTCACTTTGGTTCTTTAACATTACTTCTTTCACTTAGGTTTGATAAAAATATTTGAACACATTCACAAATACCTTAGTGAAACTATTACACATTATGGCTCCTAAAACACGATTAGGACTCAAAAGGCAGGCTTTGGAAACCAGACAAGCGCAAACTTGGGAAGCCTTAAACAAACAAGGGTCAAACCCTTTTATTAGCCATGATCTTGGGCCTTTATTTTCTATGGAAAAGGAGGTAGAATAAATGATAGATCATAAGCGGTGATGAGTTGGAATTCCCACATGTGGAGTTCAACTTCGACCCCACCTTGTTAGATGAATTCCTTTTTAGAAACAAGGATCGATTCTTGGCACGAGTTGTAGAATTGGGAGCTAGAATGCCTATTGAACAAGAAACAATCCCACCTACAAATGATGTTAATGAAGAGGAGAAACCCCTTATTAACATGGATGATATCTTAACACATGGTCATGCTTCTACTTCTAACATGGGAAATGATAATGTAGTGGGATATAGAATACCTTTCCTTAAACTACCACGTAAAGTCAGAATAGAACACGAAAATGTTGAACAACCTCTACAACATGAGGAAGAAGAGGAACCTCTCGAAGAAGAAGTCACTATTCAGCAACAAATTAGCAACCTTAGTCAAAAATTGGCTTTGTTAACATCTCATGTACAAAAAGAAACAAACAAGAATGTACAAAAGACAAAACCTAAGGTCAAAATTAGTGAACTTCAACCTGGAAAACCACGAAGAATAAAATATGGAACACCATCATGTATATATCCTGCTTCTCCTATAAAAGAACAATTAATCGCTTAAGAAATGTATTCTATGAAAGTGACCCTTCTGAGCCTCCAGAGAGCAACTTTGTGGGAATAACAAAAATATCAATATGAAGAGCTATGTCCCTATCCATTTGAAAAAACTATGACACTTCAACCTTTCCTAAAAAATTTGACATGCGAAATTTGACAAATACGGAGGAAAGGTGACTTGCGAGACCATGTAAAATATTTTTATATGGCATGCCAAGAAGTTTCCTACAGTGACAATTACCTCATACAACTCTTTCCAAAGATTCTAGGGGCGCAAGCCTTGGAATGGTTCACTCACTTACCCCGTGGGCTTATTTTTACATGGCATGAATTGGCGAGAAAGATTTGTCGACATTTCTCGTACAACATAAGAAATTGATATAACCATGGCGGACTTGTGTGGCACCAAAAACATCCTAATGATACATTCTCTATCTTCCTACAAAGATGGAGAGGGATAGCCATTGCTTCCCTTATACATTCCCTGAAAAAATATGGTGAGCATCTTTGTGCCCAATCTCAACCCAGACATCACTTTTCATCTGCAAATGCATTGTGTTCGCACCTTCGAAGAGGTTATTGAGAAGGGCATTCAAATAAAGAAATCCCTTGTTGCCAAAGGAACCATTAAACCTCATTCTAAGGATAACCAAAATGTAAAACCTACGGAAAAGCCAAAAATATTCAATAAAAACAAGAATGTGGTGGGAGACAGAATTACAGATTCCAAATGCGTACAAATAGTTCAAACTAGTCAACCTTGTAAATTGACAAAAGGACCTATTCAACCACCACCTAAATGAAGAATGTTCACTCCTCTCAATGAGCCTTTTTCAGCCATATTGAAGTAATTGGATGCAGTTCACATGGTGACTTATCCCACGACACAACTCTTTGATGAAAATTCTCCTAAATGATCATGGTATAAAGAGCATGAATTTTGTTAATTACATCATGTCAAGGGGCACAAAATAGACAAATGTCTACGAATTTGTCACTACATCCAAGACCTCATTGATAATGGGGAGATAGAAGTGGATAACCCATAGAAAATTCAAATGCCAAACAAAAAGATGGGAATATACAAAGAACCATTCCCTAAACATGGTAAGTCAGATGAGAAAAAGCCGGATCGAGGAGAGTCATCCCAAAGTTACAAAGTGGCAAATTATCTATATACCAAGAAGGATAATAATCATTATGATTCACTCATTAGATGTATCCACTCTCCTAGTGACCATGTGAACACCATTCGAATCAAGGGAAAGGATTGCCTTTGCGGTAATAAGGCACGCACACCTCATGATTCCTAAACCCTCTCTATCGACCTCGTAAGATGGTAAGTACAACCTCTTAGAACAACTTGAGAATACATCTACCAAGATTTCAATCTTGGATCTTCTCAAAATATTGAATGTACACAAGGACATCTTGTACAAAAATATTCAAGGGTTAGGAGTTCCATTAGAAGTTGACCATTTGCATCTTCAAGCTACGGTGGCTAACATTGTGCCAATTGAGTATATCTCTTTTAATCATAGGGAGAACCCTATTGAAGATCCAACACATAATCTCCCCTTATATATTGAGGTATTCGTCACCCACCGAAGATAAAACGGGTGCTTGTGGACAATGGATCAAGGTTGAATATATGCACATTGAAGTTAGTTAAGCAATTGGGACATACAGAAGAAGATCTCAAGTCTCACATCATTACCATAACACTTACGACAACGCGGAAAGGGAGTTAGCTGACACAATCACATTACCCATGGAAGTCGGACCCACTTGTCATCACACGAAGTTTCATGTTTTGGACTTAGAACTCCCATACAATATGCTTCTTGGCTAACCATGGATTCATGCCATGTAGGCCATGCCATCAACATTCCATCAATGCATAAAATTGAAACACAAGGGACACTTGTCACGATATAAGGAGATCTAGAGCCCTTCGCTCATTGTAAATCTCTCAATAGTTTTGTGCGTAAGGGTTCCTATACGTTTCCCTCTACTGATATAGTTGTTCCTCTTCAATATGAAGCTATGGAGTCACGGGAGATTCAAATTCCTAATTTCTTGCACCCGTGTAGCTTCTACATTAACTTCCCCTTTTGATTCATGGGAGATGCGAGGTTTTGGAATATGGTTGTGGGGAGTATAATGTGCAACAAGATATTTTGGTTTCAGACCTGTCATTGTCACCTAAAACTAGAGGCCGACCCAACTATCATTTCAGATGGCCTAGAGATGAGTGAACTATTGGGTCATTTTTACCTAGAGGGTTTCGTTGAAGAGAAATTGTTGGACCCACCTATGACTTAGGTCCTAGAAGATCCTTGCTAGAAAATCCTTGAGTATGAGAAGTCTAGCCAAATGATGTATTCCATGGGCTACAAGTCTAAGATGTAAAAAGAATAAGCAAGGATGAAGAGAACCAATTCCTCTCCCACACTTCAAGATGGAAAGGTATGATATCGACATTCAACCTTATGGATGGCACCCCAATGATCAAGATGCCGCTGCATTAAGCAAAAGATAGCTCTGATTATTTAGATAGCGATAAAGATTCCCACTTTGTATCCAATACAAGGATCTTTCCTCCATGAACCTGTTCATGAATACCACTATCCTTACCATAACCCCTGCTGAACCTAGAATTGACCTTGTTTACCCTTTCCTTGTCGAGCGGGACCAAAAACGTCATGTGGCACTAGATCTCTTTGAAAATTATGAAGCCATTACAAAATTCATGGGCATTCAAGATACAATTCCAATTGGAGACCATAAGAAGGGTTTCTACATTGACTTAGATACCCGCACATACTTTGGTGAGGAAGTTGAGCTTCGTGGTCAATAAAACTTAAGAAAAAGTGAGGGAAAAAGTTCCAACAAAAATCCTCAGTAAAAACAAAAGTCCAAGTCACAAAGTGAAAACCTTTTGAGAGCGCTAGCGAAAAACAAGTAAAAAAATCAATGGACAAGAAAATTGACCATGCCAAGGGTGAAAATATCATAGAGACACCCTTGGAAGAAGATCTCAACCTTCCTCCTGATCCTACGCGTATGGAGGATTTGTCAAAAATGTTAGTGGAAGAAACCATTAGAACATAAGAGGATCCAAAGATATTCAAACCGGGAGCTTCACTCTCAAGGCGGGAACGAAACCCTTCACCATGATTATGTAGGAGTTTCTAGATATATTCGCATGGTCCTACAAGGATATGTTGGGCCTAGATCCAACCTTAGTGGTGCATGCAGACGCCAAGCCCATTAAACAAAATCTTATAAAAATACATCCACTTGTGGTTCTTCTATTTAAAAGTATCTATAAATATTTCTCGTAGCGGGCTTCATTAGACCTATTGATTACTCAAAATGGATATCAAACATAGTTCTTGTACAAAAGAAACCGTGGGATCATAATCTGTACGGATTTTTGAGATATTAATAAGGCATGTCCAAAAGATGACTTCCCATTACCCAATATTGATATGATTGTTGATTCCACTATAGGATATGAAATTTTATCTCTTATGGATGGCTTTTCAGGATACAATCATATCAAAATCACATATGAGGATCAACACAAGAAACCTTCACAACCCCTAGGGGACTTTTTGTTATTAGGTAATGCCCTTTGGTCTTAAAAACACATGAGAAACTTATCAAAGGAAATGACTATGATTTTCCATGATATGATTCATGACATCATGGAAGACTATGTGGATGATATCCTTGGGAAATCCAAGACAAGAGTAGATCACCCTGATATTTTACGGTGTATCTTTGAACGCTTATGGGAATACAAATTCATATTGAATCTTAAGAAATGTGTGTTTGGTGTATTGTCAGGGAAGTTACTTGGATTCATTGTATCTCAAAGTGGGATTGAGGTAGACCCATTTAAAGTTACTACTATTACTGAAATGCCTCCTCCTAAAAACATCAAACAAGCTGCAGCTGACTTGCGAGGAAAGATACAAGCCACCCACTTCATTTCCACACTTGCTGAAAAATGCCAATCGTTTACCCATATACTTAAAAAGGATGTTTCCTTTATTTGGGGACCAGAGCAAGAACAAGCCTTTGCCTTTCTTAAGTAGTACTTAGCCAATATTCCTCTCCTCATGCCTCTAACTCCTAGTGAGCCACTCTTGTTGTATATTTTTGTTACTCAATTCGCTATCGGTGTGCTACTCGTTCAATATGACCTTGGCCATAAAGAAAAAGTTGTGTACTATCTCAGTCATACTCTCATTGCTTATGAGCTCAACTACCCTCAGATTGAAAAGGCTTGTTTGGCTGTAGTTTTTACCTTCCAAAACTTTGCCATTACCTATTGAATGCTAAGACCAAGCTCATTTCTAAATTTGACCAGCTTAAGTACTTGTTGTCAAAACCTGCCCTTACAGGTAGAATGGCTAATTAGATCATTCTACTAAGTGAATTTGACATTGAGTATGTGCATCAAAAGTTGGTAAAAGGAAAATTACTCACCGATTAGTTAGCGAAAGCATTGTTACCAATTACTGAGCCTATAAGTATGGAGCTTCCAGATGCTTCATTATTATATATTGAGGAATCTGTCATGTGACAAGTGCACTTCGATGGATCTTTTAATTTTCATGGTTTGGGGGCAGGTGTGGTATTAATTACTCCTTCAGGTGACCCTATACCTCAAGCTTTTCACCTTGGTTTTCCTTGTATAAATAACATTGTAATATGAAGCACTCATCACAGGGATGAAACTGGAAATCAAATGGGATATCCATCATGTTAAGATCATTGGTGATTCAAAATTAATCATCAAGAAAGTTAATAGTGAATATAAAGTAAAGGATGAGAAACTCATCCCCTATAAAAAATTAGTGGAAACCTTGAAAGAGTATTTTGTGCGTATCACATTCAAGAAGATTCCAAGGATGAAAAATAGACCCACAAATGCTATGACAACTGTAGGTTCTATGCTCCAAATTTCACTAGAAAGAAATGATATGCCTTTCTTTGTTAAAAATCTATGCCAACCTATGTATGACATGCCAGAATCTTGTTTGGCTTGTGAGGTTGTTGGTCCCAATTCCCCATGGTATGCACATATCTTCACCTATCTTAAAGACAACACCTTCCCTCTTGACATCTCCCATTCCAAAAAACAAATCCTTATCTGCCAAATAGCCCATTATACCCTCTTAGGAGGTACGCTCTATCATCGTGGCTATGATGGGAATCTATTGCATTGTCTAGATGTAGCAGAGTCAGTCAAAAGATTAAAGAGGTACATGAAGGGGTGTGGCACCCATACAAATGGAATGGTTCTAGCTAAGAAATTGTTGAGAGTAGGCTACTATTGGCCTACTATAGATATAGACTGCTGCAACTATGTAAGGAAATGCGTAATATGTCAAAAGTATAGAAATTTCATCCATGCGCCATCACAGCCATTGCATCCAATCACAACCCCATGGCCATTTTCCAAATGGGGACTAGATTTAATAGGAAATCTCACCCCTACCTCATCTAATGGTCATACTCACATCATCACAACTATAGAATATTTCACTAAGTGGGTGGAGGCTATTCCTTTGACTTATGTTACAGAGCTCAGATTTCAAAGTTTATCATGAATCACCTTATTTGTCGGTATGGTATTCCTGCAGCCACCATAGTTACTAACAATGGAAAATCATTTAAGAACAAGGCGAGTGAATGACCTTTGTCATCACTTTTAAATAAAATTGAAGTGGTCTATTCCATATTATCCACAAGGTAATGGGCAAGATGAAGCCACTAACAAAACATTGGATTATCTCGGACAAGGATGAGGATTACAGAGTGGTCATGCTAGTAGAATTAGAACTCTTGGATGAAAAGTGCATCCATGCCCTTAACCATCTCAAAGTGTATCAGAATAGAGTCTCCATAAATTACAACAAAGGATCATACCTCATCAGTTTGAGGTCAAAGATTTGTTCATGAAAGAAAATCAGTTCAACACAAGGGCAAAAAGAGAGAAGAAAGACAAGTTTGAACCGCATTGGTTAGGACATTACATCATTGTGGCCAAATATGGTATAAGAGCATACAAACTCCCAATGGTGATGAGCTCTATGAACCTATGAATTCCATGCACCTTAAGCGGTTCTATGCTTAAACATGACACAAAAATCAGAAAAGAAAACAAAAAAAAGAGTAAAAATGATCAAAATACAAAAATTAAAATAAAAAAGAAAAAGAGAAAAAGAGAAAACAAGTCTTCCATAGGTGAAAACCACACAATTATGCCACATTGGATAGGTCACGGGTGAAAACCAGTTTCTAGCACCTTGGGAGGGTTCGTTGTTCACAAGCATCTTGCATTTGGAGGGTACTTTTACTTAGCCTAGGGCTAGTTCCATGTCTGCATCTAAGATTCCCTATGAACCTATCTTGTCAAGCCTTGATCTAGATTTTTCTCCTCTTGTTAATATGTGAAAGGATGGTCTTTTCATATTCCCCATTTAACGTTGGCGGAACTTATGTGACTTCACCTTCCTATTTATAACATGTGGTACACCTTCTTGTATATTCTCCGTCTCATTTGAGGGAATCCACGTTTCTCGATTACCTGTGCATAGCTTTGGTAAACCTTAGAAAATTGCAAAAACATTAAAAAATGTTAGAAAATCACAAAAACATTTGAAAATCACAAAAACAATAGAAAATTGTTTCACAAAATCACAAAAAAAATAGAAAATTGTTTCACAAAAACACAAAAATAGTAGAAAAGTGCTTCACAAAACAATCTTGCAAAAACATAACGTTAGTTTACTTACTTTATCTTGTTTCTTGCTTTGTTTGTGTACATTGTTTTCTTGTATAGTTGTTGCTTATTTGTACATTTATGTAGTTTATTGCTTAGACATACTTTGGTAAGTTTTTTCTTTTCTTGCTTAGATTAGATTCATTCTTACTTGTACATATGCAGTGTGTTTTTGCATGCTTGTAAATAATTGTACATAGTTGTGTTAATTCATGTTGGTTGGCATTGTGTATTTTGTTAACATTTGATTGTGTTTGTTTGTCGAATGTACATAGTTTTGTTATCACATTATCATATTTCCATCAATATCATCACATCTAACATCATTTATACATCATATATAAATAAAAAGCTAAGTATACATCATACATGAATGCTAAGCTAATCATCACTTATCGTATCATCAAATGGGGGCAAGAGGGATTGAAAATATCAAAATCTACCCCCACACCAATATCATCCTATCATCCTATCCACTACTCTAAGAGCATCACAATTGATATCATCTATGGATCTATCATATAAGAAATAAAACACATGTGGTACAAACATCTCAACTATCACCATGATACCTACAAAAGTGTGAAATCAAACCATATAACATCACACTCTAATTTTTCTTCTACTCACCGTGAATAATTATTTTATTTAAATAATTATTTTTCTTTCATTTTCCGTCGTCTTTGGGGCATTCTTTGCCATCTAGTACTCCTTTCTTCTCACTAGGAAAATTTTATTGCTCCTAGGCGATATCCTTTCTTCTACACACTCCATCGAATAATTATTTTTTATTAAATAATTATTTTATTAATTTTTCTGTTTGGGGCATTATTTGCCACTTGCTTTACTTCTTTCTTCTCCCTGAGGCATTTCTTTTGCATCTAGGAGATTCTTGTTGATTCTTATACTTTCTTCTATGCATCCAACCCATCCAAAAATATAAAAAATATTTAAAAAATCAATTCAAAATCCAAAAAAATTGTAAAATTTACAAAACTAGGTAAACCAGCTCATAACGGCTAAAACTCGTGTCTTGCACATGGTATTCTTTCCATATCTTGTTGGAATTTTCATGTGTTCATGGATCAAATGACTCGTGGATCATCAGATTTATAACCATTTACAAAGCTAGCCTACTTTCTTTGTCAGTACTCTAGGGCACATATAGTTGTTTGGTATTGTTTTGTAGCACACTATGCTTTGTCATTGGATCCAGTTTCCTTCATCATCTAACCTTGCATGTATCCTTTCTCGGGGCATCATTTTTAACTTTGTTTCATCAATCATGAACATTTGGGGATCTTCAGCTCGATAACAAAACATTTTTACAACCGTCTTGACCGTTGTTTGTTGGAATATGTGTGTTTGTACTTGTTTTCCCTGTTAAATGAGCTTGTTTCCTTCTCATGTTGCATTAATTTTTGTATGTTGCATTGAGTGGGTGTTTCAACAATGGACATTTTTTTGTAGTATGACTTTTCATGTCATCCTATTTTTGTCGTATGCTTATATTTTTAATAAGGACCGATGACGTAGATCTTTGGCAATATGATGAAACTAAAGTTGTTTCAATACATTGGATGAAAGCTTGCTCTTTTCTTTCTATCTTCATTCCTCTTCTACATCATTCTCCTATCAACGTTATTCTTTGGATTCACCTAGGCCATCCTACTCTACCCATTCTTCTATTTCATTTCTCTCACCTTTTTCGATCGTCGATCACCTTCTTTTATCACCCCATCGACACTCGAGGGGGAATCTCTCACTTCTACTATTTTTTCTTCTACATCTTCAAAATTTTATATGTCTACTATCTTTGAAGTGGCATCACTTATGCCACCTCAAAGAGGGGAAAATGTAGACACCTATAATTTAGCTCAAGAAATTTAAATACTTAAATTGCACTAATTATACCCTTTCCCACAAATTGACAACATATTGTCAATATCACACATTTTTTTCTCGCTATCATCTTTAATTAATTATATTACATTAGTTAATTAACTCTTGTATCTAATAATGATGTCATTTAACGACCTTCCATTAATCAACTCCCCTTTCTATCTAGATTAATTAATTATTTATAATTAATTAAGCTCCCCTTTCCATCTAGATTAATTAATTATTTCTAATTAATTAAGCTCTCCTTTCTATCTATATTAATTAATTAATTAATTGTAATTAATTAAGCTCCTTTTTCTATCTAGATTAATTAATTATTTCTAATTAATTAAGCTCCCCTTTCTATCTACATTAATTAATTATTTCTAATTAATGAATACCCCTTTCTATCTAGATTAATTGATTATTCTTAATTAATTAATTCCCTCTTCTATTTAACCAATAAATCGTCATTTATTTGATTAAAATCCTCTCATAACATAAATCATACTAACTATTCCTCTAAAAATCTTATATAAGCTTGCACACCTATTAATTAATCACTTTGATTAATTAATAAATCCCCTTAAACCCCATGGGTCACTAAAGGACAAACTAAACTCTTTTAAGGTTGACTCAACCCTTTCTAAACCTTCCTTATCCACAACTATCCCAACCTCTCCCTTTATATCATGTGAAGGGGGATGTAGAGATTCTTCTATCCATTGGGCTATATAAAGTGTCCTCCTCCTACCTTTCTATTTACACCTACATTCTTAAATGGGCATAGAGCATACACTATAGCCATTTATCATCTTTGAGCATTATTCCATTAGAAGATCTTTCCTTCTCCATTTCTTGTATTCATCCACCCAAGTTTTGAAGTCATATGGAGATATGTCAAATGGTCTTGTAGCCATGATTTGATAAGACTCTATTCTTAGAAACCTTGGGATTTAAATCACATAATAAACTCTTTGATTGCTAGAGGTCTACCTAGGTTCAATCTCATCTTATTTTTAGCATTAAATAAGAGATAAAAGTTAGTTTATTTAGCATATTAGCTTGAAATGTTCATTTCATGTTTAATGTAGAAAGGTTGATAGGTTAGCTTTGTTTAAGCTCTTAGCATGATGATGCATAAGTTTAGTTTAGTATTGTATTGAAGGTACTAGGTGTTAGTTTCAACTTTACTTGCATTACTAACTATTTCATGCATATAGGGATAGTGAAAATTAGCTTCCCAAAAACTCTTTTCACCAAAAGGAAGAGAATCAAACATGCATTCATTTATAAAAAGTATTTGAAAAAAATTATACACCTGAACTAGACTAGATATGAAGAAAATGAAAACTAGAATGAAGGATGGTGTAGTAACTTAGAGGATTTAATAATCATTTTTCAATTTTGGATGGGAAGGAACAATACATGTTAGAGCCCATCATATAAATAGTTAGATAAATTTTGAAGGAGGTCAAACTCATCATATAAGTGGCTCATGGAGAAGTGAATTAAAAAGGTAGAGAGTGAAAAAATGAGATTTTGAAAGGCGGGAAGAGAGTTTATAAAATAGAGGGAGAAGTCGAGTTAGGGAATAATATGGTCAATGATAGCTCCATAAGAATACACTAGTAAAATATCTCAAAGTAGATTTTTAAATATCCATAGTTGAGAACTAAAAATGTAGATGTCATTAAGGACTTGAAGAAATATAATTATAATATTATTATTAATGTGGACCCAATATCTACTCTATAGCTACATTTAGGATTTCCATAATAAGAACCCATGAATACTTTTGCGTTATAAGTTTTCAAGATTTTTAATATTATCATCCCTATATTTTTCATCCAAGCAATATTTTTTTGGACCCTTGAAATATGCTAAGTATAGTGACATGGTAGTTTTGTATGCACGGAAATAGAGTAAATAGTGTGTGAATGCTCTCACCCGGAGTTAAACACATTCGAGACTTAGCCACATTTTGAAGCACGAGATAGAATTGGAAGATAAACAGTTGTAGTGGCGGCCAACCAATGTTTGAAGATAAGGTTGAAAATGAAGACTTTTAATTAAAAGAAAAGTATATTTTGAGAGGGATCTCATGCAGGAAGAAGATAAGACATCATGCATAGTTTGGGATAATAATAGGATTAGATGTGGAGTTTGAGCAAATCTATATGACACAATCTTTTGTTGTTTTCTTATAGATTTGTATGATTGGATGGTAGTATATGCATCGAAGTGGAACTTGGAGGTTTATAACAATTATTTGGACATGGGAAGATTACCAGGGACCAATATGATGCTAATGTGACTTAGACACACACTGTAGATCATTGGTGGAGTGGTGTTCTACATAGTTACATGTTCGAGTACATTGTTTCTACTTATTTTTGTCTAGAGGTTACTAAATTTCAATTCTTGTGTGATCCCAGGAGGATCTTACTTGGTACGTTATCCCTTTAGTAAAATTAAGTATAATGAAGCACGAGAGAGGGAATTACCAAAGAAGTGTTGATATTGAGGAGTCTGTGGAGTTGTGAAGTATGATGTCTCATGAAAGATTTGAGGATCACGTGGAATACGTGAATCCGAGCATCGGGATCTCCCCCATTTAGGTAAGCACGAAAGAAATCCCCTTGACTTAAGATGAGAGCACGTCGATGAAGAAATATTAAGACCACATGCGTATCTGATCCCACATGGTGACTTTACCCTTTCCATTAGTGTTACGAGTTCATGAAATAGTTATTGAGAAACAAGCTAGTGTTGGTGATAAAGTAGCAACAGGTAGATTTCATTTTCCATTAAATATAAAAGTTCTTCAGACAAAAAATTCATCTATGACTATGCGAGACATCTTCTTTGTTTGGTGGGTCGACTAATGGTATATTTTTTGGTGCATCATCAAGACAGAGCGTGGGCATGCAGAACATTGGTATCACATCTAAGAGTAGTAAAAATTTACAAACCATAGGAATTTAATTTAGTACAATAATTGGAACACATAGTAGCTCATCCTCTAGTCCAGTTCCTATTATAGGGATGCATCAAGAGGATCGGGAGGTTCGGATCTAGTGGATATGGTGGTTATGGAGGTGGAGGGAATACTAAAGGTAATATAGGTTTAGGAGGACATTATGCAAGTAATGTTACTACACGTAAGATTTTACTAGCTGGAATTTTATGGGAAACACTATATAAGGATTACAAAGAGTATGTTAGGGTGTGTGATCATTTTCAGCCCTTGGGTAACCTATGCATAGAGAAGAAACTCCTTTGATACCGATAATAAGTTCGAACCTTTTGAAAAATGGGAACTTTACTTTGTGGGCCATATTTCCCGTTGGCGCATAGGAATGTGTCACGCTATATTAATACATGCCTGATTATTTGACTTGGTGCGAAGAATAAACACCTAAAAAGGATTATACAGAAGTGGCTACAACATCAAGGTTCATATGGGAGAGCATTATCATCATGTATGGATCCCCATTGAGCTTGACAAGTGATAGGGGCACACATTTTTTGAATGAGACTTAGAATATTATTGGAAAATTTTATGGTGGCACATCATAAGACAACGCTTAATCATCCATAGGCTAATGGAATTTATGAGGATTTCAAAAGATATTGGGAGATACACTAAAAATATTTGTGATGTTGGAAGCAAATAATAGGATGATAAATTCCTTGATGTACTTTGGGCATATAGGACAACTTAAAAATGTTTGAACAAAGCCGCACCCTTTGAATTGTTTTTTAGGTATAGAGGATGTCTTACCGGTGAAATTTATGTTACCATCCCTATTTATTGCGTGCACAGGAGGACTGGATGATGAACATGCAATTGAAGAGCATATAGTTAAACTAATGTAATTAGATGAGAGGCGTGCCATTTCCCATTAGAGCCGAGAAGACAAAGAGGCCTAGGTAAAAGTCATGGTATGATAGGCACATTAAGAATAAGTAGTTTGAGGTTGGGAAAATCATTCTTCTTTATGATTCCAAGTTTGTGCACCACCCTAGGAAATTTAAGGTGCATTGGTTGGGACCGCATGTGCTGACATATATACTTGATTCAAGAAATTTCCAGTTATAGGCTTTGGATGGAACATGGTTTCCCGATTATTTCAATGGGAGTAGGCTGAAGCCATACTATAAATAAGTCTTCTTGGTGTTTGTAATAAGGCAATATTACCACTTAGCTTAGGTTTCCCTTTCATGCATTTTCTTTATATGTGTTTCCTTTCATCATCGCTATGATTTTTCAATTTTGTTTAGTGTTTTATTGTAATAAGCACATTTTTACGCCAATAGTTGATAACTATCTAAGTGATTTCATGTGCAAAGGACCATGCATAATTTTAGTGTGGGGTGGATCAAAGTACAGAGATGGGAATTGTTGGTGCCCTCTTGATACAGGTTGGTTTGATTGAAGGCTTCTTCTAGAATTTGGCGCAGAAGAGAAAAAAGATGATATACTTATTGTGCATAAGGTGTTTTGAAGGAATTGAATCAATTGAATAACACGTAGGAAAAATGATCGTGTTATGTAATGTGAGGTAGGCAAAGTGACATGAGAAACTACTTGGTATATGGTGCAGAGGTTTTGTACTTTGGTGCATGGAGGTATGTGCGCGGAGGAGGTATGTGGCTAAGGAGTAGTATAGTGCACTAGAAGGTTACGACTGTAGTGCATAAAGTGGAGTCGCGAAAGTTGTCAAAAATGGAAAGAGTACTTTAGTGAAAAATTAACTTAAAAAGCATGGGTCGAAGGGACATGAGGGTCATGGAAAAAGTATAAATAGGGGATGAGGGTAGTCATTTGGCTACCTTGTGTTTGAAGAAAACCTATCGAGTGAGTCAAGTGCGACGAAGTTTTAAATTGATGTAGAGATTATATGAACCGAGAGGTACATAAATATTTTGTGAATCCTTGGGAAGGGTGAGTTGGAGTCAACGAGTAGAGGATAGAGAAATATGGTGCGTATGTTTCAAGCGGTCAATATTCTTAAAGCTTGGGTAGGAAGAAAGTTGGTAACATAGAACACCTAGGGCACACAATTACAGTAAAATGGCACCAAAGGCATGAAGTTTGAGAACAAAGAGACCCGAGGTTGTGGTAGAAGAACCCCTGGAGGAAATATACTCGGAGATGTAGTATCCCCCTGGTGTGTTGAGGGTAGAAATTTGGAAATTGAAGCTCACTCGATGCAAAATCAGTGAGTACAATCACCGCACAGATGAGAATAAGAAGAAAATGAGGGCATATTTAGAGAAAGTCCTCCCAAGAATGGATGAGTCCAGCAACCCTCTAATTGAAGAATCTATGAAGCGGTAGTTAGAGAATACAGGTGTATTGCATTGTGGGAGCCAAGGTAAAATTTAGGGTGAATATTCGTAGATTGGTGAATAGTAGGATTTTTGAAATTTGATTTTGGTGATTTTTACAGTCATGGCAGTACCTAGGTTTCACCCAAAAATTCCACAAACAATAATCTATCGCATGTGAATAGCCAACGAATCTCCAATCCAAATGTATATTTTTATATTGAATCACCAATAAATCTATGGAACCTTCCTGGTCATTTGGTTTCATTCTTCAAAATGTTTGGTATTTTTTTGAAATTAGACTAAATTTGTACACACACACACACAAATATATACATATATATAGTAGGATCTTGTTACGAATCTCCAATTCAAATGTATATTTTTATATTGAATCACCAATAAATCTATGGAACCTTCTTGGTCATTTGGTATTTTTTTGAAACTAGACTAAATTTGTATATGTATATATATATGTGTATACACACACAAATGTATACATATATATAGTAGTATCTTGTTTAAAATCCCGTTGAACAAAGGTTAAAACTTATAAGACTTGGAAGCTGCTAAATTTAAAAGAATCACCAAATTTAAAAGACTCTTCCAACTTCGTAAGTGTCATTAAACCTTTTTATAAGCCACATCAAATGAGGAGCAACCTAGTGTCACCCATTCCAGGTACCTAATCATAAAGGCATGAAAAAGGATCTTGGATGCCCAAAATTGAATATCATGTGGAAACATGGCGGGATTCTGGGCCTCCTTAAGGAAAAGGCATTCCTTGAACTCCAAGCCCATAGAATAAAAAATATCACTAAATTTTTGGGTCCTCAGTTAGGCAAGGCTAAGTGGCGATGCAGGGCATAGTGGCATACATGGCGAGATCTCCATTTAAACCTAAAATGCATTTTGTGCAAGAAATTAAAATATCCTTCATATCGTTGAATTATCCTTCATTCACCACACCATCGAAAATATCCTTTAAAAATTATATTGTATTTCACCAATTCTATGAACACGATTTTAGATAATTTGCCAACTTTGTGAATCTGGTTTTGGCCATATTCACCACAATTTCTATAAGTTTTTTTGGTGAGTTCCTTAAAATTTTCCTTGGTGTGAGCTTCCTTTCTTCGCCAAATCCACTCACCTCTTCTAGTGGTTGATGTCACAGGTTTATGAATATTTATTTTATTTTGTGGGAAGAAGGATGTGAGTCACCACTCATTTTATTGAGTGTTTCATAGGTCTATGAAGAATGAGAGAAGACATGGCCTTGGAATTATGTGCTACAGACAAAAATCAAAGAACTTGCCACATAATTGAGTTATGAGAAGGGAGGTAGGGCACAAACCATCATAGATCTAGGTGATCCAACACTTAGGGTTACCTCCCTACTAGTGATTTACAAATTGGGTGCTTCAAGTGTTGGACAAACATAAATAAGAAGTTTTTATACATGGCACACAAAATTTTAAAAAGGGCACACTACAACCTGACACAGTTCGTTGCAAATGGGATAATTGAAGGAGCAAGGTTACAAAATGAAGAAGGATCCAAAATCACATAGGGATCAATCTTATTATTAATATTATTTTGGTAATTCAAGGTACCAGACGGCAGAGAGGATAACATGTGGGTTTACCCACCCGTACACCCATCTCAGAAATGTAGTTTTCAAGTTATACTTGTGATGGTACAATCACAAGCACATACAAGGCTCAAATTATTAAGTGGTATGACATACGACACGGGAATTTAATAATGAATAGAAAATTCTATGTGATTTTCCCATGGTGGTTGGGAGCAAGTCAATTTTGTAGTGATGCAACATTTTGTAGCCTTTCTCAATTCAGAATGGTTAAGGGAGAAATGAGTCTATGGTGAAAAATTTGCTTGCATTCTCAAAAAATACCTGAAGTGTTCCATCAATAGGCTTAAGGAAGAGTAGAAGTTGACCTATGATGCAGAAAAGGTTGATTCAGATCTACACATATTGCACTCAACTTTCATAAATGACTCTAGAAAAGCATACTTGGAGCTTTTGGAGTGGGACATGTTGGATCTGCACCCCTAGGTAATCGTTATGATTAAAGGATTTATTATCAAGGTTTTTGTACAATTACAATCATAGACTTAACAAGGAGTCGAGGTCGAGGTTACTGACTCCACCTTACCACAACCTAGAGGAACAATGGTGACATCTATTTAGAAGGCGTGTGAGGAAGAGGCGTAGGAAGAATAGGGAGATGAGGAAGAAGGAAAACTTGACACTTTGAGGAAGAGGATGTATTATTCTCAAAGGAGCAGCGATAATGGAGGCACGGGAACCTCACAAGGGTAGCAAAAGCAAGAAATAATTCTACACGCTAAGGCTATAGTTGTTTCAGGTTCAAAATAGATTATGGAGAAGAAGATACAAACTTCGCCACACTAAAGGAGGATTTAGAAAAGATCTTGAGGAGTAAGATAAGTGGGTGTGAGAAAAGCAACAAAGAAATATTGATAGAAAAAGAATGCTCCAGATTCAAAAGAAGGAAATAAAATCCTATTAAAGGAAATCACACCGGTGTAACCGAGAGGATAAAGGAGGGAAATAAACTTGTGACACCTTCATTATCAATGAGGATAAAGAATTGGGAACATGAACCAACTCCAGAACCACGAAGAAATAATGAACAAAAAGGATGGCACAAAGGAAATGGTGGACCCAAGGTCACCTCACATGGACTTCGTGGATGACCCCAAAATTATTGCATGTGTGCTTCCAAAGTATAGTAGCCATAGAGAATTTACATGCATGGGAGCTACTTGATCAAGACAGGGGAGTGTCTAGAATGAAGATGATGATTAGTTGGAACCTGCACAACCACTATGAGGAGCTAGAGTTTGAAGTGAGCATGCCATTACTACCATCCATTTGAAGGGAAAGACATGAGATACATACAAGGTAATGGATCCAAACCACTTGACAGATGAGAAGGCATGCAATGCCTTGAATAAAATGGCCTCATAAGTGGTGAGGAGAAACTTGGATTCTAGTGCCACTTTATTTACACCGTTATAATAGATAAGAAGGAAAAGGAGCATGAAATAGATAGAATGCGAAAGGGGATTGTAAAGTAAGAAGAAGAGGACTAAGAAATCTTATGACAAAGTGGCACATTCTTGCAAAATATCTTAGATCAATTTCCTTCTTTGGTTAGCTAGGCCAAAATGGACTATGGAGATGAAATGGATTATTTGGAGGATCTGGTTGGGATATTACTAGTTAACATTCAGAGTGGCACATGGAAAACAACGAGAGGATATTTCCAAAGATAAGGAGAACAATAAAATTTCAGTTGAAACAAGGATCACTGAGCTAGAGGAATTGCTCACCCATCTCAAGAAACAAGCAAAAAGACATATATAGGCTTCAACAGGTGTCAAAGTGTGAATCCTTCATTGTTGTTAGGTTGGTGGATGAAGAAGCTAATCTGAAGACTATACAGGAAAAGACACCAACTAACAAGATTGAGCACATTCGAGTTAATTATGGAAACCACAATGCGAAAAATAAAATCAAGTCAAAATGCGAGCATCTTGAGAAGAAAGTTATCAAGTTCCAAAATTCTATATTGGAACATATGGACATTATTTAAGGTGTTTACATAGAGCTGGTTACGGTTATAAATGAGTTGAAAGGAAGATTCAAAGAAGTTACTCCTGACCAAGTACCATGGATTGTGGAGGTTGCCGAGGAAAGGCTTGAATGAGTTAAAGGAATGGAAGAAATTAATAGATGGAGTAGTAAAGCAAAGATTCCCAGAGATCTTCCAGAGATCCTTAGCATATTTTGAGTAAGATATCCATTTTGAAATTTAATAGTTTTCTCCTACATGTAGTTTTGTGTTTAATGATCGAAGAATTTCTGGGGATGGCAATCTAGCTAGTGTGGGGTAATGTTGTACCCCTGAAAGATGCTAAGTATAGCGATGTGAGAGTTTTAGACATGCAAAAGTTAGGCACAAAGGCACATGTGGAAGTAGAGCATACAACAAGTGAAGGCTCACCCCGGGTTAAAAACATTTCGGGACTTATCCGCATTTTGAAGCATAAAACAAAATTGGAAGATGAACGGTTGGAGTGGTGGGAAGGAAATGTTTGAGGATAAGGTTCAACATGAATACTTGTTTTTAAAAGAAAAGTTTATTTTGAGAGGATCTCATGCAGGAAGAAGATAACATGTACTATAGAGTTTGGGTTAATAATAGGATTAGATCTAGAGATTAAAATAGAAGATAATCTATTATTAGGTAAAGCTTGCATGCTTCTATATTTACCTTGTAGTGTATGCATGGCTATTTTTGGCATGTGGGATATTTTGAGAGTGCATGGGTGGTGAAGGGAAAGTCCCCACCCCTTATATATATATATATATATATATATATATATATATATATATATATATATATGTATTGATTTTCATGACTTAGAGACGATCGGGTAGATTTGGATGTAACATAGTTATGTTGTTGGTGTACTTGCGCGCATGACTTTGTGATGGCTATTATGATGTATTCAGCTACTATTGGGTTTCGCTTTATGACTCAATATAATGGATATTTGTGGATGGATAATGATTATTGATGTATTTGTTACTAGTGATTATATGGTGAATCTGATCTTGGTCCTTGTTTGATTCATTATGCACTATGGTTGTGATCTAGTTCATGTTATACTTTACCTTTAATTACTTGCTATGGATATGGAATACTTGTGTGATCATGCTAACACCTTGAAAAATATGGTATTAAAAGAGGGACCTGGTACCTTTGCACACTTTGGTTGAGCACTCGGATCTATCTAAGTGATGGGCCAACACGTCTAGGGTTTTGAGTAAGAAAGTAAACTACAATTTCTTATTATTATCTAATTGTGTTCATTATAAACTTTAGATATATTCAAAATATTATCATTTAATACCACATCATTCCCAATTTTTTGAAAAAAAAAAAAACTATATTATTCAAATTGTAATATCTTTTTCAAGATAAATCTATAATTAATCAAAAGGAATTTAAATAAAATCTATGCATTCTTAATTAATCCTTGTCATTTTATGTTTTTATTTCATTACATGGTTTTCCTTGATAGGATAGGTGGGAGCTACACCTCTCTACCTTTTTAGGTGGAAAATACATATTCCCACCTCTTGTAAAGATATTTTCTATGCATTTTGAATATAAGAAATCTTATTGGATTATATTTGGTTTCTTTATCTCTGTCAAAAAAATATCTTCCTACTTTCATATTTTATCGATACTCAATATTATTCCACATTATCACATTATATTAGAGCTAGGTTATAGTAATTGAATGTCATTATTTTGTTATGTTTATTTTATAAAAACTTATGGTTTGCAAGATTGTTATTGTAGATCCTTGATCTAAAAGTATGCTCTTCTATTACTTCTTTGGATGATCTATAGAATCAAAAAAGAGAGAAGGAAATCTGGTTGAACCTATCTAGATGTGGCATAAATGATGAGAGGAAAGACAATAGTTTTTCTTATGTGGCACATAGTTCAAGTTTCTGGCACCATTCATTGTTCTAGTTCATTATCACAAGCATGTGACCTAACCCAACCCTAATAACATTTCAATCTTTTTAGAGGGTTTTATAATCCATCACACATGCACGAGAATAAATTGCATAGATACGCCTAAAGGTAACATCATAGTGTGCAAAATTTTAGCAATTTGGAGAAGGAAACAAAATATTTTTCCTAGATTTAATACGTGGTCACACCCATCCCATGGGGATTGAATCATGAAATGTAAAATTCATTTTGTATGGCATAAGAGGAAGTGCTACAAAAAATTAAGAGTAATGAACCTATAAAATCCATAGCTTTTTGTTGGAAACTCTATTCGATGTGTCATTTGTTTGAAAGTGTGTATAGTTTAAGCTCTTTGTAATGGTAGTAATATAATTTCCATTTGTGACATGTATCAATCCTTTTTAATCATTGAAGAAAATTATATCCACTATATTATAAGTTCCATAACATGGGGTAATGCAATACTACACTAAGATAAAATTCCATTTTGGGGTTTCATCATGGGTTTTGGTATTAAATTCCATCATTCTATTATCTAGTTAAATTTAGAGAACTATTTATCACATAAATAAGAGATACAAGATATTTAGTTATTGCATGATAAAATGCCCTATCTCTTTGGACTCATTCTTGAGCATAATGACTATGAAAAAAAGATTGAGTGGTTGAACAAAAATTACATAGTATATGAACTAATATGTCTCACTATTCTTGAGGATATTCAACATTAGTTTGTGTACATCGAGTGTCATTTCACTTCTTTAACTATGATGTATTATTTTTATGTAGACCATGAATCTCCTTTTGAGACTCATGTTTCCTCATAACATCATTAATATGTGGATGATACTAAGAATGCTACAAATCCTCCTACTACTTATGACACCCCATCCACATCCGAGTAGATTTTTATTGTACTTGTTTCTACTTTAGAGTATAGATTCACTTCTTGAGAGATTCTAATAATTCTTTGTAGTAGGTTCATGAAATTCTTCGTATACCTATTGATACTTCAGATTTCATGGTCACTTATTTGAGAGATTCCAATGATTTTTAAAAGCAAGATCATTACATTCCTCTTGTACATATTGCTACTTCGAGTTCGGATTTTATTCTTTGATAACTTCCATTTATAATTTGCATTAGGATCATGACATCACCCTATAATTATTACTACTTCAAATTTTATAGTAACTTATTTGAATATTTGAGTGATTATTTGCAACATGATCATGACATTCACATATATTTGTTATTAATTTCATAGTTAAAATTTACTTCTTTGATGGGTTCCAGTGATTACGTGTAGCATGATCTTATATGTCTTCTAGATTCACATCATTGGGACTCATCCCTATTGTACATCACTTATTTGTTTGTGGAGTTTAACATTTTGGATCTAGATAAAACCATTGAGGATACTAATCTCTTGTATCATGACATTCCTCCATAACCTATTATTTTAATAAAGTTTAGAGTTTATTGCTTGAAGGCTTCTAATTATTCTCCATAGAAGGAAATTAATCCATCACATGTTGTTTCATTAAAGTTTAGAGTTTTTACTTGGGGATTCAAGTGATTATCTATAGCAGGACATTCCTCTATCACCAATTGTTTCATCATAATTATAATTTTCTTCCTTAAGGGATTATAATGATTATCTATAATGGTACATTCCTCCATAACCCATTGTTTAGTAAAAATTTAAAGTTTCTTCCTTGAAGGATTATAGTGAATCTCTATAATGGGGTTTTCATGTATACAAGATCCAATTCATTTGGAGGTCTACTTACCAGACATTTCATAGTTTTGTTTGGAATCTCATCTTTTAGATATTGATAAAACTATTGAGGATATTTTTCTTATCCTTGATGATAGCTCGATATATTTTCTTCTTCTACTTTGGATGTATTTTCTCTTCCATGACATGCTTACATGTTGAAATTACTTACACTTCCAAAATCTATTTGTTCACCTTTTTCATCATTCATGTTGACACCTTCTACATGAGTAATTGGTTCTTGGTTCATTTCTCATATGCATGTTTGGAACCATGTTATGTCATATTCGGTACCATATTGGATTCATCAATAATTGTCACAGTTGAGCATTATCTTGTATGAATAGATCTAAATATATTGTTTTTTTGCTCTAGATTTGATCCAAAGTATTTCAATGAAACATTGGTAATTCCTTATTGGGATTTCATCTTCACCAATTCCTTTACTAACAATAGAATTTGTCTTCATGATTTATTGGGAGTTCATGAGAATTCATCTTCTAGGGGGTTGATTAATCCTCTTGTATTCTCTTATTTATCTCTCTATTTATGGGGGGCTTATCTATGTTTTTTTGGGGACGCTTATCTACCATGAGATATTTTTATGCACTTATATATATTTTATAGCTGTTTTTCCTATTGTTATTATCCTTTTATCTATTTTATAAGGGATTTAATATGTTCATGTGCACCTAAGCTACAGTTAAGGGGGTGTTAGTGTAGGTTTTGTATTCCAATAAATGGTTCTATCTACACATATATTTATCTTGATTAGGTTACGGTGGCATAGATGGGAGTTACACTTCTCCACCTTTTTGAGGTGGTTGTTACACTCCCTCACTTCCTATTTAAACACCTCTTTGAAATCTATTTTTAATCCATTTTGAATATAAACAATATTTTTGGGTCATTTTTGGTTCCTCTCTATCCCAACAATGTTATCTTTGTGTATTCGTATTTTATTAGTGCTCAATCTTGGCCTACATTCTCTACTCTATGGTTGTGTGGTTAGGATTTTTGAAATAAGAACTCCTGACGACTTTGGCATTATGAGTTTTCAAAATGTGCATTATTTTCATCTCTATATTTTTCACTCAAGTAAAATTATTGATTATTAGATACATTCATTCATTATAAAATTTATGTTTATTCAAATTATTATCATTCGATGGAAAATCATTCCCAAATTTTTGGAAAAAATCAACTATATTTTCAATTTCTATGATCTTTTCCTAGATATATCTAAAATTAATAAAAGTATTTTGAATAAATTCTATATGTTCTCAATTAGTCATAATATTGTTCTTTATTGGCTCCTTATATATTTACTCAATTTTAAATATGTTGGTGCAATATTTTATATCCACTAATATTAAAGGGACATAGGTTAACATAACTATATTTAGTGGGCCTTGTGCACATCTCTAGGGTAATAATAGGAAATTTTTCTTTTTTATAATAACTTATTATAACTAACCTACTCTCTAAAATCTAACCCTAACTTCATACTCTTATCTATATAAAAATGTAGAGGGATAGTGATAAAGGTAGATAAGGGAGAGATATTGTATTGGAAATTTTAAAAATATTCTCTTAGGATGGCCATTGGTACTCCCTTACATTTTGTTTTTATATTTATTATTTTCAAATGTTCATAGATTTATCTTATTTATGCATGTGGCTAATTGTTCTAAGGTTAAATAAATATACCCTTGCACTTCTTAAGGATTATTTATGATATCATAGCATAATAAGAAGCTTTACCTCTTGCTTGCTAATTTTTGGGGATACATTTCATATTTTTAATATGTTTTTCAAAAGTAACCTTGAAAAATCTACATTTTTTTCATTCATGTGATTATTTTCATATTGACCACCATTCTACCTCCGATGATTTTTTTATTAGATCAACTATAATTTTGGCTCCTATAATATAGAGTTCTAGCTCTTATTACATCTAATTCTCTCTTTTTCAGTTTTTTTTTTTGTTATAGTTTTTTGTTTCTTTTAAAACACAATAAAAATTGCATTCTTTTTCATAAAAATTATAGTGTCTTTGAACTTCTTATATTTGTACATACATATAGTTCCTTATTTTTCTAATCCCTTTCAAGAATTCTAGTACACATTTCTACCTTTTTATAGACACAAAATCATGCACTTTAGACATTAGTTAGTCTCGGTCTCATAGTACTACTCATTTGGTTTTTAAGTGAAGAAAGTACTAATTAACCCCGTCTTTTGGCTATTTTAATTTGCTTTCTTTCATCACTTTAACGTTCACACATGCTTACCAGTCTATTTCCATTGGTTTTCGTAATTTTAGCCTTGAATGGGGCACCCATGCTAGTATCGAGTGCCCTGATCCTTTTCCCTCTTTCTCGCCACTTTTTGGGCACTTTCTAATCATTTGAACATTTCATATTTCTTGTGGTCGACCTTTTTGGGGTTAATTACAAAATTAGAACAAGGGAACCATATAAATATAAAGTTATGAGACCATAAACAGGGACCAAACACTAATAAATACTATCATCACCTAAGGTTACATCCATTAAAGGTTCCATTTTCATCCATCTAGCTCCATCACAAGGCACAAGGTTGGTTCATCTGCATCAGTGTTGCATAGGAGGGAAGTTTATTCTATTCCATCCACCATTTTATTACATTTTCTACACATAGTTATTACTCACTACTTTCACAAAGTGCAATGGCATAAGAGCACCTAGGGCATGATTGCACACATAAGAACATAGAACTACATCATGTCTGAGATGTAGTGTAATGCTCAGTTAGTAAGTCCACCATTGTGGTAGATGAGGATAGTTTGACCCCTTCATTTGCATTTTTATTTTTAGGGTTTGATGCTTTTTTGGGGTCTTGCAGGTCTATCTTTCATTAGTGATCATTGATGACATTTGGCACAAAGAAGTGAATTACACACCAAAGCTAGTGAGGGATTCATATCATCTCTCAACCCCATAAGTTTGGTTTTTACCTCTCACATAGATCGGGGTTCTTAGAACTTAGAATAGGGCACCCACAAGCACCTCGATCCTCTCCCGGGTGCCCTAGTCCACCAAATACCTCGAGATCTATCCATTTTGGGAACCCTTCATGTTCATTCCTACTTACAAAATTTTTAGTTCATTTTAATACACATTCCAAATCAGCTAAGTTGTTTCCTTACTCTTCTTGCACATTAGGGTTTCTATTTTCATTAGCCTAGTTGCTTGGGTCACTTTCTATATTTATTCTTTGCTCTTATTTATTATTATTTACTATTGTTCTTAGTTTAGATGAACTAGATAAATCCACAATTTAGTTTCATTTTGGTGAACGTGAACTTTGAATACCCTCTCCTTGGGCCTTTTATCCATATGCCTGTCACTTGTAGTGGTCGTTTTTTTAGGTATTTTCAATATTGTAGCTTCCTTCATTCAATCGCAGGGTTTCAAACCAATGGTGATATCCCTACTTCAGCTAATACTAACAATATTTTGGATAATTTGCATAATGTCCCTCTCCATGATATATAAACGTCTAATAGTGAGAAGTCCTATGACAAAGACACTAATGTTGACCAAGATCAACTCAACACTATTACTAAATTTTGACAAGCTTTGCAAAAAAATCCGACACATCTCCCTCATGTCTTGCATTCTCTAATCTGCTAAGAAAACTCGTGAAGCTTCAACCTTGGTTCCTACTCATTCTTCAGCTCCCATGGTCTCCACTCCACCCAATTATGTTTTTGATCCTATTCTTACAACTACCACTCCCATCACTCACCCTAACATGCCTAATATGTAGCTTGGCTCTTCCTCAAACACTCCTAATTTAACATCTTTATATTAGGATTTGTAAAATCAAATTTTCTATCTCTAATTCACTACTTCTGATGCATCCCCATCTTTATACTCTACTTCATTACTGCATACCCCTTTCTCACCATCTATATCTACCTATCCATTTCCACCTAACCTCATATCTCCCAAAATTACCCATTTTTAAAGGCCATGGTGACCCACAAGAGCATCCCCAAGCTTTAAATGTATCATGTCTCAACTATGCGAGATGATCACACTATACTCACTAAAATTTCCCTCGTAGTTTGTATGATTATGAGATGCGTTGGCTTTACAACCTACCAGTTCACTTAGTAACTTCATTTATGCATATGGCTAATGAATTTCTCACTCATTTTCTATCAATATTGGATCCAAGATCTCTTATGCTCAAATAGCACAACTGAAATAGGGACCCAATGAACACCTAGTCAACTATGTTTTGAGATACAAAAATAATCTAGCTAAGATTTCTAATGTGCTAGCGGACTCCAAACTTCAGGATTTGTTTATTCAAAGTCTCTTACCGCCACTCCAAGAAAGTGTTCTCTTTGAGACCTCTCCATCATTCGACCAACTTTGTCACATTCTTAAGCTTTGTGAAACTAAACTCTTATCCATAGGAAAAAACAGTATTAGGAGCAAGCTTTCTTGTCCATTCATTTCCAAAATAAATCACCATTCAAACCATCTACAACTAAAGCATGTTGGTTCCAAAGTTACTATTAATGCAATCCTTTACTCCTAAAGAGGTTCAATCGCCTCACTTTAAGCAAGTGTCTACTAAATTTCCTATTGCCCTACATCTCATATTACAACAACTTCTCGAGAGTAATCTCATCATGCTCCCTCCACTATTCCAATTATATCCATATGACCAAAAGGTAGTAATTATAATAAAAAAATTCGATTTGATTATCATAGATGTGTAGGAAATTCTAAAATTGACGTTTCAAGCTCGCACAATCATTCATGATTTTATTGATAATAATAAGCTTGAATTTCAGGAACCCAAATACTTTGCACCAATCAATGACAAGGGTAAACTCAAATTATTTAATAATCAATCCCAACAACATGACAAGAAAGCATCTAACTCTTCTGGCTAATCATACATATCACACAGTGCCTCCCCTACATTAGGGGCTCTTGATTTCTTAGTTTCACATACTGACACTTCACCATTGATCATCTCTTTCTCTAACCATGATTATCATGCAAATTTCACATCTAATCACTTACATATTAAGGCATATGTCAATTCGGTCCCCATCAATAATACTAAGGTTGACCCATCATGGCCCATTAGTGCATGTTCCATTCCACTTCTTAAGGCTACGGTTACCCTTTATTGCAAATTGAATACCCTATGAACAAGCCCTTTGGTGTCATCAAACTACATGTTATGGTTGGTCCTCTTACTATGCTTATGCCTTTCCTCATTGGAAACACAGTTGATGGGTGTGACATGCTTCTCGGTCTCAATTGGATTTGTCAATCCCAATCTATCATCTCTATGAATCATTTGTGACTTAAATTCATCTATAACAATCAATTTATTTCTATTGATGGTGTCCCTCCATCTACTCCATGGTCATCATCTCCTCATACATTAGTTAGCACACCACCTACATCGTCTAGCACATCACACTCTATGTTACTCAAAGCATAATCTAATCCTAGTTTACTTACTCACAAATTTTCTACACAACCTCACTACTCCACTAGTCCTACACATAGGTATAGGCCCATTCTTAGGAAATTACTACATCTTGGCATAAATCACAACCTTGGTTTATTCCACGTGGGTGTCCATCACCTTCGCGCTCAACATCACGTAGATCTCCATCACCAACACATTTTCTCTGTCATGTTCTTCATCATATATTCATCCACCACAACATGTAGACTTCATTCACCAATGTAATTTTTGTCTCATATACCACCACTCTTAGAGAATGGTCATATGATTTTGGCACCACATGCATTGGATGGAGGACATTCATCCTTCAATGTCATTGGATCGTTCATTCATTGATGCACACTTAAGAGGCATAAAATCTATTCAAATTCCCCTGAACCTAGTAGCATCATCAATAACAACATAACATACTTCCATCATAATGCATATCACATCCTCATCACATTATGCACTCATCACACTTATACTTGGTATCATCACTACTCGATGGCACACTCATCTGCTTGGTTCACACTTGAGTGTTGAGGATACATACTACAAATGAACCCCACACACTTCATAATAGGTATTACATACTACGTCTATTCACATATCTCACGTCATATCTATTACATATTACAACATACACCCTACATATAGTCTATATCATTTCGACATTTACGCATTCATACATCATACATCGTACACCACACACCACACACACACACCACACACACACACACACACACACACACACCACACACCACACCATACATCATACCTCATACATCATACATAGACTACACATCATACTAACATCATACTAACATCATACTCATATCATTTATGAGACTAGCATTACATACTACATTACTAATATATCTACACATATTACATTGCATCTCATACATCATATAGTACACATCCTACACATCATATGGTTGTCTATTATCACACACATTACATCATCTTCTACGCCTGCACTCACTAACCTATGACGCACTTCAGTTCCTTAGTCCATACTCGATTGTCGAGGTTTATTAATCAAATGGACCTGTATCATACTCACACGTTTACCATTTGACCTTATATCATGTGACATTACTAGGTTACTGACATATGATTTAGGCTAAATGGCCACCTATCCATTCATCTTGTAGTGGTTTACGCTTTAGGCTACATCACCACTCCCTCTATTCATCTTGTAGTGATATACGCTTTAGGATAAATCATCACTCCTTCATTCATCTTTTCTTGATATATTCTTTGCCTATAAGTCTCATACACATACCATTTCTAGGTCTCATATCATCACAAATACACATTCATCATAGTGTGTTAGACACAACACACATTTCAACCATTTCCGGAAAAAACACTCTTGTTTATGGTTAATTCTTGACTGTTGAGGGGAAAACCAAATGAGCCTCCCTAAATACATTTCCATTCACTCGGGGGGCACACAGCTCATATCATCCATCTCGCATTCCATTCCATCCATCCACAACATATTGCATATCTTGTTTGCTTTTACACTTGCTTGCATTTTCTTGTATATGGTCTCTTTATTACACATACTAGTTAGATCTCTTGTATGTCATTTATCTATACCATACACACATGCACATTCACACCTTTTCTCGGTTGTGATCACATATACAAGTATTTTGCACATAGTATGGATTTTCAAACTCTACGCATTCTACATTGGCCTTTAGGGGCATCCACATTTGTCTCTCACAGGTGCTATTATTTCATTTTGTACTTAGCACTCTATATTACATGGTTATACACATTTTTGACATATTGGTTATCTTTCTAACATGTTAATGGGTGCTTCATGTGTAACATTTGTTTATAGGATTACTTGCTTCCATGATTATCTGTTGTTTGTACTTGTTTTTCTATTGTTTTCTATTGTATGTGGGCCTTGCCCTTTGTTTCATGTACACACTTGTTTTTGTATGCAGCCATGATGGCCTTATGTGTCTTGTGACATCATGAGTGATGTACCATGTTTGCAGCTCACTTTGTGTGGCTTACTTTGTCTTCTTGCATGTTTACACTACTATATTGCTTAGTATCTTATACACTATTTACATAGATTACACATTGTCTTATACATGCATGCTTGTTTGTACTAACACTTTTCTTTGGATAGCCTCTTGTTTGTATGCGCCTTGGTCTCTACCAAATGCATTCCTTTCCCCATGTAGGGAAGAGTTACAGAGTTTATGTGGTTGGTCCTCTTTTGGGGCCATATTCTCCTATCGGGGACATCATACGCCCCTAAAGAGGTGGCGTCATTTTGGGTTTACAAATTATACCTACACCAGATTCGGTTTAGTTTCCAACCTTGGCATTATGGGTTATAGAGCTAGTGGGTTCGAGACTAGTATACGAACCCCATATTGTTTTGCACGGAATGGTGTCGGCTCTGCCGAGAATAGACTTGCTTCTATCATATCATTCCTTTGAGAAACAAATAAGGGTTAGGGCTAGGAGGAATACTGTTAAATGTTGAGATGGTGTGCGCGTACCGTAGAGAAAGATCGGATCGATTGCGAAGAACTCCTTTTTGTCTTGGAAGGACTACTGCAAGTAAGAATACAAGACCACCAGATTTTAATTAGACAATAAATGAGGATCTGCCTTAGGCACAGGAAATATAAAACTTCCTTTCAAAGGTGGTTAGTTCCCTTTTTAATATGATTTAACACAAATGATAACACAGAAATCTATTGCAAAATCACGATTTAGGTATCTCGCTACAAAGCAATAGAAACTAAATTATCAATAATAAAGCATCACGTTGTTTGTTTGATTCTTTGGTCGTTAGTACGTTCGGGTTGAGTTATAGGGATAAACCGACTAGGATCTGAGGTTGTTAGGTGGCAAATAGGCGAGAAAAGGGTTTTGGGGTATAAGTCACGGTGTGCCGACGCCGGTCACTGGGTAACCGACCGCGGTTAGAGAACCGCTGCTGGTAGGGGATAAACGATACCGGTAGGGTCAGCAATCTAAGTGCTTCTGGATAGAGGTGGGTTGCAAGGTGATTGTGGGGTTATTAAGATTGGGGGATGGCTTAGGGGAATGACGGGAGGATAGGGAAGACTCAGAGTGTGGTAAAATGGCCTTCTGGGCAATATCAGGATGTATGGGTGAAGGTTAAGTGCAGTATGTTGCTGGTAGTAGATCTAGGAATAAACTTATGATTACTATTAATCAACAGTTCAAGAAAATGGTGCTTAGAAACATATATAAAACACTACTCACTAGTCCCTGATGCAGATGCAGGTTTCAGGACTGTGATGATGAAGACAGGACCCAAGTTGGATGATCTGACAATCCAAGATGAGTTATCTCCTCTTCTGATGCTCGGATGAGTGTTACTGGGCTCTGGTTATTCAGTTGCAGTCTTGGGCTTGATGTCCTTCTCTGCAAACTCTTCCTGTTTCTTCACTTGTCTCTGCTCGGCCAAGCAAATCCGGATCCTTTCGATGATTTCTCTTTCTTCTCGATCAAATGAAAAATCCCTCTTTGTTTTTGGTTGGAAGTGGTCATTTACGGGGAACCGATGGCGGTTACGCAACCGACGGCGGTCGAGTAGGAACCGGTATCGGTCAGGTCAAAGCGGGCTATTTTTGGTAAAATAGCCAGCTTTCCCTCCTTTTCTTCCGAGGGATTGGTAGCGGGCTTGGTCAAGTCATTATGAAGTTGGTTTTAGGTGCGGATGAGGAGTAATTAGTCATAGGTGTGGAATTGGACCAAGTTATAGGTCTTAATTAGGTTAGTTTAGGGTTAAGACTAGGTCATGATGAGGTGGCGACATGAGGTGGCAGGTATGGTGATGTGGATTTATTAATTATAAGGTAATTAATAAATAATTGTGTAAGGTTTAGGTGATGAGGTTAGGTTGCGAAATGAGATGCGGGGCACAGGGGGTCGTAAGACACAAATTTGGTGTCTACATTAGCCCCTTATTGTCGTGTAGTTTGTTTTGTAAAGCTGCACGAACAATAATAAGAAGTGGTTACCCCTGTTAAGGGTATAGGTAATCCCCCTCAAATCTATCACAGATTGAGGTAGCGTGAAAGCAGGGATAGGGTTGATAAAGGGTAAATGGTGTTGAGATAATGGTAAGAGGGTGGGGTAGGTCCAAGGAAGCAGACGCACGTTGAAATGCAGTAGTGCGACCAGGGTATATGATTTGAAGAGCAAACAAGCAATTCATAGGCAAAGGTCGATAGTTTATCCAAACAAGGGTGATATAATCCTGGTATCCAAGGCATAGGAAGTAGCTCCAGGGGATATAATGGGTAAGGTACAGGAACATTTAGGCATGTTCGGCAGTACCAAATGGTTGGTTTGGTTGAGATAAACGTCACGGTCTAAGTCTAGGCAAAGTTGGTCGACAGATCAAGTCAAGGACCCTAATCATGCTAAAACACGAACAGGTGAGCTCGATTGAACAAAAAGGTACATGATGGATGGATAAAATAAAACGTTGATGGTGGGTATGGTATTTAATTGGTGCGGCCTTAGGTCGGGCCAAATGGTTAGGTGCGGCCTTGGGTCGGGCCAAATGGGTTGGTTGCGGCGGGCCAAAGAGGTTGGTTGCGGCCGTGGGTCGGGCCAAATGGTAGGTTACAGCCTTGGGTCGGGCCAAATAGGTTGGTTGCGGCCGTGGGTCGGGCCAAATAGGTTGGTTGCGGCCTTGGGTCGGGCCGAATAGGTTGGTTGCGGCCTTGGGTCGGGCCAAATAGGTTGGTTGTGGCCGTGGGTCGGGCCAAATAGTTGGTTGTGGCCTTGGGTCGGGCCAAATAGGTTGGTTGCGGCCTTGGGTCGGGCCAAATAGGTTGGTTGCGGCCTTGGGTCGGGCCAAATAGGTTGGTTGCGGCCTTGGGTCGGGCCGAAATAGGTTGGTTGCGGCCTTGGGTCGGGCCAAATAGGTTGGTTGCGGCCTTGGGTCGGGCCAAATGGTAGGTGACGGCCGTGGGTCGGGCCGAATAGGTTAACAAAGGGTTGTCAACGAAGGTGGATATAGGCGATGTTGGTAAAAGGGCTATTAGTAAATAAGGGGCGAAATTGGGGTAGAAGTTGGAATAAAACCGATGTCGATTATCTATGACCGATATCGGTTAGTGGACCGATACCGGTTCCTTAGGGCATAATAAAACCGATATCGGTTATAGGTCAAAAACCTATAAAAAGAAAAATACGGCCTGTCATTGTCACATTTGCAATTTGAAAACCGATTTGGGTTGTCTGAGGTGGATTATTGAGATTGGAGCATTTGTTGGGTGAGGTGGCGCTATTTGAGTGGACGAGTGAGTGATTAGTGGGCCCGAGTGAGTAGGAGGCAGCAGTTGATTGGTGGAGGACCCAGCAGAGGAGAGGTGGAGCTATGGCACAGCCAGGAGGAGCAGGAGGGGCTGGACCAGCTGGACCACCACCACCCATCCCACCACGACGACGTGTCGTCGTACCGGTAGGTTCGAAACCCCTCATTGTGTGGATTTGAGTATATTAAGCTATTTTTGGGGGTTTGGGTAGGAATCCATGTTTTGGTAAAATAATGAATAAATTGACGTTATTTGAAAAATGAAGAGGATAGATGGGTAAAATAGGGCAAGGCGGCAGGGTGGGTAGATTTTTAGGGTGTTTGGGTGGGTAAATAGGGATAAATAGGGAAAAATGAATTTGGGGGGGCGCGCCAGATTCGGCCCGGCAATTTTTCAGTGACCGATGCCGGTCACTAAGCGACCGGCATCGGTCAGGAAGTTTCGGGGCAGGGTGGGGTTGTGGTTGACCGGTGTCGGTCGTATAGCGACCGGCGCCGGTGAAGAGAGGACCGGTGTCGGTCATAAGTGACCGGTACCGGTCCTTAGGTATTTTTATTTTTGTTGGGTTGGGTTTAGGTTGTGGTGGGGGTATTTGGGTATTGTTGGAGTGTTTTGGTTTGTTTAGGTGTTTTGGTTTGTTGGGTGTGTTGATTTGTTTAGGTGGTTTGGTATTGTTTGGGTATGTTGATATGGTTTGGGTTGTGGTGGAGGTGTTTTGGTATTGTTTGAGTGTTTTGGTATGGTTTAGGTCGTTGTTTGGGTGTGAAGAGGGAGGGGGATATCGTAGAGGTTGTTAGGGTAAGATAGGTGGGTGTAGAGGGTATAAGTAGATGTTGTGATAAAGAGTAGGGCTAATGTAGTGAGTTGGTTTTGCAGGCACGTCAGCAGCTGACGATGCGGGACAGGATGCCCCCACTTGTTGAGACGGATGCGGCCACACGTGTCCGCAGCGCAGTGGGGTATCATGCGCGAGGTGGGACTCGGCGGAGTCCAGCGATACAGAGCGATTGACAGGGATCATAGTTTGATGGTCGCCCTCATCGAGAGATGGGATCCGGCGACCAATGTGTTCCATCTCCCGACTGGAGAGATGACCATCACATTGGAGGATGTGTATCGCATCCTTCGATTACCGATTGATGGAGAGGCAGTCTTTCAGGTTGACACTGAGACAGCCATGGACAACATCCTACATGTATTCGGGGATGCAGCTGCGCTACTGACATATCACAGCGCGAGTATCGCGTATGGGGATATGTACCGAGCCCACCGCCATGAGACACGGCTTGCCATGCTGATGATGATCGGGATCACCTGCTTCGCCCTCCCAGACTCAGAGGGAGGCCGCTTTCCACGGGTGCTTATGGGGGTGCTACATGAGATGGTGGAGGAGCACACATGTTATGCTTGGGCACCAGTATACCTGGTGCAGTTATACCGAGAGCTGTGGGGCTATCGCCGGATGAGGCGATTCGGGATTTGCTCGACGTTTTTACTACACTGTTGGGCATATGAGCATATCATATGCATTAGACCAGTAGGGCTGCCCCAGCAGCCAGGGCCATAGGTCATCTATAGATACGGCTTTCAGAGGTGGTTGGGGGTCGTGGGCACCACGGCGAGTGCTTGCAGGGCGGGACGTCACTTATTATAGACATATGTTAGAGGGCTTGACAGCGTTAGATATTGTATGGAGACCTTATAGAGGTCATCACCCACACGGAGGAGCCCGAGCACAGTTGCAGTGGATCCAGTATACATTCTGGATAGCGGGACGGAGGCCGGGAGAGTATGAGAGGATACCCCTGGAGAGGGTACGCAGGCAGATGGGGCTACGACAGGATGAGCCACCGCGCTTCCCTCAGTACCGGAGGGATGATGTAGAGGCTCCACTGCCTGCACCACAGCCCGTAGACCCAGATTGGGTTGCTGAGAGGCCGGCAGATGATACCATAGATGATGCCAGCTGCACAGGAGCATTTTTGGTTTGGTGGGCCGGAGAGAGAGGCTGCAGATAAGATACACCTCAGCCTGCCCAGACTTAGTGGCTGTTAGAGCGAGAGAGGACCAGCTCGGAGAGGGCGAGTACAGGTTATTACAGGGCAGCTTGCGCCACACAGCACAAAATAGGTGTCTTACGAGGGCATTGCTAGCCCAGCTCGGTGCAGTGCGAGTATGCAGTACGGCACCGGCTAGCACACCACAGCACCAGCACGGCCAGCAGAGTACAGTACCACCACCACGCACCACCACGGCACCAAAGCCACAGCACGAGGGGGCACTTGGTAGTAGGAGTCGGGGAGCCCCAAAGACCTACCTTACGTGGCTCGTGATCGTTATATGGAGGCTAGAGCGGAGGCCCGTACTATCGAGATATTCTTGATGGTACCGGGCTGATTCAGCCCATATGCGGCACATAGAGCGAGACCTCTCGAGCCGAGATCTCGGGGAGGTGCAGCCCACGGCCGGTGGGTCAGTGTGACAGCGGAGGCGAGAGGCAAGACAGGGACCAGCGAGCGAGAGCAGAGAGGGCGGGTGGAGAGAGCTGAGGGGTCCCTGCATAGTTTTGGATTGGTTCATTGGATATGGGCACCGGTCTGCGAACCGGCTATGTTTATAGAGGCCTGCGTGCCTAGATATTATGTATTCATTTATTCATTCATTCATTTATTGTATATACCGGCCTGCGAGCCGAGTATGGGTTGTACAGTGGATACCGGCCTGCGAGCCGAGTATGTTTTTGATATGAGAGACCGGCCTGCGAGCCGAGTCGAGATTATTGACAGTTATTGCGGCCTGCGTGCCGGCTTTGTTGTATTATGAGATCACAGAGGCCCCGATGCAGGGCACATTGTATATTTGAAACTTTGTATATATATAGATATGATGATTTGACCCACATGTTGTGTGTAAAAATGTGTTTAAGTGTTTTGAAAATGGTTTGTGATATTTAATGTATGATGAGTTTGATTTACATGGTGTTATATATTAATGATGTTGATGTCTTTTGTTGATGGGATGTATGTATGTATATATAAATGATGAGTTTAGTTGACGTGTTGTATGATGAGTTTCACTGGTTTTGTGAAATTGAATATATGTAGCTGTTGATTTGGATTCAAATGGTGTTAGATGGATGGTTTTTGATATCGTTTGTTGATGGCGTGGCTGTTTTTGTAAGATAGATAGATGATGTTGATGAAATTGTGATGAGATATGGATTTAATGAAAAATATGGATAATGGTGTTGTTCATGCAGGAAAAAGGGACGGGCGCCACAAAAATTTGCAAAAATGAAGAGACGACTTAAGGTTTAAGCAACAAGGGGATACCTGACCGATATCGGTTATATAACCGATGTCGGTAGCTATATGACCGGTATCGGTTATATAACCGATATCGGTTATGCAAGAATTATTTTCCTAAAAATAGAACTGCTGGATTGGCAACTTAAGTTCTTATTTTTAGCATTCTTATTTTTAGAGTCATGCAACAAGTTAAATATGCGAATGCGACGCTGTTTGACAATTGCTACAGGTAATTGCATGAAAGAATTTGAGTGATAAGGAGGAAAGAGCCAGGTGAAGTGAGCGTGGGCTGAGATTCAGAAGGTAGAAAGACAAGTTATATTTGAAGAGGGTGGTGAATATGGCTGAACGAGGAGAAGCATCCAGCAGGCAGGGACGAGGGGGAAGACATGTTCCGCCCCAAGCTGCTGCATCCCGAGAGGTAAACTGTTTGGTTGTAATTTGATGCTTGCATGTGTTGTAAATAGGATGAAAGAAGTGTAAGTGGGTAAAGAGGAGGAAAAAGGTGATAGGCAAGGGTTGGGGATGGTATGAGTGCTACGGGGTAGGTAAACAGGGTGGGCATGTATGTTTTTAGGTATAAATAGGAGTAAACGGGCAAAATAATTATCGTAGGTGTATGCTTGAAGCAGGGTAGGTAGATTTTTGACAGTGACCGGTATCGTTTGGAAGTAACCGGTATCGGTTAGCAAACCGGTATCGGTTATGCATAACCGCTATCGGTCACTGTAAGGGTTTCCAGATTTTGAGAAAAAACCCGTAGAGATTTGTTCTTTTGAATAATTATGTGTCGTTTTGATGTATGCAGGCAGAAGCAAGGTTAAGGATGAATGATACTGTGCCAGCGTTGTTGTCACGAATCCGAGCGGATGTAACACCAGCGGAATGGGCATTGATAAATCGGTTGGGGTTAAGTGGAATCCGCTATTATTCAAGAATCGCGCGGAACCATGCTATGTTGCAGGCGTTGATTGAGAGATGGAATCCAGAAAAGAATACCTTCTATCTACCAACAGGGGAGATGACAGTGACTTTGGAAGATGTGTTCCGTATTTTGAGACTCCCAATGATAGGAAAAACCATGTATCAGGCATTGCCCAGCGCGGGGCGAGCAGCGATAACAACAGTATTTGGGTCAGCTGCACGAGATTTGACACAGCGAGGTTTATCATTTACGTATGGTACAATGTATGCAACCCACCCTGAGGAAACAAGGTTGGCCGTGCTATTAATGATAGCGGTGGGGTATTATGCATTGCCGAGGGCGGAAGGTGGAAGATTTCCCAAAGCATTGATGAGTGTTATTTGGGAAATGATAGAAATGAGCGTGACATTCGCATGGGCACCCGCATATCTGGCAGAGTTATATAGGGGTTTATGGGCATGCAAGCGAAAACACAAAACGACACTGGATTGTTCGTACTTATTACATTGTTGGGCCTATGAGCATATTGTTTGTGTGTGTCCAATAGGCCGACCCATTGAGTCGGGAGAGGCAGGAGTGCAAAGGTTGGGATTCAGACGATGGGTCCAGACAGAACAAGAGGCGAGATCCCAGGCCGTGATAGATGACATCGAGTATTATAGACAAGTATGGGAGATGGTGGCGATTGCGGATATTTGTTGGAGGCCGTACGGGAACTATATGGTGACAGAGCACATAGCTGAGGAGTTGAGGGGTGTAGAGCGATTGAGGTGGATCGCAGGGCATAGGCCGGGTGAGTACGAGAGGATTCCTCTAGATCGCGTGCGGCAACAATTTGGGTTCATTCAGGATATACCTATGACATATAGACCATACATGAGGATCGACGCCGAGGCAGCATTCTCACCTCCCCGGCCTACACCTCCAGAAGGGCCAGAAGAGATAGCAGCCGATCGTAGGGTTATGGATGCGGGAACGACAGAGGCGTATAGAGTATGGTGGGTAGCAGAGCTGCGAGGTGCACGTGAGTGCCCTGACATAGCTGTGATTACAGCGGAGAGAGATCATCTGCAGGATTTAGCTCGCCAGCTTCAAACACAGGTGAATGAGACAATGGGATTGTTAGAGGCTTCACAGTCTATGAGTGGAGAGACTGGAGGCAAGATTCCTCCACGCGAGAGGACGTATTCGTATGTTACAGGAGATGTTGGCGGATCAATGGGAGGAACCAATGGCAGTGGCACCTTTGAGGATGGAGAGGCCCACGGAGGGGCATCGACGATCACGATCACCACCTGATTCGGGAGGAGGTGCAAGGATCTAAGTGAATTTCATAGGAATATAAGAATAAATAAAGATGCCGACCTGCGAGTCGATGATAGAGAAGATGTATTTGTTTAACATCTAAAATAAAACGAAAGATGTATGTTCTTTTGAGTGATGATAATAATAAGAATGGTTGTGTTTGAATGTTATTTTTGTTTTGTTTGAAAAAGGATAAAGATGAAAGTTGGCAAATAGAAATACACAAAAAATATTTATATTGACAACATATGATAGGGTAAGGTAGGGGATGGTCGAGCTAACCTTGGGAGACCCCATGTCTCCTAAGTGCTGCCTACATAGCCCATTTGCACAAAGCAAGGAAGGGCCTCAGACCGATGTAGTTCTCCCTTAGGATCAGGGAGAGGTGAATTCAGGCAATTGGGTTGTGGTTAGGCAATTTTGTTGGTTGGTAAAAATTTGATGTTGGTAGGGTAATGTTGTTGGTGTTGGTAGGGTAAAGCGAAAGTTAGCATTCCCAAGGAGTAGGGAATCGTGTCCTGATTAAGGTCAACACACAATCTTAGAGCCGAGCAAAAGAGGCAAGAGTGTCCCGTAATTGAGAAGAGCTAAACAAACCACATATTAATGTAGGATGAGCTTGAATCCCTAGGTACCTTGCATAGGCGAGAAGTCGATAGGTGAAAAGAGTGGTATAATCACAATATATCGGATATACGTCACGTCCCTTGAGTTTTGTTATTGTGAAGAATGGCGAGGTGAGGTGGATGGTATGGCTGGGTGCAGAGAACTTATTATAAGATGATTATTCTGAAAAAAGAAAACCAAACCTAAATAGACAAGTCCATGACTCAAAAGTGCTTTGAAGTACTGCTTTTATTTTTATTTTATTTTGCTGGATATAGACTGATCGATGCGGGAAGTCTACATGGGATATGTATTTTGTTGTTCTTGAGGTCTTCACGAAGCTGATCAATGCGAGAAGCTTCTGATAAAGGCTGACTGTGTATAGCTGTCCTTCAAGGGAGCAGTCTATTTATAGTAGCAGATGCGGTGTTTATGTATAGTTGTCCTTCGGGAGCAGTCTATATATAATAGTAGCAATAGTTTGGCATATAGCTGTCCTTCAAGGGAGCAGTCTATTGTATAATTTAGAGGTCTAGATGTCCGTTGGGCATAAAGCATCTAGTTTTGTAGGAAGTTTGACTCAAGAAAATCCCATAAGTGTTTTAATTAAGAATGTGTCATTTTGATACTTTGAAGTCATGGACTAGACTAAAAAGGGGAAGGCATCTTTTAAGGGGAGGTGATAATCAAACCATATGAGCTTGATTGGATTTTGAAATGTAAGAAACAAAGTGTATGCGGTGGTAAATGAGCTCAAGGGACGAGCGTAAGGTAGATAAGAAGTGATATAACACTAATTTCAACAGTAGAATGGTCGAAGATGCAAGGCATTAAGGGGCTCAAGCTCAGGTTTACCATTAAGCGAAGCTAAACGATAAGTGCCTGATCCATAAGTGTGAGTGATAATGTAAGGCCCAATCCAATTAGGAGCAAATTTTCCACGTTTGCTCTTTTCTAGTTTGGTTACATGTTGATTCTCTTTGAGGACAAGATCACCAACCTTAAAGGTACGCTCATGAAGTCGCTTATCATAAGCACGCTTGATGCGTTTTTGGTAGATTTGAAGGTGATCAAGAGCCGTAAGATGACGCTCGTCAAGAAGCTCTAATTGGGCTAACCGCTCTTGGCGGAAATCATCATTGGTAAGAATATCCTGAAGAGATATTCGGAGGGAGGGTATTTGTATTTCGAGAGGCAAGACAGCCTCGGTACCATATACCAAAGAAAATGGTGTGGCATTAGTGGAGGTACGAATGCTAGTACGATAAGCCCAAAGGGCAAAGGGAATGTGATCATGCCAGTTTCTTCCGGACTCATTGACAACTTTCATGAGGATTTTGGTTAGGGTTTTATTAGAAGATTCAGCTTGACCATTGGCCTGTGGATAGTAAGGTGATGAGAAACTAAGTTTGATACCAAAGTTGTCACAAAGGTCTTGTAACAACTTATTTTTAAAAGATTTACCATTATCTGTTATTAGGCGATGAGGAATACCAAAACGACAGATAATGTGATGGTTAACGAATTCGACAATTTTTTCTTTTTTGATTGAAATGAGTGGAATGGCCTCCACCCATTTTGTGTAGTATTCGGTTGCTGTGATTATCCAACGGTGACGTTGTGAAGAAGGCGGGTGAATCTCACCAATAAGGTCTAAACCCCATTGTGAGAAAGGCCAAAGATCTCGTGCGACCTGTAGCGGATGGCTAGGAGTATGTTGAAGGTTGGCATGTTGTTGACACATAACACAACGCTTAACATATTCGTAGCAGTCGTTATTAAGAGTAGGCCAATAATAACCTAGGCGAAGGATTCGTTTGGCCACGGCAAGGCCACTAAAATGTCCACCACAAATGCCGTCATGGACTTGTTGGATGGTATAGGTGACCTCCGCGCCGGTTAGACATCGAAGAAGGATGCCATCAAAGCCACGTTTATAGAGGAGTCCCCCCATGATGACATAACGAGAAACACTTTTAAGAAAAGCACGTTTTCCGTTACTAGTAAGGTCAGGTGGGAGAATAGAGGTTGTAAGGTAGTCGTGAAATTGGTGGTACCAGGTATCCTGCGAATTAGCAGACACATTATTTATCATACAAACAACCGGGGCTGAGTAGGATGGGGCAAAAAGTTGTTGGACCAAGACGAATATGTCAGAGTCAGTTGGTGAGGCAGGAATTTGCGAGGCTAAGCAAGCCATAGTATCCACAAATTTGTTAGTGGAACGGGGAATGGTCTGGATAGAATAACGAGTAAATGAGGTCAAAAGTGAATCCACGTAATGTTTGTACTTTTGAAGTTCCTCATTCTTACATTGGTAGATGCCCATAACTTGATTGACTACCAATTGAGAGTCGCCAAAAATATTAATGGATTTGACACCTAAGTGTAACGCAACCTGGAGACCCAAAACAAGGGCCTCGTATTCCACTGTATTATTAGTGCAGGGGAAATCGAGCCGGAATGAAAGAGGCATAGGTTCAGCGTCAAGAGGAATGAGAACAACGCCGGCTCCTCCACCGCGCTGGCATTTAGATCCATCGAAGAAGAGGGTCATTTGATACGACTCTTCCCTGAGTGAAAGAGTGGCGATGAGTTCGTCGGGGAATTTAAAATTGGTGAATTGTTCCCTAGGTAAAGGGGCCTCCGCAAGTTGGTCCGCAATAGTTTGTCCTTTGATTGACTTCTATTGTACAAACTCAAGGTCGAGGTCAGCGAGGAGCATAAGCCATCGGGCGATGCGTTGGTTTAGATGTGGTTTGGCATACATATAATGAATGGGGTCCATGTTGGTGATGACAAAAGTTTTGTGATTCAGGAGGTAATGTCGGAGTTTGGTGGCTACGAATGATAGGGCTAGGCACAATTTTTCTACATGTGTATACCTAGTCTCGTAATCCACGAGAGTACGACTTATATAATAAACGGCTTGTTCTCGACGTGCCGAGTCCCGATGTGCGAGCATGGCTCCTATAGCATGGTCAGTGGCAGAAAGGTAAAGGTAGAAAGGGCGATCATCCTGCGGTGGAATAAGCACAGGTGGCTGCAAGAGATAGGATTTGAGAGCTTCAAAGGCTTGGTGACACTCGTCACTCCATTGAAAGGCAATGTCCTTTTTAAGAAGGTGATGGAAAGGTTGACATCGATCCGAGAGTTGGGAGATGAAACGCCGGATGGATTGAAGTTTACCCTGCAAACTACGCAATTGTTTGAGGTTTTTGGGTGGGGGCATTTCTAGGATAGCTTTTACTTTAGATGGATCGACCTCAATGCCACGCAAAGAGACAATAAAGCCAAGAAGTTTTCCCGAAAGAACACCAAAGACACATTTCTTTGGTTGAAGCCGACTGAATATTGTAACAGGCGATCGAAAATAATGGTTAAAACATCGAGATGTTCACTGCGATGTTTAGATTTGCCAAGAAGATCATCGACATAATCCTCAAGGATAGTGTGCATAATGTCATGAAAAATGTAAGTCATAGCCCGCTGATAGGTCGCACCAGCATTCTTAAGGCCAAATGGCATGACACGATAATAGAAGGTTCCCCAAGGAGTTATGAAGGCAGTTTTATGTTGATCGGTCGGGGCTACCAAAATTTGATTGTATCCCGAAAAGCCATCCATGAGAGAAAGCATTTCATGGCCCGCAGTGAGATCAACAAGTTGATCAATACTTGGGAGGGGGAAGTCATCCTTGGGGCAAGCGAGGTTAAGGTCTCGGAAATCCATGCATATCCGAAGTCCCCCATCGCTTTAGTGACAGGTACGATGTTAGAAATCCATTGAGGATAGTCAATAGGCAAGATGAAGGAAACAGAAAGAAGTCGTTGAAGCTCTTCTTTGACCAAGAGGGCAATGCGTGGATGCATTTTTCTCAGTTTTTGTTTGACTGGTTTGGAATCATGGTTTAGGGTGATGTTATGGACAGCAATGGTAGGATCAATTCCTGGCATGTCAGCGTAGGACCAAGCGAAAGCTTGGTTGCGGGTACGGAGAAAGGTAGTAAAGGCGGCTTGTTCTGATGTGTTAAGGGATTGTCCGATCTTCACAACGTGAGGATCCTCCTCGGTGTGGATGTTGATTTCTATAGTCGACTCATTCAACATGGTTTGTGTTTCAGACGGTAAGGCGCGTTGAATATAGGAGTCGTCCGCACCAAGGTAAGTGAGGATGGAGTCGTCATCCTGGCACTCAACAACATTAATCGAAGGTGAATCCTCTTCGATCATGTCTGGATACAGAAGGGGAAGAGAAAATGGGTCCTCATTATCGCGTTGATAAGTGAGAGGACCTATGAAGATAGTATTTATGAAAAAAAAAAGTTAGGAGGGATAGATTCAGGGTCTATCGACTCTGTGGGTGATGATGGCAAAGTGGGTGATGATGGCTTGGTAGGGGTGGCGTCGTCATCCTCCAGGATACAACTGACACGAGGTTTCTCCGGTGTAGGTGTTTCAGGAAAACCGAGACCACTACGATCATTGTGTTTGCGTGTAGTCACGGGAATGAGTGTATGTCGGCCTTGTTCATAAAGACCAAAACCAAAGCCTTTCCAAGCACAACGAGTCAAGAAGGTGAGGGCAAACGATGATTTGTCAAGTATTGAAAATCAGATTGGAAGGGAACCACACCAAGAGGTGGTTCAGGGGTAACGGAGGATGTCAACACCCCCATATGTTAGGTTGGTGCGAATGGGGTGGTCCGTAAGAGATTACCTCCCCACGCGACGGTCGTAGGTGGGATGTGCATGTAGCGTCCAGTACTCTGCGGGTATGGAAAGAGCTAACGTTATATAGGCGGTACTCCCCAGCGTAAGGCGTTGAAAAACATCTACTAAGGGGTCGGAGGTTGGGATGTTATCTCATGGGAAAGGAAGTAATATTTGTAATGGCGGTTTCATTGGTTGAAGGTGTAGGTGCGTTGGAAGTGGATGGCTGGGTTGGATGAATGGGTGTCTTGACTGGTACAAGCACATCATTAGGGCGATACAACATATTGCAAGTTTTGAAGGGGGGAGGATCAGCTTTTACGGTGTAGGACTTCCCCTCGTACTCAAATTTTATGCATCTATGTAAAGTGGAGGGAACGCATCCCATAGCCCGGATCCAAGGGCGGCCTAACAACATATTGTATTGGAACTCTCCCTCAAGGACATAGAAGAGTTCAGGTAAAGTGCGTGGTCCTACACGAATGTTAAGGATCACGGTGCCTAAGGTAGAAGTAATAGCATCATTGAATGACCGCAACATGATGGGGTTGGCACACATGCAACTAGAAGGGATATTCATTTGTTGGAAGGCTTTTGAAGAGATGATGTTTAGGCTAGCGCCCCCGTCAATCATAACACGACGTACCCGAATATCCCGAACGTACGCTGAGATGAAAAGAGCAGGGTCAGGATCTTCGGCACCGAAGTCAATAATTTCATCTTCGGAGAAACTGACAGCAGCGGCTTGCTGTACAGAGACAGATGTGGTTGGGGAGATAGATTGTTTGGTGAGCGAAGCAACGTGATTGGGTGTTAGAATAGAGGTAACGGGCAAGGTTTCATTAGGTAAAACTTCTATCCCTTGAAGGATTTCAACGAGAGCTTGTCGATGAGATTCAGAAGTCTGAATGAGATCATACAGTGTCATTTTTACAGGTGATTGGTGAAGTTGTTTGATCATAGTTCGGTGGGCAATGCCATTAGAGATGGGATAGGCGGGTCCGCGAATAACCACTTTAGGTGGTGGTGCAATCGGGATGGTGGACGGAGAAAGAGATGCCGCAGGTGTGTTTTCTTTCACTTTCCCATTGTTTTTCTGCCCTCGAGTAGCAACACTAATCATATTGATCTCGTGAATACGAGAGGAGGAAGATGGTAGGGATAGGTCATGGTTTTCGAGAGGTGGGGCTGTAATAATGATAGATCTTGGTGAGGCGGGGACAGGTGGTATAGGAGAGGGAATTGAAGCTAAAGGTCTCTCTCTTCGGAAGTTGTCTTTCTTAACTTTTCTATCTGAGAGAGGTGACGGACGAAGTATGGCTTTCAACGCTTTGCATCCCTCTACGTCATGTCCTGGTGTGCGGTGGTAAGCGCAGATTTTAGACTCATCATAACCTATAGGTCGAGGTTTAGATGGATCATAAGGTCTAAGTGGGGGTAGGGAAATGGTCGCATTCTCTACCAACATAGCAAGGATTTTGGCGTAAGACCCTTTGAGTGGGTCAAAGTCAGAGGAAAATGAGGCTATTGACTGGGTCGATTCTGGTGATGACGTGGTGTGGTTGGTTTGTATGGGGGGTGGTTTAGCCAAGGAGTTTTGATAATGGGTTTTAACTAAACGTGGCTTCTTTGACGCAGAAGCTAGGTTGGATGATGAGGCCACAGATGATGTGGTATCAGAAAACAACCACGGAGAAATAGGAGTGACAGAAAACAAATCTTTTGATGATGGAATTTGTTTAGGGTTGATAGGTGGACAGGATACGCGGGGTGACGGTGTTGCTATACCTTTGGATTTCTGTATGGGTACAGAAGGCGTAGGTCGCTTAAAAGAAAACGCAGGAGGTATGATATATTGATGTAAGGTAGAGGGATGGGGTCCCAATATGGAAGGTAGGTGTGACGACGAGGGTTTTAGTTGTGTTAACGGCCTAGATGGAGGAGATTGAGTCTGTCTCCTAATGGGATGGACGGCTTTATTTTTAGATAAATCAAGCCGCTTAGGTGGATGTGTTAGACTAGGTATGGGTGAGGTCCCAAGCGTAGGGGAAGATTTGGTTAGGTTAATAGAAGTGGATGAGGTATTTGGTAGAGATGAGGAGGGTGAAGATGAGGACATAGGCATTTTAAGCTTCTGTAAACACTTCGGGTATATGGTAGAGGCATCAGGATTGGTCATCTGCATTTGAGTAGAATATGGCGTACTCAAACGTTCCCATAGGACCTGTCTATCTTCTGGGGAATGACAGTCCTCACGTGTGAATAGGAACTTTTGTATGGAAGAAAGGTGGGTTGTGATTCCGGTCCACTGTGGGTGTGATACAAGGGGTATATGAGGCACTGTATCAATGGGCGTTAAGAGGTCCACCGGTTGCTGAAAAGATTTAGGTGATGAAGGACTAATAGGTAGGAGGGCGTGTTTGAGAGGATCTGTCATGTTTAAAGAATGTGGTGATGTCGGTTCAAGAGGTTTCTCGTCTAAGGATGACAAAAGAAGTGGCGAGCCTTCCTCTTGTACAGCAAGAATGGTAGAAGGAGACGTTTGGGAAATAGATAAATTAGATAACATCCGCTCACAGTCTTGCAAGGATGTGGTGTAAGAAGGCTCATTTGTGAGCAGGGAACTCTGGGCGGTTAATTCCTTGATGGGTAAAGGAACGGCAAGGATTTCAGTTTGTCTCGATGGCGAGGAAGGGGGTTCAATTTCCTGCGTTAGTGAAGAGGTTTGATTCAGAATTTGTTCGATAGGGGTCTTTGGCTGGGAATCGAAGACTGCATGGATCTCATGAACACTCTCCTCGGCTAAGATATCTTGGTTTAGATTACTTTTAGAAGAATGATTCGGGAATGGTTTGTTGAATATTTTCAAATTTCGGTTAGCAGGGGCGTTAGGATTATCGAGGGCTATATCCCCATCAACCATTTCCTGCACTATGTTTTTCAACATCTTGCAGTTCTCATGACTGTGTCCCTTCACGCGGTGGAAGTTACAGAAGTCATTTTCTTTGTACCAAGAAGGTATGGCACGAGTGGAATCGAACCCGGAATGAGGTTTAACCGGAGGTAAGGTAATGGCTCCTGCTTTGAGCAATTTTTCCAATATCACACCATATGTTTCTCCCAAGGGAGTGTAGTTGATGGGCTCTGCTTTATACTTATAGGTGGTTTTTGGCGGGGTATTAGACGGTGGTTGGGATTTTACCATCACCGCGTGCATGGCCCCTTTTGATTTCGAAGCAGTCGATGGGTGAGGATTGGTGATGTTAGGTTTGTTGGTGGAATCTTGGGTTCGGAAAGTGGGGTTTTTGTTGCGCAACCGCAATTTCTCTTCCTCTAAGGCTCGAATCTCTAGTTTTCGAGCCATAGTAAAGGCCTCATCAAATGTACGGAAAGTTTGAATTTGGAGGGTAGGAGAGATGTGCTTAGCGCAGGCCCGCGTAAACAGTTCGATAAGTTCGGTCTGAGGCAAGGCATACGTAAGTTGGTTGATAAGGCCCCGCCATCGTCCAACGAAATCTGCGATAGATTCGTCTTCAAATTGTCGGATGGCATAGAGGTCGGTGATAGATACTTTCTTGGCAATGTTAATGGAGAAATGATCCAAGAAAGATTGGGCTAGCTAGTTAAAAGAGAAGATTGAGTGCTGGGTTAAAGCACTGTACCACTCCAAGGTGGGTCCTGATAAGGACATGGGAAAGGTGCGGAGTAGTAAAGCGTCGTCGTGAGCAATCAGATAGCAGGCATGTCTAAATGATCGCAAGTGTTGTTGAGGGTCCTCCTTACTGTTAAAGCGGGTAAACTTTGGTAATTCCCATTGAGGAGGATATGAATGAAGGGGGACTGAAGGGTGGATGGGCTCCCGACAAACTTGCTCGTATGTCAAGGCGCTACGACTTCCTGAAACAAAAGCCTCCAGATTTTGCATTTTGTCCATCATTTGTTTAATTAAATCAGTAGTTGGATGAGATGATGGTGTGGTTGTGGTAAACGGAGGCAAGTTGGGCCAAGGGCCACCGCTAGACAATGGTGGGGTTAAATGTTGATAAGGTATGGAGGATGAATGTGTTGAGGCAACCGAATAGGGATGTCCTATATAAGCTGTTGAGGTTACTGGATATGTGTGTGGAAATGAAAAGGTGGGCGGAGCTTGAGAAGGAAAGCTCGTGTGGATAGGTGGCAGAGAGCAAGTCATGAACGGAACAGTCTGCAAGAGAGACGAGGTAGGAGCAGTTGGCGGTAATGACATGTTGGGCCCAAGATTAACCAAAGGAAAGCCAATCTGTGCCGTATGGACCCCTGAAGCTGCTGAGGTAGGCGACGGGGCTAAGGATGCGGAAGGCAAAGCGAGTTATCAGGCGGAGAAGGGGCTAAATGAGCAGCTATACTGATAGGCATGCCAACAAGGAGTTGACCATCGGGTGTACGGTCAAGGGCATGAGACAAATAGTATTGTACAGCGCTAGGATTAGCATCCAGAAATTTGGCAAATTCTTTATCTCCCACAGGAATTTTAGGAACCTCGCTGGTGTCCGTAGGATTCCCCACAGAATGTGAAGGGGGTGATTCAGGCAAAGGAACAGAGCAAGCATGTGAAACCATGGCGGCGGCTTGCTTTCGAGTGATAACAACCATGGACAGGAGTACACAGTAGGGTTTCAATCTATCAAGAACAGAAACAGACTCAGAATGGTGAAATTGGTAAGTTGTTGGTTTGTCAGGAACTGTAAAAGACAGTAACCGATATCGGTCAGTAACCGATGTCGGTTAGACTATAGCCAACGTCGGTCAGTTAACCGATGTCGGTGTAATAAGACTGTATAAGAAAATATAAGAAGCTGCTGATTTGATTGTTAACAACGCTCAGTACATTTATCAAATTGTTCTAAGGTAATCACGAGAAAAGGCAGTGTATAACGAAAAGCAGAACGAAAACAAGCAAGATGCACACGCAAATCCAGAGACTAACCCTAGGGTTAATTTTAATTATTGTGGGCTTATGCCTTTAGACGCGGAATGATGTCAATCCTAAACAAAAGACTTAGGGGAAATGTCAAGTTTGTTTTGGCTTATAAGGTTACCTCAATCGGGCGGAGGAATACCGCGGAAAAGGGGGGATGTTTTGAGCTGTTGTGTTAATTATGAAGTGATTCGGTATGTGTTGTGCAGTGAAAGTAAGATTAATTTCCTATCAATACCGTGGAAATCACCCCCACGTGTACGACCTGTTACTTAGTCTATGTTCACTAGAATTGAAAACAACAAGCAAGAATGTAATGCACGTGTTTTAAACCCAAATCGAAAATGATATTCGATGAAGCAAAAGATGACTTTCACTAATGCGAAACTAGGAAAGCAAGACAAATTCTTCACTAAATATAACAAAAACAGCAACAACAAGTATGCTTCCTAAAATGAAAACAAGCAAGAGAAACAGAAACCCGAAATGGGTCCCACCGGCATGCCAAAATGTTTCGCACGGAATGGTTTCGGCTCTGCAGAATAGACTTGCTTCTATCCTATCATTCCTTTGAGAAACAGATAAGGGTTAGGGCTAGGAGGAATACCTGTTAAATGTTGAGATGGTGTGCGCGTACCGTAGAGAAAGATCAGATCGACTGCGAAGAACTCCTTTTTGTCTTGGAAGGACTACCTGCAAGTAAGAATACAAGACCACCAGATTTTAATTAGACAATAAATGAGGGATCTGCCTTAGGCCCAGGAAATATAAAACTTCCTTTCGAAGGTGGTCAGTTCCCTTTTAATACGATTTAACACAAATGATAACAAAGAAAGCTATTGCAAAATCACGATTTAGGTATCTCGCTACAAAGCAATAGAAACTAAATTATCAATAATAAAGCGTCACGTTGTTTGTTCGGTTACTGGTCGTTGGTACGTTCAGGTTGAGTTATAGGGATAAACCAGACTGGATCTGAGGTTGTTAGGTGGCAAATAGGCGAGAAAAGGGTTTTGGGGTATAAGTCACAGTGACCGACGCCGGTCACTGGGTAACCGACCGCGGTTAGAGAACCGCTGCCGGTAGGGGATAAACGATACCGGTAGGGTCAGCAATCTAAGTGCTTCTGGATAGAGGTGGGTTGCAAGGTGATTGTGGGGTTATTAAGATTGGGGGATGGCTTAGGGGAATGATGGGAGGATAGGGAAGACTCAGAGTGTGGTAAAATGGCCTTCTGGGCAATATCAGGATGTATGGGTGAAGGTTAAGTGCAGTATGTTGCTGGTAGTAGATCTAGGAATAAACTTATGATTACTATTAATCAACAGTTCAAGAAAATGGTGCTTAGAAACATATATAAAACACTACTCACTAGTCCCTGATGCAGATGCAGGTTTCAGGACTGTGATGATGAAGACAGGACCCAAGTTGGATGATCTGACAATCCAAGATGAGTTATCTCCTCTTCTGATGCTCGGATGAGTGTTCTTGGCTCTCAATTATTCATTTGCATCTTTGGGCTTGATGTCCTTCTCTGTAAACTCTTCCTGTTTCTTCACTTGTCTCTGCTCGGCCAAGCAAATCCGGATCCTTTCGATGATTTCTCTTTCTTCTCGATCAAATGAAAAATCCCTCTTTGTTTTTGGTTGGAAGTGGTCATTTACGGGAACCGATGGCGGTTACGCAACCGACGGCGGTCGAGTAGGAACCGGTATCGGTCAGGTCAAAGCGGGCTATTTTTGGTAAAATAGCCAACTTTCCCTCCTTTTCTTCCGAGGGATTGGTAGCGGGCTTGGTCAAGTCATTATGAAGTTGGTTTTAGGTGCGGATGAGGAGTAATTAGTCATAGGTGTGGAATTGGACCAAGTTATAGGTCTTAATTAGGTTAGTTTAGGGTTAAGACTAGGTCATGATGAGGTGGCGACATGAGGTGTTTCCTCTCATCACAGATCAAGTGCACATGTTCCATTTTACATTTATATACTCTTACATACATATACATGCATCTTTTACATGTGTTTTACACACACACACACACACACATGTATGTATGTATATATATATATATATATATATATATATGTATGTATGTATGTATATGTATATATACATATACATATACATACATACATACATATATATATATATATATATATATATATATGTATATGTATGTATATGTATATGTATATATATATGTATATATGTATGTATATGTATATGTATATATATATATATATATATATATATATATATATATATATATATGTATGTATGTATGTATATATATGCATATTTGAATTCTTCATTATCTTATCCTTGCAGTCCGACCATATGAGAAGTAAGAGTTAAGAACAACAATAACGACATCAATAACAACATTTTTGGTAGCACACACCATACTATACATGAAAGTACATCACACACATTAGCAACTACACGTGTTTCCACCTTATGTTCACTCTCATCACTTTTTTTGTGTTTTTCATGTTTAGTTTCCAAGCTCCATCATCTTTTTTCATTCCACGCTTTGTCTAGTCCTTCAATGTGTTTTTACATCACTCTACATGGACATCAGGTATGCATCTCTATCTACTTTATGTTACTGAGAGTTCTACTCACCAACATAAAGTGGGGGCAAATGTAGACACAAAATCATGCACTTTAGAAATTATTTAGTCTCAGTCTCATACTACTATTTATATGGTTTTTGAGTGAAGAAAGTACTAATTAACCCTCATCTTTTGGCCATTTTACTTTTCTTTTTATCATCACTTCTGACCTTCAACGACATGCTTTCCCAGTCTATTTTTGTCATTTTCCATCATTTTAGCCTTGAATGGGGTGCCCAGTGGATAGTAATCGGGACACTAAAAGGTGCCCTGGTCAGCAATCGGGGCACCATGATCCTTTTCCATCTTTCTCACCACTTTTTGGGTACTTTCCAACCATTTGAACATTTCATATTTCTTGTGGTCAAATTTTAGGGTTAATTATAAAATTACAACAAGAGAACCATATAAATATAAAGTTATGAAACCTTAATGAGGGACCAAACACCAAGCACTACTATCATCACCTAAGGTTGCATCCATCAAAGACTTCATTTGCATCCATCTAACTCCATCACAAGGCACAAGGTTGGTTCATCTACATCACATTAAATAAGAGAAAAGTTTTTGTATTCCATTTGCCATTTTATTAAATTTTTTACACATAGTTATTGGTACTTTCACAAAGTGCGATCGACACAAGATCACATAGGTCATGCTTACACACACAAGCACATATAACTACAACAGGTCTAATATGTAGTGTAACTCTCAGTTAGTAAGTCCACCATTATGGTAGCTGAGGACAGTCTAAACCCTTCATTTGCATTTTTATTTTTTAGGTTTTTATGCTTGTTTTGGGGTCTTACAGTCAATCTTTCATCAATGATCATTGGTTACATTCAGAAAATATCATCGAATTACATGTGATAGATAATGAGGGATTCATATCATCTCCCAACCATGCAAGTATTGTTTCTTGACCTCCCGCACTCTGCATTAGGGCACTCAAAACTCGACTAGGGTGCCCACATGCACCCCGATCCTCTCTCTGTTGCCCAGCCTAGTCAAATACCTCATATCTATCCTTTTTGGGACCTTTGCATGTTTGTTCCTACTTCCATAATAATCGATTAATTTTATGACATTGTCTAGATCAGCCTCCAGTTGGTTAAGTCATTTCCTTACTCTTCTTGCACATTAGGGTTTTTATTTTCATTAACCTAGTTTCTTGGGTTACTTGTTATATTTATTTACTGTTATTTACTACTATTCTTAGTTTAGATTAAATAGATAAATCCACATTTTAGTCAATCACTTTTCATGTTCGGTTTTAGATTTTTCAAATTGTTAATAAAAACCCTAATCTAGTAACGGTTCATTCCTTTTGTGTTATATTATTTACACACCAATCTAGTTTTTCCATAGCCAATTATATTTTTCAATAAGCAAAATAATGATCAAACACCCATTCTCTTAAGGTCCCTTATACTTTTATTCCAAAAGTTAAAAATTTCCTTATGCGAGTATTGTTGAAAAATTTCATATTTAAAAAGAATGGGAGACTATCCATTCTCAATATGCTTCTTATATCATTTTCAACCCTTTTAATTTATCTTTGGTGTTTTTTACAAAAAAAACCTTGAAAGAGAATGGGTGATTGCCTATTATTAGGAGGCATCTTATATCCTTATTTTAACCATTGGAAAAACAAGTGGACATTATTTGGGAAAAATGTCTTGAAAGAAAACAAGTGACCACCTATTCTAACACCTTGTTGATACTCTACCTTTATCGATACCATAACTTTTTCTTCCAAAAAAATTTTAGAGCCATTTTTTTGAAAGGTTGTTTTTCAAGAGGAATCTAGGTCTATAATTATATTTTATATTGGAGGATATATTTGAGAATGGTCACCCACATGCTCTAAAACTCATCTTTTTCCTTCCATTTATGCCTAAACACAGGAGTCTATAATTCTTTTTATGGGAAAAATTGTGATTTTATTAAGAGCACATTTTTAATGTGAATTTCATAAAAGGTCATTTTTATTGGTATTTATTATTTCCTTGATACTTTGTAATATCTTCAATTCATGAATTTCACACTGACATAGATTTAAAAATGCAATGTTATTTTTCTAAAGTGTGTGCACACTTCGGATACTCATGATTAATTTCTATCAAGAGAATAGGAAAATCAAGAAGTAGAAATCCTAGTTCTTTCACTCATTATTTTACAAATATACTCTCTTTCATTCATTTTGGGATACAATTACATGTTTGGAACATCAAATTGAAACATGTTGACACACCTACAATTGGGTTTAGTCCACCATTTTTATTGATTTTGTGCTTTTTGACATTGATTTGCCATATATTTTAGTTACATGTCATATATGATGAAATTGTTATTGCACCTATTATATTCTGAAGTTAGATGCATCTGCATTTGTTTTTGAATAATTTGAGAATAATACCACTAGTTTTGGTGCATGCATATTTTGTTTTATGTGTTATCAATGTGAAGTTATTAGTATACACTAATAAGGAGTTATTTCCCCCATACAAAATTTTTGGTTGACTTCTCACCATGGAATTGGCTATAGATTGGGTGTTTCATAATCTAATTGGATCAATTCATGTGAGAAATCTTATTTTGTATAGTATACTCTTCTTGAAAAGGATAGTCACTCAAATATGTGAAACATGTGATTCAACCATTTATGTATAATACACTTTACACATATTTAAATAATTCTGTGAATGTACTATTTGGAAGAATCACAACAAATCACTTAGGACATCAATTTTAGATGATTGGAGGTGAGTTATTATTGTTATTTAATTAACACTATGGGCATGGTTCTTCTACCATTCGAAACATCTCTGCACACTTGTCATATTGTATAACAATTCTTCCTCGATGAATAAATTCTCCCAATGTTGTTGGTACCATTGAGGTTTTCTCGGTATAAATATAATACCCATACTAATTTATAGTGTTATGGGGGTTTTAAAATTCAACATTTTATACCTTTATGTAAGTATGTATTTTTATACACACTTTTTAGTTATTGGTCCCTTTTTCTTTCTTATCTCCTTTAGAACTACTAAATATTTTTAGCTATGTTTGAATTTTTCCTATATTTTTGATACAATACATTCTACCAACTAGTTGTAGACTCCCAAATTTAGCTTTACCCTTTAACATTAATTATTGCAATTTTTCTCCTTATCTAATACAAATAACCAAATCGTATTCCCACTCAATCTATATTTCCATCTCTTTATTAACTTCCTTATTTGTACACACTAATGTGTCGAAAAACTTTTAATACAAGTCCATAAATTCAATGCTCAATCTCTTACCATCATTGTTCAATTTTTATATTTGATTCACCTTCTCTATGTCCAAAACTATATAGTTGAGTCAAGTTACATAATTTGGTCTTGGTTTAATTGTACGATCTTACATCGACACATTCTATAAATCTATTTTCAATACAATTTCATTTCTTGGGTCTTATTATCATTGTGGGTTAGCCTTATTATAATATTTTACTTGTAAGACCCTATATAAGAAAGTTAACACTACCTCATTTAATCAGCTGAAAATAATACGATATTTTATTAACATAGTATTTTCACGAACTCTCACAAATTCACTCAAGGCTCCCTAAATTTTTATAAATAATATGCACATCCATTAAGGAAACTGATACTTTACTTATGAAGAAATAAACAAATTTAAGGAGTTTACCTCGCTCACATCCATGAACACCAAGTTCCTATTTATAAGTCTTAGTAAGAGCACAATAAAATCAAGCATGATCAAAGGGGTTCAAGTTTCCAAATAGTTACATCCATCTAGACATTACATGTTATGTAGAGAAATGTTTGTAGTTTTAGGCCTCTTTAAGTATTACCAATGTAGGTGGTACATGGTGTACACCAAAACCTAAACACTAACCATCTTTTAGGGTCTTCTACCCATGGTTGTGGTTTTGGAGTAATTTTACCAATTACATACAATATCAAGACTATGCGACAACTAGGGTTTGATAGAGAAGTATCAATACTGAGACTCACGAAAGGACCTAAAAATTCATAGATCCCAATTTTGAAGGCATCCAATACTATTAAAAAGTGGTAGGACCATGTTGGTGAAATAATTTGTTGTAACTTGAATATTATTGGTTTCAAAATGGTCACGAGGCTAAGCCCCTCCTTGGGTATGGGAGAATCCCATTATTGAATGTAAACTAACTAAAATTGTGGAGCAAACTGTTAGACAAGGAATATATAGGAATAATCCACTAAACATGTGGCAAAGTGTCTTTAAATTATACAAGAGAGGAATTTACTTTGAAGAGAGGTGAAGGGAGTAGGAGAATTTGGGAGAGAGGGTTGATGTTGTAAATAGGAACTAAGATATTATCACCACATAGTGACAAGAGTAGGTCCACATTCAATTAGAAGAATTCAACCATACAATCAATAGTAAGGCTAACAAATCATAGACATAAAGTTCTATAGATCCATTAATTAATGAAACAAAGTTCCTTCTTGGTTTTACAAGATTACATTTCTTGAAAATTTGGAAAGTCCTCAATGGAGGAACATAGACAATGCGATAGAAGAAATGTAACTTTTATTACTTATAGAAGTAGTAAAATCGAACAAATTACAACAATCAATAATTATCAACCCCTTTAGAATGGAGGATTCATTCCTGATTTATAGCTTATAAAATGTCTCTTCCTCTCCTTATGTGACCTTTTATCTCACCAACACTTGTGACTTTTCACATTCCATGGGAAAGCATTTAAATCCTTTTCTTATTATTAAAAAGTGACTTTTACAATACAAAATAAAGACACTTAAGTGAATTACATGAAAGTGTTGAACATAATTTTCTCTTTCATACTAAAATTAATGAATAGTAATGAAATAAAATAAAAACTCAAAATATGGAGGGTTTATGGTACCTCAAAGTGATAGTATGGACTGGGCACAAATGATGAAAAACTCCTTGCTTCAAGTTTGATGATCCGAACAAAAAAGAACACTAGAAGAAAAAATGGATAAGTGGATTGATGGAGGTCTACCCGACTAAGTTAGTTCCAAAAGTGTGAACTTGATTGGAGGGATGTTAAAACTCTTATATATTATATGAAATATAAAACCTGCAATGGATATGATAAAATCATGTAATATTTGAAAAATAACCCTAAAATAGATCTAAGATTATAATGAATAAATCTAATTGGATATAACAATTTGAGGTAAACCCACAAGGGTGATGGTGACCTAATGAAATAGTTGGCTAGTCGATAGTGACTAGGGATAAATAAGGAATATTTCTACCAAAAACATACATGCAAGCTCTTGTGGATGAATCTAAACTGAATGAAGATTTATAAATAGATCTCGAGATGAACACAAACACTTGCAGAATGGAGACAGGACTTTGTAAATGGGTGAAAGGATCAAAGAAAATTATGGAAAAGGGTGAAGTGATAAGGTTGGTTGATAGAGGCCAAAGGGAATCAACAAAAGAACTTGAGACTAAGAACACAAAATAGAGTGATGGAGTGGTAGAATGAAAAAATATGGATAAAAGGGGTAAACAAAAATAAAAATCAAATTCGCTTTAATATATGAGTGACAAAAACAAACTTGATGGGGTTTGGATTGATGTCACTTAGATTGAATCGATGGTGACTTGGACTAGCTAGGGTATGGATGGAGATGGAGTTAGAAAAAGAAGACCTCGCAGACATAACTAAAGGCTGAAATAGAATGATGAGAGGTCCTAAAGCTACATAAACCTACACAAGATGTCGGGATGATAAAATACAACAATATGATAATGGAAGCACATGAAAATGACAAGGCAAGAGAGGTCTCCCTAGATCACCAAAGTAGATGCACAATAGCTCCAAGAAGACTGCAAGATGTAAGATAACTGTAAGAGTACTCAAAATGGAAACAAGATCACAAGATAACCCGAAAATATCAATGTTGCATCCTTAAGAAAGGAGGGGGAAAGGGAATATTTATAGGGTTGTGGTGACCTAGGTGGAGTCATCGCCGATGCAAGGATCCATCCATTAGGGAGGTGGGATGATTCCTAACTCGAGGCATTGAGGCCCAAATGAAGTGGTGTTAGGGTTTAGATGAATAAAGACAAACTAGGGTTGCATAGGGAAGAGAAATGAATAGGAGGGAGATTAGGATGAGTAAATAAAGGCCCTTGATAGATAAATTTATTAAATAAAGTCCTAGAAATTGTAAATTAGAATCTTAGAGATGAGAAATAAGAGATTTAGGGATGAGAGATGAATTAGGTGGAAATTAAAATTAATTAATGATGATTAAGGGTGATTAAAAGGATTTAGGAAAATGAAAATATAATGAGATGAGGATTAGAATAAATTATGGATAATGCATGATTAAAGGTGGGAAAATAATAATTAATGGGATAAATTGATTTTAAGAGGGAAAATGAAATTTGAATGGGTGGCCAAATTAAATGAGAGAGAATATGGGGTGAAGGGGAATAATGATACCAAAATTGGTGTCTGTATTTTCACCTCTTTAGTGAGTGGTTTACGTTGGACCATCCACGAGGCAAAAATGAGAGAGAAGAAAAGGTGAATGATTGAGTGATCCCCCATAAATTTGGGATGGACAACTCAAATATAATCGATCATGAGTTTAAAATAGATAGATGGACAAGGAATAAGATATGCTAGATGAAGATTGAACAAAAAAGTAAAATATGGTGGTGATTCTAATATCACTTCGAGGGGGAGTAAAGTACGGTCTCAATAGAACGGAGGAAATGTCCTATGGACTTGTGAGTGGGAAAAAAAATTACTACAAAATGGAGGGAAACCAAGGGGAATCCACTCGAGAGGATCAAACAAACCGTAGGACCAATGGGTCAAAGGAAAGGATCAAGAATGTGCAAACAAATGTGGAAAGAGTTCAGGAAAGTGTCGCGACGACATGAAGAGGGGTGGGGAAAAAAGCATCTGGGGAGGGATGAAGGCTAACAAAATAAAATATGCCCCAAGGGGGAATAAAAACATCATAAAGGAAAATGAGGAAGCCCATGGGACAACAAGAAATGGAGATTTAAAATAATGGTGCCTGAGAGGGAACACAAAAATGATAGTAGAGGCAAGGGAATGAAACCCAGGTGAGACCCAAAACATATACCACCCAAAAAAGTGGAAGAAAAGAATAGATTTAACGAAATTGATCAAAAAAAAAAGGTAAGAGGTGGATATGTATGAAAATCAAGGTGAGGTCGATAAATATTAGGGTTAGTCTTCTACCGATAAGAGAAATCGGGTGACCTAAGGGGGTTGACAATGATTATGGTTGGTGGGGTATAAAAACCTCAGGTTGCCCAATAGGGATCATTTGCAAAATGACTTAGTGATGATCAAGAATCTAAGGCTATAAGAGAGAGAGAGAGAGAGAGAGAGAGAGATTGGATGAAATGGAGGCCGAGAGAGTTGGGAAGAAGCATCGAGGAATCGCAGGGTGGTGAGTAGAGAAACCCTAACTTTTTAATGCATTTTTATGTTATTTATTTATTATTATTTTTTACATTTTTCAAATTTTGGGGCTCGGTGCCAATGGTGATCTGGTGGTGGCTTTCCATGGATTATCCTTTGAAAGGTGAGGACTCGACTCTAGGCGTGTTAACTGACTCGGGTTAGCGGTGACCAGGTAGGTTAGGTCAAAATAATTTAATTTTGGAGAAGATGGATGAAATTTGATAATTAGATTGTTAATGGGTATATTGTAACCATTTGGTAGGAACGAGAGACACTATATTTGAAGGATAGAGTCCTAGCCTTGTATGATCGGATCGGGGGATATAACAAACGTTGAGTGAGATCACTTATCAATGGTAGGATTGGGTAGATTCGAGCATTATCGAGGATCCAATGAGATGTGGGTTTGATGATCACATTAGTCGAGAGATGAGATGTGTGGACCAAAACATTTTGATTCAGGAATTGGGAGATGATAGTTACCCTAGAGGATGTACACCACATCCTCGTGCTACCAATACAGGGGAGTAGTTAGTCCATATCACAACGGATACCAAGTTAGCAAGAGTGTTGACATGGACATTTGAGTTGATGCCCCATAGATTATGTTTTTAGTAATGCATATTCTTATGAGATGAGATATGATCACGGGGATACACATAGCCTATTGATATGTTTATTGATAATGGAAATTTGATGTTATGCACTACCACATTCATTGGATCCTAGTTTCCATGGACACTTTGGCGGAGTTAGGCCTCATGGCGTTTTAGATCATAGGATAATCTATTCATTTGACACGATGTTGTTAATGCAGTTTATCTTGAGATTTAAGGATATGCGGAGTGGAGGAGGATAGGGATAGATCTTGGATTCCTCCTACACTATTGGGCCTATGAGCATATAACGTGATTATCATACCACAAGGATTACCATGGGTCACAAGTAACCACATAGAGTTGACAATGGGATTTTTTTGATGGCTATCCGACCAGTGCTCACGGAGATAGGAGGGAGAGAGATGCCACATGGTACAAAGATAGACTTGAAATATTGAGGTAGATTAGACCAGGTGGTGGCCTTACCACAATTTCTTGCATGGCAAGGGGTTGATGCAAATTTGATAGGTATGATAAGGAATCGATGGGTGTAGGGACAGAGGACTAAGATGATTGATGCCATCTAGTTTGATAGAGTCTGGAGGTAGTTTATAGTTATACGTATAGTCCCTAGAGATACCATAATATATAGGAGAGATGATTCTCGAGAGGGATTTACCGAGTTCATAGATGGCCAATCCACTAGAGGAGGTAGGGGTACCATGGGATGAGGATGATGACATGGGAGTTGGAATTATTTTTTTATATTGACTTTACCCATACCCGGGTAGCACGGATGGTGGCTAAGGGAGGGGATGAAGAGGACGAGTTTCCCATGAAGGAGGATGAAGCTCCTAGAGATAAGAGAGGGGATGATGGAGAGGAGAGTGTAGATATGGCATGACTTCATGTGGAGTTAGGTCCGATGCGTGTTGATAGGGATACTACTTGGTAGAGAGGGATCGAGCCATGGAGCAGAGGGATTGGTATAGGAGGAAGCGAGAGGCCTACAAAGCTATATTTTGAAATCTTCCACCGATCATTACAATTGATTTGGTGAGTGGTTCTTTGGGATCATCATAGGGAGCTATATAACCGGCTCTACCCAATATTGTTTCATTTATTTGTTACAAAACATTAGAAGTGGAGATGAGGTATTACAAGAGGATTATCATATACAAACAATCACAAACATTGAGATATATAGAATATCTAATAGCATGACAATCCATAAGAGGGAGTACCACACCATCGGGAGAACTACGAGCATGACACACCCACAATGAGAAGGGGCACGAGGGTGGTGATGAAAATTAAGGATTGATTACTACACTTGCCCCAAGAGGGAGGACTGACAATATCGTAGATCTAGTTTACAATTTTTGATGACATATCATCTTTGATATGGGGTCCATAGAGGCCAATGATGTATGATGTACTAATACATTTAGACTTATGATATATAGATGATGATTTTGGATTGTTTTCATAATGTGCTATGGATTTTATTTATATTTTTGATGATTTTTAATGTGATGACGATGATGTATATGATTATAAATGTTTAGATAGTAGATGATATATACATAATTTGGATATGACTATGATTTAAATTTGATGATGTGGATGTTAAATTTAGATGGTTTCTTATATTGATTTGATGATGATGATGAAAATATGGATTACATATGATTAAATATTAGTGTGAATTGATTGGATGTTAACTTATGATATGATTCCCATTTAGACATAGATGATATGGTGATATAATATTGATGACTATTTATGTGATGTTGATGAATGGACTTTGCTTTATGATTATAGAAAATGTGATGGGTTGGTAATGTATATACATAATGTAAAATAAATCCAAATAGGTGTAATAGCTAAAAAATAACTATGATGTTAGTGAATGATGCAAGGAAAAACAGCAATTCAAGCCTTCAAATATGGGGTGGAAATGGATGAATAACCATGAGTAGATAAAATACGACTCATCTAGGATATTTCCCAAAAGAATGTTTAAACAACACACGATCGTAGCAAATATTGCATGAAGAATCAATGCTCCAAAATGAATAGGATATAAATAAGAAGGGAACTATTTAAGGCAATGCACTTGCGGAGAATAACAATTGTTAACAAATAACCAACAATATTTATTTATTCCATGGATCATATGGGAATGTATGGAAAGTGAACTCATAAACCTATTGTCGATACACGATAAAGGGGATTTGGATGTGACTTGTACGTGGGAACTAGGTTCTCCATAGGTGGATTTCCCTAGGTCTATGCCCCAACTTTGGGTAGGGAAAAGAAAACTAATCAATGCAGAAGTTTTCTATAAATAAGAAAATTGATCAATGCAAGAAGCTTTCATCGGATGCCGATAAGATAGAAGGTTGATCAATGTGGGACACCTTCACTTCCATGATACAAGGGAGTATCCATCCTTCAAGGATGTGGTGTACTTTATAAATTTTATGGAATGGAAGAGATGATACATATGATAGTCGTCCTTGAGGCATCAGTCTATTTATTTGAATTTTTATATCTCTCTATTTTTTTGACATGAACAACTATCCTTCAAGGGAACAATCTTTTTTTTACAATTTTGATGAGAATCCACAAAATTTCTGAATTTTACATGGGAAGATCTCATGATAGCTAGGTAAGCCAAATGAGAGGGGGAAATGAATGTACAAATGATACCCTTGGACTATTATCATGGTTCTAATAGGTAAATAAGAGGGCGATGGATATAATGATCACGGAGTTATCACCAAGGAGGGAGAACCTATCCATAAGGAATATGCCATGAGCAGATCCATGGTGCCCATATTCAAGGTCATAACTAGGAAAGTGACAGTAGACAACATAATTCTAGATCATTACAATGAGATGTGGAAGTGGCTAAGGATGGGTGGATGATCATGAAAATACTAAGTTTCATTAGTAGATATGCTAACAATAGAATGACCTCAAGTGTAATGTGTTAAGGGGTTCTAGTTCTGGTTTAGCATCTAGGAAGCTAAGCAAAAGGCCCCATGCCCATACTTATGCATGATAATGTAATGTCTAATCCAATTGAGAGAAAACTTTCCATGTTGCTCATTTCTAGAGTAGTGATGTTTTTATTTTATTTAAGGATGAGTTCACCGACATTAAAGTCATGTCCTTTAAGATGTTTGTTGTAAGCACATTTGACATGCTCTCCGATAAACATGATGATGCTTGAGAAAAAATGTGTCATTCATCTAACAACTTGAGTTGTGTTAGATGCTCTTAGTTATAATATTCATTAGAAATGAAGTCACGAAGAGACACACGTAGGGATGGAATTTGAACTTCAAGGGGAAGAATGGCCTCAGAGCTGTAGATGAGAGAAAAGGGAGTAGCACCTGTGGAAGTGTGGATGCTAGTCTTGTAATCCCAAAGAGTGAACAAAATATGAAGGTGTCAATCATGACCTGATTTATCAATAGTTTTGGAAAGGATGTTGCGAAGGGTTTTGTTAGTCACTTCAGATTGGCTATTAGCTTGAGGATAGTAAGGAGAGGAGAAGCTAAGTTTTATATTGAATGAGTCACAAAGCTTCTTGACATATTTATTTTTAAAGGACTTTCTGTTGTCTATGAAAATTTTATGAGGAACACCGAAGTGACAAATGATGTGCTGATAGATGAAGTTAACAATTTGATTAGCTTTATTTTGGCTGAGTGGAATTACTTCCACCAACTTAGTGAAGTATTCGATAGTAGTGATGATTGAATGATGAAATTGAGAATAAGCGTAGGTTGATGAGACATATGAGGTAAATCCCCATTGTGAAAAGGTCCAAAGGTATTGATCTGGTTGTAATGCCAGATAGGAATACAAATGATATTAGATTGTTTCTAACACTTGACACACTTCTTAACATATTTAAAAGAATTCATGAGTGAGAGAGGGTTAATAATAACCCATGCAAAGGACACACTTAGAAACTTCTAATCCACTAAAATGTCCCCACATATATTGGCGTGGAACTCTTGGATATCACTAGTGGATTCATGAGACTTAAGTCAATGAATAAAAACACTTTCTAAGTTACGCTTGTAAAGGATGCCACCAAAGATGACATATCTCTTAATGTGTTGAAGAAAAGACCTCCTACCATTTTTGTACAAGTCAAATGGAACGACATATTGAGATAGATAATATCAAAGATCACACAGATTAATTTCAACATGGTTGACATGAGGCAGGAGTCATGAATGTGGGAGGGTTGATCTTGGTGCCAAATGATGCACTCGATAGATGAAGTTAATGATTTGATTAGCTTTATTTTGGCTGAGTGGAATTACTTCCACCCACTTAGTGAAGTATTCGATAGTAGTGATGATTGAATGATGACATTGAGAATAACATAGGTTGATGAGACCAATGAGGTAAATCCCCATTGTGAAAAGATCCAAAGGTATTGATCTGGTTGTAATACACGGATAGGAATACAAATGAGATTAGATTGTTGCTAACACTTGACACACTTCTTAACATATTTACAAGGATTCATGAGTGAGAGAGGGTTAATAATAACCCATGTAAAGGACACACTTGGAAACTTCCAATCCACTAAAATGTCCCCACATATACCTGGCGTGGAACTCTTGGATATCACTAGTGGATTCATGAGACTTAAGTCAATGAATAAAAACACTTTCTAAGTTACGCTTGTAAAGGATGCCACCAAAGATGACATATCTCTTAATGTGTTGAAGAAAAGACCTCCTACCATTTTTGTACAAGTCAAATGGAACGACATATTGAGATAGATAATATCAAAGATCACACAGATTAATTTCAACATGGTTGACATGAGGCAGTCATGAATGTGGGAGGGTTGATCTTGGTTCCAAATGATGCACCGATAGATGAAGTTAATGATTTGATTAGCTTTATTTTGGCTGAGTGGAATTACTTCCACCCACTTAGTGAAGTATTCGATAGTAGTGATGATTGAATGATGACATTGAGAATAACCTAGGTTGATGAGACCAATGAGGTAAATCCCCCATTGTGAAAAGATCCAAAGGTATTGATCTGGTTGTAATACCTAGATAGGAATATAGATGAGATTAGATTATTGCTAACACTTGACACACTTCTTAACATATTTACAAGGATTCATGAGTGAGAGAGGGTTAATAATAACCCATGCAAAGGACACACTTGGAAACTTCCAATCCACTAAAATGTCCCCCACATATACTTGGCGTGGAACTCTTGGATATCACTAGTGGATTCATGAGACTTAAGTCAATGAATAAAAACAATTTCTAAGCTACGCATAAAGGATGCCACCAAAGATGACATATCTCTTAATGTGTTGAAGAAAATACCTCCTACCATATTTGGACAAGTTGAAGGAAGCGAAAGATTGAGATAGATAATATCAAAGATCACACAGATTAATTTCAACATGTTTGACATGAGGCAGGTCATGAATGTGGGCAGGTTGATCCTAGTGCCAAACAACAATAGAGAGATCATCCTCTTTAGTTTTATAAGGAATGAGCGAAGCTAGGGGGCCATGGTGTCCATTAAGTGATTATAAAATGAAGGGAAAATTTTGATTGTTTAGAAATCAAACGCCTCAAGAAAGAAATTGATGATATCCTTATACTTTTGTAAGACATCATTTTTACACTAATATATACATTTTACTTGATTGATGATGAGTTGAGAGTCCCCATAGATATCAAATATTTGGACACCAAGAAAGATAACGGTTTTGAGACCTAAGATGAGAGCTTCATACTCGGACATGTCATCCGTGTACACTTAAGATTAAGATTTTTGTGATGGGGATATGATTATCCCAAGGAGGAATGATGATAATGCCAACACCTCCCCCTTGTTGACACTTCGAACTGTAAAATAAGAAAGTCATCTTAAGAAGATGAAATTTGTGTTGAAAATTTAATATTGACTCATCAGGAAGTGCTCATGAGGGAGATGATTATCTGGAAGAGGGACATTGGCTAACTAGTCAGTGATAGCTTGTCCCTTAATCAATTTTTGAAAGATGAACTATAGGTCAAACTCTATCATGAGCATGATCCATCGAGTGATGCAATCATTGTGATAAGGTTTATATTACATGGTATTGAGGAGATGAAAACTAGTGACGACATAAGTCTTATGATTGAGAAGATAATTTTGAATATTGGAAGTAGCATAAAAAAGAGCACAACACAAATTATAAGCTTAAGTGTATCAAGTCTCATAATCGTGAAGAGTGCGATCGATGTAGTAAACATCCTACTCATAGCCTTTCTCATCTCGATGTGCCAACATAGCTCCTAGAGTATGATTAGAGGTAGAGACATAGAGATAGAAGGGCTCCCCTCACATGTAGGTGTAAGAACCAGTGGAGATAAAGATATCGCTTAATCATCACAAAGGTTTGCTTGACAAATCATGATCCTAATTGAAATTGAAATCTTTACAAAGAAGATGGTAAAAAGGTTGGAAATGATCAAACAACTGCGAAATGAAGTGACAAATGGATTGAAGACAACCTTGAATATTGTAAAGCTTCTTCAAGTTAGGGAAGGAGGTATCTTGAGGATGGCCTTAGTCTTAGTGGGGTCAACTTCAATACCCCTAATAGAAATGATGAAGCCAAGGATTTTTCCAGTTAGCACTCCAAATACGCACTTGAGTGGATTAAGGTGAATAAAGAAATGAATAATATTCTCAAACAAGATTTCAAGAACAATGAGATGATCATGTATATGGTTAGATTTAACCAAAATATCATCGATGTAGTCCTCAACAGTTTTATGGATGAGATCATGAAAGATATAAGTCATGACCCACTAATAAGTGGCTCCGACATTTTTTAGACCAAAGGGCATGATGATATAGCAAAAGTCTCCCAAGGAGTGATGAACAATGTATTGTGTTGATATTATGGTCTGATAAGTTTTTAATTATACCCATTAAAAGAATATCATGGCCTATAGTAAGGTCTACAAGTGATCGATGTTAGGAAGGGGAAGTCATCTTTAGGGAAAGTGAGGTTTAAATCTTGAAATTCCATGAAAATAAAGAGATTTTTCAGACACTTTTGTGATAAGTACGATGTTAAAAAACCATTGGGGATAGTCAATAGGGATGATGAAGTTAACGGAAAAAATGTGTTGCAGCTCCTCTTTAATAAGGAGGGAAACTCAAGGGGGATGAGGATCTATTTTTGGAGATAGCATGTGGAGCACACAAACCATTCAAAGACTTGTGTGACATGCATTGGCTATTTTGGAGGATCGGCTATGAAGTGCTTTACATGGATATAGGTTGAGAATAGATCTACTACTGGCAATTAACTAAAAGCAGTCTATTGTTAGTGCACTTGCATGTGTGGCTATTTTTATAACGACACATGGATAATAATAGCATGCGACCTATTTTGGGATTAGATAAGTGGTGAAGGGAAATTCCCCACCCTTATAAATATGTATTGAACTGTGTAGCATGGGAGAGAGTGTGAGAGCTAAGTTATTGTGAGGTTATGCTGCCAAATTTGATGCGTGCATGAGCATATATTATTATTATTGTAAGGAAGCTTCATGTGTATTACTGTATTTAATATAATGGGGTTATTGGCTGAATCAAGGTGTTAATCATGGTTATAGTTTATTACTGCATAAAGGGTTTCACTATGATTATTGTTTGATTCATGATACTTTAAGATCTAGATCTAGGAAATGCTCTATAGAATGTTAGATTAATTATGGATCTGAATGCTTTAAGTCTTCATCATGCTAACATCCTACAACAACAACCCTAAAGAGGGGCTGGTACCTTTGTGTGCTTCGTGAGTGCACTCGGTCTAGGCTGAGTGATGTGTCAGCGTGCCTAGGATTTTACTGGTGAATTCTAGGTTGCATCATTGGTTTCATTTCCGGGACCTCTTTTTCAGTTGTTTTCAGGATGGTTCACGATGAAGACATACCGATTGACCCTAGCAAGTGTTGAGGAGTGGATACATGATTTGGAAGAAGAATACACATGGAGGTTCAACAATTGGATCTGATTTTAACGCATGTGCATGGGTGGAACAAAATCTGTATGATAGTTTGTATGAGATCTTCTTTGTTATTTTTCTAGTAGAATTATACGAGTGGCTGGTTGCTTATGCATCTAAATGGAATTGGAGGTATCACACACTTGTCTAGATGTAGGAAGAATTTTAGGCCCTTTATGATGATTGATCTATTTGGACTCACACTATGGATACGTGGTTCCATGGTGTTTTGAATAGTTATATCTTGGAGTACTCAATTTCCACTTATTTATGCCTAGAGGTAGCTGAATTCCAATTTTACGATATCCCAGAGGAACTTACTTACAGTGCATTCCACTGGTGATCAAGATCCTGATGGTAACTTTGAATTTGGAGAGAAAATCGATGGCTAACTAAACCCCACCATGCGTGGGGGGGAGCAGTTTGGTGAAAGATGGCAGACCTAGCGGCAGAGAGGAAAAGAGAGGAAAGGTGGCTTAAGTATAATGAGGCACGTGAGAGGGAGATAGAGAAGCAATAGGAGGTTGTAGAGAAAATGGCATTGTGGAGAAAGATAGTTCGGGAAGGAGTTGAAGTTCACGTAGAAGACATGGAACCCGAGCATTAGGAACTCCCCATTTGGGAAAGCATGATAGGGAACCCTCCTCGGCCTCACGTAGAAGTGCACCAGCAGAGAAACATCTTGGGCCATGGGCACACATCTAAATCCACCTGAAACCTTTCCCTTGCGCTTGGTTTTCCAGCATCTAGTAAAAAAAAATAGTCAAAAAGCTAATTCAAGCAGTGGGAGAGTAGGAGCGAGTCTTATAAGAGGCACAATGGGAAGTGCAAATGACTTCATTGTTATATGGGAGTACCTTTTTGGGTGTATCATCTACACATAGAATTTAGGCACACAAATTTTTGGACTATCTTCTGGGAGTAGTAACACTTCGCAGAATGTTGGGGTGTAGTTCAAGTACTACGGTTGGGACACAGGGAAGTACATCTTCTGGTCCAACCCAGCTACAGGTTTGGGATCAGGAGGTATAGGTGGCTCTAGCTCTAGGTGGATCTGGTGGTTCTGGAGGTAGAGGAAACACAAGAGGTTTTGATCAGGTGGGCAAGGTCCGCACCAACCCTAGAATATTTACATGGATATGTCTCTTCATCTTCAGATTATAGGGGCATAGAAGATGTTGTTGAACACATACACATGTGTGAAATAATGTGGCACACAAAAGGAATCATGGCTTAAGAGTAGGGAAAGCCAATTTGCTACTACGTTACAAGGGTGTGCACACAGCTGGTACATAAAGTTTGACCCTGATCAGACTTACGTAGACTATACAACTTTAAAAGATGCATTCCTTAAAGAGTTTCACATCCCTGAGTTTGAGTAGAAGAGTATAAGTGCACTCAAGGATATTAAGCAAGGCACTATTGAAAGTGTCAGAGAGTATGATGCCCATTTCAAAATGTTGTTATCTAAGTTGTCTTATGATATTCATGCAATCCAACATGCACAATGGTTCATTGGAGGCCTAATTACACCTTTTAGGAGGGTGCTATCACATAAAACATACATTGATCCATGTGAAGCACTTGAAGCATCCTTACGCACTAAGGCAGTTGGAAGTATAGACACTAGGGTAAGCCCATTTTTAGAAGCACAGATCACAGCTATGGAAAAGTAGTTAGAGAAACTATCGGAAAATTCAACACACGAGACGTGCATAGGGATTTGGTGCACAAATTGTGAAGTGGAAGGTCACACAAAGGATAGTTTTCCCCATAGATCTATGTGCTCATTTGTTGTTAGACTATGAAATATGCCATCTAAACCATGATGTTAGTCATTTCCCATTACTACAATGCACGATAAGGAAGAATGTTTCATGCTACTACAAAATCTATAGGTCCATGACTCATGACACAAAAGACTATCAACTGATTGGTCAAATCCAGGATGTTATAGATATTGGTGTACGATAGACAAGAGTTTCAGATAACTCTAAAGGAAAGAATGAGCATCAGGATCGGGATCACATTCAGGCGCTATGCATGCTATGATCATAATGAAGGGTTTTTAAGGTGTTCATGGTAGGTTGAGGATACCATGGTGGATTTGGAGGATGAGGCCATGGTGGTGGAAGAAGTGAGTTCCCTCATGGAACATGTTATACATGTGGATCTCCTAACCACTACAGGCACGAATGTCCTCATAATGTTACATGTTCTTTTTGTGGAAAGAATCATAGTTATGAGGAATGCCCACTTGTATGAGCATCTTAGAAAGCAAGCATAAACAAGAAAACAAAGGTGCATGGATGGTTAGGATACAATACATTGTGGAAAATCAGTGGATGCCTAAGTTGGAAGCAGAATCTGAGGCATTACAAGTAAAGATCACTACCCATGTTGAGGTGGCACATGCTAGAGAAGCATTACAGCAGAAGCCTACCATCACTAAAGAGGAGGTACTACATGCACGGTACCCAGATCCTACCCATCAAAAGGAGGTTTATCAGGAAACCATGGAGGTACTCAGGAATCTTTAGGGTGAAATACAATATTTAAAGGAGCAATCACGGAAGATGGAGCAAAATAAAGCATCAGAGATGGTCCAAACTGATATGGATGACTTAAGAGAAGTGTGCAAATTTTGCACTAGAGAATATCATTCCACTATTGGGAATTGGTTAAAGGGAAACACTCCACAAAAAAAGTATTGAGACCAGATGATAGATCCTGCATGTGAATCTTCCCCCTCATAGCCTAGATTATGACAAGGAAATCACTCTGAATGTTGTTGTGGATGGGTGGCTATTGAGTAATATATTGATTGATACAGTGTGGAAGTCAATGTTCTTACTTTAGATGCATGGGTACAAATGGGAGACCCCCATTAGCCATCCTCTAATGTATTTTCATGGCTAATCGGACTAAGGCCACTCCCATCGAGTTTTTGAAAGATGCATCTATTACCATACAAGGAGCCAAGTTCACAGAGATTTTGAGGTTTTAGCATTGGAAGAGTTAGATAGCTTCCCAGATCTATTGGGGCATCCTTGGTGTTATGCAAATAATGTTGATCTTCGGTTCAAAAAGGGTTATATCAGCTTTGAAAACAAGGAGGAAAGAGTTATTATCCCTTTAATAGATGGAAAATCATGCCCTATGTTGAGCCCTTGAGTGAAGAAGACCTGAATAGGATTTATGTACATGCCATCCGAGATCCAGAGATGCTTGAGCCATCTAAAGAAGGAATAATTCAGTGGGAGGATGCATAGTCTATCAATGATACTACAAGTGTTGCTTGTGATAATTGGGCTCATAGCACTTATGAGTTGGTAGGGCACGAAGTAAAGAGCATATTTCCTAAGGGCAACAAACCACGTTATGTCAGGAGAATAGGTAACAACTCGGTACCTTGTTACACTAGAGAAGGATATCCTATGGTGTTCCTACGTGCCATGGAGGAACAATGGATAGACCACTAGAAAGAAGAAATATGCTAGCATATACACTACGTGGGACAACAACATGCTTTGGTGGGTGGTCCACAAGATAATCTTGTAGGATGGAATGAAATTAGGATTGCTCTTGCTACTAGGTTCTTCAAGAGAAATGCACCTACTCAAATCTACACTTATCATGGTAATCAACCTATTTAGACACCACGTTTAGAAGTGTGAGAGACTCTAGACAGAGGGGCAGGAAGCTTTACCACCTTCGCTTTGGGTGCACAAGTTTTATTCCACTTTACAAGGCTACGTGCGTGCTTGGTATGTCTATGTCAAACTTCATAGAGAGACTGGAAATTGGTAGGATTTAATTGCAGAATGACCTAGATATTTGACTTCTTCTCTACCAAGCCTCCGGTGGAAGAAGCATTAAAATCATAAAGCACTTAACTATGGGAGATAGTGCCAAGGCTGAAGAACTCCTTCAGGAGTTATTGGATGAAGGAAACTCAGGAGTGCATTTTGTTGAAGAGAGAGGCCAATGCCACACTACTTCAGCATGCTTGCCTTGAGAAAGAAAAAGGAAAATGGTCTACTTAGTGGATGATGAAGAAGTAGAAGATCTAGATATAAACCATTCAATAGGTAGGCGTGAAGTATTGGATAGTGCAGATAAGACCACACATGCCTATCATGAACCTATGAAGACCAAGAAAGTGAATATTGGATCATATGTTGAGCCTAAGGAATCCATAATTGGAGACTATTGGTCAGACTCTAAAGTGGAAAAAATCATAGAGCTACTATGGGATTATCAAGGACTTATTCCCTCGAGGGTACCATGAACTTAAAGGCATGCATGAATCATTAGGAGAGATGAGGATAAAGCTTAAAGAGGGTGCACACCTAGTTAGAAAGAGACCCTACAGATGAACCCCAACTTGCGTGAAAAGGTCAAGGAAGAGATTGACAAAATGTTGAAGTTTGGGATTATCAAGCCCCTCGATGAGTCAGAATGGGTTAGTCCAATGGTGATCAGTATCAAGAAGGATGGTAGGATTAGGATCTATGTGGACTATAGGGAGCTGAATGCTACATGTGTGACTGATCCCTTTCCTATGCCATTCACTGAGGAAATACTAGAAGGCGTTGCAGGGCACAAAATCTATTCATTTACAGATGGGTTCTCTGGTATCATCAGGTTAGGATTTCCCAGGAGGATCAGGAAAAGACTACTTTTACTACTTGAATGGGGTAGCTTTGCCTATACTGTGATGCCTTTTGGTCTAAAAATGTGCCTATGTATTTTCATGCATAGTTGTTCAAGCATTCAAGGATTTATTCATAACTTCTTACAGGTTTATTTGGATGATTGGATGGTGTATGGATTAGTTAAGGATCATTGTGACAATATACGCTTAATGTTTGAAAGATGTAGATAGTTGAGTATCTCTTTGAACATCAATAAGTGCATATTTTCTACACCATTTGGAATATTGTTAGGACACATAATCTACAAGGAAGGTTTGTTGGTTGATCCAACTAAGGTTGCAGTCATTATAGGCCTAAAATATCCTACCAGTCAAAGTGAGGTGCACAGATTTTGGGCCATACAAGATATTACAGAAGTTTATTAAAGGATATGCCAAAGTTTCCACACCATTGGAGGAGTTATTGAAAGGGAAAGGTACATTCTACTAGGGAGAACCGAAAGCATGCGCATTTGAGACATTAAAAGAGAAACTTACTACCACGCCTATTCTGTGTTTTCCTTCATGGACCAACCATTTCATGTACATGTGGATGCCTCTGCACATTGGTGGCGTAGTATTGGCTCATCCTAGAGAAGGTATTATAGATCATCCTATCTATTTTTCTAGTAGAAAGTTGACTCCTGTAGAACATAATTACACCACTACAGAGCGCAAAGCTTTGTCAATGATCTATGCGCTACATAAATTCAGATAGTACCTACTAGCTACACCATTTTTCTTCTATACAGATCACATGACATTGAAGTATTTGGTAAACAAACCCATTTTACAAGGGCACATATGCAGATGGGTACTCTTATTTCAAGAATTTGACTTCACAGTTGTGGTAAAACTAGGGAAAAGTAATTCTAGACTAGACCATTTATCTAGAATATAGTTAGGAGAAGAAGCACAGGTAATTGAAGATACCATGCCGATGCACAATTATATAGGTTACAATGAGTGCCATTGGAATTAGAGGACATTGTTATCTTTCTACGAACAGGCATGGCACTAGAAGGAATGAAATCCTTAGAGAAGAAACAACTTTTTATATATGCGGACACCCTATATGTTGATTAGTGGTGACCTGTACAAATTAGGTCCGAGATGAAGTATTACACCATTGTGTCTTTGGAACATGAACGCACACGACATCATGGAGGAAGATCATGGTGGTATTTTAGGTGGTATATCTAGGTGGCCAGATTTTACTTGTTGGATTATGGTGGGAGACCCTTTATAAAGATTGTAAAGAATTTTGTAAGGCTTGTGATCATTATCAATGTCTTGGGAAACTAGGACAACAGATGAGATGCCATTAAGGCCTATTCCTAGTGTAGAGCCATTTGAAAAATGGGCTATAGATTTTGTGGGTCCTATTTCACTAGTTTATGCACAAAATGGATCAAGTTATATCATAACTTGCTGAACTATCGATAAGTGGGCGAAGAAGCACCTACAAAGGATTTCATAATGGCTACAATAGTTAGGTTTCTATGGGAGAATATTATTACAAGGTATGGATGTCCTTTAAGTTTGACCAGTGATAGGGGCACACATTTTCTTAATGAGACAATCAAAATTTTATTGGATGAATTCATGATTGCACACCATAAGACTACACCCTATCATCCTCAGGCAAATGGTACTACTTGAGGCTTTCAACAAAATTTTGAGCCAGACATTGAACAAAAATATGTGATGTTGGAAGAAAGGATTGGGATGATAAAGTATCTGCAGTACTTTGGGCATATAGAACAACATATAAAAGGTTAAACAAAGCCACACCATTTTAGTTAGTGTTTGGCATAAAAGTAGTTCTTCCTATGGAATTCATGTTACCTCTTTGTGTATTGTGTGTGCTAGAGGTCTAGCTGATGAGAAAGCATTAGAAGAATGGATTGAAAAGTTAATCAAGTTGGATGAGCGACAAAAATAGTACGTTGGAGTTAAAAAACAAGAAAAGGCCACACAGAAAGCATGGCATGATAGGCACATTAGGGATAAAAGGCTTGAGATAGGATAAATGGTGCTCCTTTATGATTCTAAGTTTTTGTGCCATCCAGGTAAACTCAAAGTACATTGGTTGGGGCTGTATGTTATCACTCACATACTTGAAATAGTGCCTATCGTCATTAGAGGCACTTGATGGAATATAGTTACCTAGTTATTTTAATGGGAGTAGGTTGAAGCCCTACTATAAATAAGTCTTCTTGGTATTTGTAATAAGGCAAGTGTTTCCATTTAGATTAGGTTTTCAATTCTACATTTCCTTAATGTATTTCCTTCTTCATCATTATGCTTTGTCAATTTAGTTGGTGTTTTTGTGTAATAAGCATGTTTACGTGCATCAAAAAGCTAATTACTATTTTGAAGAATTTTTATGCACAGAGGACTGCACATACCCTTAGTGTGGGGTAGGTTATTGATATCTAGGTACAAGACTGATGAAAATAAGTACACATGAAAGGAACTAACTACTACGGGTGTTATTCAAGTTGGAGAATTGAAAAAAATTTCTTCTAGAAATGAGGACCATAGATGGAGATGAATGAAGAAACAAGTATAATGTGAGGTAAGAAAAGGCCATGGGAACTACCAAGGGAAAGCACAATGATGAGGTACTTGGGCACATGGAGGTGCACGTGAAGAAATCCATGGGCTAGAAGGTAGGAAGGTGCACTAGAAGGTTATAGCTTGGGCACGAAGATGTACCATGCGGAAAGAATGAAAAAATGGTCAATTAATAAGAGGATTGTTGGTAGGTGAAGAAGCAATAAATGCACTAAATTTTTGAAAATATATATAAGGATGGGATGTGAGTTCATTTTTACCATTGCAATCACGATAATTTGAAAGATCCAAGTGTGAATGAGCTGCGAGAAGAGTATTTAGGTGTGAAGAGTGTGAATCAAGATGAGACGAGCATATTTGTGCGTAGAGGAAGCTTGCATCCCCATAGTTGTGAATGGTTTGAGCGAAGCAAGGCATTACAAAAGAGCTAGGGCACGTAATTTCAACTAGGGCATGTTGAATCAAGCTAGGGTTTGGGTTTGTACATTACGAGATAAAAGGCAAGTATTTGGATTTGGAAGATTACAGGTTATAGATGGCACCGAAGAAAGCACCCGCATCAGAGTAAAAGGAAAGAAGAAGGTCGAAGTGGAGGTTGAAATGACCCCTGAGAGTAATTTATCATAAATGTAGTATCTAGAGGGTGTAATTATGGGTCAGGAATGGGATTCCCACATCTGGAAGAGCAAGATCAATGACTACAATCATTGTACATCTAATAATAAGGAGTTGGATGTGTTATTAAACACAAAGATGAATAAGCACACAACAAAAGACATGCCAGTGTATGATGACATTGGGGGGAGAAGTTGTTGAAGCAACTTGGGGTTTACCAGTTGTATGAGCTCCCCTACTTTGGGAAATATGAACCATTGTATCACTGGTTGATGAGCAGGGTACACAAAGACTTCTTCTACTTTGCAGATGCAGGGTAAGGATTACAACCGCATTGATCTCAATAGTAATAAGGTTGAAAGGCACAGGGGTAGATCTAAATGGTGATTTGACTGATAAGGCCACAATCCTAGAGATAAGGAAGGATTTGGGGTACACCAAGGTCTACGTGCGTGGCATGGACATTGATAAATTAAAGAAGTACCCAATCATTCAAGCAAGCTTCACACTTAGTGACAAAGTTGAATGACCAAGAAATATGGTCACAAGTAAACACAATGTGGCTACACATTGTGAAGATGATATCACAGGATTGATTTACAACATCTCTAGGATACATCAAAGACTATCATTGAAGAAGCATGCACATAAGAGAAGATCAGTTTTGGGGCTATTTTATTGTCTCTGGTGTTTATGGAAATCGGGGTGCCTGATGGGCCAAAGGAGAAAATCTAGGAATACCCTATGGAGAACAAGTCACCTATAGAAAGATTTGGAAAGTACTTGTGTGATGGATCAATGAGTGGACCATTCAAGCAAAGGGTGGAGATGTGGTATGATAGACTCACGTGCAACATTTGAAGAAGAGTGGCATACCCAAGGAGTTTCCTTCGGTGGTGGGTAAGGTAGTACAGTTTGTAGTCTACCAACATTTTTGCATCGTGTGATTTGTGATGAAGGATGGGGCTTAGAGCCCATGGTGCAAACTTCCATATGCCTTCATAAAAGATATTTCAGGCATCGATTACTAGTTTTTGATGTGCATGCCACATGACCTTCAATGCAGACAAGGTAGATTATGACTACCACACTCTAAGAAATAAGTATGTATATCCAGGGTGGAATGCCTACATTGAGAGGATTATCTTAGATATTATAAGCATGAAGCCTGTAAGCTTGGCAGTTGGGGACACTAGAGCAATGCTTGTGTACCTGCAACTCAAGCCCAAGCTAGAGAACAATAAGTATGTGGAGAATGATTTCACACTCCCAGGGCCACCAAAAGGTAAGCATACAATGGAAAATATTCCAGCACCTAAGCCCACAGAGACAATACAAGTAGATGATGAAGAAGAGGAGCATGAAGATAGTGGTGGTTTGGAGCATAGAGGAAGAAGACAACCTCAAATAGGGAAGAAGCTAAGCGCATGACTACTCCCCCCAGCCACAAGAGGGAGATGATGAGGACTTGGATGCAGTCCAAGGAGAGTGTCATTTCAAAAGAGTATTTAGGAGAACAAGGACCCAAGGTGCTACTCCACAATCAATGCATAGATCACCTCGACTCTCTCCACAAAAGGAGACAACTGAGAAGAGAAGAAGGAATTTGAAGCTGAATGAGGAGGTGGAAGAGTCTAAGGAAAGCGTGCCCAATTCCCCTACACCTCTAGAGAATGTGGAAGAACCAAAGGATGAAGAAATGAAGGATGGAGAAGAGGGAGAAAAGGAAGCAGATGAGACAACAACTGAGACTGCTCAGGACACAATAGAACAAGCTCCAATCTTGAAGCCCAAGTTCCTAAGGGGCCAAGAACAAAGAGAACAAGTGGAGAGTATGTTCCACCAGTCATGGGCTATGCTGAGGACACAGTAAAAATGTCACCCATTTTCAGAGCACAATGACACAAAAGGAGTTTGTATGGCTAGGAGCTATGGATGAAGAGATGGAAACCATGCACACAAGGAAGTAGCTGTCATGGTCGATGCACACACACATGGATGAACCAAAATTTGATGTGTGTGAGGAGTCATGCGTATCAAGGAGGTTGAAGAAGACACCTCAGGCATAGACACATAATAGTCAAGCCTACTGTTATGTCAGATGAACAAGTGAGCAATGCTTTGGTGAAAGTCTCGATAGAGGTGGCAAGGTGGAATATGGATAAGGCTGCAACAATTAGGGTGCTACGAGAGGATATCAAGACTAAGGATGTAGAAATAGCACGCCTAAAGCAAGAGAAATACTTGGCACAAAAGAAGAACATTTTTTTCATTAGCATGGTAGAGGAAGTTGGGGACAATATCATGAAAGCAAAGCCACATTTAGAGCCAAAGGTACCCAAAACATTTCCTTCAACAATGCATTATGTAAGTACCTTGGTGGAATTAGTGCTTGAAGATGAACCTCTATGCATGCCAAGCGCAAAAGGATCCAGTGTAGGAAGCGAGTGGGAAAAGGCTTTAGTGATGTGGAAGATTGCATCATATGAGGGGTTGCTTCAGAGCTTGTAGGAGGAATTAAAGAAGGAAGATCAAGCATTGAATATTTGTACAATGCACTAGAAGCCATTATAAGAACTAGGACCATTTTGGAAGACAATGAAGTCTTGAAGGCCATGAAAGATGAAACATTGGGCCACGTAGAATGATTAGCACTTGTCAAAGTAGAAGTGTGAGGCCCTTACAAAGAACACAAGAACCACACAAGGAAAGGTTGGATGAGCTTGGGAAACTCATCACGCAAAATATGGACTTATTAGAAGGAAGAATGACTACCATGTCTAACATTGTGTTGGTCTTATAGAATGAGAAAGGAGAGATTGCAAAAGGATGAGTTAGAGTCAATTGCAGTGGATATCCTAGAAAAGGAAGAAGCTGCACTCAATGATTGGTAGACTTTAGAGGTAGAAATAAAATAAGAATATCCAAAATTGATTCTTTAGGTTGAAGCAGAAGATACTATAGGGTAAAGACATTATTTTATTCATCAAAATTCTTTCTATCTCTTTATTCATATTCTTTGATTATTTTTGGAGACAACCATTGTAGGGGTAAAATGCAACTAGTGTGGGGTAATGTTGATCAGGAAAAATATGGCACTTAGAAAAAACATATAGAAGGTTTGCACGGAAGAAGTAGAGCACATTCAAAAGTGTGGGAGGATCGAAAGGATCACACGTGAAGAAGAGAGATAGATTCGGGACTTAGCCATTTTCACGATGAGGATCTATTTTTGGAGATAGCATGTGGAGCACACAAACTAGGTCAAAGACTTACGTGACATGCATTGGATATTTTTGGAGGATCGCTATGAAGCATTTTTGCATGGATACGGATAGAGAATAGATCTACTACTAGAAGTTAACTAAAAGCATTCTATTGTTAGTGCACTTGCATGTGTGGCTATTTTTGTAATGGGTGTGGCTAATAATAGCATGCAACCTATTTTGGGATTAGATAAGCAATGAAGGGAAATTACCCACTCATTATAAATATGTAGTGAACTATGTAGCATGGGAGAGATGTGAGAGCTAAGTTATTGTGAGGTTATGCTACCAAATTTGATGCGTGCATGAGCATATATTACTGTTATTATAAGGAAGCTTTAATATTATTACTTATTTAATATAATGGGGGTTATTGGCTGAATCAAGGTGTTAATCATGGTTATAGTTTATTACTACATAAAGGGTTTCACTATGATTATTGTTTGATTCATGATACTTTAAGATCTAGATCTAGGAAATGCTCTATATAATGTTAGATTAATTATGGATCTGAATTCTTTAAGTCTTCATCATTCTAACATCCTACAACAACAACCTTAAAGAGGGGCATGGTACTTTGCATACACTTGGTGAGCACTCGATTTAGGACTAAGTGATGTGCTAGTGTGCCTGGGATTTTATTAGTGAATTCTAGGGTGCATCAATTGTTGACAATTATGGATGGATCAAGGCCTCACATATCAAAGTATGACCAATAAAATCCTGTTTTGGAGAGAAAGGAACACGGTGAATGATTCAAGCTCCTATGGATCAAGGGATTGAACCACTTTGAGAAAGTGGGGATTTTAAAGAGTCCCAATGTTGATGTTGGTGGTGGCTTCATTGAAGAAGAGTGGATGAGTCGGATGGTAAGGTATTATGAAGATAAGAATCCTCTACCTACATATGGGAAAGAATGATGTCATCATTAGCATAATGGATAATTTCAATGGTATAATAATCTTCTTCTATCTTCAAATGCCGAAGAGGGAGGGAACTAGTTTGATTTTCACACTGATAAGTGACCGGTCCCAAGGTGATAGTGGAGACTAAAAACTCCGAGATGTGATACACATGGTTTCATCTCGTCTCTGTCACCTCATATGATGGAGAAGATGGAGAAGGCATGTTCATAAGCATCATAGATGGTGGAATGGGATCGATGGATTGTTCTCTATAACCTAGTCTAAATTTTTCATGGGGTTTCAAGATTGATCAATGACAAGTTCATGCATGCCCTACTCATAACACCTAATTCCAAATTCTTTAAGGGTGTGATGATGAAGATAGGTGTGATCAAATGATTTCTTGAAGAGACAACCAAATCCACTAGTGTATAGTTTGGTATGAGGTTGGATGTCGATGTGAGATGAAGGGAAATTGATACCACCATAGATAAGATTGGTGTGAAGATGAGGTGGACCAAAAGGAATGATATCCCTGAAATTTGGTTGATACATAGGATTTTTTTCGGTCTACCAAGTCTATTTGGTGTGGTAAGATCATTTAGCGTAAGGAGGTGATACTCCCCAATGAGAGCTTATCCATTACTTTGTCGATATAATCATCATTAGGAAGCTTAGATGCGGGAACAGATGAGCTAGTGGATGGTTGAGATGAATCTTGGGTGGGGATGATCACATCATTAGGAAGATAAGTCATGTTACATGCTTTGAATGGTGGGGTGTCCACGGGAGAGTCAAGATCTTCTCCTTGTGCTCATATTTGATACATCATTGGAGGAAGGAAGGGATGCAACAAATAGCATAGATCCAATATTTTCCTATAAATACATTATACTAAAAATCCCCTCTATGATATAGAAGAGTTCATGAATGTTTTTTTCACCAATGTGGATAGGAAGAACAACCATGCCTAAGGAAAGTGTAATAGCGTCATTGAAAGCACAAAAGACCATGGGTGATTGGGTGACAATGGATTTAGGGAGCTTGATTTGGTTGAAATTATGGGATGATATGATGTTAATGCTAGCTCCATTTTCAATCATATATCGATGAATGAAGGTGTCATTAATATAGATAGTGATGAAGAGGGGAAGATCATGCTCATCCATTGTGATGTCTGGAATCCCAGTGTCATCAAAATATATGGAATTCAGAGCAGTGAGTGACCCAACAAGATATGCAAAGGGCTTAGCCTCATCATTAATGGTAGGAATATGTTTAAGAGTTTCCATGAGGTCTTTCCTATGATCCAAAGAGCTTTGGATAAGCTCGTAGAGTGACATGTTAACTGGGCCTGATGAAGTTTTTCATGATACTTTGTTTAAGAGCAACAAGCTAGGGGAAACTAATATGTACACCTTAAGTTTTGATGATGAAGATGGTTGGGTAGACTCTTTAGTTAGAGTGGTAATAACCACCTTAGAATTTGATTGAGTGGCTGGAGGATATTCATGAGAAGAACAAATGGTAACCTGAACAACATCAATGTATAGTGGATGACGATCCTCTGAGGAGAGGAAGTGGTGGAGGGATGGTGGAATCATTATTAGATGATTGGAGTGACTTATATTTTTAGTGGATGAGGGTGTGGATGAAAAATTCAATGATGGAATAGTTGGTCCCTCCTCAAGGAGGTCATCTTGGTCAAAGAGATTATGGATGATGGTTTGAAGGGCCTTGCAATGTTCAGTGTCATGCCCTAGTGCATGATGGTATGCACAAACAAGATTAGAATCAAACCATGAAGGTTGTGGTGAATTTGGGTCAAAGGGTTTGATTGAAGGTAATGTGATTAATCAAAGCTTGGATTAATTGGTAAACCATTGTCATATAATACCTAAATGGAATAGATGATGATGTATCTATAGATGAAGGGTAATGATGAAGGTGATGATTACTTGGTTTTAGGTGGTTTTATGGGAGCCTTTGATTTTGTCTTAGATTTTTAGAAGATGAAGATGGTTGCATTTGAATTTGAGTCTTGGTTGATGATGTGGATGGATTGGAATTGGATTTTGGGAATAGAAGTGGTAGATGGTTTAGGAGGAGGATTCATCTTAGAAGAAGGTCATTGTTGTGTTGTCTTACTAGTGGTGGAAGTTTTAGATGAAGGGGTGGCCCCAAGATAGAAGAAGATGTTCCTAAGGATGATGATGATGTAGTCTTAAGGTTATTAGTCTTAGGGGAAGGAAGCTCAAATTTTTATGTGGATGTGTAAGATATTTTTGAATGGGGACACCAAGGTTTTTAGTTTTCACTTGTGGAGATTTTCCTTGGAAGAAGTAGTGGCATCTTTTAGTTGGAGGATCCATGGTGACTAGTTTTGGTAGCAATGTTTGTAATATTTATGGTGGGAGGGGTTTTTGCATGATGCATTTAACAACGTCCAAAGGGGAGATTGATTGTGTGGATTTAGGATGAATGGGTGTAGGTGTCATTGGTTTTTGATGTGATAGAAGTGTCACTTGTACTTGTATTGATTATGGGAGTAAGTGAAGGTGTATTCATAGGTGTAATTTCAGATGTTGGTGTAGAGATGATTGATTTTGTAGATGGGGTATGAATATCATTTGTGGTTGTATTAGGTGGGGGTGGTTGTGTCATAAATGTTTTGAGGGGTACCATAGTTATATTTAAAAATTGAGATGTAGATGTAATTATGTCAGAGGATGTGGTTGATGTGGAAATGGTGTAGCCATAGAAGTGGATGTTGGTGAAGAAAGGGGTTCAATGGATGAAGTTATAGATGGAGAAGATGATAAAGTGGGTATAATCAAGTCTAAAGAAGTTTTGGTCATGGTTGATGTTGATGAAGGTGTGATAGTTGGAGAAGGGATATGAAATAGATGTAGGTGTCATAGATGATGGAGTTGGGATGGATGTTGAAATTTGATCTATAGTGTTAATAATGTATGTGTTAGGTGTTTGTGATGTGGAAGGTTGAGTCTGATTATTAGGTGGATGGTTTGGGAAAGGTTGTTTGAAGACATCCAAGGGTTGATTAGGTGGTGCATTAGGGTTTTCCACTTGAAGGTCACCCGAGTCTATGAGTTTTTGAACCAAATCTTTAAATGTGTGACACCTTTTGATGTCATGGCCATGGACTTGGTGATATTTACAATAGTGCTCTTTATGGTACCATGTCGATTTAGGTCGTGTTTCATCGAATGGTCTAATGGGTGGAATTCAAATGAGATTAACTACCATCAACTTGTTGAAAATTGAACTATATGACTCCCCAAGAGGGGTGTAATTGGGGGTTGGTCTAGGAGATCTTTGTGGAGGCTTCGTGTGAGAAGTAGATGCGGATGATGATTTGACCACAATGGTGTTAGCGACAATTTTGGATTTTTCATTGTGTGTGGATGATTTTGTGAACTCCATCTTAGGTTTTTTGGATCAAAGTTTAATATGACCTTGCTCAAGGGCACAAATTTCAAGTTTTATGAGCCATAATAAATGCCTCCTCAAGGTTTGAAATGATTGGATTTGAAGGGTGGATGAAATATGCTTCACACAAGACCATGAGAAGAGTTCAATGAGTTTGGTCTATGGAAGGGAAATGAGATTTGGTTGATGATGTTACATGCCATCATGAAATGAATTCAATAATAGATTCATCATCATATTGTCGGATGGCATAAAGGTCGGTGATGGTAATTTTACGCATAATGTTTATTGAAAGTGTTCAAGGAAGAGTTATGCGAGTTGAGTGAATGTGAAAAGAGAATGTTGTGGGATGTTGTTATACCAATATAGGGATGGTCCAGCCAAATACATGGGAAATGTGCAAAAATGGGATCTTTGATCATGAGAAATAAGATAACATGCATTTCTAAATGCACAAAGGTGTTGTTGAGGATCCTCCTTACTATTGAATTTAGAAAATTTAGGAATTTCCCAATGAGGAGGATAAGGTTTGACGGAACATATGGGTTGATGGGTTCATTGCAAATTTGATCATAAGAAACATGGTTTTAGATCCCATGGTTATGTCTTTCGAGATTATCCATTCTACTTAATAGATCTTGTAGGGATCATTGGATGGTTGAGATGTCACAATAGGAATTTGAGATGTGTGTGACATGGATGGATGGGGTTGTTGATATGCTTGATAGTTTTGAGGGTGTGTTGGCATTGATGGAGGTAATTGATGAGGGGGAATATAATTAAAGGGTTGTGACTGTATGGGTTGAGTCACAACTTGGTGTTGGGAGATGGGAATATGATATGATTGGTTAGATTGAGTAGGTTGTTGTGATATTGGGACATATGATTGATTGGTTGTAGGATTAGTTGGGATATAAATGATAGGTGGTTGGGAAGTTTGATTTGATTAGATGGGGATGTGATGGTGAGCTCCTTGAGGAGGTGGACCATGAGTCTGTATTGATTTAGATGGAAGAGGTTGTGAGATGACCATGTTAGCATGAAATGTGAGGTGGAAATGAGAGGTAATGTAGTATGATGTTGTTCAGATATAGGAGGAAGCAAGAATGACTCTTGAGATGGTTGAATAGGAAGGAGGTGATTGTGGTAGAAAGTGAAGTGATGGGAATGGAAGAAGGGATGGTAGTATTGACACAAGGTAGATTGGGTGGAATAGGAACCACCAATTGAGTAGTTTGATGATTGGTTGGATTGGAAGAAGATGGTTGATTAGGGTCAAATTCATGTTGGGATTTGGAAAGCTCACTCATGGCTCTTGGAAAGAAAATTGTGAGTTGAGAGGTAAGCACTTGAGTGGACTCTAGATTAGAATGATAGGCATAAATTTGTTGCAAAGGGGGTCCATCAATGGGAATATTAGTGGTCTTGCGAAGAAGATAATCATGGAGAGAGACCGGATTTGCATCAAGAAGCTCCTAAAACTCCACATATCCACGAGGGATGAGGGGAGGCCTAGAAGCATCGATAGAGGAAGTGGATGGAGGAGTGGCTGGTCTAGAAGGGATGGAATGATGAATAAAATGATTGGTTTCATCATGGGGATTGGATTGAAACAACTGCACCTCTGAAGAGGAGGGATGGTGATAATGGGTTGGGTAACCATGGTTAAAATGACTAAAGGATTAGAAGTGAGAATGGAAAGCATGGAGGTTGGTTGAATGGTAGTGGGGATTGAGACATTGTTTGACATGTTTTGTTCCATTTTCTTAGATTGAGATCTAGTGATAACTGACATGAAACAAACAAAGCTAAAACTATGTTGATTTTTACTTAAAACAAGAAAGTCACACAACAAGTTTTTTTTCTTATCTTGATTAACTTAAGATGTGAAAAATAAATGAAAAAGAGGTTGATGGGGTACCTAGGAAATGGAAAGCTATGGATGGTTTTGGTAGTTTTGTGGTTGTGGAGTCCTCGATATACCTAAAGGTACATGTGAGGCCCAATCATGTAAGATTTATAATGTGGTCCAAAACACCATGGTGGATTTCTATTGGGTGATGAAATCCCAATCAGTTCCACCTAGTAGGGAATGTCTAGATGTGTAATTAATTTGTGAGTTTGGTTGTGTGTGATGAAGTGAAATGCAATGTGTTAAACCCCTAGTTAAACTATATTTTCAAGCAAGGATGCAAGGGTTTATTTTAGATCCAAAACCAAGTGTGTAATTCGATGAGAACAAGAAAGAAAGAAAGGGAAAGTATGATGCAAAAGGAGAAACTAAGAAAAAGGGGAATAACTGGAATACACTTTTCCTTTTTATTTGATCTTCAAACCAACGCATAAGCAAAATCCAATCCAAGCAATCCAAAAATGCAACTCGATCAAACAAAGAAAACACAATGCAACATATATCATTCCTTACAAGGTTAGTGAAAATGAAAGGAAATGGAAAACAAACAAAAAGACTCACCTAAAGAGGGTGGTCCCATCGGGTGTGCCAAAATGTTGACCAAAATTTCTTCTTTCCTACTCAAATTAATGACTAGTAATGAAAGAAACTAGAAACTCAAAACATGGAGGGTTTATGGTACCTCAAAGTGATGGTATGGATGGGTGCAAATGATGAAAACCTCCTTACTTGTAAGTTTGATGATCTGCATAACAAAGAACACTAGAAGAAAAATGGATTAGTAGATTGGATGGAGGGTTTCCCGACTAAGTTGGTTCCAAGAAGCGTGAAATTTCTTAGATGGATGTCAACCCTCTTGTATATGATATGAAATATAAAACCTGATGATGGATCTGATAAAAGCATGTAATATCTGAAAAAAATCTGAAAATAGATCTAAGATGATAATGAAGTAAATCTAATCAAATATGACAAAATGATGAAAACATGACAAGGGTCAACAGTTACTCGAGGACACAGTGGGCCAATAGATGGTGATTGGGGATAAATGAGGAAGATCTATACCAAAAAAAGACTTGTAATCTCTTGTAGATGAATCTAAACTGAACGATACCTATAAATAGATTTGAGATGAACAAACACCACGTAAATAGACTAGACTTGTAAATGGGTGAAAGGATGTAAGAAAATTATGGAAAAGGATGGAAAAGGGTGAAGTGACAGGGTTGTTGATGGAGACCAGAGGGAAATCGATGATGATTGGGGCCTAAGAACATAGATTAGAGTAATAGAGTGGCATAATGACAAAATATGGATAACAAGGGTAGGCAAAAATTAGAAAAAGAGCTTGGAGAAGATCCGAGTGAATAAACAAACTGATGGGGGATAGGTTGATGGTGCTCAAACTGAATCAATAAAAAAATGGAATGATTAGGGTATGAATGAAGATGGAATGACTAAAATGAAGACCTACAATCAAAACTAAAGGATGAAATAGAATGATGAGAGGTCCCTAAAGCTACCTAAACCTGCACAAGATGTTAGAGATAACAAAATGCAACAATATGATAATGGAAGCACATGAAAATGACAAGGTAAAGAGAGGTCTCCCTAGATCACCAAAGTAGATGCACAATAGCTCTAAGAAGACTACAAGATGTGTAAGATAACTATAAGAGTACTCAAAATGGAAACAAGATCACAAGATAGCCCAAAAATCTCAATGTTGCATCCTTGAGAAAGGAGGGGGAAAGGGCGTATTTATAGGGTCGACGGTGACTTGGGTGGGTCACCACCGTTTGTGGGAGCCATCCATTAGGGTGTGGATGATTCCTAACTCAAGGCATTTAGAATCCCAAATGAAGTGGAATTAGGGTTTAGATGAATAGAGATGAGCTAGGGTTGCATAGGGAAGAGAAATGAGTAGGTGGGAGATTAGGATGAGTAAATAAAGGCCCTTGATAGGTAAATTTATTAAATAGAGGCCTAGAAATTACAAATTAGAAGCTTAGGGATGAGAAATGGGATATTTAGGGATGAGAGATGAATTAGGTGGAGATTAAAATTAATTAATGATGATTAAGGGTGATTAGAATGATTTAGGGAAATGAAAATATAATGAGATGAGGATTAGAAACAATTATTGATAATGCATGATATAAAGGTGGGAAAATAAAGGACCGATACCAAAATTGGTGTCTATATAAAGAGTGAAAAAGTACATTCTATAGACACCAAAATCCACTTACGTAGTTTTAATAATAAAATTGTACTAATTACCCTCTTTCTTGTCATTTTTGTAATAATTAGTGCTTTTCCACTAATTAGCTAACATTCCCCTTATTATTCATTAATTAACAACCTTTTGTTAATTAATTAACCCTTTCCCCATTCTAGATGCCAATTAACAACCTTTCGTTAGTTATAATCCACTTCTAAGTGATTAATTAAACATTATTAGTTAATTACGCCTTCTATTTTAATTAATAAACCCCTTTATTGGTTAAAATCCCTCTTACATCCTCCGAATCATACTCAATTTCCTTTGAAAACCCTCTAAATAGCTTCTACAAGCTTATCCCTACGTATTAATTAATCACATTTGATTAATTAAACCCCTCTCAACTCCCATAAAGTGCACATCCTTTATTGAACATGATTATCCTTTGTATTTCTTCAGATCTTTGCGATTTTGTCCCACATCCACTAATTTGCAAGCCTTTCCCAAATAGGAAAGCTATATAAAGGACCAAGATCCTTCCTCTCAAACACACACCTCATTTGCATTAGTGAAAACTATAGGCATTTTGATTTGAGCCATTCTCCATTGTTGGAAATAGCTTCTCCATCTTACATCCATTCTCTCAAATTGAGGAGTATGGGAAGATCTAAAGATGGCCTTGTAGCCACTTCTTGGTGAGATATCATCCTTAATTCTTGAGGAAAACAACACCAATTTGATTGTTAGGTGATCTAATTAGGTTCATACTTCAAATAGCAATCATAAAGAGTAGGAATGGCTTAGTATTTAGTTGTTTATGCATTGAAGAAGTTATTTTCCCTTAAGATATTATCATGATGTTCTTGTTTGATTAACTTTTATTTGAAGCTATTAGGTGTTAGTTTCATTTCCATTGAGACATTTAGTTTTATATGTTCACATTTGGTACACCCGATGGTACTACACTATTATCCTTAGCATTTGATTTCAAGATTTGTTAGTTTAATTTCAATTTTGGCTAACCTTTATTTGGCATATGTTAAATAACTTTAATTCCTTGATATATTTTATTAGCTTTAAATTTTTTGATTCTCTCTTATAGATTCAAAGGAGATGGTTTGTTGCTAAATTTTGGTTAAAAGGGTAAATTTTTTACCTTTTTGAGTTTTTCTATGTCAAAATCACATGTTTGTGACGTCATATAGGTTCCTTACATTTGTGTGAACAAGACCCATGCTACCCTATCTCTAGCCATACTACTATGAGACTACTTTATTTCATTCTTTATCATACCTGCACTACCATCTCTCTAGATGCACTATTGTAACACTATTTTTATGTCATTCTCGTGTTAGATCCGCACTACCATCTCTCTCTCCGGTCGTGATACTCAACATTGTTTTCTATCATTCTATGTTAAACCCATGCTACCGTGTGTCTCTGGTCGCACTACTAGAACATTTCTTTCTATCATTTTGTGTCAGACCCATGTTAGTGTCCATGTTAGTGTCAATCTAGGCAGGCTAGTGTCAACTGTGTGCATAATCTATCTTCCGCAGGCTATAACTTTTCTCCCGAACTCGAAATGACTCCATTTTTTTGCATTGGAAATTTATTGAATCGTAATACATAATGGAAACATAAATTTTGTGTTTAGAGTTACCAAAAATTGATGGTTTTAATTTTTTAGATAATTATTCATTTTCTAACATATTTAAATGCTTTAATGAATGTTGTGTCTCCATGTCATTTTTAAGTTAGGCTAAGGTTGGGTATGATTTTCTCTCAAACCTTTTAGGTGATCTTGGGAATTAGAAACAACTCTAGGCCTTCTTGCATTTACAAAACTTCATTAAATTCATGGTTAAGGGAATGAACAACAAATGGTTAAAATGAGTTGCCTAGTCATTTGATTTACAAGATTTTCCATTTTTGATATAGTTGGGTTACTTGTTGTGTATGCTCTTCTCTTGCATCTTAGGATGATCTTGAGAATAAAAACAACATTTGACCCTCTTTCATGATGTTTTGATCTTGTGGAAAACTATTAACCTTCACATGCAGGACCAATACTTATTTTTCAAAGAATAAGGATCTAAACCAATACTAATATAGTTTGTTGCATGTTTTCAATAGTGTGCAAAACCAAACTAAGATAAAAGATAAAAAAACACACCACTATTCAAAACACTATATTTGTAGGTTCGGTTAAGAGCTATGGCTCATCCGCTTTAACCGGGTGAAATATCTTTGCATAATCCATAACACATTATGAGGATTACCCTGGAACTAGTCCACACCTTAAGGGAATTGGATGAGGAAGCACCCCGCTTACCCACTTGAACCCCTTGTGAGATAGTATTCCATAGGCCTCATTTATAAATTTGAGGGTTAATTCAAGGTGGACCTGGTAGGAAACAAGAAGCACCTTTTTCACAAGGTCCAACTTTAACAAAACCACTATTTCAAAGAGATCTCATGAAAAACCTTGTTAGTTGAATGAGGAGAGTCCATTACATTTTGAGCGAGTGTTATTCATCAAAAAATTGCGAAGTGTTGTTTGTCCTAGTTTTCACTTGTCCTAAGACAAGGAAAACTCTACCAAAGTTACACCAAGTATTTTTCATCACCACTCTATCTACTCCTTTGTGTTCTTGTTTCCTTTGAGGAAAAAATTAAAACTTACATATAAAGTGTTACTCTAGATTGTGTCCACCACTTTTCATACCCTTATTGCGAGTCGATAGAAGATGTTTCTTAAATAGCCTTGTCTTGATACCCATGTCAAGATGTTTCATCGTAGTTAGGATTTCTTCATCATCGATCTTCCATTAAGGTGTTACATTTCTCACATCATCTTGATACAATTTAATACTTACATCTTATTTCTTGTAAACTTCATTTAAGTGTCTAGATTGCACGGTTACACTACTCACACCTTAAACAACTCTATGGTATACTTTGACCTTATTTCCTCCCAAACATTTCCTTAACCTTCAAATATCTTTTTGTTACATTGTTCACGTTGTATCACTATTATTTCGATACTAATATCTTTCTTTTCCACAAAGTGGGATTAACGTATCTAAGTGGTATTGTTTCATTTCTCGCATTTGTAACTTCCACTTTTAGGATTTAAGCCTTATTTGTATCTAGACTAGTTATAGTATACTTTGAATCAGAAATCACTTCAACCCCTTGTTAATAATTACATATTTTTTATTTTAAACTTGACTTAAGTGTTGAAATTGTGTTGATCATATTGCATCAACCTACCATTGAGACACATTTTACATAGGGAGTAGTTTCTTGTAGATTGGATTGGTTTGTCGAACTTGTGTGATTGTTCCTTGTGACCTTTCATCTTGTATATTTGTTTCCTTGGACAATCCTTTGAGTCTTTGATTCTTTGGTGCCTTATTCTTTGGACTCTTTTCCTTGATTGTTTGACATTCATAGAAACCTTCGCAGATTGTCACACTGCTTGATTTTTCCTAGGGTCATTGTAGTACTTTTATGCATTTTTCAAACCTTAGCAAAAACATTTCCTATCAAGAAAATTTTGAGAGAATTTAAACATTGGGAAATTTTCCTTTGCAGCCATTATGTTGCTAAAATTTTGATCAACCATTTTGACATTTACACTTACAACTTGTTATCCAAACCTTGTTGGATTGTCAAAATTGTGTCATCAATATGTTTGTTTTCCTTAGACCCCCTTTGGAAAATCACACAAGAATCCCCTATTTGTTTGCAAAATGTCTAGTTGGCTATCATTAAGTTACTCAAATTGACATGGAACCTCCTTCCATTTGAAGGAGTTCAATCATACAAACTATGATAGAATAGTATCCCAATGATGCCAACCATGACTGACTATCGCATGGTTCCTCACACTTACAAAAATATGGAACATATGTTTATGAATTAACATTAAAATATGCCTATCATTACTAAACCTAGTTTGGTTATTCACGCTATAGAACCCGTTCAGTTACCCCTTTCCTCACCTTCATCTCATGGTTGGTGGTATGATTCTGATGATTCTAATCAAAACTATTCTTCTATTTCTCTCAATATCCATATTACTCGATCCAAACTATTATTTGGATTCCCTCAGTCTCCTGAGCCTCATCCAATCAAATTTATTCTAAGGAATAACCAATATCCTAAACAAAATTTTCCTCCTCTAAGGATTTGTGTCTCAAAAATTCTCCCCATCATTCCTCTAATTTGAATCCTAAGTCGTGGTCCTCCCTTTCTCTGTAGGACCCCCTTTATCAGTCACCTTAATGAAATATTCCTCCATTAAAGATCTGTGTGACTTAAAATTCCTCTAATCAATCATCTAATTTGACCCCTACGTTGTAATCCACTGAATGGCTACACGATCCTCTTTGTCTACCTGCATTATGCCATCTTCTAGGAAAACCAATACCAACCCATTCCAAATCCCCATCTTCTTCCACTTGCGAGACATCTAAATCCAAATCTACTTCATCTCTTGAGTTATCTTCTTTTATCAATCAAAATCCATCCTTTTTGGACCTTGAGCCCTTTTAACTATATCTTACCATATCCTTATCAATTTTCTAAAGACCATGTTTACGTCCACGTCGAACAATTAACAAGAAACAATGTGCTAAGATATATTTTCAAAGCACTATAAAATACATTTTTGGGAGAAATAAGGTCAAACCTTCCCCTCATCTACATCATCAAACATATTCTAAATATTCCACACTTTTTAGACCCCTTTCTTCCAATCAACCTTCTATCATCAACCAACAACGACCCATACCGATTGATTTCTTTCAAAATGAAGAAGAAATCAAAGAATTCATGGGGCTACATGATGGAATTCCTCTAGAGGATCATGAGAAAGTATTCTCTTTACACCTTAATGAATTCATGTATTATAGGGAAGAGGTTGATTCCTTTTTCAAAAACTAAGTAAGATCCTAAGATAATCAAACTTGATCCTCCTCTTGTTCTTCCATCTTCACATTCCCCATTACATGGAGAAACTCCTGGGTCTATCATTGATCCTTGGCCTATCTTATCATCACCCCATCATTCTTTACATATCACAATTACTCAATCACAATATTTCTTTGGATCACCTCGGGGTAGCCCATCAGATTTTTTTCTATACATGCGGGCTACCTTTTATTATCCCTTCATCTTCTATTTGTGGGTCACCTCCTAGTAGCCCATTTTCTTCTATACTTGGGCCACATTCTAGTAGCCCTTCATCCTCTAATCTTGGGAAAACTCCTAGTATCCCATCATATTTTATAATTGGGCCATGCCCTATTATTCCTTTTCTTCTATCTATGGGACACTACCTAGTAGCCCCTCATCTTTTATCTATGGCTCACCTCCTAGTAGCCCATTCTCTTCCATCCTTAGGCCACATCCTAGTAGCCCTTCATCTTCTATCTATGGCTCACCTCCCGGTAGCCCATCCTCTTCAATCCTTGGACCATATCCTCTTCATCCATCATATCATCCTTCTATCAACAATGATGGTAAGCCCACCATCATCCCTACCATTCCTCTCATCAATCATAAACATCAACTTTCTTCTCCCACTTTTTGGGATCAAAAAAATCATGCATTACTTGGTATGGAACATAAAAATGTATTCATCAAGCTAAGATCAAACATTTGAAGAGCTCCAAATCTCTAAGAAAATCTAGCATTCACAAGTCTAAAACTCAAGCACGATTCAAGAATGCACACCAATGCAATCATCAAGTATGGTGAAAAGTGTATAAACCTATGGATAAGGAACATAAGATCCCACATATAAAAACCATGTAGAAAGATAAGTCAAATTCACTTATCGAGTATGAGCTCACCACACTAATTGAGATTGGAGACTGAATATTACTCTTAATAAACAAACACTCCTAGTCTCCGTTATTAAAGAAATCACAAATATTGTTGTTGGATCTTATCACTGAGACCGACATCAGGGTCCCAACTTCCTAATCATTCATCTTCATCAACTTCTCCTTCACAGCTTTTCCCTTTAAAAAACCGTCAAAATCTTTTAAAAATAAAAATACAAAAAAATGAGAAAACATTAAAACATTACAAAAAAATTCAAAGGTAAAAATATCAAACATTGCAATTAGGTATTACATATACATGGATGTTCTTTCTTCCCTTTCTTTCCATTCCTCTATAATTCATCCACCATTTTCATCCCTTCAATGATATTTTGGTTGTTCTATTTGTGCTCATTGTGTGACATTTATCTCTATGGTATATGTTTGACCTTGGTCTTTCATCACCTTGGTAAATTAAAGAACGAATGACCTCTTAGAGATCCTATCACTATCATACATTTAATAAACTTGTTGTGAAGAAATTTTGGATGTATTTGTTGACACTAGCCAATGTCTTCATTGCAATCACTTCACATCCTTCCATCAAGCCATCAATGGTTCTTAACCACTTATCAAATAATCGAGAGAGCTGAAATAATTTTAATAAAGAAAACAATAAAAATCAATCAAAAATAAAATCATTATATAAATTCTCTCTTGAGTTATTTCCAATATCTCTACCAAGGCTATGGAATCCTGGCTAGCAGTAGAGAAATGTTGTGACTAGAATCAAATACATCTCCATTAGGGATATAGATGTTTGGATGGTAGTGGAGCAATGTACGACTCTCCTTCCATCCTCCATTCAAAAATCACCTTTCAAAATAAATCATTCCTACGCATTGGCTAGCATATCTTCACTACTTGTCAATCAAATCTTCCTTCAAGAAGTAATTACTTTCCACATGCACACACTGGGTCTCTATGAGCAAATAGGATTAGTATGTTACCAGTGTTATTTAGACCTTGTTCAAACTCTTACTTTAGTCCTTATTTTAACTCATGATTTTTTCCTTTGGCTAATCACCTTTTCATCTCAAATCATCTAGCTACATTTTCCATATCCTTTCATAAAACAAAATTCTCTTCTAATTCATTCAGAACATCCACATGTATAGGATTTCCTTTTTACCATGTTTGAGGGAATCTTTGTCCCTTCTTTCAATAAAAATTCTTCTCCTTCTTTCTATCATTTGTTTCTTGCTAACTTATACTGGGGCATGCTTTCTCCTTCTTGCACTTCACCGGTTTGATTTCATCATCATGTTGAACCTATCTCTCTTATCCTTGATCTATATTTTCTTCCTTATATATATATATATACACATGGGATTTTCCCTTATAAATTATCACCTCTTGCTAGGGGCATGCTTGCATCTTCGTTTTCTTGTACATAGCTTTAGAAAACTTTCAAAAACCTTAAAAAATTTCACAAAATTAAAAAAAAAAATCCAAAGTAAAAATTGTCAAAAATCATTAAAAAAAATCCAAAAATTTGTAAAATTTTCCAAAATCCAAAAAAATTGTAAAATTTCAAAAAAATGGTAAAAATCATGCACACATAGTTGAAGCCTATATCGAATGCATCATCCTCAAACATCAAATTTTTCCTACAAAACATTATTCTTTGGTCCTCATTTGTTCTCGCAATGACTCGTGAATCATTTGGATCTACCATCATTAACAAAGCTAGTTTTCTTACTATGTCAGTACTTCTTTGCACAAATGAGTTGTTTAGTACTATGTCATAGTGCACAACTACTTTTTCATAGGACCCATGTTTCCTACGTTTATTAACCTCACATGTATCTTTTCTTGGGGTTCCATTTTCAACCCTTAGCATTCACGTGAAAATTTAGGAACTGATGCTTGATAACAAAAACATTCGTCGGCAACTATCTTGAATGTTGTTTATTTGAGTATGTGTGTTTATGCTTGTTTCCCATCGGTTAGCTTGTTTACTTTCTTTATTGCATTGCATTTGTGTATGTTTCATGGAGTTAGTGTTTTGGCAATGAACAAATGTTAGTATTATAGCTTTTCATGTTATTTTACAATTTTATTGTATGCGTATATTTTAATAAGAGCTAACGATGTAGATCATATGAGAAAAGTGATGAAACAAAGTTGTTTATTAAATGAGTTGGATGAAATAGATATTTCCATATTATTTTCTATCATGTCTTATCATTGTCAATTTTTCTTCCAAAAACACATGGGGAATATGAATCATTTGTTTATCCCCCTTCCCCCTTGTTTCTTCTATCTATTTTCTTCACATTTGTCAATCATCGATCGACCTCTTTCATCACCCCATCGACACTCGATGGGAATCCTTCATTATACTAAATTTTCTTCCACTCCAAAATTTATTTTTCTATACTTGTCAACTATCTTTGAAGTGGAATCGCTTACGCCACCCCAAAGAGGGGAAAATTTAGACACCTAAAATCCTCTTACGTAGTTTTAATACTAAAATTGCACTAATTACCCTTTTTTGTCATTTCCATAATAGTTAGTGATTTTCCACTAATTAGCTAACATTCCCATTCTTATTCATTAATTAATGACCTTTTATTAGTTATAATCCACTTCTAAGTGATTAATTAAACATTATTGGTTAATTACGCCTTATATTTTAATGAATCATTATTGGTTAAAAACCCTCTTACATTCCCCGAATCATGTTAATTTCCCTCTAAATCCCTTCTAAATATCTTCTACAAGCTTATCCCTACCTATTAATTAATCACATTTGATTAATTAAACCCCTCTCAACTCCCATAAAGTGCACATCCTTTATTTAAAATGTGTATCCTCTGAATTTATTCTTTGTAATTTTGTCTCACATCCACTAATTTGCAATCCTTTCCCAAATAGGTAAGCTATATAAAGGACCAAGCTCCTTCCTCTCAAACACACATCTCATTTGCATTAGTGAAAACTATAGGAATTTTGATCTGATCCATTCTCCATTGTTGGAAATAGCTTCTCCATCTTGCATCCATTCTCTCAAATTGAGGAGCATGGGAAGATCCAAAGATGGCCTTGTAGCCACTTCTTGGTGAGATCTCATCCTCAATTCTTGAGGAAAACAACACCAATTTGATTGCTAGGTGATCTAATTAGGTTCATACTTCAAGTAGCAATCACAAAGAGTAGGAATGGCTTAGAATTTAGTTGTTTATGCATTGAAGAAGTTGTTTTCCTCAAGATCTTATCATGATGTTCTTATTTGATTAACTTTTCTTCAATCTATTAAGTTTTAGTTTCATTTCTATTGGCATAGTTATTTTTATATGTTCACACATTCCAAATGAAGAAATATAATGTTAAAGATAGGGGAAGAGAAGAAGAGAGTGAAGTGAAAATATAGAGACTGGGAAGCTTCATTGTTGAAGAACTCGCTTTCGATGGATGTTTGAGGAAATGATTCATGAATGGTATTTTTCTTTTAACCTCCTATTGAACTAGAAAATGTTGATTGAAAATCCTTCCTCCTATAAGATGACTGCTTATTCGAAATCATTGAATGAGTGTTCAAAAAAGTACCAAGTGAATTACACCATGTTAGAATGAGATGGTTTCCCAAGATGATCCTTTTGAACACAAGGTTGAAGTCAAAACATGATAATAATTACCTTACCATCCTTGGCCTAAAAATTAACCTTCTTGAAAATGATGTCACCTTTTTAAATAGAATAAACTTCAATATGCTTGGACACCTTCTTGCTCATCTGCTCCTCATTATAATAGGTCATTTTCAAGGTACAAGAATTGCTCCCTAAATGAAACTCTTCTTATGAAATTTTGTTGGAAATAAACATTATGGATGTAATATCATTCTTATTTGAGATGTGGGAGCACTCCAAAGCATTAATAAGTGTCTAAAAAAATTTGTGAGACATTGCACTACATGCACATGCAATGACTTCTTGATCCTTTATTAATGTGCATGATGGTCTTTGGTACCTCGGTAGCATATGTTTCAAATGAAAATATTTTACACACACTGGTTCATTCTAATCTATTTATTTCCATGGTTTGATTCACATGACTTCTCTCATGGTAGAAAGAGAATGAACATAAGGTTGGATTTGGATTATGGTGATCATCACCATCCTCCTCATGAATTCCTTGAGATTTATAATTCACCTTAGTGATAAGGATATATCCTTTTAGATGGAATCAACATCAAGATACCCAATCACCTTCCTATTCATATGTTTCCTTATTGAAGATATCTTCTGATCCAAACAAGGAAAGGATAAACTTCACATTCACCATCATACTCTTTGAACACAATCCCATGATAGATCCCGAGACAATGGTTGAGAATACGATCTCACCTTTGTAGACCTTGTTTGATATCACTTTCCTTTCATGGTATGCATCACTTTAACATGATAAAACCCTTTATGTGACTACTAGGATGGATTGAATCATCCATTTTCTTACATATAAATGTGTCATACACAATTCACCTTGAGACTAATGTTTTAAGAGGATGTGAGGATTTATTTTCTATTTAAACCATGAAACAATTTCCTAGACTTGAAATTGTAAAAAATAATGAAATAGGTAGTATGTGAACTTATGGGATTGACTTAATTTTAATTGTAATAATTACTATTTTTGGAAAGCCATGTCTCGGATAACTATTTGGAGTAAGTTTTCCCAATTTACACTTTTTGATGTTTGTTTCTTGGTTGGAGTAAAAATGGTGATGAGAGTTTACCATTTTTTGGAAACTTGCCATATTTGGACACATGAATTATTGCACACTTAATATTTTTAAATGGAGTTATTTTGGGTTTTAGATTAAGATGAAATTGGTCTCAAAAGTTTAGGTTTTACTTTATGACCTTCTACTCAAGTTTTTGAGGTTTTTATTTCAATAGAACTAGAAAGGGAAATTCCTAAGATGAAATTTTAAAATGGATGTTTAAATCTACATATATAATCAATGGAAATTATTTTATAATCATCTTAAATGAATTTTTGGGAGGAGTGCACTGGAACATTTTGGTGGAAATCGGGTGCACCATTTAAAGATATGATCTAAAATTAGTAGGATAACAAATGAAAAGGGAAGTTTTGGGAGGGAAACAAATAATCTTGAATGATTAAACATTATCAAGTGTTATGAGAGGAAGAGAGTTAGTCATTTCACTTGCAAATTTTAACTCACCACTTGACCCTAAGGTTAATTATGGTTGGAAGATAGTTGATATGAATTTACATAGGTGAAAAAGGTGTAATGGGGAAAAAATGGAAACATAAGTGCACTTTTCACTATATGGTGAAAAGTGATAGCTTTGGGTTTAGTGAGAATGAGAATCAAGGAGCTAAAAAGGTCACCTAGAGCTTAAAATGGTTTTTGATGTGATTGTCAGCTGAATGGATGGATTGGGAACACTTTTGTGTCCCTCTTGTCCCATTTTTACCTCGTTAAATCCAAGGGGATAACATGGGTGATAAAAATTTCTATTGGTCTAAGCACATGAGAGGGGGACAAATTAAAATGCAAGTTTTTAAACCTAGGTGCAAAAGAGATGATCTTCAAGTTATGAAAATTTTCTCAAGATGGGGTGGTCATACTTTGGTGTCCCCTTTAAACCTAATTTACAAGACAAGGGGACATAGAGTGCTTCAAAATGCACCAAGGGGTCCATATATAATGAAAATGGGAATTGGTAAATTAACTCTTCCAAACACTCCTCATAACACCTTAAGTCATGTTCTAAGTGAAGAAATTTCTTGAAATGATCGAATTCACTCTTGAGAGTCCCCTTTGTCCCCTTAAAACCTCATGGATAATCCAAGCATACAAAAAGTGTGAAAATGTTATACCAGTCCATTTTAAAATGATGATATCACCTGCCAAGTGTAATTTAGGACATAGTGAGTGCTTTTTCTACCCTAGGAGCATGGAAGAATGTTTTGGGGTCAAACCATACATGATTTTGACTAAAAATTATTTTTTTGAGATCATTTTATCCATTATTAGGATCCAATTTATCCTAATATTTTTATTTTTGCACCATTCACTTTTTCAACACGAAGTAAAAATAGTGACTTGAGCTATCACATGAGATCTTGAAGACTTAGGAAATAATTTTTATTTCCATTATATAAAGGATTCCAAGAAATTTCAAATGACAACTTATTTACTTCCCAAATCCTCTCGGATCTCCTAGAATCATCTAGACAAGTTAATTTTCACCGTTGGAGCCTTCATTCCTTGTGCCTAAAATGACCCTATCTTGCTTTGAAGTGGTTCTTGAAATTAATCTCTTCAATATATTTTTAGTAAAATTTAATTTTCTCCTACACAACTCCTAGATGTATTGAATCTTCCCTTTCATCTTACGGAGGGTGTTCACCATTTATAACATGGCCAAAAGATAGTTGTTTCTCCATGAAACTCATTGAATTCTTCAATCACCTTAGATGTACATCCCTACACATTAAAAATAATTGAAAATATATTCAAAATGCTCTTCTAAGATAGAATTAGATTGAAATTAAGATAGGATGGCCGGAGGAAGGGTACATAATGAATATGAGGGGAAATTTTCAAGTTGGGACTTAGTTGTCATGGAAAAAAAATTCAATTTTACATTCTATACATTTAGATGACAATAGCTAGATCTAGCCTAGGACATTAGACCATAAGGGATAATGAATAACCTTAGGTATATCGTGGGGTAGCCAATAGGGACTTGTCCATTGGGCCATAGATTCACTACACTAAAAAATAACAAAACTACAAAACACAACCATAAACAAACAAAACAAACACACCACATAGAAAGGAAACACATAACGGGAAGGGAAACACATAACAAAAAGGTAACCCATGATACACCATCCTAAATCACCTATAGTACATGTGAGGGATAACCTAATTTCATTATAACATTGATTCTTCATTAAATTTACCCATGCACGTGTATCACCAAATTCCTTTCTTCCGCAAATCCATTGACAAGATCACTAAAATATGAGGTCCCTTTCTCAATTTATTGATAATTTTTTCATGATTGTTCTGGTAAGTGATGGTCCACTTAGATGGTTCATTTCCTTTGTTGCTTTGACATTTTGTTTCCATCCACTCTTTTACTTTTAAATTCATTCTAGTTGTTGATTTTCTATTACTACTACATGAATGAGTCTTGATCATACAAATATTGTTATTGTTACATTGAGGCTTATGATCTTTACTGCATTTGAATTTGATTTTTATATACTTCATGACCACGGTCTCTATGATTTGGTTATCGTATATATTTTGAGATTTTATACATTATCACAAGCCTCTTGATGCTCCATGTTTCTCAATTTCTCCAAGCAACTATCCTTCATAAAAATTTGTTCATATTTAACACACTTTTCACCATGATGTGATGTACACATTGCTTCATCATCTTGAAAATAAAATTAGCAAAAGTTCAGGCATGAAATATGCAAATCATCATTTCCATAATGTTGACAATTTTGAGCCTTAAAACCATCTTCATGATGAAAATATCCTTTCCTTTAGTAGAGTCAACTTTGAAATATCCAAGCATCTTCTTATTCATATATTCCTTATTGATAAGGTATTCATATTGAATGGACTCAACATTTGGATAATCAGAATCATTCCATCTATTTATTCTTCACTTGAAAAGGTCTTCATCTTCTCCCAATGGAAAAATAAGGTTTCAAATTCAAAATCATTTTCATGCTCACCAAACAAGTCTTTGGGCTAGACCTTGAGAAGTTGATTTGAAACTTGGGGCTCACATACCAAGAAGTCATTTGATTTTACTACATCAGTCACCACCTCGGATTACTTTACTATAAATCAAGATTTCCATAACCATCATAACCACCAAGTAGAGACTATGCAATCATGCTTAGTGCAAAGAACACATTATCAAATTCCATCTCCTTCAAGTCATTATGTTATTTTCCACTGGCTCAATAGAACCCAAATATTCCTCCATCAACATGGGTAGCTCAAAATTTTCCTCTGAGGCTATGAAAAAAATTTCATACCTTGAATATTTGAATAAGATCTATTCCCTTGGGTCATCTTGTTTTTGAAACGTAATTTAATTTTCCTTATAGGAAGGAGCTTCTTAATCTTACCATTGACAAGAATTGTGATGTACGACAAATCCATATGTATATCTCCACCAACATCATGATAGAATATTTGAATAAATAATATACCATATGAAGTTGGCATGTCTGCCACCATTATTTTCATTGTGATCTTTTTGTCAAGAAAATCTGAAAATGACAATTAAGCATCCTTTACTTAGCTAATGAAAGGTACTTATTTGGTTTCCATGGAGTAATAATGGCTATTAATGGGTGTTGGATAGAGAAAAATAACTTTAGAAAATCATGTGGACATGACATTGTCAAAGGCACCAAATTCAATAATGTAGTTATTCAATTTATATCCATTAAATATAAAAGTAAGATAAAAGGATTTACATTCCTAGAAGAGGAGGATTTTGAAGCAAGAATTCTCTCGAGAATGAGCGGTATAATGAACGAAAGGTATTTATTTGGTAGAGAAATTTTGGGAACATGAATTTAAACTACTTCCTTTGATAAATTAGACAAATCTATCAAATTACTTGGGGTGAGTTTTCAAGTAATCAGATTTAGAAATATGAAATTTAGATTTCTTAACATGGTCAATGATGTCAAAATGTGAAGAAGTGGTTGGCACATAAGGAACTATGGAATCCTTAACAAGAGTAGATTTTCATTCTTAGGATCAATAAAAATAGAAGTTGATTTTACAAAAGGAGATGAAAGAGACTAACTCAAAGAGGCATATGAATTCTCAACTGAGGTAGTTTCGGGATTCTTCTTGGATGACCCCATTAAAGTGGACATTAATGATCTTCCTTTTATTTTTATTTTTCTTAGATTCACCATTTGAGTATTCAAATGATATTCTCGAGTAGAAGAAGAAGAGGTTTATTTATATGTTTGTAAGCACGTGAACACTACACATGAGTAACTATTCATATCATCCATGGATTCTTGAGTCTTCACCTAATGAGTATTCAAAACCCAATCCTAACACATCTATCTTCTTCTTGTTTGATTTTTGATTAAATTTTTTTATCCTTCATCTACATAGGTTCCACACATTGCATTAACGGTGGAGATTCAAAGGAAATCCTTTGGGGTGCTCAACAATTTGATTTTTGTATGATTTTGATATGAGGTATTTTGAGAAACAATTATATTTAATGCTATAGTCAGTTCATTGACCAATGTTTACAAAAATGGATCAAATTTAATCTCTATAACTATGGACCTTATTCTTCATTGAATAGTTATTTATCTTCCCTAACATGATAAACTCATATTCCACATCAATGGTAAGTTCTTGATCCTTATCCAAAGTATTTGGTTGAGATCTCTATAGTATGAAATGAACTTTAGGAAATTGGGCATTTATAAAGAACCTTTTTTATTATCTACAATAGGTTGAGCACTGTATGCACCCAAAATTACACGTGCTACATTGTCAGGAAAAAGGTTACAAAAGTCCCCAATGATGATTCAAAATCCTTTCAAGAAGGTATTCGATTTCCAAAAGCCCATTCATAGTATATATTTGTAGCCTAGATGCCTTACTCAGCTTTTCCATGCATTTTTCCATCTCCCCGCCTCTTTCTGTGCTTGTTTTGGCCTTGATGTGCAGGCCCGTTGCCACCTGCACAGGCGGCGGTGGTTTACAAACCACCACCCAGACAGGGCAGCGGTCTTGAACACTTTTTCCAAATTCTTCACGTGTGTTTTAAACATGTGACGTTCACTTAAATTTTCTTTTTGCATGCATCCGTGAGCTGAATTGGTTAAAAATAGCTTTGTTTGCTTGGTTCTCCTTGTTCCTTCTATTTTTAATAAGATTTAATTAGTTGGAACTACCTCTTCTTGCCTTGTGCATGAAGTAACCTCCTATCCTCCATTCCTATATATTCCATGCTTGTATTCAAGCAAAAGGCCTAAGAATTTTGTGTATCTTGTATTGTTTTTCTACCATAATCTTGCTAGGAATTGCATAGCCAAGCTCAAATCTCTTGTGTTATCTCTCTTCTACTTGCATTGCATCCAGATTGCTTCCAAGTTACCATTTCTCAAGCGCCATCCTCTTGTTGTTTTTCTTTGCATTCCCAATCCTTTGGACTCACATGAACACTCAAAGAAAGAAAGGAAAGAACGAGGGGATAGATATTGATACTACTAGATTTTCCAAGGTTCTTGCTCTTCTAGGTTGGAGTTGTGTATTTGTTTTCTTTGTTCATCAAATTTTCAATTATGAATTATTAATTTCAATTGCATATCAAATAGAGTAGAAAAACATAGTTCATTCCAATTAGCTAGATAATCTCAAGTAGATCAAATCAATAGGAAGTTTTCTCTTCAACATTACCAGGAAGTTGTGGGGAACAATAGCTCTGTTAGGGTTATGATTTGTTCTTCACTTCTGAGGTAGGGTTGGAGGATTTTTGATTGAATTAGAATAGATTTTAGATTTAGATTCACACATCTACACAAATAGTTAGCTACATCTGGATAATTGTTTGTATTTAATTTTTTTATTAGATTAGATGCATTATTTGAAAAGTTAGAAAAGAACAAAAACATTTACTTTCCATAGATTAGCTTGTTTTACTACTTTGTTTCGATATATTGAGAAAACACCAAAAATATAGGTTAGATTTCCTTTGATAGATAGTTTATTTATAGAAAACAAATCAATTCATCTTGCATGACCATCAATGGTCCACAACAGAAAATACTTATAGTTGTGATCCCTGGTCCCACAACCCAATGGCCAGAGCTAATAATTGACATTGACACAAGTTTGTGCTTAACAGTCTTACGTACACCTGCCACATATATGCTTTGAGAAAATAAGACAGTTAGAGACATTGAACATTGCTGCTAATCAAGCCTACGACTTTTGGACTGCTCCTGGAAATAGGATTTGATTGCATGCATGACCATATAAGGGCCTCAACCTCAATGAGTCTTTGGTTGTGACCCACAGTCCCATAACCCAATGGGCCTAGCTAGTCAATTAGATATTGACACTAGTTTACGCACATTGGTATTCATATCTTCACCACTTCCACCCGATATTATTACATAGCTTTCATTGTTGAACATAGCAGCCGATCAGGCTAAGACTTTCTAGACAAGACCAAAAATCACCCATAGTCTCTACAGCTCCACTACACCTCTTGTCTCCATTTCCATGACCTTGTTTGGAAACCCATATGAGGCACCTAGGGTACTTTCCACGTATTCTGCAACCAATCAATAGAATCTCGGTAGAACTAGACATCGATTGGAGTCTTCTAAGTAGCTATCATATCGGACCATACCATCACACCCCTTTAGGTTAGGAGAGCATTCTTTGCCTTAGATTCACAGATTCTAGTATTGCGTGTCGAAGACATAAGGTTTCCCAATTAGCTTGATCACCACCATCACTTTCACTTCCATCTCATTTCCACACTGGTGTCTCGGCACGACCTCGGGAGTCAGGGTGCGAAGAAGGTCACGTGTTGATTTTCTATCATACAAAATTGTGAACCCAGACGTGAAGAGATAGTCTCTAAACATTTCCACTTTCTTCATCCATCCTTTTATTCTGTAGGTATTCTTATACCCCCAAATATGTTGGGATATGACGAGTACGGTCGACCCATCCCGGGTTTCGACATGTACCATTACCAATCAAGTATACCACAACAATCACCTTCACTTTCAACATGGGTAGAAAACGCTCATCCACTCAAAACCCTCTACTTCAGGGAACCAATGTTGGTTCTTTTGTACGCATTGAAGAACTAGATCAGGTCACTCAGACTTATCCCCTCGAATAATCAAGTTCAAATAACATGACGTTCACTAGTGAAATGAGTTCATCTCCTCGGTATTGTTTCGATAACCCATTACTATGTAATCGATCAACTCCCCCATCTCGATGAGGAGTATTTAGCATGGTATGCTAGGAGTGAACAAAAATTCCAACACATGAACCAATATTTCGATAGGTTGCAAGGACAAGGTGATGTCCTACTTCAAAAAATAACACTACCCCACCACCAAATGATAATACAACCAATGAGGGGTGGAAACATCGTGAACAATTCATAGCGGGATACCATACTCCTCAACAACCTCCAAGGGTTCAACCAAAGGTACCTAAGCAAGGTACCACCCCATCAATGGGTGATGTCATTTCAGCTTTGGTTGATAAAGTCAAGGAGTTAGAGCTTTCCCAAAATACATAGAATTCATATGCAAGGCAAGCATGGACTCCTTCCTACCCATAGAACTATGGGAAAATACCAACTACACAGAATCCTCCAGTCTACATGAATACTCCGAACCATGGGGATTTGTTAACTGGGATGGGTACCTTGGGTATGCCTCCTCAAGCCACATATGGATACCTACAATAGGCATCATCCGGAAGTGCATTCTCAAATGCTATACTAGCCAAAATGTGACATTCCTAGCTTCATGCCTTCAGCTCCATATCAAAGTGGCCAACCCCCTATATGCACACATACTCTAAAATCACCACAAGGAGATGCATACACCTATCCGGGTCCTTATGGTTATCCACAGGGATGCCATATGCCTTGACAAATTCCTATGCCATGTTGTTTCATTTCAGCAACCAATGCAACCTTTACTTCCCAACAAGGGTCTTCAATGGTGGAAACATATGCAATGGGGACTTATTCTGAATATCTCAAGGAACCCCTAGATTTCTCCATTCGGGCAGTCATGCTCCCGAGACCCTTTCTTGATCTCCCAAAGTTCAAAGGGAGGTGATCCTAATGCCCATATCAAGGCTTATGCAATGGCCATTCGAGAGCTGCTCCCATGGGATGCAGTCATTGCAAATATTTTCCTAAGACACTAGAAGGTATTGCTCTCAACTGGTATTATAGGATACTTTGGAGGCTTCAATACACTCATTCAAATAACTCATATCAGAGTTTATCAAAGCTTTTGATATGAACAAGCTTTTGCAAACAGAATCAAGGAATTCCTTCATATCAAACAAGAACATAACGAATCTATAGCCCACTTCATTCAGAGGTGGTGACATGTTCTCTACTCTTCTGCAAGTGCTCCAAACATGGATCAAATGGAACTTTGTGATTTTTTCCTTCACTCTCTCAATAGAGAGATGAAGGAAGAGGTTCAAAAATTCCCACTAAGGAGCTATGAAGAGGTGTTAGAGGGTGCTCTTCGGATCGACCAAGCGGCCATTGATAGTGGTCATAAGACCTATGGAGAAAATGGGAAGTTAGTCACTCCTGCTCAAAGCACTCCTGGTTACTCCAACAACACAAATAACAATCAAGGACCAAAGATCCTTAATAAGAATCATGGAGTCACGATCGATGGTGTGACTGACCAGCCCAAAAATCCTAATGTTGTTAATCCTATCAACACAGGTGCTCAAATAACAACAACAATAATGGAAATAATAAGAGAAATAACAATTTATCACCTTTGGTAAATGTTATGGATTTTAATTGTCCTCAACAACAACAATAACAACCTCAACAATAGAGACAAACACCGACCCCAAACCCTAGTCAATACCCCAACCAATTCCAAAACTAGGGGCAAGGGTTCCAAAATTTTAATTATAACAATCAATCAACAAAAAACAATAACCGTAGTTTCGACCACAACAAGGAATAAACCAAAGGCCTCGAGATTATGACCCTGACTTATATTACGGCTTCCATAGGGTTCGTGGGCATGATGCAAGAACTTGTCATGATTGTAATAAGTTTTTACAACATTTTCCAGAGGACCAAAGATAGTTATTTGTTGACATGTTTTGGAAAACCCAACAGCACCACCTACTCAAAATGCATACATGGGACCAGTATCTCCATAGAACACACCATTGGGGATCTTTAATGATCCTCTCCCCACATCCAAAGGATGGTAGACTAGATCCCAATGGTTCAATAAAGGTATTGTAATAGGGACTCATGATCGTGAAGCCTCAACTTCATCAAACCCATAGGTGGCACCTCCTTTGGATGGTCACCAACAAATGAAGATCATAGGCTTGGTTGAGTTAGATGTTGAACCCCAAATTAATGCACCATGCAACAAGAGCCAAAGACTATTCTTCACAACCAATCTTGATTTATCCGGTTGTGTCAGATAATGCTCATGACATGCTAAGCAAGCTAGTAGGGGCTTATGATTTGATCAGTGATCTAACCAAGACCTTTTCACACATTTCCTTTTTGGATCTACTTGAAGAATTCCCCTACTCATCGAGCCGCTCTTTTGGAAGTGCTAGGTCTCAACCATTTGATTAATGTTACCCCTCTACTAGAGGCATAGATAAATCATATAGACTTTGACATTTTCCCTCCAGGGAAACCTAAAGGGACATTGGGTTTGTATTTGACATAAGCAAGATGCCTATGGATGTTGAAATAGCTCGTAGAGGTGATCCGACCTTGTTTTTACAAGTTTGGATCTACAACAACTACGTGAAATGCGTAATGATCGATGATGGGGCAGCGGTTAACATAGTCCCCTTCTCTTTTCTTTAAAAGTTAGGATATGGGGAGACCAATTGCTCCTCGACACGAAACACACTTAAGGGGCTATGATAGCCTCAAGGCAACCTCGATCGGAACCATAGTATTACCGTTACTTACTCTCTGGGCCCAAGATGGTACTAAATGAGTTTTATATTATAGACCGGAAACCAACTATAATATGATCCTCGGTCATCCTTGGATCCACCACATGAAGGCAATCCCCTCCACTCTATTCCAGGAGGTCAGATTCCTGCATTTAGGGAAAGTCTTTGTGGCACAAGGTGACCCAAAACCCTTTGATATACATTTGGCTAACTTAAAGAAAAGGCCAGGGGTCCACTCTGAATTCGAGCTTCCCACAAACCAATTAAACAAACCTGCAAGCATGGTACCAAAAGAAAAATTGGTTCCTACACAACGGAGTTAGAAGTCACCGGTTTAATCGAAGGCATTCTGATAGTCAAGGATGAAAACATTATTGTAGAGACAGGTGTCACTAGGAACCACAACAAATATTGTCAAGCTATTAGAGAAGGATTTTCCTATTCTCCTCCCCTTTGATTCTATGGGTATGGGACATGCCTTGGGACTTAGTTCCCTTCCATCAGATGAGGTTTTACATGGTTGAGGTAACCAAGGTAAAGGGGGAAGGTACAAAGGAGGACTCAACATCCATCTTCTAGTAGTTTTGGACTCTCCATTTTGATGGAGCCAAGTGTCACTTGGCGTTGCCTGGGGGGTGCACGATCCTTACTTCACCCAAAGGAAGGATTTTACCTTTTTCTTTCAAGTTGAATTTCAAATGCACAAACAATGGGGCTGAGTATGAGGCTCTCCTATTAGGCCTCATTGTAGCTAAGAGGATGGGCATCCTCAATATTAGGGTGTTGGGTGATTCACAACTAGTCACAAATCAGATATCCGAAGTATATGAGACTAGGGTTAAGCACCTACAACTCTACAAAATAGTAGTGTTAGGTCCTAACAAAAGAGTTTGAATTTCATCTCAATTGAGGTAGTTCCACGTGAACAAAACCTTCTCACAGATTCTATAGCAACTTCTGACTTCACGCTTTACCCCAAGTAGTGACTTGAAGATACCAACTTCATGGTTTTAGTTCAGTGTTGAACCCTTGATTTGTAAAGCACCAACTGACCCCAATGTTGACATATGTGAAATCCAGAGTCAACCTAATTTTAGAGCATGTTAATAGTGATGAATTGAACTTTGAAGTTATTTAAACACTTTGGCGTAATTACATCTTACCTACCATGAGATAGACCTTTCCTTGATTTCACGTTCCTCTTCTTATTTTGTGAATCCCATGATCGAATCTTCCCCAGGAAGGGATCTTGAGATCTATGAGGTAGAAGAAGAAGGATATTTAGAGTTACCTCTAGCCCCACCTGAGTTTGAGGAGGAAATGCCTCCTTAATTGAGGGAATAATTGATATAAACATTGGAACAAAGGAAGAACCAAATATTTTGAAACTAGGATCCTCTCTAACTCCAGAGGAAGTGGAAATACATACCCAAATCCTCAAAGAACATCAAAAGGATTTTGTGTTTAGTTATAAAGAAATGATAGGGATTTCACCACATATCGTGGTGCATAATCTCATCACCAAACTAGATGTAAAGCCGATTAAGAAAAAGTCAAGACCCATGAAGCCAAAAGTGGCCCTCATGGTAAAAGAAGAAGTAATGAAACTTCTTCAAGTGGGATTCATTAAGCCAGTCAATTATTCACAATGGGTATCTAATATCATCCTTGTCCTTAAAAAGAATGGGAAGATCCGTATCTGACATAGAATTTTGGGACATTAACAAAGCTTTCCCCAAAGATGATTTCCCATTACCATCCATTGATGTTATTGTTGATGTGATAACTGGATTTGAATTGTTGTCTCTCATGGATGGTTTTTTGGGATATAATCAAATCAAAATATCTGAAGAGGATCAAGCTAAAACTACATTTATAACTCCTTGGGGAACCTACTACTATGTGGTCATGCCATTCGGTCTTAAGAATGTTGGTGCCACATACCAACGAGCAATGACATACATATTCCATGATCTTATTCATAAGATTGTGGAGTCATATGTGATGACCTGTTGGCCAAGGCTAGGAAGTGTTGCGATCACCTAGAGGTGCTTCATATCATTCTTTCACACTGCTTTAATCGAATATGGTGTCACATTAAATCCAGAGAAATGTGTATTTGGTGTAACAGGAGGCAAGCTTCTAGGTTACATTATATCTTCACGAGGGATTGATGTCGACCCAGCCAAATCCAGTTGTGTTAGAAATGGTTCCACCATCGATGAGTTTGGTATTAGATATTTTCTTGGGAAACTTCGGTGCAATCCAAGGTTCATCCCTGATTTGACCTATGTTGTTCATCCCATCAACAATTTGTTGAAAAAGGATTATAGCATTGATTGGATGGAGGAGTGCAACAAATCCTTTGAGGTAGTTAAGTGATTTTTGTTATCTCCTCCCACGCTAGATGCCACCTAGATCAGATCACCCATTTGATTTTGTATTCACGAGCTATAAATGTCTCACTAGCCTACATGCTGGCTCAAGAGGATGATGAAAAAAAGAGAACAAGTAGTTTACTTCATTATTCAGATGCTACTTGATTATGAGACACGTTATACATAGGTAGAAAAAGGAATGTCTTGCCATAGTCTTTGCAACAAAGCATTTAAGGAATTATATGTTGAATCAAGAAACAAGGGTTATTGTTAAGATATACCACTTACGGACATTCCTCATGCAAGGATCCTTGTCTAAAAAGGTCGGGCATTTCATAACCTTAATGGGTGAGTTTGAATTAACATTTGTAAATCAGAAATCCATTAAGGGAAAAATCATTGTGGATTGGTTGGCTGACAACCCATTAGATGGGGGTGACTTGGTAGATCTGGACTTTCTTGATGAGTGCGTATACTTTGTCGAAACTAGGCCCCCTATCTCTATATGTCCTTGGTATACTAACATTGTCAATTTCATCATGGACCACACATACCTAGAAGGGGAAACATCACAAAAAGAAGTGATTACGTATCATTGCTACTGCTAAATATGTTATTTTGGAGTAGGTGCTCTATCGTAGAGCCTTTGATGGAATGTTGTTGAGATGTGTTGATGCCAAAGAATCTAAAAAGATTCTTTATGAGTCACATAGTGGGGTATGTGGAGGTCACTTTGGCGGCCATGCCACTACCCAAAAGATACATCGGATGGGCTATTTTTGGCCCACTCTAGAACATGACGCATGTGGAATTTGTGTGTAGATGTCACAAATGTCAAGAGTTCTCCCATGAGATCCATATACCGGCACAAGCTTTGCAACCAATCACAACCCCATGGCCCTTCTCCACATGGGGCCTGGATTTGATAGGAAATTTTCTCCCTCATCAATGGATGGCCATAACTTCATAATCACATCCACAAAATACTTTACCAAGTGGGTAGAAGCCATGCCCCTTACCACCATACTTGGCTCTATAATCACTAAGTTCATCTTGAACCAGATCATTTGTAGGTACGGGGTGCCACAAGTCATTATTTCTGATAATGGCACATCTTTCAAAAATGAAGAAGTGTGTGAGTTGTGTACAAATTTCAAAATAAGTCATCACACGGCTTCTCTCTACTATCCTCAGGCTAATGGACAAGCTGAGGCTACAAATAAGACTTTAAAGGCCATTCTTCTCAAAACCATTAAGGAGAATAAATGAGATTGGCACCTAAAATTTTTCTGGCTTTGTGGGCCTACCAAACATCGGTTAGAACACCAATGGGGAAACCCCTTTTCCTTAGTATTTGGTGCTGAGGTGGTTCTACCACTTGAATTCAAAATACCTAGTCTCTGCATTTCACTACATGGGATCTAGGAGGAGGGTTATCGAGAAGCATGACTCTCCCAGTTAGAAAGTCTCGATGAGGTTAGATTGAATGTCTGAGCAATGACATAGTGTTTATGCTGACCGGATGGCTTGGAAATATAACAAGAAGGTTTACAAACATGTGAGATCTATGAAGGAGATTTGGTATTAAGACTCGATAGTCCGAATAGACAAGAAGACCGACGAGGGAAGAAAGTTTAAAGACCTAGGTGGTTAGGTCCATATCGAGTAGTGGAAGACTACAAAAATGGCACATTTCACTTGTGTACACTAGAAGGTGAGGAGTTTAGTGAATCCATAAACTCTCTTCACCTAAAGAGATACTACGCATGATCCATCAACATTTTCATATGTACATTATTGCATCTGCATTGCATTTTCATTTGTCTGTTCATTTTGTAAAAAGTGTGATCAAGGAGCTTATTCTTATAGCAATTCCTAAAAACTTCTGAAAATATTGGCAAAACATTCAAATCATGTCTCTTCAAACCTTCATAATATCATCAATTGTTTCTGAATCACTTATCAATCCAAACAAGATAAGACAAAGTTTTGATGGTAACCATACCAAGGCCTGCATACTTGGTTCTACTTTTGGTCTCTTCTTAGGTTAGGTGTCTTTTGTTCATGGTTTGTTCTAGAAGCTTCATGGTGTCACATCTATCCCATATACATCTCCTTGGAAATAAGAGCATTCTAAACATTTTTCCCAAATAAGTAAATCAAATGCAAATTCATAGAAAATTTATTTTTACACATTTCTCTTGCCCTACCAACCTTCGGTGTTGAGCCTACATCTCTTACTAGTGATGTAGGGTTGGGAAAGGAGGGAAATTCCCTTACTCATCTATGCCTTGTCCATGGTGATAAGCCCATGCTTCCTACTGGTAGCATGGGGCAAGGCGTAGGGGGTCTCTTTGATAAACTTGAAAGTTACAAATTAGTCAAACATTGTGAAATCATAAATAAAAAACAAAGTGAGTTAGATGTCCAAAATTCCAAGAGAGTTTAAAACCTAAAACCAGATTTTGTCAACCAAGTGGCCATCTATGATCCAAGTCTAGATAAACTACAAAGCAATTAACATTCTAAACTATGAGGTAGCTTGAGTAGGGAAATTGTAGCGTCCCAATTTGGTTCTGCCAAACCTTTATCTTTCTCTCATCACTTGTCATTCAACAAATTTCATAACTTGTGCCCTTTCTAACTCTTGGTGTTGAGCCCTCGCATCTTACTAGTTGTGTGGGGTTAGGAGTGGGGAAAGTACATCTATTTATCATATCATTGTATCATCACGTTTTATCAAGACAATATGAAGTACCAAGATTGCAAAAGAAGCTAAGTTTAAGATCACATTGTGTTCACATCATCATATATCAACATTATGAAATACAAAAAGAAATCATTTTGTTTATCATTTCACATCCATTGCATACATTCTAAAAGCATAGAAAAGTGGAAATTCTAAATATCTAGAGTACACATGAGAGATAAGCCAAAAGAGAGTCAACTCGGATATAATGGAATACCAAACCAAAAATAGAGTCTGTATATATCATAGTAGATCAAGTTTGTATACAATGTCATCATGCACTAGGCATGGTCAAAATGCTCACAATGAGCCCAAAATATACAAAAAAAATCATATAATGTCAAAAATGGTATCAAAGCAATAAAGGCTCAATAACCTATCAATCCCTATGGGATCCCTCGATGGTGCACGACCACATCTAGGGATCTGCTATGGATGTGACAGCATTGAGAATGGACTAAATGGTGTGAGTGCTCATGGTGGCACCCACTACCCATAGCCTCACTATGAGAATGGCTCCACCTCATCAAAACTCAACAGTCTCATATCCAGCTACTTGGGTATGAAGGGAGTCACTATCTCCGCCACCTTCTAGATGGGAGCGAACACATTGGTATGTCGGCCGGTGGCTAAGGGTTATCCTAAATCCATGCAAATCAACTCAGCCCAAGTCTTCCCCAGGGGATCAATAGGGTGTCCACACACACCCAATGAATGAGTTCTCACCACTCGTGTGTAGATGCTATAAAAAAGAAAAAAAAAGAGAGATATAATGAGCTAGAAAATCACAAAAAAATCAAAAGGAGAATACTAAGCTAACATACAAAATCAATAGACAAAATTGAGAAAGGAGTATCAAACATACTCGGGTCTCTAGGAATCCATGTGGGATCAATGGTTGTTATTGTAGGTGTTGTTGGTGGCTATGGAGCCTCACCAAATCTAGAGGCATGACATTTGTCCAATCACAGACTCATCATCCTCTCCAAGTGTCTCCTCCAAGACCAGTGTCTCTCTCTCTGTGCTCACCTCCTCATGTGCGCTTGCTCTGAGGATCTCCTGAGTATCATGCCACTCAGGGTCACTCTTCTCTCCCTCCAAAGGTCTGCCCCCTCATCCTCCTCTCTCGAAGACTCCCCCTCCATATCATCTCCCACATCCTCCTCAGAGTCAGTCCAAATCAATCGGCTCATCCTCCTCCCCACTATGAGTAGGAGCCACCCCAATCTAAAGTAAGGGTGCTCTAGAGGAGCACCAGCTTCCCACCAGCCTAGAACTACATGCCTAACTACAATAGGCATGCCAGAGTAACCACTGTCCAACCAAGATCCCCTCTAGGACCCCTCCGAGCCTCCCAATAGTCCTGTAAACAAGCTCCACTCACACTAGGAAGCATGAATGGTATGGAAGGCAAATCTGTTGAGGTACCCCAGTCAAATGGGTGAATCTCTAATCACCCAACTCTATCAACTAGCTGGCTCATGGAAGAGCAAGCTACCATTGTCATAGCCTCCTCACCCCATACCCCTTGCCATATCCTGGTAGGGTGTGGTAGTCATGTCTGTTGTAGTCAAGGAGGCCACTAGCTGATGTGGTGTCTAGAGCACTGACATACCTATCCATCTGGCTTCCCAAAACCCCTGGTCTGATACCAGTACCCCCTGCCATAGGGGATGAAATGCTCATAAACCCAACTCATAACCAGAGTAGGGTGGCTCAAAGATTATCCCTGCAATCTAACAACTCTATACAAATCATGGTACGTAGTCCCCAGAATATCTTCTCCCCAAGCATACTTATGGCCATGAGCCTCGATCTATGTAATGATGGGGGCCCAACAGTAAAAGTGTATCTCCTCCCTTGTCCCCGACTAGTCTCAAGGACAAGATACCCATGATGGCTCTCCAAAGGATAGGAATGGGAGCAGTAGCAATGGACCAAACCTTCATTCCCTTCTTCAAGCTAGATGAGACAATGGTGTCTCCCATATATGTGGCCCACTACATCATCACACCCTGACCCCATGTCTCCAATGTCAGTCTCCTACCAAGTATCGGAGTCCAAGGATGTGGTATACATCCTCCAGAGTGATAGTCCACTCACCCCTAATGCCTGAAACCGAAAGTGTTCGGTCTGCATCCCAAGTAAGAGAATAAGTCACACAAAATGTGACTAGCAGGAGTGACATGGGGCACCCGTGTTATCCACCAAATGCTCACCCTCTAAAGAAGATCAATCTCATCCTGGGTCAGCTGATCTAGAATCCCAGGAGCCAATCACACACTCTCTCTCTACTCCAACGTATGTACTCCACCTTCTTCTACATTCACCAAAACATGAGAAAAGAGCAAGTTAGTAATGTACATCACATGATAAGCTCATCAAAAACATAGCAAAACATTGAAAACACAAAAAAATCAAGTTAAGGAGCATTTTAGACATTTTTGTTCGAACCACCACCTAGTGCGGGGGTGGTTCCATGGTGCCCTGTCATAGGATCATGGTCCCCACCACCCACCCTGTCTTGGGTGGTGGTCCTGACCCGATTTCCCAAAACATGCCCTTAACCCCAAAAATGCTTTAAAATGAAAAAATTGACCATTTCTAGAAAAATAAAAGAATGCCCTATGGGTGCCCCCCTAAGGACTCATTTGAAACAATAAAATTTGAAAATGTCCCCCTAGGTGAACTTTTCAACATTTTAATATTTAGGGCACAAAAAGACAAAAGAGAAATAACTAACTTAAGAACACACAGCCATCTCCCACTCATGGAGGCATGATCACTATCTCGCAATGGTCATTTTGGCTTGTATTCACATCAAAAATGGTCAACGTGGGTCCAGAGCTCCAAATTCACCAATCAACAATGCACAAATGAATTGAAAAATGAGTTTGTTTTGATATATATATATTTTTAAACTTGTTTTGAGTGTATGTGTTCACAGGGCTGGAGCATTGGTGCAGTATATTTCTACATCCCCACACAAATGGTAAGTCCTCTTGTCATTTTGATTTAGTGTTTATTTTTCAATGTTTTATCTATCTACACTTGAGTTTTCTTTTCCTCTTGCAGTAGCAGGGAGCTTGGATGGTGACGTTTCACACACGGGTTGTTAGGTATAGCTTCTAACTCCCCATTTTGAGGAACACCATACTCGGACTCTACATTTTATGCACTTTTCATGGCTAAGATGCTTCTCCGAGGGGGTAATATGTACACACCTAAAATTACATGTGCTACATTGTTGGGAAAATGGTTACAAAAATCCCCAATGATGATTTAAAATCCTTTCAAGAAGGTTTGAGTTCCAAAATCCCATTCACAGTATATATTTGTAGCCTAGATGGCCTTACTCAACTTTTCCATGCATTTTTCCATCTCCCCCTCTTTCTGTGCTTGTTTTGGCCTTTTCAGTGCAGGGACCGCCACCCTTCCCCAGGCGGTGGTTCTCAAACCACCACCCAGGTGGGCACCCTCGCAACCTGCCACCCTACCTGCATGGGCGGCGGTCTCCCGCTACTTTTTCCATAGATTCTTCACGCATGTTTTAAACATGTGATGGTTCACTTAAATTTTCTTTTTTACATGCATCCATGAGCCGAATTGGTTAAAAATAGCTTTTTTTTCTTGGTTCTCCTTTACTCCTTCTATTTTTAATAAGATTTAATTAGTTGGAACTACCTCTTCTTGCCTTGTGCATGAAGTAACCTCCTATCCTCCATTCCTATATATTCCATGCTTGTATTCAAGCAAAAGGCATGAGAATTTTATGTATCTTGTATTGTTTTGCTACCATAATCTTGCTAGGAATTGCATAGCCAAGCTCATATCTCTTGTGCTATCTCTCTTCTACTTGCATTGCATCCAGATTGCTTCCAAGATGCCATTGCTCAAGCGTCATCCTCTTGTTGTTGTTCTTTGCATTCCCAATCCTTTGGACTCACATGAACACTCAAAGAAAGAAAGGAAAGAACTGAGGGGATAGATATTGATACTACTGGATTTTCCAAGGTTCTTGCTCTTCCAAGTTGGAGTTGTGTATTTGTTTTCTTTGTTTATCAAATTGTCAATTACAAATTGTTAATTTTAATTGCATATCAAATAGAGTAGAGAAATAGTTCATTCCAATTAGCTAGATAATTTCAAGTAGATCAAATCAATAGGAATTTTTCTCTTCAACATTACTAGGGAAGTTGTGGGGAACAATAGCTCTGTTAGGGTTATGATTTGTTCTTCACTTCTGAGGTAGGGTTGGAAGGATTTTGATTGAATTAGAATAGATTTTAGATTTAGATTCACACATCTACACAAATAGTTAGCTACATCCGGCTAATTATTTGTATTTAATTTGTTTATTAGATTAGATGCATTATCTGAAAAGTTAGAAAAGAACAAAAACATTTACTTTCCATAGATTAGCTTGTTTTACTACTTTGTTTTGATATATTGAGAAAATACCAAAAATATAGGTTAGATTTCCTTTGATAGATAGTTTATTTACTGAAAACAAATAATTCATCTTGCATGACCATCAATGGTCCACAACAGGAAAAGACTTATGGTTGTGATCCCCTGGTCCCACAACCCAACGGGCCAGAGCTAATAACTAACATTGACACAAGTTTGTGTTTAACAGTCTTACGCACACCTACAACATACACTAAGAGAAAATAAGATAGTTAGATACATTGAACATTGTTGCTAATCAAGCCTATGACTTTTGGACTGCTCCTGGAAATAGGATTTGATTGCATGCATGACCATATAAGGGCCTCAACCTCAACGAGTCTTTGGTTGTGACCCATAGGTCCCATGAACCCAATGGGCCTACTAGTCAGTTAGATATTGACACTAGTTTACACACATTGGTATTCATATCTTCACCACTTCCACCTGATATTATTACACAACTTTCATTGTTGAACATAGCAGATCCGATCAGGCTATAATTTCTTGAAAAGACCAAAATCACCCATAGTCTTTGCAGCTCCACTACACCTCTTGTCTCCATTTCCATGACCTTGTCTAGAAACCCATACGAGGCACCTGCAGGTACTTTCCATGTATTCTACAACCAATCAATAGAATCTCAACAGAACTAGACATTGATTGGAGTCTCCGAGTAGCTATCATATCATATCGTACCATACCATCACACCCCTTCAGGTTAGGAGAGCATTCTTTTCCTTAGATTCACAGATTCCAGTATTGCGTGTCGAAGACATAAGGTTTCCCAATTAGCTTGATCATCGCCATCACTTTCACTTCCATCTCATTTCCACACTAGCTATCTTGGAATGACCTCGGGAGGTCGAGTGCGAAGAAGGTCACGTGTTTATTTTCTATCATACAAGCACCATTGGGAATCCTGAGTTATCAACTTGTTGAATTTTACTAAAAATCTTGTGGGATCTTTTTGTTCTTTCTTCATCTAAGCCAATTGAGAAAGGATGACATGTGCATCTTCTATAGTCTTGAATATTTCTTAAACTTGGTTTTCATTCCATCCTAAATAATAATGGAGTAAGGTGGAAAGTAGTTAAACTATTCCACATCGGGATCTTGTAATGACTACATGAGTATTCAAATAACAACATCTTCATGTCCCACTCCAAGAATGCCATAGGATGTGATAAAAGATATGATATGATCATCTATATATTTATTTCCATCTTCATATAATTTTAAAAATTTATTTTTTGATCCTTTTAGTAATTCATGAAAGGGAGGAGCCGACACTAACAGACCTATGTTATGTCCCCATGGCACATGTGTAGTTGTTCTTTCTTATCTTTCATTTTGGGAATGATATCAAGTGGTTTTGTAATTGCTTCCTCGGTGGGATCTTTAATTGGATTTTCAAGAACTTTTCTTGCCATATGGATAATATCAAGTCTAAAATCATCTTGTTGATGTTTAAAAGATCAACAATGCCACTTTCATGATCAAATCGAGTGTATCTTTTTCTCCCATTTTAAAAATATTTTCTTAAATGTAAATGGAACTTTGTAGCTTTGTAAATAACATGTTTATAGTAGAAATCGGGTAGAATTTTCAACTATGAGTTTCTAGATTTAGGAATGTATATTTTATGGTTTTTTTTTTTAATTTTCAAAATTTTGTTTTTTTTTTTTCAAATATATTTTAAGGGTACACATAGGGAAAATATTACCTAGTGGAGTCACTAAAAACTATTTGTGAAATAATTTATTGTAGTGCAGATTATTGGTTTCCACCAACAATCATGGGGTTAATCCCTTCTTTTGTGGGTATGGGAGGCTCCCATTATTGAATGTAAACTAAATAAAATTTTGGGGTGGCCATTATTTTGGGTATCACACAAGAATACTTTACTAAACTGTGGAAAATTTCTTGTAAGATGTACAAGGGAGGGATTTACTTTGAAGAGAGGTAAAGGGGAGTAAGAGAAATAGGGAGAGAGGGTTAATGTTGTGAGTGGGAACTAAAAATTATCACTTTGAAAGTAAATAGAGTAGGTCCACATTCAATTAGAAGAATTCAACCATGTAATCAATAGTAAGACTAAAAATTCTAAAACATAAATTTCTATAGATCCATTTTTAAGGACACAAAGTTCCTTCTTGGTTGTACAAGATTACAATGCTTGCAAAGTTGGAAAGTAGAGGGAATGAAGGAACATAGATAAGGAGATATAATAAATGTAGCTTTATTGCTTCCCGTAGTAGTGAAATCCAATAACTTAAAGCAATGAAAAATTTCCAACCCCTTTGGAATGGAGGATCCATTATAATTTATCACTTACAAAAATTTCACCACCACTTGTGACTTTTCACATTCCCTAGGAATGAAGTTAAGTTATTTTATTATTTTAGATAAAGGAATTTTACAATTAAAAAGTTAATTCACTTAAGTGAATATGATGAAAGAGTGAAAAATTACATTCCCAATGAAGAAATAGAATGTTAGAGAGAGGGAGGGGAGAGAAGAAGAGAGAAGTGAAAATCCATATGCGGGAAGCTTCTCTTTATGAAGAACCTTCTACTAATACGTCTTTAAGGAAATGCTTCATGAATGAGATTATTTGTATTTTAACCTCCAACTTAACTAGAACGTGGTGATTGTAAATTCTTCCTCCTATGAGATGTAGACTTATTCCAAAGCATTTAATTCGTGCTAAAAATACTACTATGTGATTTGCACCACGTGAGGATGAGATGGTTTCTCAATCATAGAAACATGATGATAATTTTGAACACAAGATCAAAGTCAATACATGAATATCATCAAATTACTCTCCTTGGATTTAAAATTCACCTTCTTTACAAATATGTCACCTTTTCGAATGGAATCCACTTGAGGATGCTCAGACACCTTCTTGCTCATTTTCTCCTCATTAAATAGGTCATTTTCAAGATACAAGAATTATTCTCTCAATGAAACTATTCTTATGACATCTTGTTGGAAATAAACATTTTGGTTGCAATATACTTCTTATTTGAGATGCAGAACACTCCAAATCATTGAATAAGTGTTTGGAAACACAACTACGAGACATTAGATTGAGTGGACCTGCGATGACTTCTTGATTTTGCAAACATGATGGTCTTGGGTACCTCAATAGTATGCAGTTCAAGTGACAATATTTTACAAAAATTGGTTCCTTTTGATATTTTTATTGTCATAGTTTGATTCACATGATGTTTCTCCTCTTGGAAAGAGATTGAACATAAGGTTTTGGAGTTGAAATATGGTGATCATCACCTTCCTCTTCATGTGACTTCATGGAGCTTCACAATTCATCTTAGTGACATGGATATCTCCATCTTAGATGGAATCAACCTCCAAATACCCAAGTACCCTCATGTCCATCCATTCCTTATTGAAAATGTCTTCTTCCATAAAAAAAGGAAGGAATAAACTCCACATTCACCATCGTACTCATCGAACACATTCCCATGCTAGATCTTAAGATGATGATTGAGAATATTGGCTCACTTTACATACCCTGTTTGATATCAATTTAATTCCATGGTTCACATCACTTAAACATGATGAATCCCTTTCTATCACTATTAGAATGGATTGAATCATCTAGTTTCTTGTATAAAAATCTTCCATACAAACTTCACCCTAAGACTAATGTTTTAGAGCCTGTGAGGGCTTTCTTTCCTATTTGAACCATGACACAATTTACTAGCCTTGAAATTTTGGTAAAAATAAATGAGATAGGTGGAATGTGAACTTATGGGAGTGACTTGATTTCAATTACAAGATTTTCTATTTTTGGCATGGCTTGACTAGGATGGCTATTTTTAGTAAGTTTCCCCAATTTTTACTTTCTTATGGTTTTTGCTTATTTAGAGTAATAAGGTTTTTGAGAATTTAGAATTTTTTGAAACTTACCATATTTGGACACATTAAAGTCTTATAAATGTACTATTTTTATATGGAGGTCTTATGGGTGTCAATTGTAACGAAATTGGTCACAAAAGTTCATGTTTTTCTTCACGACCTTTTGCTCTAGTTTTTTAGGTTTTTCTTTTGCCAAAACTCCATAGACCTAAAAAGGAAACTTCCTAGGAATAAAATTTCAAGTGGATGTTGAAAATTACATATAGCATCAATGTAAATTTTTTTATAAGAAGATTAAAGTTGTTTTGGGGAGGGTGTCATCGGAAAATTTTGGTGGAAATCAGGTGCATCATTTTGGAGATATCAATAGTTTTCAGTTTTAGGAGTATGGATTTCTAAAATAAACTTAGTGACATAAATGATGAAAATGGAGGTTTTAGTAGGGGAAAAAATCAACTTGAATGATTAAAAATTACTAATTGTTGTTGTGGATGAGATTTATTCATTGCACTTGCAAGTTTTAGCTCACCATTTGACACGGAAACTTAACTACAATTAGAAGATGCTTTATATGGAGTTACATTTCTGCAAGATGTGCAAGGGGGACATAAGGGACACAAAAGTGTTATTTTCATAATATGGTGACAAGTGACAACTTATGGTTTAGTGTGAATGAGATTCATAGAGGTGAAAATGGTCACCAGAGCTTAAAAATGCTTTTGATGTGATCGAGAGCTAAATGGTTGGATGGGGGCACAATTTTGTGTCGCCTTGTCCCATTTTCACCTCGTAAAATCTAGGGAGACATAATGGGTGAGAAAATTTACATGGTTCTAAGTACATGAGAGGGGGACAAGTTAAAATGTAAGTTTGTGAAACCTAGGTGCAAAAGAGGTGAGCTTCAAGTTGTGAAACGTTGCCAAGATGGTGGTCACACTTTGGTCTCACCCTTATCCCCTTTTAACCTTGGGAAAAGATAATGGGGAAATTTTTTTCTTTAATAATTTTCAAGGGGACCAACTATCATGAAAAGGGGACTTGGCAACTTAACTCTTCCATACACTCCTCCTAACACCTTAAGTCATGTTTTAAGTGATGAAACTCCTTGAAATGATTTGGTCACAATTTTATGTCCTCCTTTTCCCATTTTCACCTTAGGTAAAATCCAAGACTACACCAATGGTGAAAACATATGACCAATCCATTTTGAAATGTTGATTTCACACACAAAGTGTAAATTAGGACACCCAAAGTTCTTTTTCTTCCCGGGAGCATGTAAGAGTGTTTTTTGGTCAAACCTATATTATTTTGACTTAAATCACCATTTTATATCATTACATCTATTATCGGGATCTAATTCATCCCAAAATTTAGATTTTGGCACCATTCACTCTTTCAGCATGAAGGATCACTAATGATGACTTGAGCTATCATAGGATATCTTGAAGACGAAATAATTTAGGTTTCCATCATGTAGAGGATTCCAAGACCTTTATAATGACTAATTTTTTTCTTCCCAAATCCTATTAGAGCTCCTAGAATCATTAGGACAAGTTATCTTTCATTGTTGAAACATTCATTCCTTGTAGCTAAAATGACCCGATCTTACTCAAGTTACTTCCTATCATTAATTTCTTCCACATATTTTCCATAACATTCCTTGGAAAACTTCATTTCTCTTTTATATAACTTTTAACTAGCTTGAGGCTCATCGCTTTTCTGAAGGGTGTTCGCTAATTGTAAAATGGCTAAAAATGGCCCTCTATAGGCCTTTGAAGATAGTTTTTGTCCTTGAAACTTAGTGAATTATTCAATCACCTTATGAATACATACCTACACATTAAACACACTTTAAAATATTTTTATTACATTCATATGAAATATAATGAGGGTGAAATTGAGGATGGGTTGACTAGAGGAAGGGTTCACATTGATTAGGGAGGAGAAATTTTCAAGTGGGGACTTAATTTTGCATGATAGAAATTTATCATGAAAACATATTGGATTATACATCTTGGACAAACCATCTTGTTGTACATTAGGATTTTCCTAAATCACAATTTCAGTAGTGAAGCTTTGTTAAGCTCTACACTTCTGATTTCTCTAATTTGTCTTCCCATATTCTTCATGTACATCTCTGTAAAACTAAGTTCATATTCCTCCTATGCATATTTGACATTTATTCATTTATTGAAATAGCCAATATGTTATTTTGATTTTATACAATTAATGTTGGAATTTAATTTATCATAATAGCTCTTAGTATCTTGGCTTTGCATTCCCTTTTATTGTTGTGTATTACATAACATAGTTGTTTAATCTAAAAAGGGTGTTAAATTTTTGGTGAAAGTAATTTTTTTGAATATTTATTAAATCTATAAATCCTATCTTCCCTCAAGTTTCTTAGGTTCTACTAGAGTATGATTTTTCTCTTCATAAGGATTATTATCCTCAAGGATTCTACTATTGATCCTATTATATCATTTCTTAAATCTATGCAACCTACTCCTAAATGTAAGGAAATGTTCTATGAATCCTTCCAACATGATTTAATTCTTCCTAACACCTATATTTATTACCCATAAGAATGATTACATAGAATTTTTCCTTTAGATGAACACATTTCTTCTAGCTCTATTGACTTACCCTTGTAGGATATCATTGATAGAGGCCTCCCATTATACATCCAAGTTATAGTGCACAATGTCATTATTAAGAGACTTATAATTAATAATCAAGCCTTAACATTTGTAATATATCTTTATTACATTAATTGTGTATCCTGCTTAAGGATTTATCCCCTTCTACTATTAGTATTAGTGGTTTGGATAAAAATTTTTTTAATATTGGCAAATAGTTTTTTGAAAGGGACTATACCCTTGAATACAAAAGAGGCCTGAGAGCCGAGAATAGGAGTGAGAAATGAGTTAATGGATCAAAATCCAAGTATTACAAGAATCTCAACGTAGCTCGAAACAACTTACGACGAGACATAACAGCAAAACAACAACGGAGAAAAAACAAGAAACCAACCGCCGAGAAACAGAAAAGCGCGTTATCCACAGGTAAGCTGCGTTACCCTTCGTAGTGGTAGATTTTTTCTTTTTGTTGGCCATTACCCACCCCGATGGAGACTTCAGCATTGGAGAAGAAGACAAAGGAGGAGTATTTTCCTTAGTTGCACATGTCCCATTTGGAATAGCCATGTTGTTCTCCCGAGAGATATATTTTTCATTTTTTCATTTCATTTGTGTATTTTCATATTTCTAACAATCGAGTTTCATAAAGGGGTTTTTGTTGACTCGGTTCAATTACATCGCTTAGAATCAAGATCCTTTCTATCCACAAATATCAAGTGCTCAGTGCGTCTTTCCACCAAACCGTGCTTCTCATGTTGACGTTTTTCCATCCCACAAGCAGTAGAGGTGTGTCCTAATCCAAAACATCTTCTACATCGAAAAGGCAGACCTTCATAATCAAGAGTTTGTGACCAAGTTCTATTTTGCACTCTAAGGTCAATGGTAGCAGGAAGATTTTTATCAGTGTCAAGTTCCACCAGGATCCGGGCATAGGTAGTATGGGTGTAATTAGTAGTTTGAGAATCTATGTGGAGTGTAGTACCCAAGGTATTGCCAATGGTTGTCAGACATTCATGACTCCAGAATTGAAGAGGTAAATGGGGCAGCCTGATCCAAACAGGTTTCCATGAGAATGACTCTGTGTGTGGGTTAAAGGATGGGAACCAAGGTTTCATGATCAAATATTTTGACTCGCAGGTCCAGAGCTTGGAAGCAATGATGTCTTTATCAGCTATTGAAGAGAAAACTATAATGAAAATGCCTTTAGCACATGGATATAAATCTATCTTACCAGTTAAAGATGGAGTCCAATGTTTGGAGATCCACGCGTGAAGAGCAGAAGGTTGGGCCATAAACCCCCAAATCTACAAATCAGAGCATGCTCTTTGTAGTAAACCTCAGATGAAATGACATCTTCCCCAAATGTGATACATGGGGTGATGTCTGCAGGTTTCATGGAGGATTCCTTGCCTTTTAAGATGTCTTTGAAGGAGGTTTCAAGAGACTCGCGCCTAAACCCTTTATCCAAAGATTGAGTAACAGTGGTCACCCTGTTCCAGCACCACCAATGGGCCAATATTCACTACCATCCAATGGGCCAAATTTCATTATCTATCTCATTTATTTCTCATGCACTCCTACTCCTTTTCATGGTATTCTTAATTACCTTAGTTATAATATACTCACAAGCCATCCTTATCTACATGACATGCATTCTTTCCTTCTACTCTATATTCTTGTCTCAAATACTCTCACGAGGCATTGTTTATGTTGTTCACATTGATCTACCATTCAAATATTGTAATAATGATACTCCATATTATTATTTCGTCCCTTTATAAGTTCATCACCTACCATGATTGTGAATTTTTTTATCAATATACATATTGTAATATGTTTTCAATGGAGAAGGGCTTGGCCATTATGGCCAAGGCATTTATGACCATGTTAGACTTGCATCATAGATAGCTAAGGATGGAATTGGTTATACATTATGAACTTTATGTGAACTATTTTTGGCACCAATATTTATTCCAACCTCTTGCAAACATTCACAAGAAGTTTTTTCCTCTCATGAAAACACAACCTTAGAATTAGTACATCCAACCCTTATTTATGATAGTGAATACCACGATATTCCCTCTTTGGATAAATTTACCGGTGATCCCTTCTTGAATATTTAGGGAATATAAGGATCTCCCTTCCTTCAAAATAACAAGTTTCCTCACAAATTACATGCCCACACATACTTTGGGGAGGGGTTTTCCTATGATATTACAATTGATTTCCATAATACTCCTACACACCCATATATTGAGGATCACTCCACATTGCTCGGTGAGGAGACCATTTATTTCAATTTTGGGAACATTGATCACCCAAAATTATCACTTATATCTATTTCCCTTAAAGATTCTAATAGGATGGAAATTCAAAAGTGTTAACCTTTAAATCTTACCTTGAAATGAAGATGTTAAAGTTCATTCAGAATTTTCTTCTAAAATCTTTCACCCTAAGTGTTTTAGAGAAGTGTGTTTGAAGTTATTCAAATTTCGAAGGCCTAACAACTCAAGATTCGGAGTTCAGAGGTTTTCCTTTTTGGGGATTAAACTGCCGAAAATTTAAATTTTTATTTCTAGGTTCCAAAATCCTAAAAGTCCGAAATTTAGAGTTTTGGACTTTCGGGATTCAGAAGTCTCCTTAGGTTATTTTCAAATTTTCAACTTAAAGTTCAAGTCTAAACTCCAAAGTTCTAAAATTTTGGAACTTCATAATTTCATGGTTCAGAAGTCTTCCATATTCTTTTGATATTCTCACCTCTGGAGTTCCAAAGTCTGAAACTCAAAGTTCCGAAATTTTGGAACTTCAAACTTTCAGTTTAGAGTCTTATCACCTTTTTGGAAAATTTTGACTTAGAGTTCCGAAGTTCGAAACTCTAAAGTTCCAAAATTTTGAACTTCATACTTTTGAGTTCTAGAGTCCCCTTCATATTTTTCATAACTTTGACTCACAAGTTCAAGTCCAAACTTTGAAGTTTCAAAATTTCAAAACTTCAAGCTTTGAGTTTTCGAATTTGGGGTCCTCTGAGCATTTAATTCTCACCAACCCCACGTGTTAGATTTTGGTATTAATTTCAGGTTTTTTTCTATATAAATTCATATTTTTATCTATCATTTTCACCTAACTTTTTTCTCTGACATTCTAACTTTTACCAACTTCTTTTTACTTTCGAGGTGTCATTTTCAAGGTAATTTTGTTGGGTTATTTCTTCTTGGTTTATGATCTTTTTGGGTTTTTCTTCCTTGTTTATTTTATTTTGTTCTTCCTTGTTCCAATTTGAAATGAGACCTTCATCATCCGCCATGTTTTCCTTAGGAATGTTTCTAATTTCCATAGTTGTAAATTCCAACATATGTAGGCATCTAATCTAGATTGCATAATAGTTTCTTCCAGATCTCTACAAGGGTTTGATTCTCATTTCATCGGTGAATTTGTAGTTCACATATTTCCTTTTCGAAGGTCTCAGTTTTAGGGTTTCAAAGGTTCTGATTTTTAGAGTTTCGGACATCCGTTGTTTTGGGATTTCGAGATTTTTGCACTTCGAACTAGGATCTTTTCGACTTTCAAACTTCGGTATTTTGGAATTTTACAGTATTTGTACAAATTTCCAAAGGCCATTTTATTTTGAAACCCAAACTTGATGTTAACTTCTTCAAAGAAAAGGCAAAGAAAATATGAAATATACATTCTTAGGAGTTGCTCCTCACTCATGTCTTTCCTCGGACTTAGGGAATATTGGAGATACTAATATAAGGTAGATATATTTTCTAGACTTTTAGATAATGTTGAAAGATCCAAACAAGAAGTTCGATGTAGGCTATATATGATAGTGGTCTTGCTCTCCTTTGTCAATTTTCCAAAGATCCATGTATTGTCCCACATTTGTCTTGGTTGCAGTAGCCCATTTTGATGAAGATTCCAGATCGATGAAAAATGTTGATGGTAAGGTTGTAATTTGATTAGACCTTTATTTCTTCGAATATTTGTTCAAACTCCCATATCTTGGGTACTATGCTACAATTTCACCCGAAGCTACAATTGAACATTGGGACAAGGAAACTGAATTATGTGTGAGGGTCGTGATGAAGAGCTACTTAGCTAAAAGTTTTAGTAAGTTGCCTACTTAAAATGTACCGATCAGATTTCATCTAGGAGGTAAACGATCTCATTGTGTTACCAAGTAGTGTTTTGAGTCTTTCCTCTGTAAAGGAATTTCGGAATGGATGTTCCTATATATCGCAACTATAAAGAAGAACAAATAATTCATATGATGGGGAGAGCACATTAGTAGCTCTACTTGTTTTCAATTGAGTAAAGTCTTGTCTTCTCGAGAAATTTTACATGACCACTTTCTTAGTCTATGTTGAAGTTACTATGGGGAATTTAATGGATTAAATACCAAAGGTGTTAGAAGCGCATCTCAATTTTTTTATTTTTATCCTCAAATCACAATGGATAAGGGAAGTAGACATTTTTGTAGATTCAATGATGCCTTCTTCATTGTTCTTCTTTATCATTTTGACAAAGATTTATATAATCAAAGGATTTCTGATGAGGCTTTCAAAGAGGTGTGAGAGTGGGGGAAATTTACCTTCAATTTCCAACATTTACGTATATCAAGATTCCCAGTTTCGTGGGTGCACCAAGTAAGTTTATGATATTCCCTACTGGTAAATGGGTTCTGTTAGAGTTGGTTTGACAATTGTTGGATAATCACAAAATTTAAAACAAATGGCATAAGGCGTGATTTCAATTTCCCATTTCAATCGGTTGATATATTGGTTTTGCATTTATAAAGCAAAGAATGTGGATGTAGAGATGTCCGAAATTACTCTACAAACCCTTCATCCCAAAACCAAATTTGACTACTGGGGAAAGTTCACCAAACAAGTATATCTAGTTATCATGTGCCCCAACTATAAAACATTTGGATTCACTGTTAGGATGAGTTCATCATCATACAACGAGATTATGAAAGGTTAACTTTGGATGACGTTAGGTAGCTTTGGTATTACGAGATATTCCAAAGGAAATGGAGGATGAGGAGGAAGTATTGGATCTAATATACAAAAATAAAATGTTGCAAATCATCCATTTCCATGGATTGATTTGTATGTAGAGGAAATTTAAATACTAAGGAGAGGGCCTTGCCCATTTTGTAAAAAACATATGATTAGTTGGCTTGCCTTGGAATTTCACCCAAGGGGTTAGATCAATCTATAAGAATAGAATATCAACCAACAATGAGTCTTATTACACCCACAAGAGGGAAAAGGTCTACCCAAAGGCCCATATAGTTCCTAAGAATATTTCATTTGTGGTTGGAAGTTCTTCTCTTCCTAAGGCCTCTACTTCTAAGGTCCTATCCTCTGATACTAGTATTGAAATTTGTTTAAGTTATTGATTCTCCAATTGTATTGTGGAATCTATCATCCTCTCCTTCTCTCTCATTATCACTTCCTCCATCATTACCTTACGCTTCTACACTCATTTCTTCTTTTTCATCCCCATCCATGGCCTAGGTATTTTCATCCCTACTTGTCCTCTCAGTATGGGAAATGATTGGGTCTCTCGTTTCCATTTCATTCCCTCTGTCGCTTTCATTTTCTTCTATTTTAACTTCCACCTCATTATATCCCTCCTATGGTTGTTCTCACATCCACCCCATATATTATTGCTACCTCCATTTCCTTTCCAACTAATGTTACCAATGCTATTGTGTTTTTAGTGCTCCAAGTGTTTAATCAGTTGTGTCTTTCCATCTACATCTCTTATACCAAAATGGTTGTATCGCCAAACTCCAAAACATAAGAAGAAAGTACCTCTAGTAGATGTGATAGATCTAACTGTTAGTGTGATTTATCCTATGTGTCCTCCTCTCATGTTGGAGGGTCATCTCACATGGGTTAGGTTTAGGGTTTCATATGTGTCATGCACTAGGGTTACTCAACACCCTATATGTACCCCTTTTCTATTCATTTATGAGCATGCCAAGACACTTCGTTGTCTTTCCTCTATGCAAGCTTTGTTTCTGTTGAGCAAGTTCTTCCATTATTGATCATTTTTTCCTTGCTATCGCTGAGCTTTCACCATTCCGTTGGAATGAACTACTTCTACTTCATGGTGCCTCGTTTCCGATTCTATTCTCGTAAAATATTTTCATGGTATCAGAGCTGAGATCGGGTAAATGTGCACTCGATTTGTTTTTTGTTGCTATTACTCTTACTTGGTTTCATTATTTTACTCTGCATGCAAGTCTTTTGATCACTATTTTCTGGAAATTATCTTGCTAATATCTCTAACAAGCTTTCTCGGAAAGTTTTTTGTGTTTTTTTCTTGTGCATGTGCAGGTTTTTTCAAAATACCTTGAGAAATCAGGTTTTTAAACTGCTTTTTTGTTGGATGTATCAAAATCCAAAATAGAGATTCCTTTCATTTATTAAAATGGAAGTGAAATTTTTTAAGATCTCTGGTTTTTGCAGGATATTTGTCTATGCATGTTGTCTGTGGTTGCAGGATCTTTGAGTTCTTTAGTTGTGGTTGCTCATCAACGAACTGCTGTCCCTCTGACCATTTTTGGACTATTCAATAACTCTTTGCATCTCGCCATATACCACGCGCGACCCGCCATCATTGTTCATTCACGCACAACCCGCATTTTTTCTTCATTCCGGCATTCTTTGGATTGTTCCAGAATTTTCTTGGACCTTCCAGGCATTTTTTGGACTGTTCTAGCATTTTTTTACTTTTAGGCATTTTAAACACTCGCCATGTTTTTATTTGCTTGAAGGGGTTATTCTTCACCACGTGTGTTATTCTTCAAGATGCAGCTCTTAACTCTTGGCACGGCTGCTGCTCAAAATTTCTAACTACAAGTCTCATACACTCTAAAATAGCCTACAAACAACTCTTTTTCATGCCTACGCAGCTTGCAAACTCATCGCTGCATTTTTCTTTCCTCTTGCGCACTGTAAGTTTTGGTAAGTTTAAATTACTTTCTTTCTTAATCTTAACCAATAAACCTTTTCCTTTTACAAAAACGAGCCGTGTTTTTATTCATGCTAAGTTTTTTGTTTGGTAAAAACAAATCTTACTCTTTTTTAGTAAGTTTTTAAAAAGTTTCTAATTTACCGTGATTTTTAATCAAGTTTCTAAAACCATTTAGAAATTTGTTTTAATTAGAAGTTTCCATAGATATTTAAAAATCTTCATCTAAAAATCTTCATTAGATTAGATCTAATTAGATTTAATTAAATTAGATCTAATTTTATTTCATTTAACATTATTTAAACACTATTTTCTTTGGCATTATAATTTGGTCTATTGGCTTTGTGTATTTTTAAACTTTCGTCGAGTGCCGAAGATGAAGGGTGAGGTCCGGGATATGTAGGTGGCTAATCCCCCCTCATAATACAAAAAAACCCTATCTCAAATTCCATGCCATTTCTAACGAGCATACATATGACACCCTTTGCATGCATTTAGGGCACTTTTTTAATCCATTTGTAGGCTTATTGGCTTTTTCTCATCAATTACAGGAATTATTTTTTGCTATAACTTTTGACTCATTGCTCGGTTTTGAGCACTTCTTTAGTCAAAGTTGCATGTTTTTTCACACTCTAGATGATGGGATCATTAGCTTTGTAAACGCACTAATTTTATAAAGTGCCACATTCGGGGTGTCTTTGTATTGCTTATTTCAACTCATTCTTTTGAGCTTTGTTCTATTCTTTTTTTTCGTGGACTTGTGAGTGCGTCTGCCATAGTATTACGAAAAAGGGATTCTTTCATGTGACGTGAGATGATTTTTCTCACCACCAGGGTTGGCTTTCACCTCCTTTCTATTTTTTGCTTGTGCTTGTTTACGGTGTCATTTTTGTTGCGCTACATGAAACACTTTGTGGGTCTCCTCTCTTACTGAATTATTACGCTAATTGTAAGATGAGTTACCAAGTATTTCAAACCGCAAATGACTGACTGATTGTAATCAACGCACTAACCTATAAAGTGCCAAAAGTAGGGGTTGTTGTTGTCCCGGTGGTTGTGTTTCTTTTCGCATTTCTTTCTTTCTCTCTCACTATGGATGCACTTTCAATTCCTTTTCTTACTCCGTTCAAATTTTTCAATGGAGATCGAAAATAATAATAAAGCTAAGGGGTAAAGGGTTATTCCGCATCACCATGGGAGCCGAGATCAACCAGATGACGAACTCCGAAAATCTAAGTGGTTAAACCGTAGTGATGAAGCATTAGGTCTTCTTTGCATGTCCATTTCTCTGACTTGCTCTTCCACATTGAGGCGTTTGAAACACCTACATGTTCATGGAAAACGTTGGATGTGATGTTTAGACAACTAGATGACATGAGAGCGCATGAGCTAGAAAATGAACTACTAGGGTTAAATCCTAGTGACTTTGAAAACCTATGAAGCCTTTCTTTGAAATTTGTCCACATTAGATTATTGTTAAAAGGATGTCAAGTAGAAAAGAAAGATTCTCAACTGATCTTGTCGATTCTCTCTAAGATAGGCCCTGAATATTTTGTCTTCGTGTCAACTTTCTATGCTACAAAAGCTACTTTGGGCGATACTTGATGATGTCCTCCTTTGACTGCTTTTCATCCCAACTCATTCGAGAACAGAAAACTCATTCAAATGAGATCTCTCAATTCTAAGTCACATGCCCTTGTAGCAAGTACTAACAAAGGAAAGAAGATCTGAAAGAAGAAGGAAACAAAGGATCAACCTAAGAAAGAAACCAAGATCAAACCTAAAAATGACACAAACACTTTGGCTTCTGAGCCTAAGGCACAGAAAAGCAAGTATTCGTGTTCCTATTACAAGAAGACTAGTCACGACAACCAACACTGCTTTTTAAGAAATAGATTGATCACTTATCTCATTTACTTGATAAAAATAAAATAAGTGTTCTGAATCCATAAAACAAAGTGCTCTGAAGGCCGAGTCTTCTACAAAAGGTGCTAAAAATGATAAGAAGAAAGGAAAGGCCCTTATAGCCAGAGTTGCTCCTTCATCGACATGGATTATAGATTTCGGTGCCTCGCACCACATGGGTTCTTCACATGTTGAGTTTTCCAACATTGAACCTTGTGGAATGTCCCAAATCATGATGGGTAATGACACGGTAGTGTTGGTTTCCGGTAGGGATCGGTAGAGATGGATGGGGAACATTTAACCAAGTGTTGAGTGTTCCCGAACTCTCTACCAATCTCCTATCAGGTTTACCAAATTACTCACCTTGGTGAAGGAATGCGAGTGGAATTTGGTCCTAACTCGGTGATCATTCATGGGCTTAACAATGATACTACGGTGGGGTGAGGGAAAGGTAGATCACCGTTCATGGTTGTACACCTTCTCCCACTTTACTTCGATTCTATGCCCACCGCCTTGCTCACTCACTCATGCAAATGAGGTTAGTAAGCTATGGCATGAGCGTTTTAGACATCTAAATTTTTACTACCTCAACAATTGAGTCAAAATGAAATGGTCAACGGGTTGCCTCGCGTAAGTTTTCTAAGGGTCTTTGTGAGGGTTGTACTTTGAAAGCATCCTCAAAAGAACTTTGACAAAGGAAAATCCTAGAGAGCCACTCGTCCTTTGGATCTTGTTCATAGCGATGTTTCTGGTCCATTTCCTTCTCCTTCATTTACTAGAGATCTTTATGTGCTAACCTTCATTGATGACTATTCACGATATACTTGGGTATATTTTCTTAAGCTTAAGTTTGAAGTCTTTGAACCATTTCAGGGACTTTAAGGCTCTTGGCGAGAAATAGGCGGAATCAGTCTCATCAAGGTTCTTCTAATCGATAATGGAGGAGAATATGTAAACAATAGGTTCATGGATTTTTGTACTTTTGAAGGGATCTCTCTGCAACATACAGTTACTTATATCCCTTCACAGAATGGATTCGTAGAAAGAAAGAACCATACTCTTGAAGGAGATGGCCACTTGTATGATTCACTCAAAGTCTCTTCCTCCACAATATTGGGCTGAAGCAATGAATTGTGCAAATTACATTCAGAACCATGTTCCACACAAGGTAGTAAGAGGGATGACACCCTTTGAAGCCTGGTTTGGATGCAAGCTTGATGTTGAGCACTTTCGAGTCTTCGATCCAAGGCTATGGCTCGGATTCCCAAGAAGAAATGCAAGGCCTTGGAACCACAATCCAAACCTTGTATCTTTGTAGGGTATCCTGATGGTGTGAAAGGATATCGATTGATGAATTCTACTTCTCATGAGCTATATATTGAGAGAAGTGTTAAGTTTGATGAGTCTTCTTTGAATTCTACTTCTCCACCTATAGAGGTTCTTCAGCTCACTGATTCAGATTCTGACTCATCAAATGATGATATTGTTGAGCGTGCTCCTCTTCCTGGATCCTCCCGACCATTAGATCTTTGAGTCTTCTGATTTTGATAGTAGTGATGACGAGGACTATGTCCCTTCTCACTCAAGTGAATAATCTTCGACTCTGAGCCTGATCCTCCTGGTCCCCTTTGGGCCGGAAAACCTTGCAAAGTCTTTGCTGAGATTTAGTTGGAGATACTTCAGATATGAGACGTACTCACTCAGATTTCATTGGACCCCACTCTTTCTTCACCTCTGCTTCTGATCCACAGTCTTTCCAGGAGGCTTCTGGTATTCCTGAGTGGGATTCTACCATGGATGAGGAGTATTCCTCTCTCATGAAGAATGATACTTGAGATCTCACCACTCTTCCGAAAGGAAGAAAAATTGTTTGGTGTAAGTGGGTGTTTCGAACAAAGTATGGAGTAGATGGAGACGTCGAAAAGTTTAAAGCATGATTAGTAGCTAAGGGTTTCTCCCAGATAGCTGGGATTGATTATACAAAATCATTTGCTCGGTTTGAAGATGACTTCTATTTGACTGACCCTAGCCATTTCCACAACAAACAGATGGAAAGTCCATCAAATGGACGTTAAGAGTGCCTTCCTTCATGGTGACCTAGAGGAAGAGATCTATATGGAACAACCTCTGGGTTATGTCCAAGATTCCTCCCTCGTTTTTAAGTTAAAGAAGTCTCTTTATGGCCTTAAACAAGCCCCTCGAGCTTGGTATGCCAAGATGGACTCCTTCTTACTTACATCAGGGTTTACTAGGTGTCACTCTGATCCAAATGTTTATATTCTATGGCAAGATGACTCCATACTCATTCTTGTTCTATATGTTGATGACTTGTTGATCACAGGAAACTCTTCCTCTATTATTGATTCTGTGAAGATCGCCTTAGCCAACAAGTTTTCCATGACTGACTTAGGTCTGCTTCATTACTTCCTTGGGATCCAGATTTCACAATCTGACTCAGGAATCTTGATTTCACAACCTAAGTATGCTCTTGATTTTCTAGCTCGGTTTTAGATGTTTGATTACAAGTCTTCTCCTACTCCTTTTCTTTTCGGGGTTAAGTTGGTTTCAGATTGCTCTACTCCCTTGGTTGATGGTACTCTTTACCGATAGTTAGTTGGGAGCTTGATCTACTTGACTCACACTTGACTAGATTTATCATATGTTGTTGGGATCGTGTCCAGATTCATGCAGGAGCCACATGAGCTACATTGGAAAGAAACTAAATGGATCCTTCATTATGTTCATGGCACTTATGCTGATGGCATACACTATCATGGAGGGGTTGATATTGACTTGATTGGATTCACAGATTCTGATTGGGCCGGTGACTTAGATCATTGGAAATCTACTTACCTCTGCTCTCTTGGTTTGGGTCCTATTAGTTGGTCTAGCAAGAAGCAGAATGCAATTGTGATATCATCTACTGAGAGGCAGAGTACGAGGAGCATTAAATGCTGCCATAGAATCTATTTGGTTACAGGGTATTCTGACAGAGTTTGGCATCCACTTTTAGTGGCCTACCATTATCTACTATGATAACACGAGCACAATCTCTATTTTCAGAAATCCAGTTCAACATCAGCAGACGAAGTACATTGAGATCCATATGCACTTCATACAAGAGCTTATTCATGATGGTATCATCGACATTCAGTACATTCAGATAAATTGATCAAATTGTAGACTTATTCACCAAGCCTTTCACCTAGATGAATTTTCTTCATTTATGGTCTCTTCTGCACTGCCCATCTTCTTAGGGTTATGTATTCCTTCTTTTCTTCTTCTTCTTCTAGGAAGATTGTGTTTCTATATGGGCACCTTATCAAGCCTTTGAGTTCCAGGGCCACATTGACACATCTTTCTTAGTTGTTTAGGAGTGTCTTCCTCTTACAGTCGAATCATCACCCACTACCCCACTTTGATGAAGGTGGGGTGTTAGTGTGAGTTATCCTATGTGTCCTCCTCTCATGTTGGAGGGTCATCTCACATGGGTTAGGTTTAGGGTTAGGTTTAGGGTTTCATATGTGTCATGCACTAGGGTTACTCTAACCCTATATGTACCCCTTTTCTATTTTTATGAGCATGCCAAGACACTTAATTGTCTTTCCTCTATGCAAGCTTTGTTTCTATTGAGAAGTTCTTCCATTACTAATCATTTTTCCCTTGCTATCGTTGGAGCTTTCCACGATTTCGTTGGAGTGCAACTACTTCATGGTGCCTCGTTTCGATTTGATTCTCACAAACTCTTTTCACTAATCGTATTGGAACCTACTCCAAGGAGACATGAAAAATGGCCAAAGATCATCTCTAGACTATCGTAAACCAATCGGAGAGAGAGTCATTGAAATTGATACTCCCATTGAGGGAAAAACTAAAGAAACTATCACAACAGTGGACTATTAAATTTCCATATTTTTGTTAGGTAATGCAACACATAAGGGTGCCAAACAAGATATGCAAATGGCTCTTGGAAATTTTTTGGAGAATTATGGTAAAGACAAAGCCTCTAAGGATTAACTAAAGGAAAATTTGAGCAGCTTACTCACCCTTTATTAAGGAAAGTAAACGAGACTACTCCAACCATGATATTTTAAATACTACTACTCTAACATTTTCTTCTACTCTGGATGATATTTCATATCATGAGTTTGAGAAAATAGGTCAAAAGGAAGATCGGTAAGTGGATGGATGGAACACATGCTTCAAGAAGATAATCATTTGATCACAGAAGCTGTTGAAATATATAATGATTTGCAAGCTGAAAGAGCCTCTATTCATAGCATGGATGAAGTCTTTTCTGAAGATGATAACAATTTGAATTTGAACCTTACTATGTGGGGTGAGATTAGAGAGGAGGATCCATATATACTTCTTTAAAAAGAAGTAATTGATGATATTTCCAAATTGTTTGAATTTCAGAAAGGCTATGGAATTTAGGTCTTAGGTATTACAATATTTGGTCAAGAATCTAGATGACAAATGAGTAGAAATAATGGATGCTCTAAATGATATTTCAGAAGAGTTTGATAATGTCAACTGTAAATTCTTCAATGAGAATATTGATGCCCTTTCTAGTGGATCAAATCAAATGGAACTTTAAATATTTGATACAGAGAGATGATGAGGTAACTAAAACTTTCAATAGTGATTCAATTGACAGGTTGGTTTCTTGCTCATAATTTCATAAGTCGACTAAAGAAAGTGGTGAGTAAACTCAAAAGGATTCTAGCTAAAGTGGCAAGAGAGATTGAAATAACATATGTGGTGAATCATTATGCATGTGGACCAGAGGAAGAGGAAATACAAGGAATCATCAAGCGTTTCATCGACTATAAGCATCGAGATGACCTGTCTGGGAGAAAGAGTAAAGAAAAATGATAAGGAGTTGTTACAGACCAAGTCAAAGGTAGGTGGTCATGGAAGGACAATTCCAAGATCTAGATCAATTCCAAGTTACGAGGGTTGATGACTCAAACCTTTGCAACTACTTTTCTATTTTTATGGGAGCATGTTCCCTAGAACTTAATTACATTCTATTTTTAGTAATTTGTTAGTTAAGGTCTAATTTGTAATGGCTCAACCTAAATAACTTATAAATAGTTAAGTGCAAAGTTTTAATATATAGATCATTGGGAAGTTACTCTTCAAGCTTGGAAGAGTACTTTGAATACTTTGGAACCTTTCAATTATATTCAAAAAAATATTTTTCCATGAAATATCTGATTTATTATGTTAATAGTTGATCAATGTATGCTTTGTGATGTGTAATTCCTTAGTGAAAGTGATTAACTCACCTTTATTTCAAAGTATCTTATTTTAATTCGTGGGAGAATGATGTGGTTATTTTGAATATCAGTTGTGAAAATATTATATTCATTCTATTATAAAGTTACATTATCATCAATTTCCATTAAAAGTGAAAGGGATGTATAACATGTTCATATCATATATTGTCATAATTTGTTGATTGTGTATTTGAACAAGTTTGATCTATCTGTTAGGTATACTTGGGGTCTTAGAAGAGAATGTATGCTATTTTGTTTGTGGCTTATTATTTTCCCTATCCAAATAGTATAAGGTGAATTGGATTGTGATGATTACTTTATCCTTTCTGAATTAACCCTTTTCTAGTGTGAAGATCATACAATTATCTAGTTATACTCTTGGTGTATCACCGTGTTTTCTTTATTTGTTATTTCTAACCCTTAACCCATGAATTGAGTAGATTAGAGTCATTTTAAATGTTTTTAGCCTTACACATCAATCTTAAATCGGGTGCCCCAAGTTCTAAAGTAATTCGGCCTTCTCCGGAGGTTCATCCCAAGGCAAAAAGGTCCCACACCTTGGGGATGTTCCAACATTACATGATATCTTTCAATGATTTAATGGGTGCATGATCCGTGTGAAAACAATTTTTTAGCATGCTCGATGGGACAAAGAGAGTTGGTACTTCTCTTCATATTTTCATAACTCAAAGTACCTAATGACTCCATATCTCTAGATTTTTTATCTCAATGTGTTAATATATGTGAAGAATTCAAACAAGAGCTTCAATGAGATGAGAGGGAAATTATCAGCATATTGAATTATCTTTGTCTCCTCCAAGAAGAAGAAGAGGTGTTTCAGACTTACCAGTCACAACATCTCCCCACAGGTGTCATTCTACTCCCCCTGATGGAAGATTCCCTCCACTTAGAAAAATCATCCTATCAAAAGAATGGAAAGGAACCAAGTTTTCCCCCTTTCAATGCAAGCATTCCTCTTCTGTTAGCTCAACGTGATCCTATACCTGTTACAACACTCAAACATTTTTCCCTTTTATACAAGGGAAACTCACATTACTCCAGTGGAACATATTCTCGATGTAGCCAACATTTGTATAGTACATAATATCACGGAGGACAACATTGCGGTTAGAATTCTTGCTACTTCTTTCAAGGGAAAAGTGCTTCAGTGGTTTCGAGGCTTGAGGTTGGAACTATTACCTCTTGGGATGAGTTAGGGAAAAGCTTTGCAAGCAATTTGAAGATAAGAGTGATCACCTGTCACTCTTGGAACAACTAACTACTATAAAGTGATCTCCCCAAGAATACATGAGTGATTTCAATTTTTGGTTCCAAAAGATGTGGAATAGGATTCCAAACACTCATTAAACCTTCTCCAAACAATGCATTCTTGTACTATTTGTGGGCTTTGAACAATGATATAGCCGTAATGATCTAGTCTATGGGAGGGAATGTATTACGGATGCCTACGAGGTTTCCATAAGCACTAAGAATTCCTTGATCCAGCTAGGAAGATAGCCCCATGACCACCAATGTCATTATCCCCTGATCTTACAAATACTTAGCCCACTATTGCTCCCATTCCGAAAGCTTCCAAATAGCCAGCTCATGTCTGTCCCCACCTCCTCAAATGACCTTTTTGAAGTCAATTCGTCTACTGCCAACCTTTGGGAATGAGATTGTTGCACTCAAAAGGAAACAAATTCAATACAATCACCCATATCAGCCACAAAATCAGTAGTACCAAGCTAAATTCCCCCTTTTCAAGGAAATAACTAGCCTCAAAACCAAGCTACAGGTCAAGTTGTGAATGTTAGCCTCTAAATTTCAGGAATCCCTTGCTACTAGTTCTTCTAAAGCTATTGTACCTATCCAAAATAATCTAGTTCAAGATTATGAATGGTGTTATCCTTGTTCTCAACCTCACAATCAAAACCTGTGTCCTAATGGAGTTCTTAGCCAAGCCCTTATGGTTCAAATCATATCCACCCCTTCGGAGGCAATAGAGAAATCACTCGCATAAGAAATAGCAGATCAGCCATAGCACCCAAAGAAACCACTTTGTTGAATTGGTAGGTAGAATATTTTTGTGGGGTGAATACAGATGCTTCATCCATAGAAAAAAACACTATTTCCAAGAAGAGGGCAATGGAAATCCAATCTTCTAAAGCTAACCAAGATTCTACTTCACAACCTCGGTTACAAACAATAGTTGATAAGGATGTGGAAAAGAGATAGCCAGAAACAACTACTAATCAAACTGCAAGGAAGGAAGGTTCTTCAGTGTCACGATACCTAATAATAATTTTCCAAAAAAGACCCTAATGCCCAAAGAAGTGTCAAAAATTAGGAGTGATTCCATTCATTATTGTAGAACAAATGAAGAAGACCAACCTGAGCATTACTATGTGGGATGCACTCTCATTCCTTCTCAAATAAATTTTTTTGAGAGAGCCTTGAACATTTTGGTATAACTATGGATCATCGGGTCATGGAGCAACATTTGCAAAAATTTTGTGGCAACCAAAGGGAAAAGTATTCCTAAGGCCAACAAACCACCTCCATTATATATTTCCTTGATCATTGGTGATCATTTGGTGCACAATTGCATGATTGATTATGGTGCCAATAGTTCCATCATGCCCAAACAGATTATAGATGTGTTGGGAATAAATATACTCCAATCTCTAGGGGAGTTGTTTAGTTAGATGGTACAATAGTTCAAACCATCGAGTCATCAAAGGACTCCATCTTACCATCCATGCATGTCCCAACTTGTCATTCACACAAGACATATCGTTATCGATCTTCCTCCTCTCTTCGCCATCTTCCTATCATGAGATTTCACTACCAAGATGGGTGGTTACCTATCCTCAGATTGGTCACATATGATTCTTAGAACTTGGTACGGGATGAAGGTGACTATAAGAGTAGAACCAATTTTCCATAATCATGTGGAACCCTACACTACCAGTCCCATAAATGGGAATTATGCCATTGGTGACCCTAAAGAAGAAGATGTCGATCATGAACCAACTACTCTTGTAGAAGAAGTTCCTGATATGGTGCTAGATGAGGTAAGTGTATATCATCAATACGATCCCTACATGATGATTTATTAGTGGAGGAAGAATCTAGTTTTCTACTTTTGGAAGAAATTGGATTAGTACATACTACATTCACGAAGAAGGTACGATCATACCTGAAATTGATCAAAACCCCAAGTAGTTTTGAAGGATTGTGGAAATTATTTTTTGATGGCTTGAGGAGTAAAATGGATCTGGTGTTGGGGTTATGTTGATTTCTCTAGAGGGAGATAAATACTTCTCATCTTTTCGGTTATAATTTAGTTGCACTAACAACATTTCTGAATATGAGGCCCTCATACAAGGAATTTATCTATCTCAAAAGAAAGGAATCAAGGCTCTTATTGTCTTCTAAGATAGTGAGTTAGTTGTGCACCAAGTGACACACAATGTAATTGAAAAATGATCTCTTAAGATCATACAAGAATCAAGTCTAGGATTTGATCAAAGATTTCAAAGCTTTTGGGATCCATGTTGTCCCTAGAAAATAAAACCAAGACGATGATAGGCTCACTACGATTGGTTCACAATATGACATACCAGTTGATATCACAAAGGAAGGACAACAATCTGTCAAAATAGTGGTTTGACCCGTAGTCCCTGATAATGTAAGTAGCTAGCAAGTGTGTTCGATAGTGACCAAAAATTGTCCTATTTTTACAAGCAGAGGTGGAGTTTTCACGAAAGGTCAAGCTAAGTTACAGAAGCATACATCGGTGATCAAATCATTCAATTAAAAATCAATAAGCTACCAAAAGGCTTAGTTACTTTGGAATCCATCTTTAATTCAAATGATCAAGCCAAAAAAAAAACTCGAACATGGTGGTCAAAGAAGATGATTTTGAAGGAGGTTGAAGTGGCCAGTGAGAAATTTCTAAAGATTGGTAAAGTATGTACTTCTAAAGAAAAGGAAGCTTTCATCAAAACTGTGTCAAGAGTATCATGACATTTTCACATGGAGCTATAAGGACTTGTGTGGTTTTGATCCAAGGCTAGCACAACATACCATCAAATTGGATCCTAATGCCAAGCCATTCATCAAACAGAGGCCAATTAATCCCAAAATTGAGCCACTAATGAGAAAAGAGCTAACCAAACTCATCGAGGCTTGTATAATTTTTCCTATCAAGCATTCCTCTTGGGTAGCCAATCTGGTCCTGTAAGGAAGAAGAATGGAGAGATTCAGTTATGTGTGGACTTCAGGATTTGAACCATGCCTCATTGAAAGACCATTATCCTCTTCCATCGATGGAGAAAATCCTTCAAATGGTGGCAAGATCTCAAATATTTTCTTTTCTCGATGGATATTCGGTTATAATCAAATTTTGTTCAAGAATCTGATCAATTCAAAATGGATTTCACTACCAAGTGGGGCATGTATGCTTATAACAAAATGCCATTTGGATTGTCCAATGCCGGGGATACTTTCCAAAGAGCCATGGACATGGCATTTAAGGGACTAATAAATGATATCATTTTGGTTTACCTTGATGATATAATTGTATACTCTAAGCATGTAGAAGACCACATCACATCTAAGGAAGGTTTTCTAAAGATGTAGAGAATTTGGGGTTTCACTCAATCCCAAGAAATGTATTTTTAGCATGAGGGAAAATTGTTAGGGCATGTCATTTCAATGGAAGGACTTTCTATTGATCTAGCCAAGATCTCATTTGATTATGTCCTTATCTCTCCCAAGTCATAAGAAGGGTCTCCAAGTTTTCTAGGAACCATAAATTTCCATGCGAGATTCATCCCTCAATTCGCGACATTGGCTAAACCACTGACAACCATGTTGAAGAAAAATATGCCATTCTCATGGAAAAAGGAAGGAAGGGAGAGCTTAAAGCCATCAAAATGGCCATTTCTCAAGCTCCCACATGTTGGTGAACCCTAGGTTTGATAAATATTTTATTCTTTATGCTTTTACAGACAAGAGAGCATTTCAAGTATCCTCACTCAAAAAAATGATGATTTGATGGAGCAGCCAATTGATTTTTTTAGTCATTCCCTCAAAGACTATGAGCTCAAATATTCATTTTTTGAGAAACAAGTCTTTGCAGTTATTCGAGCTCTAAAGAAATTTAAGCACATGTTGTCCAACAACAAAATTTACCTGATGGTGTCTCATCCTGGTGTCAAGGAATTTTTTTTGAACAAAGAGATGAATGAGAAGCTGCATGATGGATCATGAAGGTGATGGAGTATGATGTACACATCAAAGTTACTAAACTTGTCAAAGGTAAAGGTTTGTGTCAACATCTTGTTTATGAACATGGAATCCAAATGTGATGAAGATGTTGCACTTTTCAATACTGATGAAGGTGATGATCAAGTTGATTGGTTATCTAAGATGTAAAATTTCCTTTTCTTCGGGAGTATATCCTATGAACATGGATAAAATTCAAAGATGGACCTTCCATCTTCAGTCTATTCCATATGTCCTGGTGGATAATGTTCTCTTTCAAAAGGATTTGAATGGTGTTCTCCTTCGCTATGTGAGACCAAAATAGGTAAGTAAGATACTAGAAGAGTTTCACAATGGCCTATCTGGAGGACATTTCTACATGAACAACTACCAAAATCATGCGAGATAGTTATTATTGGTTGGATTTTTTCAAAGATGCCCATCTCTGGGTGAGGAAATGTAAGGAATGTTCCCTTTTTACCCATAAAAATAGAAGTTGTCATCTCTTCCACTACATCAATTCAAGTGGATCAACCTTTCATTTAATGGGGGTTGGATTTCATCGAAATGATTAATCCTCCATCCAGTGATGGACATAAGTGGGTTCTTACTGCAAAACAAACTACTTTACTCGATGGAAAGAGGTAGTAGCATTGAAAGAAAGAAATGAGAAAGTAGTTCTCGATTTCTTAGAAGGTATAATGACAAGGTTTGGGGTTCCATTTACAGTTATTTCAGATGATGCAATGGATTTTCTTGGTCTAAATTTGAGTGAGTGGGTTGTTAAGAATGGTGTCTACCTTAAGACCTCGTCCAATTACTATCCATAAGGAAATGGATTGGCTGAGTCTAGAAATAAGAACCTCATAAGAATTATCAAATGCACGATGGAGACTAACAGGAGGACTTGGCATACACAACTTAAGACTACCTTATGGGAAGATTGAATCACACCCAAAAGGGCCATTGGAAATTCTCCTTTCATGCTTGTATATGGAAGGGAAGAAAAACTTCCACTCTCCTTGGAGTTACCTTCTTTGGAGTTAGCACATCAGCTTGAGGTTATGGAAAATGATTCCTTGACCGTAAGGTTTGCTAAACTCATGGAATTGGAAGAAGTATGAAACAAGGCTGTGAAGACTTTGGAGAAACATCAGGCTCAAGTTAAGAAATATTTTGACAAGAAAGTGTCCGAAAGGTTTTTCAAGAAGGAGATTTAGTTCTCAAATGGGATGAAGATAGAGCCAAACTAGGAAAACACACCAAGTTTGATGCTCTCTGGAGTGGGCCATACATCATCACAAGTTACAAAGAGGTGAATTCATTTTGTCTTTCCAGGCTCAATGGAGAAGAACTACCCATTCATGTGAATGGGATACATCTCAAAGCTTTCTTTTGAGATCATTCCACCCCTTATACAATGTTTGTTTTGAATTTTCCTCCAAGTGCTTCACACATTGCATGTTTTTTTTTTTTTTTTTTCTTTTATTTTTTATGTTTCTATATAGTTTTCTTTCAGACTCTTTTTCCCAATGGTTTGTATAAGGCTATTGGCCCTAAATCTTAGTAGGAAAGCATTCCTTGAGGTCACCAAAAATGTTAACCTTTAAATCTTACCTTGAAATGAAGATGTTAAAGTTCATTCAAAATTTTCTTCTGAAATCTTTCACCTAGAAGTGTTTTAGAAGAAGTGTGTTTGAAGTTCTTTGAAATTCTAAAGGTTCAAAAACTTAGGGATTTTGAGATTTTGAGGTTTTCCTTTTAGGGGTTAAATTGCCAAAAATTTAAATTTTGATTTCAAGTTCAAACTCCGAAATCCCAAAATTCCAAAATTTGGAGTTTCAAACTTTCGGGATTCGAAGTCTCCTTGGGTTGTTTTCAATTTTTCAACTTAAAGAGTTCTGAAGTCTAAAACTCCAAAGTTCCAAAATTTTAGAACTTTGACTTTTGGGGCTTCGAATCTTCCATATTCTTTTGATATTTTCTTCTGGAGTTTTGAAGTTTGAAACTCCGAAACTCAAAGTTTGAAAAATTTAAGAACTTTGGACTTTCGGTTTTTAGTCTTGATCACCTTTTTTTTTAAAAATTTTGACTTAGAGTTCCCATTTGAAACTTTGACTGAAATTTCAGAACTTTGGAATTTTGAGTTTTGGAGTCTCCTTCATATTTTTCATAACTTTTCCTCGTAAATTTTGAAGTCCCTCTGAAGTTCCAAAATTTCAAACTTTGGCTTTCGGGTTTTCAGACTTGGGGTCCTCTAAGCATTTAATTCTCACCAACCCCCCACGTGTTGGATTTTGGCATTAATTTTGGTTTTTTTCTATATAAATTCATATTTTTATCTATCATTTTCACCTAATTTTTGCTCTGACATTCTGACTTTTACCAACTTCTTTGTACTTTTGAGGTGTCATTTTCAAGGTAATTTTGTTGGGTTATTTTTTCTTGGTTTATGATTTTTTGGGTTTTTTCTTCCTTGTTTATTTTTTTTTTTTCTTCCTTTGTTCTAATTTGAAATGAGACCTTCATCATCCCCATGTTTTCCTTAGGAATGTTTCCTGATTTCCACAATTGTAAATTCCAACATATGCAGGCATCTAATCTAGATTGCATAATAGTTTCTTCCAGATCTCTACAAGGGTTTGATTCTCATTTCTTTCTGATTTTGCGAATTCAGTTCACATATTGCCTTTTTTGAGTCTAGATTTTGGTTTTGGGTTTAATTTTGGAGGTCTTGCTTTTTGGAATTTTGAGGTTTTAAGGTTTCATTTTTGTTTTTTTCGGTTCATGATTTTTGGTTTTGGAATTTTGGGGTTTTGATTTTCGGAGTTTCGGACATCTGTTGTTTCGGGTTTTTAGAGATTTCGCACTTCGGAACTAGGATCTTTTTGGACTTTGGACTTTGGCATTTCAAAATTTTATAGTATTTGTACAAATTTCCAAAGGCCCTTTTGGATTCTGAAACCTAAACTTGATGTCAACTTCTTCAAAAAAAAGGAAAAGAAAAGATGAAATATACATTCTTAGGAGTTTTCTCACTCATGTCTTTCCTCAGACTTAGGGAATATTGGAGATACTGATCTAGGGTAGATAGATTTTCATAGACTTCTGACAAGGTTGAAAGCTCCAAACAAGAAGTCTTGGATGTAAGCTATATATGATAATGGGCTTTCTCTCACTGCTAGTTTTCCAACATCCATGCATTGTCCCGAATTCATCTTGGCTGCATAGATAGCCCATTTTGATGAGGATTCTAGATCGGTGAAAAATGTTGACGACAAGGTTGTAATTTGATTGGACCCTAATTTCTTCAAAGATTTGTTCAAACTCCCAGATGTTGAGGACTATGCCACAATTTCACCTTCAAAGCTACAATTGAACATTGGGACAAGGAAACTGAATTGTGTGTGAGGGTCATGATGAAGAGCTACTTGGCCAAAAGTGTCACTAAGTTTCCTAAGATAATGTACTCAATCATATTTCATCCATGAGAGTAAATGATCTCATCGTGTTTCTAAGTAGAGTTTCGGGTCTTGCCTCTTGCAAAGGAATTTCAGGAATGGATGTTCCTATATATCACCACTATAAAGAAGAAAAAAGAATTCATATGATGGGAGAGCACATCAAGTAGCTCTATTTGTTTTCAATTGAGTAAAGTCTTGTCTTCCAAGAACTTTTACATGACCTCTTTCTTGGTCTATGTTATAGCTGTCATGGGGGAATTTAATGGGTTAAATACCAAAGGTGTTAGAAGTGCATCTCAATTTTTGATTTTTATCCTCAAATCACAATGGATGAGGGAAGCAGACATTTTCATAGATTCAATGATGCCTTCTTCATTTTTCTTCTTTATCATTTTGACAAAGATTTGTATAATCGAAGGATTTCTGATGAGGCTTTCAAAGAGGTGCGAGAGTGGGGGAAATTTACCTTCAATTTCCAACTTTTGTATATCAAGATTCCCGTTTCATGGGTGCACCAAGTAAGTTGCCAGATGCCCTACTGATAAATGGGTTATGTTAGAGTTGGTTCGACAATTGTTGGATTATCACAAAATCCAAAACAAATGACATAAGGTGGGATTTTAGTTTCCCATTTCAATCGGTTGATATACTTGTGCCAACATTTATAAAGCAAAGAATGTGGATGCAAAGATGTCTAAGTTACTCTATGAACCTTTCATCCCAGAACCAACTTTGACTACTAGGGAAATTTCACTGAAATAGGTTTATCCAATTCTCACATGCCCTAGCTAGAAGACATTTGGATTCATTATCGAGATGAGTTCATTATCAGACAACAAGAGTACAAAAGGTTAACTTTGGATGAGGTTAGGTAGTTTGGTATTGTAGAGATTCCAAAGGAAATGGAGGATGAGGAGGAAGTATTGGATCCAATATACAAAGATAACAATGTTTCCAATCAACCATTTTCATGGATTGATTGGTATGTAGAGGAAAGTTGCAATACTAAGGAGAGGGTGGGGCCCATTTTGCAAAGAACATATGATTGGTTGGCTACCTTGGGAATTTCACCCAAGGGGTTAGATCAATCTATAAGAATAAATCCCAACCAACAATGAGTCTTCTTACACCCACAAGAGGAAAAGGTCTACCCAAAAGGCCCATATAGTTCCTAAGAATATTTCATTTGTGGTTGGGATTTCTTCTCTTCCTAAGGCCTCTTCTTCTAAGGTTGTGTCCTCTAATACCAATATCAGAATTTGTTGAAGTTATTGATTCTCCAGTTGTATCATGGAATCTATCATCCTCTCCTTCTCTGTCATTATCACTTCCTCCATCATTACCTTCACTTCTACACTCATTTCTTCTTTTCCATCCCCATCCATGGCCAAGTATTTTCATCCCTTCATGTCCTCTCAGTAGGGGAAATGATTGGGTCTCTCATTTCCACTTCACTCCCTCTGCACTTTCATTTCCTTCCATTTCAACTTCTAGCCTCATTGTATCCACTCCTATGGTTGTTCTCACATCCACCCCATCTATTATTACCACCTCCATTTCCTTTCCAACTAATGTTACTAGTGCTATTGTGTTGTCTAGTGCTCTAGGTGTTGAATCAAGTTGTGCCACTTCCATCTGCATCTGTTATACTAGAATGGTTATATCGCCAAACTCCAAAATAGAAGAAGAAAGTACCTCTGGTAGATGTAATAGATCTAAGTGTGTTGGAACCTACTCCAAGGAGATAGGAAAATGGCCAAATATCATCTCTAGCCTATCTATAAACCAATCAGGAGAGAGAGTCATGGAAATTGCTACTCTTATTGAGGGAAAAACTAAAGAAACTATCATAGTAGTGGACTATCAAATTTCCATATTTTCGTTAGGTAAAGCAACACATGAGGGCACCAAACAAGATGTGTAAATGGATCTCAGAAATTTGTTGAGAAGTATGATAAAGACAAAGCCTCTAAGGATGAACTAAAAGAAAAAGTTGAGCAGCTCACTACCCTATTAAGGAAAGTAATGCAGCCTACTCCAACCACTGATCTTTTAACTACTACTTCTCTCTGACAATTTCTTCCACTCTAGATGATATTTCATATCATGAGATTGAGAAGATAGGTCAAGAAGGGAAGATTAGTGAGTGGATGGATGGAATGCATGCTTCAAGAAGATAATCCTTTGATCATAGAAGTCTATTTGAAATATATAATGATTTAAGTTTAAAAGAGCCTCTATTCATAGGATGGATGAAGCCTTCTCTAAAGATAACAATAATTTGAATCTGAATTTGACCACATGGGGTGAGATTAGAGAGGAGGATCTAGATATAATTCTTCAAGAAGAAGTAATTGATGATATTTCCAAATTGTTTGAATTTCAAAAGGCTATGGAATTTAGGTCTCGGTGTTACAAGATTTGGTCAAAAATTAGATGATAAATGTGTGGAAATAATGGATGCTCTAAATGATATCTCAGAAGAGTTTGATAATATCAATTGCAAATTATTCAATGAGAATATTGATGCCCTTCTAGTGGATCAAATTAAGTCAAATTTCAAGGATTTGGTGAAGAAAGATGATGAGGTAACTAGGACTTTCAATAGTGACTCAATTGACAGTTGGTTTCATGCCATAATTTCATGAGTCGACTAAAGAAAGTGGTGAGTAAACTCAAAAGGATTCCAGCCAAAGTAGCAAGGAGATTGAAACAACAGATGTGGTGAATCATTACACATGTGGACCAGAGGAAGAGGAAATATAAGGAATTATCAAGTGTTTCATTGACTATAAGCATCGATGACTATCTAGGAGAAAGAGCATAGGAGAAAATTAAAGAAGGAGAAGGTGTTGTAGGACCAAGCTGAAGCTAGGCGGCCATGGAAGGACAATTCCAAGCTCTGGATCGTCCAAGTTGTAAGGTTGATAGAGTCAAACCTTTGTAACTACTTTTCTATTTTTATGGGAGCCTGTTCCCTGGAACTTAATTACATTCTATTTTTAGTAATTTGTTAGTTAAGGTCTAGATTGTAATGGCTCAACCTAAAGAACTTATAAATAGTTAAGTGCATGAAGTTTTTAAGATAGAGAGATCATTAGAGAAGTTACTCTTCAAGCTTGGAAGAGTACTTTGAATGTTTTGGAACCTTTCAACTATATTCAGAACAATATTTTTCCATGAAAGTCTAATTCATTGTGTTAATGGTTGATCCATGTATGCTTTGTGAATGTGCAATTCCTTAGTGTAAGTGATTAACTCACCTTTATTTCAAAATATCTTATTTCAATTTGTGGGAGAATGATGTGATTATTTTGAATATCAGTTGTGAAAATATTATATTCCTTTTGTTATAAAGTTACATTATCATTAGCTACCATTATTAAAATGAAAGGATGTATGACATGTGCATATCATATATTGTCATGGTTTGTTGATTGTGTATTCGAACAAGTTTGATCTATCTATTAGGTATACTTGGGGTCTTACAAGGGAATGTATGCTATTTTTTCTGTGGCTTATTATTTTCCCTGTCTAAATAGCATAAGGTGAATTGGATTGTGATGATTTTTTATCCTTTCTAAATTAACCCTTTTCCGTGAAGATCATACAATTATCTAGTTATACTCTTGGTGTATCACCTGTATTTTCCTTATTTGTTATTTCTAACCATGAACCTTACAAATTGAGTAGATTAGAGTCATTTTTAAAAGTGTTATTAGCCTTGCACATCGATCTTAAATTGGGTGCCCCAAGTTCTAAAGGAATTTGTCCATCACCGAGAGGTTCATCCCAAGGCAACAAGGTCCCACACCTTGGGGATGTTCTAACGTTACATGGTGTGTAATATTATCCATATGGCTAAACCTAATGGTGAAATTTATTATTGTATCGACATTCAAGATCTCAATAAAGATTACACTAAAGATATTTTTCCATTGCCCCACATTGATATGATGATTGATTCTAACATTGTATATGACATGTTATCATTTATGTATGGGTACATTGGTTATAATCAGATCAAAATCAACCCTTTGACCAAGAAAAACCTCCTTTACCACCCCATAGGGTAAATTTTGTTACATTATTATGCCCTTTGGGTTAAAGAAAATCGATGCCACACATCAACAAGAAACGCCACATATTTTCCATGATTATATCTATAAGATTATGTTATGTACCATTTGATATTATATTATAATGTACATGGGTGGATGGAGATGCCGACATGTGGGTGCTCTGAATTCAAACAAGGGAGTACAGATTATTCTTGGGAGGAAATGGAACAAATTTTCTTAGATTGATGGGAAAAATAATTTAAAGAAGAAGAGGATTTTGTAGATGAGGATGAAAAATAATATTTTGATGAAGAAGATGAATATTATGAAGAATAAAAATTTGATCACGAAGAATTTATGCATGATTCAGAAGGAGAGACAACATATCAAGATATAGTTCAAATAGTGCATCTCCAAGGAAGGAAGCTTCTATATTTTAGTTTGAAGAGTTCATTCAAAGGAAAAAGGTAATTTTTTCCATAAACCCTAGCAAAAAATATAACTTCATCACTATGGATGTAGCTCAACATCTATATGATCAAAAAAACATATCAAGGAATCTCAAGTGGATGGTAAGCAAATTCATTTTTTTGAATATTTAAAGCTCTCTATGAATAAATATGTTTTGTATTCATATTTTTATGCTTTATATTTGTATGTTATGGATATTGTTCTTGTATATACATGGTTAGAGACATTGGGAACAATTAATATTAATGTGTAAAAGAAATTCATGGAATTATGGTACAAGAGTAATAAAATTACATTATAGGATATATCACACTTAGCAAGGAAAAAATTAATGTCAAGATGGACCAAGAATATGAATTTTAAGATGGTGAAGAATGGAATAAGTATGATTCAAAAGGATAGGATGAAGAACGTGATGAAAAATAAGAAAATATTTCATCTACTCAAGAGAAAAAATAAATAACAAACAAATAAGTGGAAGAGGAAAAGAAATTTTAGGAAAAGGTTCATAAGGTTGAGGATACTAAGGTTGCACCATATACACACCCATATCATCATGAGAGGAAAAAATCATGGAGAAATATTAGGACACATGAGGGCATAAATCTATATTTATATATAGGGAATTAGAGGAACAAAAATTATGGCTATACATGGCATCGATGGAGCAACAACTATATTACATGGAATCACATGAATAATTATTATAGATATGCACAGATGCGAAGGAAAAAATATGGACATGAATGGAATCAGAGGAGTGCAATGGAATATGGAATCAGGTTTGGATAAGTATCACCCACTAATATTTCATATGGGTGGTTGGATGATTGAGCATGGTGACAAGTGTGCAATGATTTAAAGCACACTCACTATATGGATTCTTCTTATGTTTCAAGGATGAAACATGTCAAGGAGGGGGAATGCTATGTACCTTGGGATATGATATTATAATGTATATGGGTTGATGGAGATATTGACATGTGGCACACATCCCCCTTAGTTAGTTATATGTTTATAATATATAGGGTCACATAGGAATTAGTTATATTGGGTAATGAGTCGGCCTACATTGGGATTAGGTGTTACCCATCCATTAAGAGTAATGTATATCTATATAAAGGATATGAGTATCATTATGAGTTATGTCATGGATGTATGAGTTGAGTCTTCTACTTGGTAGAGATATATTGGAGGTGTCCCCCTCGAAGTGGATTCCCATCTTGGAAGATTGTGGAGTTACTCCTTCCTTAAGGAGCATTGTGTGGTGTTTCCCTACCTTAAGGGTATTGTTCTGCATATATTGAATATTTGGGCATATTGGTCCATCAATATATCTTGTTTTTGTTATATTTTATATATTATTCATTTATTGTATGTAAAGATATTATCAAATTATTAAATACTACATCGATGTCTTATTAGCTAAATCTACATAATGTTAAAATCACTCTTATGATGTTAGGTTCATATTTGAATGCTTCTTACAATATAATGTCCTCTTAAACCTTAAAAGTGTGTATTTGGTGTTGTTTCTAGTAATTTTATTTGATATATCATCTCACATCACGGAATTAAGAGGTCAACCCTAAAAAAATTCAAGTAATGTTGATTTTTCTCCCACCATGCAATTTAAAATAGTTATGATCACTTCAAGGTAAAATTAGGAAAAACTTCCACTTTATAGATCAATTAGCTGATAAAAATTAACCCTTCACGTGCCTATTAAAAAAATATACTACATTCAAATGGGATGCAATATGTCAAAAATTATTTGATAACATTAAGGAATATTTTCTCAATCATCTTGTCATTATGCCTCATGTACTTAATCGCCACTACTATTATATATATGTTTTTACCAATAATCACACACTTAATAATTTGTTAGCATAATATTATATAATCACCATGAGCATGATGTAGATATTGTCTTTACCACTAATCACAATTATAGTCCAATCAAAAATTATTTTCCTAACCTTGTATTTACTGAGCATAAAGTTATGACACTATATGATGAATATTGAAATACATGTTATTACAAAAGTTGATTCTTTATGGTACTTATAATCCTACACAATTTTTGGGATGCATTGCATGATGAGTAATTTTGTTAACCACACTTCATCATAAGTTCATATCTCAAAAATATATTAAAGGAAAAGTCATTGATGACAACTAAATAAGCCCCACTTTTGAATCATCTCCAATCAATTATACCTTTTGAGATGAATTTAATACATCAATATCTATATGAAACTCTTGACTATGTACTTTGATGGTTCTAAACATGAATTTGATGGTACAAGACCGTTTTATTTTAACCAGTAAATTACAATTTAATAAAAAAAAAAAACCCGTCTTTAGCTGTAATTTTTAATAAAAGCGTATTTCAGCAAGTTTATATTATTTAAAAACCGTAAAATTTCATAATAGTCAAATATAATATATAAGGTATATTACTATATATATGAAGTCTAATTTTTTATTCATTTTACAAATATTCTATAAATCATATTGATAATGATTTTTAATAATTCCCAATTTAAATTTAGAAACTAAAATAAGTTTATGAATAATGAATTTATTAAACTCGAGTTCACATGTTCTCATTGTTTTTTTCTAAAAGCAGATAAGTTTCTAATTTCAATGATATTGTATTGTATTTATTTTCATTTTTTCATTACCAATCATCTCAAGTTTCAATTTAACTTTTATGCATTATGTTTTGAGTTGTAGGAAAATTTAAGGAATCTTAATACAGACATCCAAGAAGAAGCTTGAGATACGATATCAATACGAGCACATGATTATTGTTTTGAATAACGTAAACTTAAAATTAAGATTTCAATTAAGATTTTTTTACAATTTAAAATTTTATTAAAAACGTAAATTGAAAGGTAACTATATCACTTGTCATGAAATTTCCTTTTGACAGTGACCAAATTGATGGTTCTAAATGTTTCACAGTGTTAGAAGCGAGACATTGTATTTGTTACACCCCATGGTGAAACCATTCCCTTTACCCAATGACTTGGATTTTCATGTACTAACAATATTGTTGAGTATGAACCATTAATATTGGGACTTAACATGAAAAACACTACAAAAAAACATAAAAATAACTTTGGGATTCACAAGTCATCATTCATCAAGTACAAGATATATATCACATGAAGTAAGAATATTTAATACCATATAACATGCTCGTCACAACAATTTTTGTCAACTTCTAATTTATATTACATCATTATTATCCTTCATAAGGAAAACCACCATGTCAATGCCATGCAATAGGGGATTCAGCCCTAGGTAACCTAAGCGGTTGCCAAAGGCTTAGGTGTGCCTAAATATAATTATTTTCCTTGTTTGTTGATTTCAAAACATAGTATTAAAATAATTTAATTTGAGATTAAATATTAATTGACCCATTTAATGATATTATTATATAGTAACATAAATCACATGCATATGTACACAAAAATTATTATAATGTTTTTGAAAGTAAAAGAAAATATGACATATTTACGAGCTCATATGATCTTTTTGTATTCTTACTTATTTTGAACCTAAAAATTATACAGGTGTGTAATTTTTGAATGAAAAAGGTTCATGTACTTTTTTATTGGTAAAATTTGGAAAAGACTCCAGGGCCATTATAAAATAGAATATATTCAATGAATGCTCACAAGGTTCATGTACATGTACTTTTTATAATGTCATTGGTGTAACCAATAAAAATGAGTATAATTGAACTAAAGAATTATTTAAATATATATTCTTAAATTTTGGGGGAAATGTCTATTATTTTCTATGGAGGAATTGATAGACTTAGTCCAAATACCATTATTCACAAAACTAGTGGAGTTATATAAGCATTTTTAGTTTTTGTAAAATAATTGTGTTATATTCATGTTTGAGTCCCATCACCCACTTGATATTGGGAATTCAGACCTACAAGCATCCTTCTATCAAAAATTGTACTTATTGTATTTTGGGACCTCCTAAAATTAATTCTCCTCATCCGTGAATATTTCTTGGCCTTTTATGATAATTTAATATGATATTTTAATTTTTTATACAACAATTTCTCTAGAATTATGATTTATTATGATCCTGACACAAATTTAAAAATAAGATAATCCAAGAAGATTTTATTTATTTACTTTATGGAAAAAATTCTTAATTGAAATTGAAAAATGGAGTTCACTATAATTATTTTAAGGGCACTCCTAACCTTTAATTTGGCTCTAATTCCATGGTTAGTTTGAATTATCTTATTTCACTTGATATAACTAATGATTGTGCTACTTTCAGCATTTTATAGTTCCATAAATCCTCTATCAACAATGATAACCTTTATGTTCTTAATTTTTAGTCATTTCATGAAGTGTTGACAATCCTAAATAGTATTTTTTTTAATTTTCTCTCTCTTGATAAGTCCTACCCACCAATGCTCACCTTCCAAAGGTTTTCACCTCCCTCATGAGTCTACATGTTATGTTATTAGGGGTGGACCATAATGTAAGTGCTCTATTGATGGACATATATTATAAAATTTAGGGGCGAGAGAGAGTTATAATTAGCCCTTTCCCAAATACATGGTAGTGAGTGTGGTAGCCACTTTAGTGAAAATTTTGTCTACAAAATTACTATGACAAGTATATTATTGGATAATGATGGAATAGAATACAATGAATTCGTAAACCATTTTTATCAATGTTAAAGGAAAACAATTTAAACCATGCCCCATCTCTTGTTTTTTATCCCATTGTTTCTCCATGGCCCTTTTCCTTTTGGATTTGACCTCATTGCTAAAATTAGCCCTAAATCATCTCAAGGTCATAATTTTATCAATGCTACTACTAAATATTTTACTATGTGGGTTGAATCAATACCCCTCAATTCCACTAATGGTGAATATATCTACCATTTATTCTCATGCACATTATTACTCATTTTAGAGTTTTGTTTGTCATTGTTTCAAAAATGTGCTTTATTTTAAGAACCACATAGTTAATAAATTTTGTGTCAATTTTTAATCATGCCTTCTCTTCTCCACCATTCATTATCCATAAGAAATGGCCAAGTTGAGGCTACTAATAAAATAAAAGTTGAAATCTGTGAAATATTGTTATTAAACATGGGACCGATTGGCATAGCCAAATCATTTATGATCTTTGAGCTTATAATACTAGTTTTTATATGTCAACCAAAACTATCGCTTTCCTTCTAGTATACAAGACATAATTTTTCCTACTATGATAATTTGAAATTTTTCACTTCAAGTCTCATTAGAAGACATTATTCAAGACAATGATTATCACAAAAAAATGACTATACGAAATCAAAATGATTGACCATATATGTGTATAATCCTTGGTACATATTTGTATATATTAATAATGCATCAAATGCACTTATAATAATAAGGTCCACACTTATGGGTTTTATGGTGGTGATATATTTCTCAAATAAAATTAAAAATCACCAATGTAGACAAAACATTAAAAGGTAAATTTAAACCTAACTAGTTAGGTTTATATATTATTCTTGAATGGGTTGGTTCGGTGTCTATTATTTGGCTACACTTGAGGGTAAACCTAGAAGAAATATCATGAATATCATGCACTTATTCCAACATTATACTTAATCTTATCCTTGATTTTCTTTCTATACATAGTTATACTCAATAATAGAAAACCATTCATATATAAGCAAAAATACAAAATAGGGGCATATACACATAGCTTGTATTGTTAGCACTTTACATTACATATGTTGTTATTCATTATGGTTTTATTTATAGCATATATTTTTATTCTTTACACACATTCCTTCATGAGGTATATTAAGATTTATGTGGGAAACATATGTGTACATGCTAACATCATCTACCATGGTTTTGTATAAACTCTTATCTTGGGGTAATCCTCCACAATATACAAGTGTTATTGTTTCATTATGCTTCTTTTCTACTTCTTCATTACACTTGATTACATATATTTTGTATATGTTATTTTTGAGCTAACAGGACTAACACATGTATCATGTGTAACATTGACATATCTTACTTCATATACTCTCTTATTGTTTATTACTTTCATCACTCTTTGGCATTATTTGTATGCATATTTTCTAGTTGTGTTTATTTATACTTTTCTTCTTAATTGCATGTGGAATGTGTGCCTTGATTGTCTTATGACATTATGGGTGTCTCATGTTTGTGGCTTTATCCTTCTTGCATTTCTTTCTCTTGTATGTGTCCTAAGTGCCTTGATTGTCTCATAACACCATGTGTATCCCATTTTTATGGATCTATGCATTGATATGACTATGTTTTACATTATCTTCTATTTGTTTTCTTACTTGATTATTTTTTGGATCTATTATAGTTCTCTTACATCTAAATTGTTATAGATCAAGAATTTCCGCACTTGTTACCTATCCAAGTTAATGCACCAAACTAAACACAAAAACCCTGAAAAACTCAAATGAAATCGATACGATAGACTGGATAAGATTTGAAGATGTAAATGGAAAGAAATGATGAGACAAGATGGGCACACACAAGAAATCGTGCAAAAGTAGATCTAAGAAACTCATGATGCACAAATCCTTGGTAGAAAAAGATGATGTTAGATGATATATGGGTGAACTACTGAAAGCGGGTCCGGGAAGCAATGAGCTTCCTCGGCAGATGTCAGTTCATGTTTTCAATCAAGAGTAAAGACATACATGATGAAAGATGTAAATAAATATTTAGGTTTTCTGATTAAAAACAATAGACAGAATATAAAAACTACAGCAGAAACTGAAAGAAAGTAGGAAACTATAAAAACAAAATTGAAATTGTGTTACCTGAATTCTATACTTTTCTACAGGTTGGTCGGCGTCGATCAGATAGTGATCAACGTCGATTATTTGAGTCGGCATCGATTCAGATGGAATCATTGCATCGATTGGACACACAGGCAGATAAAAGGCTAGAGAGTAAAAGAAGAAAGCAAGCTAAGCTAAAATGGATTAAATGTAAGCCCAGATTACTAAAGATTGATCAGAAAGCAGAGATTGAAGACAAGAAAAGGGGATCCGAGGTAGAAATTGATGGATTCTAACCCAAAAACCAAAGAAAATCCTGATCGGTGCTGATTTGGATAAACCAGTGTTGATTGAAGACTAATCGGATTCGACCGACTGGGTCGGCGTTGACCAAAAGGAAATTACAGAAACTAACAAAGGGGAATACCTAAAAATTATTGATTGATGACCGATGATGACCAAGGGAGCTATGGAGACCCACAAGAGCTGTGGACATGTGGACAGAGTAATAGTACACCTCTCAGGGATTAAACTACACAAAACTCACTCTCTTTCTCTGATAATCTCTTTAATCGCTCAGAAAAAGTAATCTCTAGGTAACTAGCTCTTCTGAATCTAACCAGAGAGGATCTCAGGTCATAAATTTATAATCGGTCCGACCGATAGAAAATTGGTGCCACTCCAAAAAAATTCAGCGTCGATCGAGAAATGGTCGGGCGTCGATTAGGAACAGAGACTCCCAAAGTGGCAAAAAGAAATGAATTGGAAGGATAAGAATATTATCCCTCTAACTCAAATATGGGAAAAATCCTACTGCATAGTTTTAGGAGAGGAGAAATAGGTGGGATGGATGGATAAAAATGATACGGGAGGTTGGAAATTGATATGGGGTAGATAAGTAGTTGAAATAAATGTAAAAAGTATAATTAAATAGTTAATATTTAATTATCCATGAGTGAAATATAATGGGGTGAAATAAACTTAGGATAGGTGTTTTAATTAGATAATTAATTAATACCCTAAGGGAGAAGTGGTGATATAAAGGTTCCCTAGGTTACCCGAGAAGGTAAGCGAACACAGGGGACACTAAATTGGGTAACCAATTTTAGGTGTCTACATTTGCCCCTTTTGTCGAGTAACTTTTGATAAGCAAAGCTGCGAGACAAAAATAAGGAGTTGGAAGAAAAGAAGAATAGAGACTATGTGATCCCCCTCAAACTAGGGATGGGATGGCCCCAAAAAAGCCAACGGATCCCAAGTTTGAAAAAGGTAGATAAAATAGAATAGAAGAGAGGATGCCCCAGCTAGATGTCTGGAGTAGATTTGATCATTGATGATGCACGTAAAAAAAAATGCGGTGACCCTAAGGAACTCACATTAGTAAGGTAGACTAGATGGTCTTCGAACGAGATGATGTTAGTGCCTATAGATCCGCTATCTTTAGGTTATAAAAAAGTGAGTTACCCATATACAGGGAAGAACTCAGAATGGGTGACAACACCGAAAATATGTGCTAAAAGGTGGAAATAAGGTCATAACAATGATCAAATAAATAGGCCAAGCATCAATGCTTAGATAAGAAGGATGAAGCGATGGCCTCGAGAGGAGAGCCACCACGAAATCAACATATGGCCACTACAGTGGACTTTGTAATAGAGTCTGCGCGAGTAGGCGAAACAGGTGTCCTATGGGTGGCACATGGAAAAGATAGGATAATCGAGGAGGATGAAGGGCGTCTTGGTGGTACAAGATGAAAAATATATCATACTATAACCGATCGGCACCAATGGGATCTAATCAACGCTAACTATCACTAATCGATGTTGACCATAAAAATCGATGCCGACCAAAATAATCGGCCCAATCGCTCCAAAAACCTATAAGTATAGAAAAGGTGAATGATAACGATTCATTTGCATTACGACGATTGATTTAGGAAAATTCAAAAATTGAATTTGAGCAACATGGAAGCTTCCGGAAGTGGTCAGAAGAGGAAGAGGACATAGCTAGGGGTAAGTGGTCCTTCCTTAGCTTCGTAGATTTAGTGTTTTTTCTTGTGTTTTTTTTGTAGTAGGAGGCAAGAGGGATTTTTGGCACTTACCTCTCATTCGGCATCGATTGGAAAAATTAGTTCCGATTAGAATAAGATCGGCATCGATTATACTACAATCGGTGTCGATCGGAATAAAATGCGGCACCGATGGAAATGAATCGAGCCGATGGGAAAAAAATATTTTGATGAAAGTTTGATGATGTTGACATTGATAAAATCAAACTAATGACATTTGTTTGATTTAATCCAGAGGCGTGAGGTCCTACACATACAAGATGCTATTCCCAAGCTACTAGAGACTATACTACCAGATGTGACAGATGTTGATTGGTGCCATCTAGAGTTAGCCGGACTAGGGGGTTTCCATTATTATAGGTGGTACCCCAAGATGTGGAGCTTATGCGAGCATTGGTGCAGCGGTGGGATAGCCAGACCTACACATTTTGGTTTTGGATGGGTGAGATGACCATCACCCATGAGGATATCTATAGGATCCTCAGGTTTCTAATTATAGGGGACCTGATAGAGATCACTCCTTGAGAGTAGCATAGGAGGACTCACAGTTAGTTATATGGGGATAGGGTAGATGATGCAGAGATAGTGTCCGGGGCTATGAGGATAGCCTCACAGTACCAGCAGGATGACCCCAGGAGTAGATTGATAGCCTTGATCTAGATGGCTATCTCCTATTATGCATTACCAGATTCCTGGGAGGTGGATGGTTCCCACTACTCTTGCTTGACTATGTCTGCGATATTTTGGAGTTCATGTAGGTGTTTACATTTTTGATGCATTACGGGACGATATATTACGAGCTGTGGATGTATACCACAGGCAAGAAGACTAGGATAGAATGTTAGTTTTGTGCTCCATTGTTGGGCATATGAGCATATATCAGTGATCAGGCCATCTAGGCTTCCATGGATGTCAGGAGCAGAGGGAGCCCTTGAGTATGGATTTCGACGATGGTGGGTAGACATGGCCCCAGGAGATACAGGGAGATCCACAGAGTGGTATTCAGAGAGATTCAAGACTCTGACACCAGCACAGGTGATATGGAGACCATACAAGGCCTATCCGACATGGGCCGAATAGGACACCCACCGGTGGAGATGAGATGTAGCAGGTGGTCGGGGATCATAAGCTAGATATCTTAGAGTAAGTCTCATTTATACGGGTGATGATGCAGGTTGTTTTGTTTGATACAGATCATCCCAACAACACATGTGCCACACCGATGGGATGGCAAGGAGATGGATTTACCGATCCTGATTCCAAAAGATCCACTCAGGGAGGCCCCACCTCCCACAAATGATGATGATGATGTAGGAGTGGATGAGGGCTACGAGGCATGGTACCATGAGGAGCTGCCACAACATCTCCTGGAATCTACAAAGGTAGGTGAGGAGGATCTAGTAGTAGCGCTAGAGAGACTTGAGGGAGAGCATGCTGCCCTATTACAAACACACTAGACTGCTCTCGAGGAGATTAGGTCTCTGACGAGAGAGAGGAAATCTTGATACAGGAGAGAGATACCACTTGTCAGGAGTGGGATACAACATCCAATAGAGAGATCAATATCACAGGCACAGGGAGGCCCTCAGGGCCAAATATGGTGATACAGGCACCACCTCAGAGTTAGGGGCACAGAGTCCAGTAGCAGAGGACCACCGCCAACAGTAGCACCATTGTGAGCACCCAACATGGTGATTTGAGTACCTATCAGGCTCTCCTCACCAAGGTGAGATATTATGAGGATGCCCTAACACAACATGCCTAAATGTGCCTCGGTATGGAGTGAGGAGGAGGACAGTGATAGCTACTACTGGCGGTGCTTCGAGGGTGTGAGCACCAGAGGAGATCGAGGAGGTGGCAGGGCCACGGCAGCGGGCATCTCCAGCTTTGTAGGAGATGGTTAGGAGAGACATCCCAGACCGGAGGAGGGAGGAGGAGATAGTGTTCTCCACCTATCTGATTTTACTATATAGATGTGATACTTTCTAGAGATATACTGATGTAGCCTCGAGTTGAAGGCATTTTTGGATACGATGTATACGGCTTGATTGGAAGCCATACATTCTTTTATATAGATAGATATATGTATATATATTCATCATTTTGTGTTATGTGATTGGATTCATGCATTTAATTTCAATAGATAGGGATGGATGTTATGTAATAGATGTTCTGTAATTTTGATGGATATAGATGAATGTTATAGATGATAGATGAAAATATGTGATTTAATTGATTTTCATGGATAAACAGGTTGATTAAATTAACATTCTTAAGATGTCAATTCAATTAAATGATATAGATAGATGGATTCACATGTTTTTTAATACATGTTTTGATTTTTTAGATGAAGTATATAAAATGAGCATAGATAGATGATAGATTTGATTGAGTAAATTAACATGTTAAATGTCAATTTAATTGGATGAACAAATAAACATGGGAAATGTCTTTTTGAAAGAAAGTGATGTAATGATATTATCCTTTAAAATAAAAATCACTACACCTAGATAGGAAAAAGAATGATAAGTTAGTCCCCTAACCGACTATAAATAGAGACCTTAATGGTAAATCAAAGACGATGCACACAAGGCCATAGATGCACTAATAAAATAAACCCGAGACTAGTTAGTCACAAACCGATATAGGAGGTAGATAAGGACGAGAGATAAGTATACATCTCATTAGAACACATGTGAAGGATTAAATACGTGCTCATATGGTCTCGAATCACAACTTCATGATTTTTTTGTTTGATAGAAAATCAAATTGATTGATGCGGGAATTTTGCTAGATATAGAAAGACTGATCGATACGGAAGTCTCTCGAGATGCTAAAAAGTGAAAAAGCGGCCAATAGGGTAAGTTTGTTACTACAAAGGCTAAAAAAACCATAAAACAAACATTTGTCCTTCAAGGAGCGGTCTGTATTTTGATTTTGATGGTAGCCATCCTTCAAGGAATGGTCTACATTTTTATTTTATTTGATAAGGCATGGATAACTATCCTTCGAGGGATCAGTCTATCTTTTGGGACTAGGATAGCATCTCTTCTTCTCCTCTTTTTTTTTTTAAGAAGCTGAGTTTAGACCAGATAGATCAGATAGAGGGGAAGAAAACATATATAAGCACGTACTCATGCCCCAAGTGGATTTGATCAAGATGAAGACCTAGGGCAGATGGAGTAGTGATTAAGGTATTCCTACCATGAGAAGGAACAAATCCGTAAGGAAAATTCCATGAGTAGAGCCATGGTACTCATATTTAAGGTATGAAAAGAAATAGCACGAGAACCACATAGTTCCAAATCACTACGAAATGCATGACTGGTTGCAGATGGATGAAAGATCTATTTTGCGACTAAGATCATGTAAGATAGATTTTAACAATAGAAGGGCCTTAGATGCAAAGCATTAAGAGGTTCCATTTCAGGTATACCATCCATGGAAGACAGGTGATAAGCCCTAGACCCATACTTATGAGTGACAACATACGGTCCCATCCAGTTAGGAGAAAACTTACCACGTTGACTCCATTCCAGAGTAGTGACATTTTGGTTTTCTTTAAGAACAAGATCACCAACTTGGAAGTCACACTACTGCAAATGCTTGTTATAAGCACGCTTGACACACTCAAGATAGACTTGATGATGTTCAAGAGTGTTGAGATGACATTCATCTAACAACTCAAGTTGTGCTAGATGGTTTTGACGATAGTCCTCATCAGAGACAAACTCTCTTTGAGAGAGACGTAAAGAGAGGGAATTTGGACTTCCAAAGGAAGGACCACCTCAAACTCATAGATGAGAGAGAAGGGAGTAGCACCGAGTAGGGGTACGAATGCTAGTCCGATAAGCCCAGAGAGAAAAAGGGATGTGTAAGTGCCAATCCCTACCAACTCGACTAGTTACCTTTGCGAGGATATTACGCAAAGTTTTATTAGAAGCCTCAGCTTGGCCGTTAGATTGTGGATAGTATGGAGAAGAAAATATGAGTTTAATATTGAAGGTGTCACAAAGTTTCTGCAAATATTTGTTTTTGAAAGACTTGTCATTATCTGTAATGAGTTTATGAGGAACACCAAAGCGACAAATGATGTGTTGATAGACAAAATCAACAATAGGTTTAGCTTTGGTTGATGAAAGAGGAATAGCCTCCACCCATTTAGTGAAGTATTCGTGGCAGTAATGATAGAGTGATGTCACTATGAAGAGCATGGATTGATGAGACCAATGAGATCAAGACCCCATTGTGAAAAAGGCCACAAATCCACTGTAGGTTGCAAAGCCTGGCTAGGGATATGTGTGAGATTAGCGTGTTGTTGACACTTGACACATTTCTTGACATATTCACAGCAGTCTTGATTAAGAGAAGGCCAATAGTAACCTAAATGTAGGATGCGCTTAGCCACGACCAAACCACCAAAGTGTCCACCACAGATACCATCGTGGACCTTCTGAATGGCTTTAGATGATTTAGGGGTTTTGAGGCACCGAAGCAAAATACCATCAAAGCCACGTTTGTAAAGGATTCCACCTAGAATAGTATAGCGGTTTGCACGTTGGATAAAATATCTTCTACCATTGGAAGTCAAATCTGGAGGAAGCACTAAGTAGGATAGATAATTGAAAATGTGTTGATACCACTCATCTTGAGTGTTAGTCGTGATGACGTTGATTGAAGTCAACTGCCTGAGATGAGATGGTTGGTCTAAACACTGAACAACCACATAAAGTCATGAGTCTTCAGTGAATGGAGGAATAAGTGAGGCTAAAGAAGCCATTGTATCTGTAAATCGGTTTGCAGTGTGAGGAATAGCCTGGATAGTAAATTTATCAAAAGATTGAAGCTGAAAGAGAACGATATCGTGATATTTTTGAAGGATATCATTTTTGCAGCGATGACAAAGACAATGAATTCATTAATGATGAGCTCGAGTCACCAAAGATGTCGATATGGTGAGTGCCAAGATTAATGGCATTTTGAAGACCTAAAATGAGGGCTTCATATTCAGCCATATTATTGGTACATTCAAAGTTAAGCTTGTGTGCAACAGGGATAGGTGCACCCCAAGGAGGAATCATGACGAAACCTACACCTCCCCCTTGCTGACATTTAGACCCATCAAAGAAGAGTTTTACTTTAAATGGAGACAGAGACCAATTGATTTGTTGGATGTACTCATCTGGGAATTGAGTGAGGGGGACTTGAGTGTCTAGAAGAGGGGCATCAGCTAATTGATCAGCGATAACCTGACCCTTGATAGATTTCTGCGAGATGAACTCGAGGTCAAACTCTGTCATGAGCATGAGCCAACGAGTGATACGATCACTGTGATAAGGTTTCACATGCATTGTCTTAAGAGGGTTGACACTTGTAACAATATAAGTTTTATGATTAAGGAGGTAATGACGAAGTTTAGAAGTTGCAAAGAAGAGAGCACAACACAACTTTTCAGCTTTGGAATAGTGAGTTTCATACTCATGAAGAGTGTGATATAATAAACAACCCGTTTCCTTACCATTAGAATCTCGATGTGAGATCATGGCTCCCAAAGCATGGTCAGTCATAGAAATATAAAGATAGAATGGCTCCCCCTCGCGTGGAGGTGTAAGCACTGGTGGAGAAAGAAGATAAGCTTTGATATCATCAAAGACTTTTTAACACGCTCATCCCATTCAAAATGAATGTTTTTATGGAGGAGATGATGAAAAGGTTGACAATGGTCTGAAAGTTGTGAGATAAAATGATGCACTGATTGAAGGCGTCCTTGAAGACCACAGAGCTGCTTTAAGTTAGAAGGAGGAGGCATCTCGAGGATAGCCTTTATTTTTGTGGGATTGACCTCAATACCCCTAATAGAAATGATAAAGCCTAAGAGTTTACCAGTGAGAATGCCAAACACATTTAGACGGATTTAGGTGAAGAAAAAAATGAATGAGTCTCTCAAAGAGAGGTGCAAGAATGAGAAGATGATCCTGACAGCATTTGGACTTACCGAGGAGGTCGTCAACGTAATCTTCTATAGTTTTGTGTAAGAGGTCATGGAAGATGTAGGTCATTGCACATTGATAAGTCGCCCTGCGTTCTTAAGACCGAAGGGCATGACACGATAACAAAAAGTCCCCCAAGGAGTTATGAAGGAATTCTTGTGCTGATCCTCTAGTGCGATGAGAAATTTGATTATACCCAGAGAAACCATCCATCAGAGAAAGCATCTCGTGACCTGCAGTTAAGTCCACAAGTTGGTCGATATTAGGTAGAGGGAAATCATCTTTCGAGCAAGCGAGATTAAGATCCCGAAAGTCGGTGAAAATTCAAATTTTCCCAGTAGCTTTAGTTACTAGTACTACATTTGAAACCCATTATGGATAGTCAATGGGTTGGATGAAGTTGGCAGAAAAGCAAGCACTGCAACTCTTCTTTAATGAGGAGAGCTACACGAGGATGCATCTTATGTAGTTTTTATTTAACTCGGTTTGATTTTGGAAGAGTAATGATATTATGGACCATGATCTTAGGATCGAGGCCTCGAATATATTCATATGACCAAGCAAATGCTTGGTGATGATCGGAAAGAAAGACAAAGTGAAGTCTCCTAACTCTTGTGGGTTAAGATATTGGTGACCTTAATGATGCAAGTGTCTTCAAAGCAGTCCCTATATTAAGGTCGATAGTGGCTTCGTTGAGAAGCATAGTTGTGTCAGAAGGAATGGTTTTAGGAAGATAAGAATCCTCTTCCCTAGATAGGTAAGAAATCATCATCTAAACAATGGATAGTATTGATAGTAGGAGAGTTGTCTTCGACTATTTCGGGGAAGACTAATGGTATGGAAGTGGATTTTCCATTAGTCTTATAGGTTAGTGGACCTAAGGAAATGGTATTGACTAAAAAAAAGTTAGGCAGGATGGAAATGGTGTCATCCACATCAAATGATGCTTCAGACATGGTGGGAGAAGATGGTTCCTCAATGGAAAGAGGCTCATCGAGAATGGTGATGGTGGCTTTCGAGAGAGGTTTGAACCCTAAACCAAATTTTTGATGTGGTTTAAGAGTTGGAATGGATGTGAGGTCATGCACACCCTGTTCATACTTTCCCTAGGCCAAAGCCCTTCCACGTGCATCGATATAGATAAGTTTTTGTGAACATGGATTCTATAGATAATCAAACCCTGCCGAGTAGGGTTTGGCCCTAGGAGGAGAATCTGGACGATAGTGAGGTGTATCAAGACCACCATAGATGAAGTTATTTTGTTGATTGGGTAGACCAATGGTGATAATGCAGCCAAGATCTGGTTGATATTCAAGTTGTTTATCTGGCCTACCATACTCATTAGGTTTGAGATGGGCATCAAAAGAGAGAAGGGGAAGCTCTCCTAGCGAGAAGTGCTACAATGTATCTTCCAGATTTTGTAGATCTGGTAGTTTTGTAGGTATGGAAGAGGATGAAGCCTCATCAAGAGAATCAACATTCTCTTTTGGAGGGATAGACCCTATGGTCATGTCACATTGTGCGGATGGAAAAGGGTCTCCTAGATGAGTATAGATTTTTCCCTCATACTGATATTTTATGCATCAATGGAGGGTTGATGGGATGCAGTGCATTATACGGATCCAGGAGCATCTAAGGATCATATTGTAGTGGAATTTTCCTTCAATAATGTAAAAATCTCGTGAAGAAGTTTCTTGCCTACCCAAATGGGCAAGACCATAGTTCCTAAAGTAACCGCCAACTAATCGTTAAATGATCGAAGGGTGAAAGACGGTGGTGACACTACATTCTTTGGTAACTTAAGTTGCTCAAATGTGTGGGAGGAAATGATATTGAGTGCATCGCCACTATCGATCATAGTGCATTTTAACATAGTGTTATTGATTTGGACTGTGATGAAGAGAGGAGCTTCTAAATCCTCAGGAGAAAGGGGAGGAATTTCAGAATCCTTAAAGGAGATGGAGGTTGATGGTCTATTCAATCAAACAACCATCTCAAAAGATAGGGTTCATCCGAATTCACCATGATGTAGCATGATTATCAATCGAGCATCCTAGCGATGATGGGGAGATGACTGAATGAGGTCAAAAAGAGACATTTTGACTGGAGCATGGGTGAGTTGTTTCATAACACTCTCCTCAACTGACATGGGAATCTAAGCCCAAGGTGAAGCACGAATAGAGACTCGAGGTCTCGGGGCTGATGAGGAAGGAGGAACTCCTTCGGGGTAGTAGAAATAATGACTCGTGGTCGAGAGGTCTGTAGAAGGTGATGGATTATCGTACCGTTGTGTTCTAGTGGTGATACGAATTGCATTGATTTGAGAAGGTGGAAGATCATCTAGAGTGATATCAATAGAATTAGAGGCCTGAGTAGACCGTTCAGGCTCAGATGTAGTTGGGATGACAGGAGACACTTGTTCCTCCTCTTCTTCCAATAGAAGATCACTTTCTTCCAAGAGGTTGTTAACAACAGATTAAAGGGCTTTACATCCCTTGGTGTCATGACCTAGAGTGCGATGGTAAGCACAAATCAAATCAGAGTTGAACCATGAAGGTTTTACTCCTTTGGGATTATAGGGTTTGATTGGAGGAAGAGATATAGATGAAGATTGGATAAGTTGGTGAAGGATTTCAGTATAGAATCCGGTAGATGAAGATGTGGACAGAGGTGAAGAAGGCACCTCTTTAGTCTTAACAGATCGAGAGGTAAAAGAACCTACATATCTAGTTTGACAATCTTTTTAGGGACTATTTTGCTTTTCTGGACATTAGGAGAAGTGGCCTTAGGTGCTTGAGATGGAAGCAAGTGAGGCAAGATTGATTTTAGCAGATTTATTTTTTGAGATGACAAAGACATGACAAGTGCTCTAGTCTTCGAGATGAAGAAGGTTGTTTGGCCGAAACAGACGGTGATTTAGATATGATTGATTTAGATGGGGAGGATCTCCCAAAATAGATTTGATAGAGGCACAAAGGGATGCCTTGGTTTTCGTTATGAAGATAATGGTTTTGATAAAAGAGGTGACACCTTTCCAGTAGGTAAATCCACTTTACGAGGCACCGATGAAGATGGTGTTCTAGAAGAAGACACATTTTCAGTGGATAAATCAATCTTTATGAGGTGTAAAGAGGATTTTTTAGGGAAAGCACCAAGAGTTTTGATGGTCCAAAATATTGGTTTTCCCTTTTCAGGGATGGTGACAACTTCAACCGCATAAGGTGATTATAACCATTTCAAAGGAAGTAAAGGAGGTGATACTAATGATGTAACCCTAGGTTTAAACTCCAATTGTTTATGTCTAAGTCTAGAAGTCAGAAGTATAGGTGTCGATGCTATCTCTTTAGATGTTTCCTTAATAGGCAAGGAAGCATTGATGGTGGAAGAGGTAGGTAATGAAGAAGTTGTCTCTTATGAGGAGGGTACTTCAGATGCAGTAATTGTGGGTGTAATTATTGTAGGAAAAGAGACATGAAGAGTCAAGATCAAGGATGCTTCCAAGGCATAGAAGTTGGTATAACTATGGGTACGTTAACCAAAGGCATGGTCACAAAAAAATGGGAGTGACAGAAGTAGAAGTATTCGTAGTGGAAATTTGAAGGGATGTAAATGACTCAAGCATCAAAAGAATATCTAATGATGAGACAGATGAAGATGACACTATCTCAGGTATAGGTGGAAGATTAGATAGCGAGGTAGAGGGAGATGACTCTATTTCTAATAAATGAATACTTGAAGATGGACCATCTGAGGATGGTGGAATCTCATAATTTGAAGGAGCGGAAGGAGTTTTGATTTAGTCGACGCATTTGTGGATGATTCTGAGTTAGAAGAAGAATCATTAGTAGAAATGAAGCTAATAGTATGAGTGTTTGGTTTTTGAGACCCCGAAGCGTCATTGTTCGGGGAATGATTTGGAAAAGGCTATTTAAAAACATCAAGCACTTGATTTGGGGGAGCATTTGGGTTATCCAGAATGAGCTCACCTTTATCAATGAATTTTTGGATGAGGTTTTTGAAGGTCTGACATCATTCAATATCATGGCCTTTACTTATATGATAATGACAAAATTCATTTTCATGATACCAGAATGGTCATTCTTGGCTCTCATCAAAATTTCTAATAGGGGGAAGTTCGATCATGTGAACTTCCAACATTTTTTCTAAGATAAAAGTATATAATTCCCCAATGAAGTAAAATACCGAGATGACAAAGGTCCTTTTCGAGAAGATGAAGATTCTCTCTGAGGTGTTTGATTAGAAGTGTTATTAGATCGTGATGTTTTTAATATGATAGCATTGGTGGACCCATGATTCTTGTCTTTGTTAGAAGCGGAAGGGTTTGATTTTGTAAAAGAAAAATATGGTTTAGATTTAGAATGAAGTTTTAACTTCCCTTGTTTGATGGTGTGAGACTCAAGTTTGTGTGCCATCGTAAAGGCTTATTCAAATGTATAAAAGGTTTGAATCCTTAAAGTGGAAGAAATATGATTAGCGCAAGATCAAGTAAACAACTCGATTTGCTAAGATTGAGGGAGGGAGAAGGACAACTGATTTATTATTCCTCTCCAACAAGCGACAAAGTCTACAATAGACTCGTCATCAAATTGACGAATGTTATAAAGATCTGTGATTGAGATCTTATGTGCGATGTTTATTGAGAAGTTTTCAACAAACATCTAGGCTAATTGAGAGAAAGAAAACAGAGAATGTTGGGGTATGTTATTATACCAGTCTAAAGCGGGCCTTGCTACTAAAGACATAGGAAAGGTATGGAGCATAAGCTCCTAGTCCTGGACTATAAGGTAGCAAGCATGTTTAAATGCTCACAGGTGTTGTTGAGGATCCTCCCGACTATGAAATTTTGAGAACTTAGGAAGTTCCCATTGGGGAGGATAAGGCTTAAAAGCCACTAATGGATGAATTGGTTCATTACATACTTCTTCAAAAGAGTATGAAGGGTGAGCCCCTTTGGTGGAGGCTTCGAGGTCTGTGATTTTCTTGAAAAGAAGTTGGATGACATCAGATTGAGGAGGGGGCATGTTGATATGTCTTGTATGAGAAGTGAATGGTATGTTTTTGCTGAGGCATTAATGGGGATTCATTTGCTGATTAACAAGATGATAAGAGGAATAACCAGGTGTTCTAGGTGACACCTGGTGAGGTATTTGTTGTGAAGGATCCTGAGTATAAACAGGTTGTGAAATGACAAGTGGTTGAGAGAAAGGTGGTTGAATGAGAGATGGATCCTGTGATTGGTGGGTTCCTACATTTTCCGACTGAATCGGAATGGATTGAGGAATGTGGGTGTTGATTTGATTTGATATGGTGGGAAACAAACTCTGAATGAAGCTTTTGACTATCAGATTAGTTATTAAGGGTGCTGACGCCAAAGGATGGGTAAAAGTCACTATCATGGGAGCATTGGAAGAAAGATCAACTGGAAGATGAGAAAGAGGAACTAATTGACTTGTAGGAGGGGGTTGGCTCACAAAAAGATACTGACCCTGAGATGTAATAGATGGCATAGAAGAATTAACAACAATTTGTGGGAGCGTGGATGCACTCATCATAGCTAAAGAAGAGGGCCTCTCAAAAGTAGGTTGTGGGGTAGCCGAGGTAGCCGTGGCACTAGGGATAGGCAGGTCATTTGAGAACCAGTCGACATGGTCAGTGGAAGAGAAAAAGGAGGCATAGATGCACCACCTTCTTTCATGGTTTGAGGTGAGAAAAAGCATGCTAACTGCTCTATAAAATCCTAGGATGGCTCATGAGAATAATCATAAACTTGTTGGATCGGTGGTCCCTGATCAGATATTCGAATAGACTTATGCACTAAGTAATCCATAAGGGCTACCGGGTTGTGGTCAAGGAGTGCTTGAAATTTAGGATCTCCATGAGGAACATACTCTATATCAGAAGCAGATGACACCTCTAAAGGACTGGGAGAAGCTAGTCGTGATGGGATCGCTTTAGGATGATAGAAAGGATTATATGACCAAGATGGGGAACCAACTAATATTGGTCCCAAGAAGACCCAAGGGGTGCTGAAACATCCACATTAGTAAGGGTTCCAGATGAGGAAGAGACTAGTTGAGCCATTTTTCTAGATTGTGACCGGGTGATGACCATCATAAACAAGCACAAACATAGAAAGAGATTAACCTAATTAATACATAGACAATTCAAGTAGCGTAGGTGTTTATCTCTTTTAAATTTTCATGCTTTTTAAGAAATAAAATGTTAGGGAAAGCTTTTTTGAATGGGGACTACTTAGTTGGCAAAACTAAGGATGGTTTGGGAATTTTTGGTGAGGAGTCCTGAAGGCACTTCAGTAAAAGACTGATACGTGGCTTGATATAGGGGCCTACCCTCACACTTCACACATCACTACGATAAGGGAGTCGGGTGCTTTGCCAATATATACTAGAACTTCCGTGAATTTATAGCTCGGCTCGAATACCACGTAGGCTCTTCCTCTTGATGTCACTTCCAAGTAGGCAAGGCCAGAGGAAGAATTTTTTTGTTTAAATGCTTTATACCTAGTGATTTTGGCTTTGTGTGTAAGGGTGAAAAGTAAAAATCAAATAGTGTCACTACCGATTTTGATCAATTTTCCAACCTATTACGAAAGCTAGATGAAGAGCATACAAAGCATAAATGACAAAGAAAAGTTATTTTTAAGCACTAAAAATGAAGTGTTTGATTTCGATGAAGACAAGTCAAACAAGTTATTTCCCAATGCGATTAATTATTTTTAAGACCCAAAATCGAAGTGTTTGAGTGTGATAAAAACCAATAAACAAGTTCTTTTAAGTTTCTAAAAGGAGAAAACACCGCAAAAGAGAAATACCTACGTAGGTTTTAGCTCTCCAAGGTGTGTGGACTTTAAAATCACATTGTTGAGCTCTTCCCCTCGAACAATCCCGTGAAAAAGCAAAGCGCTCTACAAGACAAGGTTAAGAAAACACAAAAAAATCCAAAAGATATATCTAGATAACTAGATACTAGTAGAAGAGAAATTTCTATTTAAGAAACTAGAAAACTTTCAAGAAAATGACAATTTTACACAAAGAGATAAATCAAAAAGTGCAGCTTTGAAATCAAATGAAATATTTACTAATCTTAGAAATAGAAATGGGAATCTAGATATGCAAGAAAGAAATAATTTTGATTTTGCAAATTATAAACGAAAGAAACAAGACCAAAATAAAGAAAGGAAATGCTTAAGGAAAACTGATGAAAATCAGTGAAGAAAAAGAACAAAAGCTCAAAACTAGAAAAGAAATGAACTTACCAATAGGGGACTTTGGTTGGGTCCCACCGGGCATGCCAAAATGTAGATCAAGAATTTTGTGCTTGTTACCTATCCAAGTTAATGCACCAAACTAAACACAAAAACCCTGAAAAAATCAAATGAAATCGATACGATAGACTGGATAAGATCCGAAGACGTAAATGGAAAGAAATCGATGGAGACAAGATGGGTGCACATGAGAAATCCTACAAAGTAGATCCAAGAAACCTACGATGCACAAATCCTTGGTAGAAAAAGATGATGTTAGACGATATATGGGTGAACTACCTGGAAAGTGGGTCCTGGGAAGCAATGAGCTTCCTCGGTGGATGTCAATTCACATTTTCAATCAAGAGTAAAGACATACATGATGAAAGATGTAAATAAATGTTTAGGTTTTATGATTAAAAATAGCAGACATAATATAAAAAATGTAGCAAAACTGAAAGAAAGTAGGAAACTATAAAAATAAAACTAAAATTGTGTTACCTAAATTATGTACTTTTCTGTGCTGGCGTAATCGAGGCGTGATCAAATATTGATCAACGTTGATTATTTGAGTCGGCATCGATTCAGATGGAATCGGCGTCGATTGGACACATAGGCAAACAGAAGGCCAAAAAGTAAAAGAAGAAAGCAAACTAAGCTAAAATGGATTAAATGTAAGCCCAAATTACTAAAGATTGATCAGAAAGTAGAGATTGAAGACAAGAAAAGGGGATCCAAGGTAGAAATTGATGGATTCTAACCCAAAACCAAAGAAAATCCTGATTGGTGCTGATTTGGATAAACCGGCGTTGATTGATGACTAATCGGATTCGATCGACCGGTCGGCGTTGACCAAAAGGAAATTACAAAAACTAACAAAGGGGAATACCTGAAAAATGCTTGATTGATGACCGATGATGACCAGGAGATGTGGAGACCCGCAAGAGCTATGCACACGTGGACAGAGTAACAATACACCTCTCAGGGATTAAACTACACAAAACTCACTCTCTTTCTCTGATAATCTCTTTAATCACTCAAACAAAAGTAATCTCTAGGAAACCAGCTCTTCTAAATCTAACCAGAGAGGATCTCAAATCATAAATTTATAGTTGGCGCTAACCGATAGAAAATCGGTGCCACTCTGAAAAATCGGCATCGATCGAGAAATGGTCGATGCCGATCAAGGAACAGACTCCCAAAGTGGTAAAAAGAAATGAATTGGAAGGATAAGAATATTATCCCTCTAACTCAAATATGGAAAAATCCCATTGTGGTTTTAGGAGAGGAGAAATAGGTGGGATGGATGGATAAAAATGATACGGGAGGTTGGAAATTGATATGGGGTAGATAAATAGTTGAAATAAATGTAAAAAGTATATTTAAATAGTTAATATTTAATTATCCATGAGTGAAATATAATGGGGTGAAATAAACTTAGGATAGGTGTTTTAATTAGGTAATTAATTAATACCCTAAGGGAGAAGTGGTGATATAAAGGTGCCCCGGGTTACCCGAGAAGGTAAGCGAACACAGAGGACACTAAATTGGGTAACCAATTTTAGGTGTCTACAATTGTGGCTACTAATTTTTTTCTAGTTACTATCACTAATAATATTTAATCTTGGTGTTATATTTGTTTACTTCTTTTTGTGTCATGGTTTTGACCATGTACAACCCCAATTTGTAGGTATAGGTGCTCTAAGGTGGCCACCTCTTCAACATAATATTCTCTTCTACAAATTCTCATACATATACTACATTGGAACACATCTATTATTTTAAACCATGCTCAACATGGTTGAGTGTATACACCTCAATAAATGGGGCATTCATTGTGGTATATTATATACTTGTGGGGAAAGTCCCATGTTTAGACATACATTTTGACACGGAAAAAGTACTCGAAACAACTCCATAAATCCACTTTTGGAAGAAAAAACATATGGTCGAAACCATATATAAGGGTCAAGACCATATGGATGGTCCTAACCATTTGATACAATTTTCCTCAAGGGTAAAAACACAATATTTTTCTACATTTCTAGATTTATTTGGTATGAATACATGTTTTTGGAACAATATCATACTCAAATTACACACTTCCAATCTATTTATCATAAGTACTCTATTATAGCTACAAAGTATAGGTTTTATGTGGCATGAGTATCCTTCTCCATTGATATTCCAACATATTATATACTCTTACTCATCGGTACAACACATGAGAAGAGTATGGGGAACTCATTCTCTTTTATACCTTGTGTCTATATACTCATAAATTGGTCCTGAATCCATTTTTAATGTTGTGTTCCATGAGTTTATGGAAAGTATTGAAGTGACTAAGTTCTTCATAGGCATTCTTTCCTCTCCTCATATTAAAGGGGAAGATATTAGAGTTACTAAAAACTTTGATACACAATCTTATTCCTTCACGAGGTGCATTGGTACCTCTTATTTCTTCCATTTGTGTTTGGGTTTCATGTACCCAATACTCAATTTTATCCTTCAAAGGTTTAGGGATTGATCACCCCCAATCCTTTAGAAAAATAAGCTACAAAAACCCAAAATCTCCAAATTTATCCAACATCAAGAAAGGAACATGAAGTTCTCTCATTTACAAATTAAATAGGTATACTCTTTCCATGTCTTACATTTATTTATTTCACTTTATGCAAGTTTAAATTCTATAGTTACTATTGATTTACAGTTCAATTTTATACTATGGACATTGGTTATAGTTTATGTTACAAGTTTCATCATGGATCATGCCAATACTAACACATTTTGATAACAAAAACTCTAAGAAAACGAAAAATGTTTCTACACACTCGGGTATCTTTTCCTTTAAGCATGTAATTTTCATTTCATATTTCAAGGGGAGGTGGGGGAAATGTAGAAAATCAAATTTGGAAAGTTACCCTTTTGACACTACTTATTGTAATTGTATTTCTTGGCTAAGGAAAACACCCAAAACTCCAAGAAAAGGAAAAATGTTTCTACACACTCGGGTATGTTTTCATTTAAGCATGTAATTTTCATTTCATATTTTAAGGAGAGGAGGGAATGTAGAAAATCAAAGTTGATAACTTACCCTTTTGACACTACTTATTTTAATTGCATTTATTGGCTAAGGAAAACACCCACATCATATTCCCACTCAGTTTATCTTCCTATCTATTTCCTACCTTTCTTATTCATACACACTAATGTGTTGAAAAATTTGAATACAATTCCATAAAATCAATGTTTATCCTCTTACCATCATTGTGAGACTTTCACATTTTATTCACCTTATACTTATCCAAAATTTAACAGTTTGGGTAGGTTGTATAATTTGGTATTGACTTACCTATACAAATTCTGCACTAGAACATTCTCTAACTCCATTTTTGATGTAATATCATTTTTGGGGTATTTTCATCCCTAGGTCAAGCTTATCATAATATTTTACCTTTGGAGCCCTATATAAGCAAGTTAACAATGTACCTCGTTACTTACTTGGGAATCATATGACATTCTATTGACATAATGTTAATGCACATCCACTTGGGAAGTCATAATTATAGTTCTAAATAACTCAAGTAGTTCAAGAATTATATATTCCTTACATCCAAGCACACTAAATTTTTCTAAGTCTTAGAAGAGCACAATATAATCAATCATGATCAAAGTGGTTCAAGTTTCCAGAACTTGCATCCATATATACATTACATGTTAGGTGCATAACTACATCTAGGTTGAGGAATATTTTGAATGGTGCTGATGTAGGAAATGCACGAGTTAAACCAAAACCCACACACTAACCTTATTATAGGATTTTTCGCCCATGGTTATGGTTTTGGAATGATTTGTCTTATTACGACAATATCGATATTGTGTGACAATTAGGGTTTGATAGTCAAGTAGCATTCTAAGCCAACAAAGGACCTATAGATTGAAAGAGGCAATTATAAAGGGGTCCAATATTGAACATAAGATGTAGGATTATATTATACATCCCGACCAGGCCATATTGTCCTACACCAATAGATTTCTATATCACATGTTTAATAGTGAAGCTTTGCTTAGGCTCAACACTTCCTATTTTTCCAATTTGTCTTCCCATATTCTTAATGTACATCTCTATAAAGATAAGTTTATATTTCTCTTTTGTATATGAGAATTTATTCATTTATCAAAATAACCATTCCATTATTATGATTTTGTACGATTAATGTTGGAAGTTAATTCACCATAATAGCTCATAGTCTTTAAACCATTTAATCCCTTTTATTGTTGTGTGTTGCATAATAAACCTAATTAATGTAAGAAGGGTGTAAACATTAGTAACCCCAATTCATTTTTATTTAGTGATGAATTAGTGAATTTTCTCCACTCATATGTAAATTTTATATATTTTTTGACACAACACATCCTAACGTATTTGTATCCCTAACATATATTCTCATTATGATATTAAGTAGGTGGATTCTCTCTAATATACATATTTTCCTCCACACCACCCATTCAACATTATGGGGGTATATGGTGTGATATTGCTTTCATTTAGTGGGTGTTATGTGTTCCTTTCTTACCCTTTGTTCATTTTGACATCTATTATATATATATTCAATAGTTTATGGAAATCATTTAGTAAAATATTTTGTATTTTCAACACACAAAAATGTAAGTGGTTGGTTTCCTGAATATGTTATTTTTAGTGATCACGAAGTGGATCCACAAGCTCCACACATATAGTTTTGAGTTTAGTGCTTTTAAGTCATCTACTTGCATCTTATGTATTGGTGATGGTCTTCATCCCATTTGGTATAAATATCATGAGCATTCAAATGTATTTGTATGTTTTACTTCTTCTTGGGACACCTTGTAGTATATCTCAATAGTTATAGACACTTTTTTTGTTGTAAGAACAATGGACTAAGATCTGGGGTAAGTGCATCAAGTTGGGGGACCAAAAGGAGTCATATTTGGACATCATATTGCAAAAAATAGAAAATCTCAACATGTAGGGATTATTAGCAATACGCGCACTCAAAATTAGAAAAATTATATAAATATGAATCGTATCATCTGGAATCTAGTTTCTAAAATACTAATTTTTTTAAAAGGACAAGTTTAGCTATATTAAACACTCAAAATTCTATGACTTGATTTTTTTTAAAAGACCTATAAGACTGTAGTCCATTTGCCCGCAATTTGGATGACCAATACTTGTTTTTTTTTTCCTTTGGTTAAAATTTATATGTCGTTGTCTATCTTGGGATGGATTTTATTTTCTATTTTTTTGAGCAATATTTTTTTAATGATTTTTTTGAAAGTGGTCTGATAAATATAGAAAACGGATCAATTTCCGTTTTCCCACCATAACTACATCAAAATATATCAAAATCAAATAATTTTTTTTAAACGTGTATAGAATCTCGCCATGCTTGGGATGATATAGGTTTTATCACATTCCAATAAGTGAAACAAAATTTGTAGTCTTAAATGTAGACATGAACATTCACGGGAAAAAGTGTCTTAAAGACCTACTATTAGTAAAAAATTATAAAATGATATTTATCTTATTTTATTCACTTTAAAATAAATATTTCTACAAAGCTAACAGTCTCCCCTATGTGATGGTACCATTTTTGTGACATGTTTTTGATTTTTCAGCATGGTTCAAGTTTGTGGAAGAGAAAATTTGAACTTTTTGGCCTTTCACATGCCATAATGACCTCCCAAAGCTCGGTTCGGCAAAAACAAATATTTCCCAAGCCTTGAGGGTTGGATTTGATGATACAAAAGAAATGTGATCATGGTTTTAATAACATTGCCAGGTCGAACTTGATGATATAAACCGTGATCTTGGTTACTAAATCATATTTACACAAATCCCAATGTTTAATTTACCATGTGATTTTTACTATAGGAATTCTTGAGAAATTCTACCACTTTTTACACATTTGTCTTATCATCTAAGCTATTTGTTTACTATTTTTAAGTGCACTACATTGTTTGGAGTTGTCCTACATCACTTGAAACATCATAGGAGACAACAAACGAAGTTCAAATAGGAAATCATTAAGTAACAAAACACCAAAGGAATTAGTGGAAAAAATATTTTGAGATTCAAAGAGAAAACACGAAACTTCGTGAATCAAAAGAGGTTCATCTTCAACCCCTACTACTATAAGCAATGAGAAACCGGGTAATTTTTTGTCGATGTTGAAGATGAATTAAATACTCATAATTAAGATGTTTTTGTCGATGTTGAAGATGAATTAAATATGTGTGATGTACTTGATGTTGAAATTGAAGGAGACAATGAAAATGTTAATCACAAAATTCAGGTTGAAACTGTAGACAAGAAAATTTCGACAAAAACACCTCCTAGGATTTTATGAAAGAGACCTAATTATTTTATTGAAATTGATGAGAACATTTTGAAACCAATTTTGACAAAACTTTCTAAATGGAAAATTAGAAGAAAAGCCACTGAAATTTGGGATAATCATTTTAAAATTTTACATGATTCACAAAGATGTCAATTGTTGGTTAGTTTGATGAAATTGAATAAAATGAGACCTACATTAAACACCTTATGATTGACAACATCTAATATACATGGTCAAACGTCTACAAATTTTTGAAAACCTTCATGATGCATATCACATTTTTGGTGTTAAGAGATGCACAAGGGATAGTAATATTGTGCGGCGTGTACTTGTTACTAGTGTTGTAAGTGAATCAACAAAAAATAACATTTGATTAGACAAACAATTTGAATGTTGAAAGTTAATTGAAAAAATCTAATGAAAGCAATTAAAAGGTGTAATATCCTTCAATCACTCAATAGCACTAATTTTTGGTCATTTTCTCGATAGAGCACCGCATAAAGAAAAAATATATATGATGTTATAAGAGAAGTTGTTGTTCAATTTTGGCAAGGTAACACTAGAGTTTCACCTAATACAAGAGATGTTATAAAATGGAGAGTCGGTTCTACTAATCGTAAACCACATCTAAGGCATTTCTTAGATATGACTCAAACTCATTTTTCATAAGTTTGAATAGGAGCATCCAGATATTAAAATTAGTCAACATTTTTTTAAATGTTGAAACCATTCTATGTTGAAAATCAACCACGCTCACACCACTTGTTGTAGGAAACATGTTGAATTTGCGATGCATTATGCTAATTTTTTACATATTAGTTCTAATTTTCATTTTGAAACTATGTTAATGGAATGTGGTGTTCAAGTTCCACCAATATCTTCCAAGGATTTCATTCCTACAATATTTTGTGGAAGGATTGTTTAGATGGAAGTTGTAGTACGTGCGATGGATTACCTAAATTGGAAAGTTGTATTAATGAGTTAATTGGAGGTGCAATAGGACATAATTTAGATGAGTTTTATAAATATAAATTAGTACCATACCAATTGAAAGATGAAAGGAATCTAAATGGTGCGAGCTAGTTATAAACATATAACTATTTTTCAATTTATGAGAAAATTTAAGGATGAAACTATTTATGAGTATGTTAGCCATACACACAGAGCTTGATGGTTGGATGAACAACTCAAGATATACAAGGACACATTTCCTATTAGTACTATTGTTTCAATGGTCTATTTTATGGATAATTACTCATTGTAACCACAAATGGAGGTTCAATCGCAATATTACAACTCAAGTACAAATTGTCATTTTTATACATATAGCATTTATACATTCTCTGACAAAGATCAAAGAATGATCAAAAAAATTTAAGAGAGTATAAATTTTATATTAGTGATGACCGTACTCATTATACTAAATTTGTGCAAGGGTGTTTCCAGTTATTTTATGAAAACCTGTCTGATAGGGACATCACTTTAATCAACATTATATATGGTTAGATAATTACATGTCTCAGTTTAAGAATGCATGAATGTTTTATTGGATGAGAAAGATGCACATCAAGATGGGTGTGCAACATATTTGGAGTTTCACTAAGAATGGACATGGAAAAGGAGAGCATGATGGTGTAGGGGCATGTGTGAAAAGATCTCTTGCAAGAGAAGAGTTGAAGTATAAAGATGGTGCTAAATTGAAAGATGCAAAGAGCATAGTGGAATGGTGTATTGACAACATGGCTCATGGTTCTCAAGAAAATTCCATAGTTCATAGATATTTTTGGTTGATAGAGGAATAAAAAAATGCTAACTACGAGGATTGTATGAAACTTGCAGCATCCGGTGATATGCGCTCATTTTGTAGCTCAAATGCTTCTTCATGGGAAATGTGGACAAGAAAGTTGACAGGTTTTTATGCATCTTCTATCAAATTTATCATTGTTGAGTGTGATTCAAAAGAATGGGTGGATGGATGTATTTGTAGGCCTCTAACTCCACTTCCTAGTTATCAACCTCCACTGAATTATGACTCATTTTGCTAGATGAAGTTACAACATCCAATTACGACTTGTTTCACCATATGAAGTTACAACATCCAAGGACTTGGACAACATTTCAATTTTGGTACGACAAGGTAAATGGTTATTTACAACTTTTGTATTGAGTTATGTCCATTGAAATTAATATGTAATTTAAATTTGAGTTAAAACCTATATTTTTTTGTAGGACATGTGTTTGCAGTTATTGCAACAAAATAAATGATTAAGGAACAAATTATTTCTTATTTTGTTACATCAAGGAAATAAATAAGTTGCCTTCTCCTGTTATAGATGGCAAAGATATTGAGTACCCTACGAGGTTATATGGTAGTTACCGCAACTTGGCTTTGACGGTATCCATTAAAAATTTCTCTATTTGGGTGTTCAAGAGTTTGAGACACACAGGAAAATACTCTTATATTCGCATCTAGTTCTAGCGACAAATATTCAGCTGTATAGATATCGAGGAAGGCCTAATAACAAGATTCTTTAGAAGGTTCAAGAGTTAGATCATGAAGCAATCATGTCTGACCATTTAGAGTAGATCCAATCCTGATGGTTCATTGGAATGAATTTACATGCTTGTCTGCAGTACATATATAATTTCTTTGAAGTTTTTGAATTTGTCAACTAGATTCAAGTTCATATATTTTATTAAATTTTTGTATTTTGTATATATCTAGTATGGTTTTGATTCAACTTAAATTTCTTTGACTAACACTTTTATGCAGGTTAGTGGTGTCGAAAAGCTTCCACCTTCACGTCCTGATGGTTCATTGGAATGAATTTACATGCTCATCTGGTATATATAATTTCTTTGAAGTGTTTAAATTTGTCAACTAGATTCAAGTTCATATATTTTATTAAATTTGTGTATTTTGTATATATATAGTATGGTTTTGATTCAACTTAAATTTATTTGACTAACACTTTTATGTAGGTTATTTTGCCAAAAAAAGCTTCCACCTTCACTTATTGATGGTTCATTGAAATGAATTTACATGCTCTTTCTCGGTATATATAATTTCTTTAAAGTGTTTAAATTTGTCAACTAGATTCAAGTTCATATTTTTTTATAATTTTGTGTATTTTGTATATATTTAGTATGGTTTTGATTCGACTTAATTTATTTGATTAGAAATTTTATGTAGCTTAGTGGTTCCAAAAAAACTTCCACCTTGACGTGGTTAGCACTATTAGTAGATAATTTTATATTCTCGAATATTAGAGAAGATTTCATTGTTTTCTAAGGAAAGAGAAGTAACTAAAATGGTTTATGTACTGTGGAGGGGTTATTGGCTCTGAGGAGGTAGCCCGAAGCATCGGGAGAATAGGGAACTGAAATGATACCTCCCAGTGTTTATTAGGCCATCCCGGACGTGTGCTCGGTGGGTTTGGTTCCACGTGCTTCCATTTGCAAAATACAATGTTTGATAGCCTTACACCGGCTTAAAGTATACTATTTAGCACATTTATAAGCAATATGGCAGTGAGAAAACCATTTAGAGATGGTAAAAATTGAGATATACTATTACATAGGGTCCTACTTGACATTGAGGTATACAATCTAAGTGCCATAGAGTAATCACTTGTCAAAATTATAGCATTTTCTAGTGTTAGTAATCTTAAAGGACTACGTGCCTGGACAAAGTAGACCGGAAGAAATGAAATTTTCCCACAAAGAAATGATGCCTACCTAGTGTTTACCGAGGCCATTATGACACGTGTGAACATTCGGTTTGGTCCCATGAGGGTCCATTTGCAAAATATAGTGTTTGACAACATTAAACTAGCTCAAATTGTACTATTTGGTGAGGGTTTGCAAACAATAGGGAAGCGAGAGCATCGATTAGATATGGAAAAAACTGAGATATGTTATTTTATATGGTCCATATATGGAGGTGTAGGATCCAAATAGAAATCTCTAGGTGCCATGAAGATCGATTAATCACCCATTGAAGTTATAGCATTTTAAGTCTCATGACTCTTAAGGGACTATGCCGGGATGAAGTAACCCAAAGCAATGACACCATCTAGATCAAAATTAAAAACCTAATAAAATTTACCAGGCCATCCGGACATGTTGGGGCAATTAGTTCGGTACCACAACCCACCGTTTACAAAATATAGCATTTGGCAACGTTCTGATGGCTCAAACGCACTATATGGCGCATTTGCAAACAATAGAGCGGGAGAGCACCGATTTTATATGGAAAAAACTGAGATAACATATTGTAGAGGGTCCCTATGTAGAGGTGTAGGATCTAACGAGACATCTCTAGGTGTTATGGATACCGAGTAATCTCCCATCAAATTTATAGCATTTTCTGGTCTCAGGACTCTTACGGGACTACGTCTCGGACGAAGTATCCCAAAAGCAACAAAATTTTCCCACACCAAATGATATACCTTTCCTAGAATTTACTAGGCCATCCTAATTTTATTTCATAGTCTGTTTGGTCCCATGAGCTTCCATTTGTAAAATATAGCGTTTGATAGCCTTACATTGGCTCAAAATGCACTATTTGGCGTGTTAGCAAATAATAGGGCAGCAAGAGAACATATTGGAGATGGAAAAATTTGAGATAGGATATTATATAGGATCCCTAGTAGAGGTTTAGGATCTGACGAGATGTCTCTAGGTGCCACGGAGATCGATTAATTTCCTGTTGAAGTTATAGCATTTTCTTATCCCAAGACTCTTAGAGACTACGCCGAGACAAGTAGCCCAAATCAACAAAACCATCCTAGACCAAAATTGTGCCCTAATAATGTTTAATATGCCATTATGGCTTGTGTGCACATTCATTTTGGTGTCATGACCTACCTTTTGAAAAATATAGCATTTAACAACCTCACATTGGCTCAAACTACACTATTTGGCATGTTTACAAACAGTATGGAAGCAAGAGCACCGATTGGAGATGGAAAGAACCAAGATGGGATACTTTATAGGGTCCCTTACATGGATTTTTAGGATATGATGATACATCTCTAGGTGCCACGGAGATCGAGTAATCACTCGTCGAAGTTATAACATTTCTTGGTCTCATGACTCTTAAGGGACTACGCCCGAACAAAGTAGCCCGAAGCGATGACAACACCCCACACTAGAACGATGCCTCCCCCAGCATTTACTAGGGCATCTTGATGTGTTTTCATCGTTGGTTTGGTCCCATGAGATTTCATTTGCAAAATATAGCATTTGACAGCCTTACACTGGCTCAAATTGCACAATTTGGCGCATTTACAAACAATAAGGCAACGAGAGCACCGATTGGAGATGGAAAAAACTAAGATAGGATATTATATAAGGTCCCTTCTCGAGAGTTTTAGGATCTAGCGAGATGTTTCTAAGTGCCACGAAGACCAAGTAATCACCCGTCAAAGTTATAGTGTTTTTTGGTCTCAAGACTCTTAAGAGACTACGCCTAGACGAAGTAGCCTGGAAGCGAAAACCATATTGGACCAAAAAAATCCCCTAGTAACATTTACCGGGCCATCCAGATGTTTTTCATATTCAATTTGGTGCCATGACCCACCGTTTGCAAAATATAGCATTTAATAGTCTTACACTAGCTCAAACTGCACTATTGGTCATGTTTGCAAACAATAGGGCAGTGAGAGCACCGATTGGAGATGGAAAAAATAAGATAGGATATTTAGATGGTCCCTACACAAATGTTTAAGATCTGACAATACGTTTATAGTACCATGGAGACCGATTAATCACCCATCAAAGTTATAGCATTTTCTAGTCTTATGACTCTTAAGGGACTACGTGCGACGAAGTAACTTAAAAGCAACGACATTTTCCCACAAAAAAATACACCTCCCCTAGAATTTACTAGGACATCCCAACATGTGTGCACATTTGGTTTGGTCCCACAATCTTCTGTTTGTAAAATATATCATTTGAAAGCCTTACACTAGCTCAAACTACATTATTTGGTGCGTTTACAAACAATAGGGCAGCAAGAGCACCGATGGGAGATGGAAAAAACTAAGATAATATATTGTAGAGGGTCCCTACATGTAGAGTTTTAGGATCTAATGAGACATCTCTAGGTGCCATGGAGACCGAATAATCATCCGTCATCGAAGTTATAGTGTTTTCTAGTCTCGACTACGCCTGACAAATTAGCTCGGAAGCAACTACACCATCCCCACAAAAACATGATGCCTCCCTAGAATTTACAGCCACCTAGACATTTTTTATATTCATTTTGGTGCCACAATGTCCCAAGGCATGACTTATCACTACTGGGCTTTGTTCATTTCCTAGGATTGCATATAAAAGATAATTTTAAAACAATTATGCCACGAAGGCTCAAGGAATGCCACGACCATGAATTCTTGGGTGTGATTAGAGGCCTCCTTCACTCAATATTTTTCTAGGTGTTTTTGGTTTGGATGACCAAGCGCCAAGTTTTTATCATCAGAATTTTCCATTGAAAACATGAATTGGGATGAATAGGGAAGGGGTTCTTGGCTCTGGATCGATTGGTCCAATTCCGAACCGGGCCTCCCTGGAGCCCGCCATAGCACCGGAAGGCATATACCCCCAACCGGATGCATTTGTGGTGTAAATTTTCTCCCACAATGTCTTGAGGTATGATTTCTCACTACTCAGCTGCGTTCATTACCTAAGACTGCCTAGAAAAGGTAGTTTGCAAAAATTATGCCACGAAGGCTCAAGGAATGCCATGATCCTAAATTCTTGGGTGTGATTAGAGGAATCCTTTGCTCAATATTTTTCTCATATGGTTCTTGGTTTGGATGACCGAGTGCCAAGTTGTGATCATCAAAAGTTTCCACTAAAAACGTGAATTGGGATGAATAGGGAAGGGTTCTTGGCTCTGGATCGGGTGGTATGACTCCAAATCGGGCCTCGCTGGAGGCCACCATAGCACCCAAAGGCATATACCCACCAATCAGATGCATTGGTGGTGGAATTTTCCTCCCACAACGTCCCGAGGCATGACTTCTCACTACTCGGCTTCGTTCATTTCCTAGGACTGCCTAGAAAAGGTAGTTTGCAAACAATTATGCCACGAAGGCTCAAGGAATACCATGAACCTAAATTCTTGGGTGCGAATTAGAGGTCTCCTTCACTCAATATTTTCTCATATGGTTCTTGGTTTGGATGATCGAGCACCAATTTGTGATCTTCGAAGTTTCACTGAAAACATGAATTGGGATGAATAGGAAAGGGGTTCTTGGCTCCGAATCTAGTGGTACGACTCGAACCGAGACCTCCCCGGAGCTGTCATACCACTAAAGGCATATACCCCCACCCGGATGTGTTGGAAGTGGTAGTTTGTTCTCACGATGTCTCGGGCATGACTTCTCACTACTCGACTTACATTAATGAGATTACAATAAGGTAAACACACTACCATGTAAATACTCTAATGATTTTTTGATCTCTTTTTAAAGCATGTAAATACACAATAGAGTGAACTAAGATTTTTTTCATATCTTGTGCCAACTAAACTACAATGTTTATTTTTTTAAACAAGTGAATTCAAATTAGGACCTTATTATTACACACATCAATAACACTTAATTTAGACTAATACTTAACAAATAAATTGTAAGTACACTAAAAACATATAAAATAACTTGTAATAAATCCTCAAGACCATTTTTAATTTTGTACATTTTTTCCCACTTTGGAGTGTGTTAACCATGTGCTTAAAATAAGAAAATTGATATAACTCCACAATTGAATCTCTTGAACAAAAAATGATCTTGCACCCAAGAACCTTCAAAACCATTATATAACATAACATCATATATCATAAGAATAACCTCTTAGTAGTTCATAACATGGTCCATATCTATAGTATTATCAAAAATATTGTAGGGCAACTTCACACTGAATAACTATATCAAATTTTGTCACATGACCCCTCGTCATGAAAAAATGCTATAAAATCCTTTTCCGAGAAATCTAGTTCTCCGAACTTAGTCATTTTGGTCTTTTTAGTCGCACCTTTTTCTATTCAAATATAATAAATTTTCACCCCCTTCATTTCCTTTATACCCTTTGAAGTGTTGACACAAATCATTGTTGCGCCTTCCCATGATGCACCTTTCTTGCATGCGCCCCGAGGTGCATGCGCCTTCTTGTCAGTTGTGCCGTGTTTCCAGTGCGCCTTGGCACTTGAAATCTAGTGTTGATAATCCTTAATTTGTGCAAAGGCACACATAATTCCATGTTGACATCAATATCCACGCAAAGGGTGTAAGTTTTACGTGTCGACACATATTTTGGTGTGCCCTTTTTAAAAGTGGTTGGCACATTTATTACACCTTTGCCTATATATGGCGCATCCGCCTGGTTTCACAATCAGAAAAACACATGATAAATTTTATTCCTCTACACTGGACGCTTGTCCTCTTCGCGTCGCTTTCGTGGACCCCACTTCGCCTCTCACATTCTATATATTAGGGTAAGTGGTTCTCACTCCTTGCATTTGTTTTGATTGTTTTTGAGGTAGAATGCATTGTATCTGAGCTTTAAACACCCCCATCGTTCTTGCAAATCTTTCTTCCTAAGTTGTTTACACCCTCTTTCAGATTTTTGGCCAAGAGGGCTCTGCCTCAAAATGGATCTAGACGTCTTTCTTTGTGTTCCTCCACTATCAAAATATGTCAAGAAAACCTAAAAATCATGAACTAAAGAGTCAAGAAACCTAAAAGTTGGTTCCGGGCTGCATTTCTCCCTTGGCAATCACCACTCCTCCATCACAAAACACAATCGCGCTTTAAGGTGCACTATTTTTGCTTACAATCGCACCATTCTTGCACAATACAAAAAAAACTAAATGTCTTTAGGCACCGGCGCAATCATCCTTATAACAACACATGATGCAAGCTTTCCCTACGCCACGCTTGAAGTCCCCCTTTGCGCACACAATTTTGGTGTTACACGCATTAATCTTGCACCCTTCGATGCACCAAAGTTCCATGTTACATGCAAAATACATGCACCATTGGCGCACCCTTCCCCATGCAACACCAAGATTATTTGTGCTCGGTTATAAACCGTATATAACGCGCAGCGCACTCTTCTTTTACAACAACAAATATGTCATATGCAAAATCCTTGCACCTGCGCCCTTTGGCGTTGATTCATTCCTTGTAACACTCTTCTTCAGTGTGCCATTCTATTAGCCCTACATCTTGCAAAGATCCTTGTGCCTTGTGCCCAGGAGCCTTAAAATCACTAACTCCTTGTTTTGTAAAGCTTTAATGGAAGATCTGACAGCTAATATGGCTCTTTGGTGTTGGACTTCTCTTCTTCTTCTTGCAGATCAGCAACTGAACTCAGATCCATATATGTCTACATCAAGCAAAAGGCCAACCAAGTCAAAGGGTAAGGCTAAGCTTACAGAGGAAGAGATGAAGTATAAATATCAGAGGGTCAAAATGCACGAGTCCTAGGTAGAATGTGACCGGACATTAGAGATTCTGAACTCGGTCACATCGACATGGAAGATTTCTGGGCTAGAACCAGGAGAGTCACAAGAAGTCCTTGGATGGACAAGTTGTGTGGGCAGTGGTCTACACTTTGCTAGGGGAATTCCCATCAGCATGATAAATAACGAATTTATGATGGTAGTGGCCCATTTCAACAAAGACACAAGGTGTGTCGAAAATGAAAAGGGCAAGGTCATAATCAACCTCACTGCCTGGCACTTTGAAATCATGCTAGGCATCCCTCACCATTGACATTTTGTGGCTATAAGCCAAGAGGACTACACCAAGGCATGGGAGGATAATGAAGACAAGTGCATGCAAATGATGAACAAAGTTTACTTAAAGAAAAAGAAGGTGATAACCAAATGGCCACAAAGTTATTCACCGTAGTGACTTCTCCGAGGAACCGAGTGATACCATCACATTCTGAGTAGATTTTTTGGGCTTCCTAATGCCCATTACTTTCCTGAAATGGATGCTCGGGTATCTTGAAACCAAGAACAAGAATGTGCCGGATCAACACTTTGAGTGGGCGGAGATCATAAGCGCACCATATCCGAGCAGCTCCAACAACTCACCACAAGTGGGAGGTTCTACACACGAACTCCTACGTAGTCTGCGCTGCAGACCTCGGAGAGGGATTATCCAACACCGAGCCGATGCGAGTTTGGCCTTAGGTAAATATATATGAATACTACCTAGAGCTGAAGTTGGAGAAGATCCCGTAGTTTGACAAAGATCAACGATGCTTTCTTCTATGGCATCGTCGCCTTTTGAGGCCAAATATGACTCATGGTCGGACGACCAAGAGCATAGTCAACGACTGAGAAGTGGGGAGCACTATTTACCCAATTCCCCACCTTTACCTATCTCAGAGCGGCCAAATTATTGGGGGAGCCCACCAAATTGCCGAGATATGCTGGCCCCAAGTTGATCATGTTAGAGCTATCCAGACAGACTCATAACCTACCATGATAATTTTTGAAGAGAAAGAAGGGTGGAACCCCTTTCCCCCTCACAGGGGTAGGTATACCGCACTTCTCACACTAAGGCCTGGGAGATGTTTGCAGAGCTAGAACTGCTCAATCTAAAGCACAACTTCCTGACAAGGCCCACCTTCGATCCAAGAAATTAACTTCCCCAAGGTAAAACTCTATCCAATCCACATTCCAAAGATCAAGGACATCTATATCGACCTATATCATGAGGTCGAACTAAGAAGGAAGGATCACTCTCGCTTTATGCCCAGCGGGAGATTATTCAAGATGGTGTGGCCATTATTCCAAAGGTTATCAAACTACCGATCGGAAGTTGATGATGTATCTTGACACGGATGGGGACAACTGGCCGTTTGCTGCAATTGAAACAAAATCACCCTAAACCATTGAAGAGAGGGTCAAAGAAACATTGTGGCGAATAGAACACTGGTGCAGAATGAATGGCCTTATCTACCTCGGAGTAGATTTCACTACATCCCCATTGGGCAACGCACCTGTCAGGCCGAAGCATATGCCAAAGGGCAAAGGAAAGGATAAAGAGGGAGAATCTAGCTCCACTCAAAAAGCTCCTGAAAGCCCACCTTCCGCCGCACAAGAACAAGTTGTGAGTCTGGTATCCCCAGAGAAAGAAGCAGGAAGGTGTTAAAGCGCACATCCACTCAGGGTGTTACCACAGCTAAATTCTAAATTACTGAGGTCCCCTCTTTTCCTTCTCCCTCTCCTCCTTCCCCTCCTTGTGTAACTCAAATGACCATTCCTTTGGTTGTATCTTCTCCCCCATCTTCCATTGTTCCCCCTTCCTCGTCTTCCATCTTCTCTTCTCTCGTGGAGTTGTCCCCCACTATTTCTTCTCTCATCTCTTAGCTCCCTTCCTTTCCCACATCTACCTCCCCTACGATCCTTTCCTCCCATGAGCACTTTCTCAACCTCCCTCTCAATGCCTCCACCAAGTGTCTCTACCCATTTCCCTCATCCACCGCAGTGCTCCCTCTTCCACCTCTCCTGGTCCTGCCCCTAAGTCTAGCATGGATCTCCCAGATCTCGAGCCAACAGAGAGGAAAGTCCCCATTGCACCATTGACTTCTCCGTCATCCCAACAAAGGGGCTAAGAAGTAAAATCCTATAACCCGTTTTTCTCGAGTGCATCAGAGAGAGAGTAATGGAGATCGTGTATCCCGATCCTTCAAAGGATAAAAAGGATCTGTCTGACAGATTATACAGCGACTCCAAGTCACAATGGGAACATCTTCTAAAAGTCTTCAAGGGGAGGCCCTATCGGTGGTGGATGCCCTTGCAAGAAGCTCCAGCAAAGGAGAGAAGAGGTTATTAAAATAACAAAACAAACACCTTCTCCACACCCTGCGAGAAAATGGGCGGTGCACCCCTACAACTACCACCGAAACTCCTAAGGTCCTAAGCCGAGGATAAGATAAACGAGTACACCAAAATTGGTGAACAAGGTATGGTAGTTTCCACAGGGAGATCAGATCCTCAAAGACGAGGAGGTAATTTTCAAGTTCACCAATTGTATCGTAACATCACTTGATGAACAAAGATCTCCAGTGCAATCGGGGACCTATCTTCAAGAGTTGGACCATGCTAGGTTGTAACACAAGATGTTCTAGAAAATGCTTGACCGATCGTCGATGATTTGGTAAAATTTGGCATTTTCAATCACCCAGTGGTACCCGAAGAAGATCCTTGCTTGTTGATTACCCTCGATCGAGGAGTTCGTCCGGAGAAGATTGACAAGGTCAAGGAGGAAGCCCTAGATGTGATGCACCAAATGGAGCAAATTGTTCTAAGAATGTCTCCAGGCTTGCTTACTCCTTCTTTCGCCTTGAGGAAGGTAGACGAAACTATTTAGATCTTCAAGGAGATCGTCTTGCAAGGGCTAGGGCCGGAAGCCACTTTCGACACCGAATGCATCAACAACCTTCGGCTTGCCATGATTTTGTGGGGTTCTGATGGAGGCGAGGCAATGAATATTTCAAGCTCCCTAAAAAAATCAGAGATGAGCGGGAGACTTGTGAGGTCATCGGCGATCATACAAAGGGTCCTTCCCAGGATCAACTTCAGCCAATGATCAATAAATTCATGGAATATCGTACTCGGTTCCACATCACCTCTCTGAACAACAACAGAAGCAAGATACCCCTTTCAAATGAGACGCGATGAATATCCTTCTTCCTCTTGGCTTCCTTTTATAAATATCTAAGAGTATGTTGGTACAAATGATGACCTCATCCATGTTGCACCATGGGATGTTGTCATCCACTGTTTATCCAAAGTCAACATTGACTTTTAGATATTTTGTAGATATTTTGTAATTAGTTGTTGGTCGCTTTTTACCTTCTCTCTTCTCCTTCTTCTATATATACTTGGATACTTGTTGTATTCAAGGAGGTGGATACTTTTTAGATGAAAAATAGAAGTGAGAAGAAAAGGCTTTATAATTTTGTAACAGGAGAAAACATTAATACAAATATTAAGACTTTGTCTTTGAATATGTGTGTTATGAGCATTTAATCTTTCCTATGTGATTTATGCATTTATTATGTTGGATCTATCTCTATTTTTGTCATTTATTCATTTATTGCTTTGTTAAATGTTATGCAAGTAGGTTCACTCTTGTTTACTACCAGCCCAAAACATGAACCCTCGACCTTTACGCTTTGGAATTCATTTCTTTTCTCCCTTCGAATCTATCCCATCTCCTCACTTCACTTCTTTCCCTTCTTTTCATAGTAAACACCCCAACCTGAGGACAAGGTCCCAAACACCCGAAGGAAGAATATTGTGAGACTTGCATGATTCCTCGCCTCGGTAGAATAGCAATAAACCGGTTTCGCTTTTGACTCAAAGAGGGGCTATGCCCGTTTTGGCTCATCTATCCATAGATACCTTGTAACCGATGCATTTTCGGCCCAACAAGTATTATGGAAAACCATAGTATATAACTCCACACTTGAATCTCTTGAACAAAAAATGATCACATGGTAGTGAGTTATCAAAATATAGCAATAGTAGTGAGTTATTAGTCCTCAAAATATAACAATGACAATCATAAGAAAATCATTCACGGTTTTTTTCCCAATGAGCATCACAAGTACATGCATGATATGGATAATGGTCACATAATTAAGGCCATCAAATCAAATCAAACATAGAAGTAATATGGTTATGAAAAAACATAGAAGTATATCATGTGCAATGAAATCAAATCAAACATAGAAGTAATATGGTTATGAAAACCAACATGGATATAATGTATCAAACTAAGTGTGCCACGTACTCTGAAAATATAAGAATAATGTATCAAACTAAGTGTGCATACATATAGGACCACACGCGGTCGCATAAGACTATATATATGGACTATGAAGAATCATGAACTAGGACCAGATGACATATATATATATATATATATATATATATATATATATATATACATGGGTCCTATGAATCTAATCATGAAACATCTTCCTCTCTTGGCCCTACTAGTAGAAGCATGTCCACCACCTGTGGATGTAGTGGAGGGAGATTCCACTATGGATTTCATTTGTGTGGTCCTAGGTGTCTCTAAGTTGGCATGTAACCTACCCTGCACATTCATAAACATCAAGTTTTTAACACCCAAATTTTTAAAATACATTCAAAATTTAGAAACTTAGAAATTTTAATGCATGTGAAATCTTACCAATCTCATAATCCCTATCAATTTGTCGATTGACGCACTACAGGGAAAATAGTAGACTCACGAGGGGTAGGATGCATACAAATAAATAGTTCAAATTAAATATTTCATGTAAAATTTGATAAATTGTAGATAAGTAGTGAGAAAACATTCATCCAAAATTTAAAAATTTGAAAAATTGTACCTGAGTTAGAGGATCTCACCGATGCTTACGGAAACATCTACAACAAGCCTCCACGGTCTTCATATAAGGAGGAGTCTCTGTGACAATCATAAGTTGTACAAACAACATGTAGATCAACATTAATTGAAAATTTTCCAGGAGAATGGTGTTTAAGGTATGAGCAAATTTCTTCCTTAGAAACTTATATCCTTCAATAGGTGACAATGATGTAAATCATATTGATTTGGTAGAGTTTTGGATATGAATGCAAGATGGAAAGAGGACTCCATTATTCAAATGAAAATGTGGGTGTAAAGATAAAGGATATGTTTGTAAAAGAGGTTATGTTTGTCAATGTAACAACTAGGTGTATAAGTGAGATAGTTGTTTATGCCTAAGTAAGGCAATATTGTTGTACTAAGAGGAAAGAAATAGGATTTAGAACGTGTGGAGAGCATGTAGGGATGTAATTTTATCCTCCTCCAAATTTAGATGTTGTTGAGCTCTCTAAGGAGCTAAGAATAAGGTTTCTAGGGAGGCTAGTAAGAAAAAGAGGGAGCTATTTGAGGGATTTGATGATGATATATGGAGGATCAAGATGTAATAGAGCCAATTAATGAAAGAGGAAGACATGTGTTTATGTTGCAGACAAAATTTTGTGTGAATTTTGTTTAAATTATTATTTTTGAATGGATTGTATGTATGTTCCTCTGCTCAAGCCAAAAATATGAGATACATGAGTATTAGCATGAGAAGAGGACTAGTAGCAATAAGGCCTAAAACAAAGAGTTATGTAAGATTGCAAGTGTATGACTGAACCAAGAGTCTAAACACCTTATGATAAAGTAGAGAAGGTGTCTTAAGCATATTCAAGAAGTAATTCATTAAAGATGTGGAATGTATTTGGTATGTAGAACTTGGTTCTAGGCCTCACCAAGTTATATCCATTGTACATGAGAATGCAAATATAGAGAAACTTGATGAATAATAGATATAATATGAGATTGGGTGTATAGAATTGCATAGGGAGTATTGGTGATAAACATGAACCAAGGGACCCATGATATATTTATAAGTGTAGGTAACTTATCCCATATTGTCATCTCTTTGTTGTTTAGAGAGAAGAGGGTTAATAAAGAATGCATAGAACTAACAATGTTGGCAAGGTCAGTTATGCATACATCCTAAGAAGCTAAAAGAGATCCTCAGAGGCAAGGGATGATGGAGAAATCATTAGAGATGGAGTGCTCTAGAAACATGTACTAGCATAGAGGTAAGTTTCCATGATCATGATAAAAGGAGAGTTTGTATATCTAGGAGAGTGTTTACTTAACCCTTGCATCATAAGAGCTTAATGTTATGATCAAATTGTACTAGCTAGAGTTATGGGATTGCAAAATACTAGAGAATTCCACAATTAGAAAAAACGTGTAAAGAGAAACTAACCTGCATAAAAGTCATGTGAGGCATGCCAGTAGCCTCAGTGCCCAGAGTAGATGATGACCCACCAAGCTCCTACATATAAAAGACAAACATATTAATATGTACATGTACACGTGAAACACTATACACAAACATTAATGTGTATTTAATAATAAATGTGCAATCAAATGAAATTTTAAATGTAAGTAACTTGAAACTTACATCTGTAACATGCCCAACTGTAGTAGTTAGCATGTCGACGTCGAATGTGTCCTTCACCGGCTCTTGTTGTTTAAAATCAAAAAAATATTAGTTTTTACATGTATGTATGACGTAATCAAATACATATATATCAAAATATCAAATGAAATAAACTTTTGTATATATATTATATTTATTTTACATTTACCTATGAAAGACCATGATCATTTGCACCGATTCCAAAAACATTTTCCATCATCTCATCTAGAGAAAAGAGATCCATTGATCCACCAAATGATGTCTCACCCACAGTGCATACGACACCACATGATCCGTAGTGGTGTGGTGCACTAGAACTTACACCTCCACTAAGATCACCGGATGTAATTTGGATACTATGTTGGGACCAGTGGTGTCGGTGAGCTTCCTAAATGAATGTAGTGTGTCAATTTACATAACCTCCTTCACCGTAGGACGGATAACTAAAGGCTGTGGGGTTTTTGGGGCATGGGGAATCCTAGGTTAACAAACACATGCACTTGGTCTACTCTATGTGCAGCCACTTCCTCGATAGTAAAACTCAAAAAATTTAAAATAAGTTGGGACCTCGTTAATCACAAACTCACAATATAATTTATTCAAAAAATAGAGAGGAACCTCATTGTTGTTGCATGGTGGGTAATAAAAAACCATCCACCATCGATCTAAAAAAATTGATTCGTCGTCATGGAACCAATGGATTGGGAACCGTTTGCAAGTAGTCGTGGGTGGGAATTGGTTCTCGGGTTAGTAAATAATTCACAAATGTGGTATTTTGTAATTTTTTTGTCTTTTACGACCGCATGGGATAATTTATCTACATACCAACACCTATAATCAGCTCTAAAGGTATTCCATTTATCTATTTGGTTGGTTACGAGTCGACTTAGCTAATCAATTTTTGTAGTTTGTTGGCTAAATTCATGCGGGATGGATTTGTGGCATGATTTTTTCTTATTTTCTAAATAAGGTTCTCAATGGCAATTTTGTTTTGTCAGATTCTTCCAATGATATCACCTTGTATTCTGTTGATTTTGTGAGGACATAAAGAGCCATAGGAGGTAGATTAACATTCGAGGAGGATTTTGAGGAATGTTTTGAGGTTTTTAGAGAATATTTGGATGGTTTGAAGGATTATTTGGATGGTTTGGAGGATTACCATCTATCCGAGAAACTGAAAAAACAAATAAATTTTATACATAAACAAAAAATTGAAAAACCCATGAAAATCACAAAAAAACCTAAAATGTAAGAAATTTGATCAAAATTGAGGGCTTACCTCTTTGTCTTGGTGACATCGTTGAAAATTTCATGATCCGAAGTCCAAAGAGCAATTTGCAGGGGGGTATTCAAAGTGTGAGTTGTTAGTGCAGCGGTGGTACACCTGGGGGAGGAATCACGGTTGAGCGTATGGGTAAAATGGGGAAATGATGGGTTGGGGTTTTTTGGGCCCATGTTATTTTTGTCTCGAGAGGACCACGATAGTAGTTTATAAATTGCGATGTATTGCAGTGGTTTTAGGTTCGGAAATTCCCAAACCTAAAGAAAAGGCAACCCACAATCATGGTTTGAAAACCGTGATCACAATACATGAATTTTGGGTATTCATGTCAAAATTTTGGTCCCCCAACTTGTTGTACTTACCTTGGGGTGAATCAATCCTTACAAGATTAAATAAAATTTTAGATTACTTATTCAAAACACAAAACCACTTTACCATCCATTAATTTTTGCACACTAAAAATATCACATATCACATATGCAATAAACCATGAATCAAGAGAATAAACATAAGACACAATATATAATCGGGAAACCCTAAAGGGGAAGAAAAACCACTAAAACACAATCTTTATATTGATATGTTTCAAATTTAGCGAGGCACCAATCCCACAAGGAGCACCAATTCCAAAGGAGGATACAACCCCAAAATATGATCAATAACCCACTCAATAACCTTAAAATGTTCTTATCTCTAAAATATTACTACCATAATTGATAGATTCCAATTATTCATCTCGCACTTCTTCAAACCCTAGGTGTTCAATCTCACAATCAAGCACTTTCTTCACTTATCAAGGATTAAAACTCTTGATCACACACTTTAAGACATTAATTAGCCTATCACACACTTTATCATACCTCAATACATGCTCACATACCTCTAAAACAACTTCAACCTAGGTTACACTTCATACACACACACAACTAGCACACAAAAGCACCCAAAAGCACCCAAAACTATGCTTTTATAAGCTCCTTCTTGATTCAAATTAAAAATAAAAATTTTCCATCCTTTTTCATGACCAATTCATCTTAAAAAATCCCATATACTTTTCATAACATCTACAAGTGACCCATATAGGTCGGCCTATCCAAAAACAACTTTCCATGCACCAAAAATCCTCAAATCCCCATCATTGGAATGACAAAAATATCCTAACACCAAAACTATTTTTATTTATGCTCTAAAAATCACCACACATGTTTAAAATAACATTTAAACATCATACATGGTCTCAATTATCATTAACTAATCAAATTATTTTGTTTAATGGGCCCAATGGCTAATTTCCTTCACCAAACACATGTTTCCAACACCCTGTCTTCACCTTCTCGACTTCAATGTCACTCAAGAACACCAAAAAATATGACATGTGAAAACTACATGTAAATTTAAATACCTGTAAAACACTCCTAAACAAGTTATATCCCATGAAATATCCATTGGTTCAAACTACAATAACTTTTTTCCTTCACCAAATCAAGTTGCCCAAAAAGTAGTTTTCAAAATGCAACTTGTTAACACCTTTATTAACACTTTCAAGACCTCCAAATGGATTTTTGATTCAAAATTCATCCCTATTCACATTCCAAGTGATTTCAAGTATCACTCAATCCATTTTATGCACTAACCAACTCAATCTTTCAACAAAACTAGTTCTAATCTAAAAATCCAAAAAATATTATTATCCACAAACCGACTTGGAAACCATAAAAAACTCATCATAATGAAAAAAAAGTATATAATTGGAAATATATTTGAATTCATATTTCCAAAACAACTTGAATCACCTCCTAAATCCTCATGTAGCTCTTGTAAAGTCCATTTTACTGAAGGTTGCTTCTAATTGCCCCAAAAATGCCCTTTGACCAGTCAACTTAAATAAAGCATACTTGACAATTAAAATTTATAACCATGACCTGAAACCTCTTTTAACATTGTTAAAAACTCACACAAAACACATGATGGTCATTTAGTTTACAACTCCTTTGGACAACCTTGTTACAAAGTGAACTTTTTCATAAACTAGATTGTTTGAGTGGGGTCCACTCATTACCAAAACCTCTACCATACCTTTATGAAAATTTTAAGGAGTTATATACATTTTCCAATAATCATCTAGGAACTATAAATCAAAACTTTTCAATTAGGAAGAAAATATCATAAACCGATTTCAAGCTAGGGTTTCAAGCACATAATGAGTTGTTTGCCTTCTTAACATTCGTTCATAAAAACCTGAAGATGAAATGACCTCAATATTTTTGAAACCTTCTAAACTCAATGTAGAAACATCCCAAAATCCACAAAGTCTCATGCAAAGTACACAATTTAGGGTGAGCATTAGAAGACCCAACTCAAGATGGAAATGTACTTCTTCTTGACCTTGTTTTTACCAAAAACATCATAACTTGAAAAATACTCATCATGGAAACCTGAAATTTTTCCCACAGCACAAGGAAACACCCTACATACATCTCCAATCATCACCATATCACAAATATCTCTCAATCTTTCCATCCTATCTCATTTTCATAACTAGCCCTTAGGGTTTTTCACTGTAAAGGCTAGGTTCAACTAAAATAACACTATAACTCATCATGAAAACACTCCAAATGGTCCTAACATACTTGGTACATCATAAATAAAATTCCTATATACATCCATGATCTCATATATCTCCACAACTCAATCCCATGCAATCTAACAACCATACTTGGTCTAGATGAGCACCTGAATCATGGTCACCAACTTGTATATGCACCTGCAGCTCATGTGAGTAGTTAATAACTCCAAAATCATTCTCTCTATAATTCTAACATGTTTCTCAAATCACCAAGAATCTCATACAACCATGCATTGTAACCTAGGCAAGCTAGATCACCTGATTGGGCTTGCGAGAACAAGTCATCCTCACTAAATCAACCTATGAAACCAAAAGCATACCTAAATATCCATGATAACATCACTCTTAGAATCATATGATCCTTCACCATCATCCACTTTTTCATTAATGAGGATGTGCATCAATGAAAACACATATGCAACAACATGCCAACAATTTCCCCCTTTATCATTAATGGGAAACCACATGTACTTCTCCCCCTTTTTACATTACTAACAAAGGAATATATGTACCAACATGTTATTCATCTTTCTCGTATTCTTAGAGTCATACTTTGGTTAGAAACATCAACCAAATATCTTTTCTAGCTCAAAACATTTGAAATTTCACACAAAACCTAATTGTTAGCCTTTTTTCAAGCATGTAGACATAAAAATCCCATGGGAAAAGCACATACATCATCTAATATTGCCAATAAACATGATGAAAACATCATCTTTACCTTTTTTGGGCTAAAACACCATTTTCACCTTCTAGCATGCACAACTAGTCAATTTTCACCAAAACTATGTTTTCACCTTCATTCATGACCTATAAGAACACCGTAGTGACCAAAATAGAGGCATACACTTCATAAACATGAAAAAATATTGATTAAAAACCTGATTACATTATTTTGTTATGACTCTTTTGTTAATTATTTTTCCCTAGACTTTAGATGCCCTCATTTGCTCAAAGCTAGTAACGACTAAGTATGAAATGCTCGTGGCGATCTCCACGTGTCTCATAGGTGCATCCCTAAGTTTAAGCATTCAAGTGGGTTCTCAAACTCACAAACACTCCACGTGTCTATCTGACGCATGTTTGATATAGCCCAAAAGGAAGGAGGACCCTAAGTGAGTGTGAGCCCTCCACGTGGCCCGAATGAGGAGTCTAATCAAACAGGGGACTCAGTGGCAATACCAAGAAGGGAGTAGATGCGCAGGATTTATATAAAGGGATGAAATATTTATTCCAAAACCATGAAGGTCAAATATCTGAATTAATAGGGAAGACAGTGGCGTCATTGCATTTAAAATACTAGGGAAGGAGCCAGAAGGATAAGTGTAAGGCCTTATCGGGTGAAAGAAAGGGTGGTAGCTGAAAGTGACAGAGGAAAAAATGTTTCCTATAAAAGGAGGTGAGATACAAGAAGATAAAAAAAGGAGCTTAGAGAGGAGAAAAGAGAGAAGAAAAGAGTTCTACATATTCTGTAAGAGTCTAGCCTTAGTAAGTCTCTGTCGTAAAAGAGAAGTGTAATGTGCTTTTCGAAATCCTTATGTACCCATTCTCTATATGAATAAAGAGTTCTTATTCTGTGCAATCAGATTTTTATGTATGTGTTAAAGCTTTATTCTTTTATAAGTAGTTCTAAATGAATCAGAGAAATTGATCATGCGTAGTGCCCTTAGAATTTCTTTGCTTCGTTTATTATCTAAAGCTCAATCTTTCAGCTTGCTTGTTATTTGCGTTATTGAAATAGTGGATCGTGTTGTGTAGCCCTTCAACTCTTTTGATACGGGTTCCAAGTATTCTATAGTTTTCCTCTCTTTTAAATTTGGCGCATCGCCTATTTATTTCAGTCATTTACATGCTTTCTCTAAACCTACTCCTAAAAACTAGAGAAGATCCAACTTCTTTAAAACCTAGAGGTCACCTTAGGGTGCATGTCTCACCAACCTAAGGTTTCCTATGACTCTAATAGTTCATCTGTAAGGATCATTATCAACAAAACCAAAGATATAATTCTTACCTTCATGTGTGAGCTTGCTTTACTTTTCTAGACACAATGACTTAATTAGTCTCTTGTTTCTTGTTATCATCCTTTATTAAGAACAAAAATCCTACGAGAGGACCTTTCGGTAGTTTTGAGACCAAATTTGACATGCTACAATATACCAAATTCACCCTTTGGTATAACTTTCCATCACTCCCTTGGACTTAGTACAAACATCTCAAGTAGACAAGCATAAAAAAACTTCTTACCTTGTATTCTTGGCATGGATGTATGAAAAACACTTCAACATAGTCCTAAATTCCTTACTTGCTCATTAATAGTCTTCTTTGGATGGAATAATGCAATCATGGACCAAAGCCAAATGAATAATGAAGCAAACACCCACAACATACCTTTTTTTCCTTGAAATCATCAAACCAACTTTGACAGGCATACATTCATGCTCCCCCTGTCTTGATGAACACCCATACAACTCTGAGAAACATCTTGATCTTCATTCAACACTCTTAGCATCCTATTAGACATATCGAGGTCTTGATCTACCAACTTATGACTTAAACATGACTTAATTTTCCAATTCATTCACAACTCCTCAATCTTAATACCTTTCTCGGCCTAAATAATCATTTGAGACAATGTATCCTCTTCAAGATCACCTTCATCATTACTAAACAAGCACCTCTGAAGCCTTTAGGATGTACTTTTGGAGAAATAATGAACATTCCTAGTAGTCGTATCATAATCCAAAATTCACACTCTTACACATAGGTATGATATACACTTCTTAGAACTTTTAGACCACTTTAAATGCATCTCAAAATGTCATAAATGAGATTGACACATACCTTTCACATGTGGAACTACCTTTACAAAATTGTAGCACTTAACCTTTTACTCACTTTGTCTTGAAGCAAGCGGACATCAAGCACTCTCTTCATACCAAGAAAATTAGGCAAAATTATATCTTGCTTTTGAGATAGCCTACATTTTTATAGATCTTTAGATAGGATCAAGAGCATCTCAATACACTTCTTACTTGTGGAAGTGCATGCTCTACCTCTTTGTAAATGCCTTGCTCCTATAAAGACCCATTTTCACATCTAAGGCGATAATTGTACTATATCAATTCTAAGGTTTCATCTTTGCACAACTCACGTCCTATTGTATTTTAAAACTACATAGACCAAATTCTTGAATTATAAAATCCCATCAAATAAGATGTAGAATTAGCTTCCTACCTATAGATGCTCAAAAATGAGCTTTGAGATCATTGATACCTAATATTTACTAATATTGGCCATCATTCGTTAAGGGATAACCATGTGGATGCACTTGAAAACATATTTTTCAACTCAAGAACCCTGATGACATACTCACCACTGAATATTCATGTTTATTAAGTCTTCATCTTCATCAAGAACAAAGAAAATTATTCAAACATACTGTAGCATTCATTACCTCTCCATTAATATAGTCATGGAGTAGTTCACACCTACCTTTATAGTGATCTTCACATTTAAGTGAGATGAATCATGTAGAATCAGCTTAACTTATCATGAACACAATCTTAATCCCAATTTACACATATGCATGTCAACTTGGAAGACTCGGTGTAAAACCAAAGAGATATATATAGGCATGTGACAAATCATACATACACAAACCCAGTCTGGAAGCCCCAAAGGTCACATAAAATCCAAGCATGCTATATTTTACCTTCCATCATCAACTTACACATAGCCATAGATTTCACATTATTCTATAAGCCCAATAAGCTCGAGAGAAATCATTACGAGTCTCACAAGTACCTTCTTTATCATCAAGTCCACAGATCATAGATAATAGCCCTTGAAAAATTGAAAAACACATCTAATTTTGAAAGCACTCATCTTCATAGAAGAATCATACTAATTTTGGCACCCATTTGGCCATATTGCTTCTCTATAAGCCTTGTATCATGCCCTTTAGGAAAACTTACCCGGTTTACATATTCTTCCTTTAGTAATTAGGTCTCTTGAGCATCAAAATTGCCAACTCATACTCTATCATAGATTCCCAAGAATCTAGGAAATTTTATGACCTCAACCTCTTGAATCTTGAAGACCTCCTTGTCCAGATGATTTGCACAAAAATTTAGCACTTCACTCCACCATTTGATCCTTGAACTTTCACATTCCATCTAGTACTTATAAGAACCTAATCATGAAAGAGAAGCTACAAGAATGCTTAAATTTTGAATTCAAGAGCCCAAACTTGATCATCGACACTCGATATATAATTCTTTAAACTCCTTAGCACTCATTGACATGATTTGAAGGCATAATTAATATTTTCCTACCTGAAACCATCTTTGCTTGCATTGACATCCTTCAAGAACATTTGCAAAGACCTTGCTCTTCATAATGTTTGATCAAATAATCATGTTTGATATCCTATCACATCTTCAAACCCTATTTTCAATGCATTAGAACACTTTGACATTATGATGAGCACTTCATATGGATCATTTGGGCTTTGACAACACAATAATACTATGACAGATCAATGAATGGCCTAGTAAACTAGAAGAGACTCCGAAACCATGACCACTTGACAATTGTACTAGTCATCAACTTAGACCAAAATATGACTTTATGACTGATTGAAAATACATAACAAGCCCTTTCTAGACATAACAACATGACTTATTCACTTATTGAGTCATCTCAAACATACACCTTTACTTAGACAATGCAAACTTAGAATTCATGAACTCGGACTCACATCAGGACCACAAGACATATATTTTGACATAAACAACATGAGAAACCAAATTTGAACCATAAGAAACATGTTTAAAAACTTGAAGATGTATACCTTGACTTCATGGAGGAGACACACTTTGACTCACACAACTCCCCCTCACTCCATGATTCATATGGGTCGATATACCTCTAAGAAACATAATAGAGGCATATGAACACCATGAAGACCTAAAAGAAGGTATTAAAGAGGTCCCAAGCCCTATTATACACTTGAAATATTTTGTCATTATATTTCCTCTTATCTGAAATTTGAATTGTCCCTTTCATTCCATCAACATTTTCTCTTAATGAAACACCATGATCTCTTTTAGGTTCCCACACTCTTCCTTGGTTGTAGTTATTCATTCTAGGCATTTGAAAGCTACCTCCTTACACAGAACCTGAAAAAATGAAAGAATACTCTTGCCATTCATTACAGGTTGTAACATACCATTGAATTCTTCCTCTTGTGACCTTCATCTTGACTAGGTGGATCATACAAGAAAAATATAGCAACATGACCTTATTCATTGCAATTGTAGCACACCACACTCTTAGAAAACTCACTTATATTGTCCCTCCATGGATGATCATCTCTAGAGTAATTTCTACACTCTTTTTCCCTATGACCAAAGCCATTACAAGTAAAACAATGACCATTGAAAGATCTCTCATACCTTGAAGCATTAGGCTGCCTAATTGGCCTTGATTTCACATTTTATTTGATGAGATTTTCTGTTAGGGTAAACTTATTTTACTGTAGTAATTTATGCATTGTATTATTACCTTTGGTAATTAGTTGATTATTTTTATATAATTTTATAAACCATATTTTTCATTTTATTCACATAGGATTATCTATTACATAGTTGTAACAAATACATTTGTTTGTATTAATTATTTGTGCTTCCCGTATGTAGTTTTGGAAGCTTATGTAATTAGGATTATTGTTGCACATGTGTAACATCCTTCTCTATTTGTATCTGGTTATTCAATATCTATAAATATTATAGCATGCACTAATGTACTTAGATTTTCTTGAACATTAATAAAATTTTCAGGCTTCCGCCCATGTTCTACAATTTCATTTGGTACCAGAGCAGGTTGAAGCTCTTGGTTAGGTTGGAGAGAGGTTATAGAGGAAGAAGTGTCTTGGAGAAGATATTTACTTTCAGGAGAGTATTTGTTGCCTCTAACAATTTCTCGGACATCCCTATATCCCTCTCTGTTTAGTTCCAGTGTTTGGAACACAAATTTATTTTTACACTTTGGTGCCCCTACACCAAAAAATGAAAAGAAATTTTATATATATATATATATATATATAAATTATATATATATATCATTTTCCCCATTAGGGTTTTCTCCTCTAAATATAGAGGACTACATAGTATACTATTTTAGCTAGTTTTGGAGGCATGTGTGTTGAATTCAAGGCCAAAATCTGACCGAACTCTCCACATAGATCAAACCGAGCTTGTTCGAGACATAGGCGAAGTTGCATTTGCATTGAGCAATCGAGTTGTTTCAGAGCTCTACATCCGACCTCATGACCGAGCTACTGGGACGAGGTTACATTGTTTGAAATTCGAGCTAAATATCGGTGAGCCCACCTTGGCGACATCTCCCACACATCGAGATGGATTCACACAAGCATCAAGTGAGTTTTGAATCGACCGAGTCGAGCCTTGTATTTGGAGACGTATTCAAATATAATGAACCTTGCACCAATTTCTGTAGATCGAGTTGTGTCTATACGTTTGGCGAGTTGTGAAGATCAAGTCACTACCTCTGACGGTCGATTTTCTTATTAAATGCATTGACCCATTTGAAGAGCTCTCAAACCGAGCCCTTCCAACCGCCTACCGTGCTTTCTATTGTGCAGCGGCCAAAGAAGACCGAGTGAGCTCTGCGACCTGGCCAAGTTCTGTTCAAATACCAATCTTTGCAGACAAAAGGTGAGTTTTCTACGGTTGAGTCCCCATGTTTCCATGTCAAGCATCATGCCATTACCGAGGCCATCAATCCATAGCATCCAACGACCCTGCACACGAAGCAAAATGCAGAGGAGATAACAACAAACTAAAACAAATAAAAGACATGGTGGCCACATAACAAACATAACATAGGATAACATGTACGGCAATCAAATACGAAGTGAAGCGGATTCCCAACTAACCCTAATCCACCTCAATCTCCAACGAATTCCATGTGGATATCCAGTCAAGCCACGCGGCCATTTACCAGGTTAGCATATTGAGCATATATTTAAATATAAATTTGTTCAATTCATTGCACAAGCGCTAAGAGCGTCGGGTTGGTTAAGTGGAAAGATTTGGGAGTGAGAGGTGTAGGGTTCAAACCCCACCTCAAATACAAAATTTTATAAGATTTGAATTTAGAGGGAGATTTGGAAAAACCGCCAACTTTAGAGGCCCACTAAACTGCTTAGCAGTCTCTAAACTCCCTACCAATTTTAGAGGAAAAAAACCTAATTTTGGGCTGAAATTTTTTTTTCTCCTAAACTGCCTATTTTTTTATTCTGAGCAACATTTTCCAAAGGAGGGATGATTAAAAACTTATTTTTTAGCCTATTTTGTGGTTTTTTTCTCAAAGAGTCGTATTGAGCTCTAGAGGCCACAGGGCCTCACAAAACAAAAAAATAATTTTCCTGCCATTCAATTTTTCTGCATATTGGATGAAATTGTAATATTTCAGTGTATTTTTCAGTGCATTGTACTAATTTGCAAGTTTCCATATTCAACCACAAACCATTGTAATTGCTTTAAAACTGATAGAGATTTGTAATAAAAATAATAAAAATTTGGTTCTGTATCACTCACAAGATCTTCGGATCTCATTCGCAGCATTCGGTATATATAGTGCCTCTGGGAAGCGCTTACGGTAAAGTCGTAAATCATGACTACTACTACACTTAATGCCTAATATAGCTACAATAATGTCATTTGGGCATCGACCCTTTAAATCGATGGGGAGTAATAAGGACACAGTGTACACACTTTGAGCACTCTCATCCGTATGTGAATGATTACTTGATGTAAATCCATACACTAAAATGATCTGAGTATATAGCAAAGTTACATGCGCCTCTGAGGGTATTTCTTTGAGTTATTTTCAATAATCACACAGACCCCTTTCACTACTATCTTGGTACTACGTATCATATTCTTTCATGTATGTTAATGCCTCTTTCATGTATTGCTTTGAGTATATAGAAAGGGTGAGCTTCTTCCACGTACCGACATGTATATCGGAAGGGCACGTATATAGAAAGGTTCGGTATATCGGACTGATGGTATATAGATTGGGAGACCATATACCTAGAGTGATAAGAGCCTTACCCTTTGTCAATTGATTACTGCAAAATGGGAACCAATGCCCCCAAGTTCTTTCTTCCAGATTCACAACTTCTAAGAGGAAATAACTATGCAGCATGGAAGAAAAAAAATCAAAACACAACTTGAGTTTGAAGAGATTTGGAATGTTGTGAATGGTTTTGTAACCAGATCAACAACTAATACAACACAACAACAACAGTTTGATAGATCCAATCAGAAGGCCAAGTTGATAATCTTGTTTGTAGTGTCCGACAACGTGTAACCCCACAATCGAGATGCAAAATCAGCCAAAGAAATATGGGATAAGTATAGCACAGTATACGAGGCCAAGAACAAGAATGTAATACTAAATTTGCAAAGTCAATTACACACACTAAAGTTCAAACAAAATGAGAAAATAAAAGATTTTTAAGAAGAGTTGTAGAATTAAGGGCTTCACTTCTATCCCTGGAGAGGATGTCACTAATACTCTCATTCCCATTGTTCTAAGAGCACTCCCTCCTTCATACCGCATTTTTGTGACGACACTAAACTTGTCAAATCATATAGTTACCTTTGAAAAGTTGGTGAATCTACTGCAATAAGAGAAGCTATGTACAACAAAGATGACGAAGAGGAGAAGGCACTATCTTCTCATTAGAAATGGAAAGGAAAGGAAAAGGAAAACCTAATTCCTCTCAAAAGTCCCAAACACAAAGATCAACAAGGGGACAAGCAATAAAAGAATAAATTTCCTATCTGCAAAAGAGGACATGAGTTAAAATATTGTTGGTTCAATACCTATAAGAAAGGTTCATCAAGAAACTCTAGACCTCAAAATCAACAATCTTATAAGGGAAATTCTAACTACAATCAAGGGAAAAAGAAGGGGAACTGGAAAGAAAACCCCATCAACAAGGAAATATAGCTAAGTAAGAAGAACATTTAGATAATGAAGACTTCTTGTACACTTCTCAATCAAGTGAACCTTCCACGTCATCTAGTGATGTTTTGTATGTTGATTTAGGAGCCACTCGATAGATGACCAGGACATAGAGACTAGTTTACTTCAATAAGGTACACACCTTTAAAAAACCATGTTTCATTAGGTGATGATTCTTCTTACACAGTACGGGGATTGGAAACATTTCTCTACCTCTTAGTTCACGTAATTGTAGACTATCATATGTATTATATGTCCTTGGGTTGTTAAAGAATATTCTTTTGGTCAAAACTCCTAGATCACAATTTGAAAATTGAATTTAATAGTCATTCTAGTAAGAAAATGTATTCAGTTTGAGACAAATCACAAGGCTCAAAAATAGTTGCAAAAGTCTCAAATGTGGGACGTATGTTCCAACTTGATTTTGTCCACAGAGATGATGATTAGGCAAGAATTGAGGCATCGAGACTTGGTCACATTAGTTTCAAGTATCTCAAACACTTCACCAATATAATATGGTAAAAGGATTTCCATCTCTCTAGAAGGATATAGATAAGTTTCCTCATTACCTAGCAGGTAAACAACATAGAGCTTCATTCCATAAGAGTACTTATCAAGCTCATGGTAAGCTTGATCTGGTTCATACCAATATTTGCATTACGATGCAACCAAGTCATCTAGATTTTAGTACTTCATGCTTTTATGTTGATGACTATTCGATAAAAATGTGGATATATTGTCTTCGTAAGAAAAGTGATGCTTTTGAGACCTTCAAGAAGTTCAAAGTGGTTATTGAGAACGAGATTGGTCATCACATCAAAACTATCCACTCCGAGATCGAGGGGGGAATTCTTCAATAATGAGTTCAAATCCTACCTACAAGCTCATGGAATTTGTCGATAAATGCCTCCTCCACACACACTTTGCAGACATAATGGTGTTGTTGAGAGAAGAAATCATACTATCATGGAAATGGTACATTGTATGATCGATGATTTTGGATTAACGAGAACATTTTGGGTAGAAGCAAAAATACAATTGTTTATTTTTGAACATAGTTCCCATAGTTGATCTTGATGGAGTAATTCCATTTGAAGCATGGTTGAAGAAGAAACCATCTGTTTACACCCTCATAGTATTTGAGTGCAAAGCAAGCATGCACATACCCAAACAGAACATAAATAAGTTAGATATGAAATCATAAAAACTCATCTTCATTGGCTACAGTGAAGAGACTCTTGGGTACATATTTATGGATCTAAAGATCAGGAAAGTCTACACCAATAGAGATGTTGAGTTTTTTTGAGAAGAAGGAAGCAAAGACTCCTCCTCCAGACTCACCTAATGTATATTTTTCACCTATTGTAAAAATAGAAGCTGATGTTCCCGATGATGACATTGATGATGGGGATGATGGTGATGATCAAATAGAACCATGATCCATGGGAGCAATTCAACATATGCCCAAGTGGTATACTAGCATGATACAAGATGTAAAATTAGATGCTCCACCAAATACATCAACCACTAGACCATGGACTCACAATAAAACATGAGAAGAAGTAAAATTTTCTTTGATGAGTAGAGTTATTGAATTTTATGAGTTGTCTATAGTCCAGGAATCCCTATAATCAAAATCTTGGAAAGATGTCATGGATGCTGAGTATCAATCAGTGATGAAAAACAACACTTGTCACACATTGATCTTCCACCAGGGAAGAAACCCATGGATATTCAAAACAAAGTACAAAATAGATGGGACCATAGACAAGTACAAAGTGAGACTAGTAGCAAAGGGTTATGTATAAAAAGAAGGCATAGACTATGAGGATACATTTTCTCTCATAGCTAAGATCAAAACGATCAAGATGATCTTTGCTCTAGTTATACAATTTGGTTGGAAATTCCATCAAATGGATGTGAAAAGTGCCTTTCTAAATGGATATTTACAAGAAGAATTCTACATGACTCAACCTGAGGGATATGTTTTACCTGGTCAAGAAGCAAAGGTATAAAGACTCAGGAAATCTCTGTATGGCCTTAAATATGCACCACATGGACTTAGTACAACATAGATTTGTCAGAAATCCATGCGATCCCAATATCTACCTCAAAAATAAAGGGGGATATTGGGATTTTTGTTGTCTATGTCGAAGATCTAGTCATCATTGGTAGTTTAATGAAGATGATCAATGCAGCGAAAGAAATATCTTAACCTCTCGTTTGACATGATAGATCTTGAGTTGATGTACTATTGTCTTGGATTGGAAGTATGACAGAAAGAGAATCACATATTTTTTCTTAGTTGAATTATACCAAGACAATGCTCAAGAAATTTAGGATGATGGATTGCACACCTATTGCTATACCTATGGAGAATAGATTGCAGTTATCTCGTTCAGATCCATCTCTATGGTAAATGCAACTCTCTATCGGTAGTTGATTGAGAGTCTCATTTATTTCACATACACTAGACCATATATCAACTTTGCTATGAGTTATCTATCCAAGTTCATACAGGAACCCTAAGTTTTTCATTGGAATGCAACAAGGTGAATCTTGAGATATCTCAAGGAATAGTATATTTTGTCTAGAATACAAGAAGAATGAAAACTTCTTCTTAAGAGGATATTCGAATTCGGATCATGCGGTAATATTGATGACAAAAATTCACTTCAGGATTTTATTCTTTTGGGATCTAGGGACTGATATCATGGGGAAGTAAGAAACAAACACTTTTTTCTCACTCTTCTACGAAGTTCCGAGTATCGTTCGTAGGTGAAGCTATCTATGAAGCAATATGGCTATGTTGCATACTTGAAGGACTTGGAATACCACAAGATAAACCGACCACCTTGTATGTTGATGATGAAGTGTTATCAAACTTGTTCGTAATTTATTTTTCATGAAAGAACAAATTAATTGAGGTACAAGTGATGTCTTGAAAAACAATATATAACTTTAGGCTTTTCCCAAAGATGAACAATGAGCGATATCTTCACAAAGTAACTTGTACGTGACAAGTTTGAGTTTTTCATGTCCAAAATTAAGGGGGGGAATGTTAGGGTAAACTTATTTTACTATAGTAATTTATGCATTGTATTAATTACCTTTGGTAATTATTTGATTATTGTTATATGGTTTTATAAACCATATTTTGTCATTTTATTCACGTAGGATTATCTGTTACATAGTTGTAACAAATACATTTGTTTGTATTAATTATTTGTGCTTCCTGTATGTAGTTTTGGAAGCTTATGTAATTAGGATTATTGTTGCACCTGTGCAACATCCTTCTCTATTTGTATCTAGTTGTTCAATATCTATAAATATTGCATTTTGTACTACTTTTACTTAGATTTTCCCGAACATTTATAAAATTTTCAGGCTTCCACCCATGTTCTACAATTTCATTTTCCTTATTCTCTTCCTTGATGCTAGCTTCACCTACTTCCTTTCTTGGAACCATTTTTCTTGCTTCACTTCCTTGCCTTTAGATTCCTCTTTGAAGCCAAAACCAACTCTATCACCTGTTGATCTTTGTTTTCCAAGTAGATCATCTAGATCATTGGCACTTTTCTCAAAATTCTGAAAGGACATAGTCTTCTTGCTATCCTCTAGTATCTCATCCCTTAGGAAATCTATATCTTCTTCAAATTTTGAACACACACTTTCTTTATCTTAAAAATTGAAACAAGATAATTTACCTTTTATTCTAGCAATCTGATTGACTCATTTTGCTTGCTTGACTCAGCCTTGTACTTATCTTCTAGCTTGTGAATTTGATTTTCATATTCCTTGACCTACAAAATCAGCTTCTTATTCTCTTTTTCAATATGCTTTAGTTCTCTTTGAATTCCTTCAAGATCATATTTGTCTTCCACTTCATCTTCATCAGAATAGCTGCAATAACCTGATATGAAATATCCTAACAATGAAGATTCATCACTTGAAGACATTTTTACATCATTAGTCATGAATAATACCTCATTTCCTATATCCTCATGATCTGATTTAGATTCGAATCTGAAACACCACTACTAGCATCAAATAATTCATCATCTTCCTTTGTATAAAAACTTCTTTTTTCCTTCTTCTTATAATCAAACTTCTTAAAACTCTTCTTACCTTTACCAAATTTGTAATTTTTCTTTCTATGATCACCCTCATGATCTTCATCATCTTCCTTCTCATGCCTATGAGGACATTTAGCAGCAAAATGACCTACTTCACCACAATTGAAACATTTGAATGGAATTTTACCATTGTACTTACCAGATCCAAGTTTTAATCTTCTAGCCATCATAGCAAAGATCTCTTCATCTTCAATTTCAAGAGTAGCATCATCATCCTTCACCTTCTTGCATTTATCCTTCATTTCAGATTTGAAATCAATCTCTTTCTTGGATGGTTTGGAATCACCTATTCTCATCTCATAAGTAGTCAAAGTACCATGTAACTCATCCATCTTCAAAGTAGTTAGATCATTTTCCTCTTCTATAGCAGATACTTTAGAATCAAACTTAGGAGTTAGTGACCTCAAAATTTTTTGAACAATAACTTCTTCTTTCACATCTTCACCTAACCCTTTCATACTATTGACCACTTTTTCAACTCTAAGAAGATATGCAACAATAGACTCGTCATTATTCATCTTAAAGACTTTAAAATTGATTTATAAAGGTTTGAAGCTTAGAAATTCTTACCTTTGAGTCACCTTCATACAAAACTTGTAGTTTCTCCCATGCCTCTTTTGTTGACTTATAGTGCATTACCTTTCCCATATCAGATTCACCAAGGCCATAAATGATGGCACTAAAATCCCTTGAGTTATTACTAAATGTCTTCTTTTCTTATTTAGTAGTTAGAGTAGTGGAAGGAGTATATCGATTCTCCACAACTTTTCAAACATAAAAACCTATGGCCATGATATAGGTACTCATCCTCAAGCTCCAAAAATCATAATTCACATCATCAATTAATGATTCCTACCAGTAGAGGAACCACTCGCCATTTTTGTGCTTCAAGAATATCCTTACAAGTGATCAAAATTTTCAAAAGGACTTGTTATGATACCAATTATTTGAATCATAGTGGATTGAGAGGGGGGGTAAATCATTCCTTACACAATTAAATCAGATTTCAGATTACTTATTCAAAACACAAAACCACTTAACCATCCATTAATGTGTGCACACTACCAAATATCACATATGTAATAAACCATGAAGTGAGAGAATCAACACAAGACCAAAAATATAAGTGGGAAACCCTCAAGGGAAGAAACACCACTAAAAATATATTTATATTGATATTTTTCAAGTTTAGTGACGCACCAACCCGACAAGAAGCACCAACCCCTAGTTTAGTAGAGCTACAACCCTAAAATAAGCACCAACCCCTAATTTTGTGGATAACCAACTCCATAAGGAGGATGGAACCCCTCAAGATGATAAATCACCTTAAAATTTTATGATCTCTAAATTATTTCTACCACATTTGATAGAGACCAATGATTCAACTCACACTTTATTTAAACCCTAGGTGTTTAATCTCTCACAATCAAACACTTTCTTCACTTATTAAGGATTCAAAATATTTCTCACATGCTTACATAAAGACTCAAAATTTCACACACTTTATCATCCATTGATACATGCTCATACTCTGCAAAATAACTTCACCTAGGTCGCGGTTCTTGCACACAGACAACTAGCTCATAAAGCACCCAAAACCATGTTTTTATAAGCTCCATCTTGATTCAAATCCAAAATAAAACATTTACTCTCATTTTTATGACCAATTTATCTTTTAAAAATACCAAATAAATTTCATAACAGCTACAATTGATCCATATAGGTTGGCCTAGCCAAAAATAATTTTACATGCACCAAAAATACTCAAATCCCCATCATTGTGATGAAACTCTCCTAACACCAATTTTTTTATTCATGCTCTAAAAATATCCACACATGTTTAAAATCATATTTAAACATAATACATGGTTGTAATTATCATGAACCAATCAAATTATTTTGTTTAATAGGCCCAATGGCCCATTTCTTTCACCAAACACCTCTTTACAACACCCTGCGTCTTCACTTTTGGCTTCAAGGTCACTCAAGAACACCAAAAATATGGCATATGTAAATAAATTTACAACTATCTTAAACATGTTAGATCGAATGAAACATCCATTGGTTCAAACTACAACAATGTTTTCCTTCACCAAATCAAGCTACCCAAAAAGTCATTTCCAAAATGCAACTAGTTAACACCTTCCCGAAAAGTTTCAAGACCTAAAAATGGATTAATTGGATGAAAAATTCATCCCTCTTCACATTACATGTTATTTCAAGCATCACCCAATCCATTTCATGCACTACCCAACTCAATCTTTCAACGAAACCATGTTTTGTCCTACAAAGCCAAAAATATTATTGTCCACAAATTGACCTATAAACCATATCAAAAATGATCATCATGAAACAAAAATTATATCACTGGAAATATATATTAATTATATTTCCAACACAACTTGAATCACCTCCTAAATTCTCTATAGCTCTCCCGCAATGTCCATTTTATCAAGGCTACTTCTAACCGCCTAAAAATGCCCTTTGACCACCAACCTAAAAGAAGACTACTTGACAATTAAAATTCATCACCATGACCTGAAACATCTTTTTAAATCAATAAAAAATTACAAAAAACACACAATCATCATTTAGTTTCCAACTCCTTTAGACAACCTTATTACAAACTAAACTTTTTCGGAAATAGACCTTTTTGAGTGGGGTCCATTCATTTTTAAGGGACTATACCTTGTTACAAAAAGTCTCAACAGTTAGATCAACCTAAAAATCAGCAAAAAGAATATGAATCCAGATATTATAATAAGCCCAACAATAGTCAAAAGAGAATCAACTAATAAAAAGCAAAACAAGGATATAACTACAACTAAGCAGCATAAAAACAACATACTTTTAGAAACAAAACAACAACTTGAACTCATCCATCCTTCCCAGGAGGTATTATTTCTTCAAATCCCTATCAATCCTTGATTTGATCATCTGTAGGGAGGTAAAAAGTGCCAGAGTGGTGATGTGTTGGATCATTTACGTTCATTTCTTGAGATGACTTGATTTCTTTCCTTTTCTCGTACCCCCAAATATCTTTGGGGACTCCACTCAACATTGTGATGTTTCTGACATGTTGATCAAGAAAATCACTTATAGCTTTGAATATGGCCATATTGTGATCATGTCTATCCTTAGACCTCCCCATTCTATTATCCATGGAGTTCAATTTTTTGTATATTTCATCAGTTTGATTTGTTCCAAAACCCACATCCTCATTCATCTTTTGTTTCCCCTTTTGCTTATTCAACTGATGCAGTTCTTTCTTGATACTTTCTACCTCATTTTCTAGTATATCCATTCTAGGAGAATATTTTTCCCTCTCTTGTTTAGAAACATTGTCCTACCTTATATTACTGATGTGCAAAATATTGTGAACCATTTCCATATCCTTATTACTCCTAAGAACACGGTCAGAGGGAGGTGGGGTCGCTTTGGAGGGTGATGGTGAAGGTTTTTGGGGTCTACTCATTACCACAACCTCTACCATACCTTTATGAAAATTTTAAGTATTTATATACATTTTCCAATAATCATCTAGGAACTATAAATCAAAACTTTTCACTTAAAAATAAAATATCATAAACCAATTTCAAGCTAGGGTTTGAAGCACATAATGAGTTGTTTACCTTCTTAACATTTGTTCATAAAAACCTGAATATGAAATGACCTCATTATTTTTTAAAACCTTCTAATCTCAATTTAGAAACATCCTTTAAATCCTTAAGGTCCCATGCAAAGAAAACAATTTATGGCGAGCATTAGAAGACCCATCTCGAGCTGAAATGCACTTTTCTTGATCCTATTTTACCAAAAACATCATAACTTGAAAAATAATTATCATAGAAACATGAAAATTTTCCCACAAGACTAGACACACCCTAAATTCATAGCCAATTATAAAAATTCCACAAATAGCTCTCAATATTTCCATCCTATCACATTTTCATAAAACTAGCCCTTTGGTTTTCGCACTATAAGGTTAGGGTCAACTAAAAGAACACTATAACATGAAAACACTCCAAATGGTCTTAAAATACTGGTACATCATAAATGAACTGCATAAATGGATCCATGAGCTCATATAGCTCCAAAACTCAATCTCATGTAATCTAACCATACCGGTCAAGATGAGCACTTGAATCATGGTCACCAACATGTATCTACACTATATAAATCAGGTGAGTGGCCAAGCACTCCCAATAAATTCTCTCCATCATGTTAAAATTCTTCTCAAATCACCAATATTCTCATACAATCATACATTATCAATGCTAGATCACCTGATTGGGCTTGCAAGAACAAGCCATCTTCACTTAATCAACCTGATGCAACCAAAATCATACATGAATCTCCATGAGAAAATCACTCTAAGCATCATCTGACCATACATCATCATCCACTTTTTCATTAATGAGGTTTTGCATCAATGACAACACCTATGCAACATCATGCCAACATTGTTAATCTTCTACTTTTTAAGAAACTTTGTAGTGACTCATTTTTATAATTACACTTCATCATAGATATGTACCTCATCGGGCTGGTTGCTTGGACCAATTTTAATAGGATTCTTAATTTTTTATGTAATCCTCTCTAAGTTTCACTTAGGGCGTTATTTGTGCAATACTCTATATGCGCTAATATTAAGTTGAATTAGGTTAGATTAACTATAGTTAGTGTACCTTATGCACATCTCTAGGATAATAATATGAAATTATTGTTTAACAAGACCTTACGTACAAGTAACCTAATCTCAAAACCTAACCCTAACCTCATATTATTATCTATATAACAATGTAAAGAGATAGTGTTAAATGTATATTTGTGAGAGATGTTGGCTCTCCCTCACATTAGTCTTCAAAAATATTAAAATGGGGAGGGTTGTTGGCCCTCCCCACATTAGTGCTTTAATATATTTGGGATTTACAAGTTTTTATATATTTTTCTCATCCATACATGTAGGTTACAATATTTAATGTTCAATCAACTAATTCTAGCACTAATTCTTTCATATTACATAAATAAATATGAAACATGGAACACATGCCATACAAGTACCCTATATTTTTAATTCTTCCAAAATAAACTAACAAGATGTTTAAGGGGTCCATAACAAGGAAAATAGGGATTTTAGATCTAAGATCATGGATTGGAGTAAACCTAATTAGAAAAATTCAAATTTGAAGAAGCATGTGTAGTTAAATTCAATATTTCAATAGTATACAAAAGCATGGGTTCACCAAGATGTAATATGAATTAATGGATAATGATCAAACTACAATATAAATATCCATTACATTTTACTAATTGAGTCAAATGAGCATGAATAATTTATATTAATAAAATCCATTTTTTCTCGTGATCTCGATGACAATCATCATAATGTAACAATTGATTTATGATACAAATAGAATTACAACTAGAAATTAAACAATTATTCTAAGGAATATAGAATTTTCAAGGATCATTTTGTAACCTCCGAAGACTTACAAAATGTAGACACAAAATCTATGCACTTGATTTTATTTCCATGTCCTAAAGCATACTAATGTATTCATGATTCCTAAGAAAGAAAACTAGTGGTTAACTTCTCTTGGGTCTTTTACTTTATCGATTTCACTTTTATTGGATTTACATATTTTAATTCTCTTCTTCCGAACTTTATTGGTTTATATTTTATGGCCCTATAAACTAGTGCCCAATTAGTAAAGGATCACCCAGTGCTCCTGTCCCTCTTGGGTACTCATGTCCCTCCTTTTCTTCTTCTTCCCCTTTTGGGTCTCTTTTACTTCTTGGTCACCTTTTAAACTTTAGTTGAGGCCTTATGTCATAATTGAAAAGATAGGGTGTGGCGTCTATCGTCTTGCCACTCTTCTTGAAAAACCACTCAAGAATCCACTTAATTTCATGCACCTTAAATGATATTATGCATAAATGTATTTCATTTTTGTTACCTGATGACGCACTCTTGTTCTACGGTTCATACTTGATTGTTGAGAGAGTGATTTAATTTAATTTGAATTAATTGTAAATATTATAGAGTCATTGCTATAAATTATAAAATAAGGAAATGAAATAAACAAGCTAAGATGTAATATTTAAAACCCCAAGAAAATAAGAGGGGGAGAGGACTTTACTAATTTATGCTTGATCCGGAACTAATATGAACTAGGAAAAGTTTTGAATAGGTTGGGAAGAGTGTTCTTACTACTTACAATAAATTATGGAAATCATGAATGAATCCGCACACAAGTGCCCACGGAAGGATAGGGACACCCAGCACTAAAGACTACTTATAGGCACATATGACTACGCAAATGCTTAGAGCCTGATTTCTATAGTTTCGTAAGATCTTTTTTGTTGGTTCCTATTGATCACCTGAGATTCACACAATGATTTTCGAGGGTACCTGTAACCTGTCAAAATATAAGTTCACCAACATAAGCCCACAAACCACATCAAACCTAAAAATAAATATATAATATGGGCAAGTCTTATCGACCCCAGGATCACCCCAAGAGTGAAATTACCACCGAGTGTTGCACTACATCTCAGACTCCATGTAATTCTAGTGTGTGTGTGTGTAGAAATTGTGCCCTTGGATGCCCTTGTGAAAGTTGCACTTGATAGTGGATTGTAGCTAGAATGTAGAAAAGTAGTAGAATGTTTAGATAAAATATAATGAACTTCCCCTTCCTATGTCATGTATTCAGATTTGATGCAGCCCTTATCCCTTGAATGGATGCTAAACGGATGCTTTAGAGTGCTTTAGGTTCCTTTTGGATGCAAGCTTAGGTGATGATAGTAATGATTAGTACTTGGTCCTTAATTTTGAATACATAACTATGTATTTATATGATTCCCTTGTTTAACTTTGTAATTGATCCACCTGGAAGGCTAACCCATAAGTGAAAAAGATGCCCAAAAGATAAAAGAGGCCCAAAAAGAGTGAATAAGGTAGAAAAGGGTCAGGGGCGCTCAGAGGGGATAAAAGCACCTGGGCGCTGTTGTGTAGAGCCATAAAAGATAAATTAGTAAAATTTCAACTGGGTTGTAGGGTGTGGGATACCAAGTAGAAAACAATAAATAAATAAAAGAGGCCAAATATATTCACAATTACTTGTTTTCTTTCTTAGGAATCATATGAATGATAGTATGTGCTTGGACCTAGAAATGTACCCAAGTGTGTGATTTAGTGTCGACATTTACCCCCACTTTATGATGTTGAGTGAATACTTGCTAACATAAATTAGATATGAGATGTGTACACGATAAACATGTAGAGCATGTGGCGAATAGCATGCTGAGTGGATAAGTGAAGTGTGGAATGATGCAAAGTGAAGCGTGGAGACTAGGAAAGAAAAGTGATGCTAGGGTTAAGCATATGTGTTGTAACGTGTAGTTTTAGCTTTTTTTTATTGCTTATTGTAAGGATGGACATGAAAGAGAAGAGAAAAAGAGTATTCAAAGTTGTATATATGAGAAAGTTGTATAAGTATGTAAAAGTGTAAAAGTGTGTAAAAGGAAAGTGTGCACTGATTGTGGAGTGTAAAGGATAGAAAAAGTGTTACGAAAATGTTGTGTAGAGTGAGTTTTTAGGTCATATCACACCAAAAGTGAGTTTTTGGTGATCTCATGCCAAAGAGCAAGTGTTGGGGAGATAGGTCTAGTGTTACTCTCCATCCATGACTCTACTTGATAAGCACCACTAAAAATGGTACGTCCCTAATTTTTTCATGCTATCCTGAATTAGTTCAAAATGTATTTATTGTTCCGATTGAATGAGATAGAATGCATTCTATTGCTTTGAGGACTATGCATGTAAGCTCGTGAAACTACTCTAAAGACTTCTATAAACTTTGTTGATCTAATAAGTTGGTTTTTGTGCCCCATATCATTAGCGCCTGGGAGGACACAGGATCTCGAAAGTCTTAATGTCTTAGTATGGGCGTTGTGCATGTGCTATGATTCTAACCCAAGTTTGATTCTAAGCCAATGTTATAACTATAACCTATGTCGATTCTTTGTTAACATGTATTGTGTTGTATTTATGTGATGTTTTATGGGGTGATTTTTTTAGATAAGGTAATAAGAGTTGGTTTTGAAGGGACCCAAAAAACTTTACACAAAATAGAGCAAAGGGCACAAAGGCCAATAAAAAGGAACCAAAATCATGAAGTCAAATAGGTTTGACCTGTAGTGCCACCAAAATAGGATAAGACCACACCCTAAGTACTAAGTATATATATATATATATATATATATATATATATATATAATATAAAAATACTTAGACCTCCAAGGTAGCAAGATAAAAAACCCATGGAAAAAGAAACACATAAAAGAGGGAAGAAAAAGGTTGGCTATCGGTGCATCTTGCTCAAGGAATCTTTTCTTCTCATGCTCATTCTTAGTCCCACTCCCATATCATCTTTCCACTTTATGATGACTCTTTTTGGAGTATTCTCATAGTTCTTTTCTTCCATCTCCCTCATCTCTTCATCATTTGAGCTACTCATCTCAAGTTACATCTTACCCTTGCCCTGCCCAACATCAACTTTAGCAATATGATCTTGAATAATTGAAATCCTATGTTCCAACATGATTATCTCAGCATTCAGCCCTCTAATTCTTCTATTTTGAATTTCAATTTTCCCGTGATAGTCTTTGAATTATTTCACAAGGTTTTTATTAATGAAAAGATGGTGTCCATTATGGAATCCAATCTAAGGATATATGATTCCCAATCAACAATATCTCTAACCATCTCCCACCTAATAGCACTCTCATCCTCGCTAGTGTCTCCATGTTTCATGTTATAAATATGTCGTAATGCCATCGTTCCATCCTATTTCCCACCCTTTTTCCTCCATTTCACGTGAGCCACAAGGGTTTCATTATCAGATTCATCCTCCCTTTTCTCCAAAGGTTGGGGGGAATCAATATTTTTCCTTTCTTAAACAGTAGTATGGGGTGATTTTTTCACCCAATTTATGTCACCTCATTTAGGTTTCATGTGATGAATATAGGAGTTATGTGGCCCAAATGAGAGGACTTGATGTTGAGATGTAATGCATCCCTATAGGGGGATGTGCATGGTATAAACCAAGGCACATGAAAACAAAGTGGCTAGATACATGTGTTAGAAAAAAAAGTAACAAACATGTCAAAGAAAAACAATGTGACAAGAAAATGTGCATACAAGATAGACCACAAAAAGTAGGTTTTAAATATGGTACATTGTTCACAATATCATAAGACAATCAATGTTGAAGCATTCAATAGCATATAAATAGTGATCAAACAAGAAACATGGCATAGCCTCTAAACATTGGCATATAATAGAAAATAATGGCAATCAAAATGTTTCGATAACCATGGTGGCATATAGTCTTGTAAAGAAAATTCTACACATGAAGCACCCGTTAGCATGTTAGAAATATAAATAGTATGTCAAAGCATGTATGTATCAATGGAATAAGTAGTGTGTTAGTAAGAATAGGAAGTAGTATATGATGAAATGATAGCACTTGTAATGTGTGAGAAAGTAGATGCCCCAAGAGCCTTGGTGGGACTGGTAAAAGGTATAGTGCCAAGCATCATTGCAACATGTAAAGACCCTGTAAGATATCTACATTCACTCAAAAGAGGAATTAAATGTGCATGTGTATATGGAAAATATATTAACCTATGAAGTATCTCATTTAGAGTATGGAAAACAAAGTGTACATAGAAGTAGAATAAGTTATCAAGAGTAGATACAACCAAGATAAGAAATATGTAGTATATGAGTGTAGTGGAATGGTATGAAATATGTGAATGTGATAGGAACATTGTTCCCCCGGAAATGTGTGTATGAGATGAGGTTCATTTATAAAATACCCCTCAATAATAAAAAATGAACCATAAAACAAGATTGTATCATTAGAAAATGGTTTGAAAAATGTGTGCTAGAAAGATAGATCATGAAGCATAGAGCCTAAAAACTGAATTTGGTGAGGTTCATTTCATATATAGACCCTCAGAAATCGAGTATGAACTATGGAACTAGAGTGCATCATAGGGTAATGACGGTACATTGTGTGTATCAAGATGTATAAGAGTATTCAAAAATATTAAGTATGAAGCACAGAGCGTAATGTGTATGGGTAGATATTAGAAAGAATTGGTAATGATTGAAGGGGGAAGAAAGCATGTCCCCCCAAGTATGTGATGTGGAGAATAATCAAGTAAAAACATTGAGAAGATCTTCATTTTTCAGATTATAACTGAAGATCTGGATTAGAGAATCATTTTTCAGAGGTTGATCATATAAAGAGCCCTCATGGATAAATTGTGTTAGCCATAGTGTGAGGTTGATCATATAAAGAGCCCTTGCGGCATAAATTGTGTTGTCCATTGTGTTTTTTTTTTGTCATTGATGTCAACCCCATTGATGGAAAAGGTGTCATTTTTAGTATGATTCTCCATATGATGTTATTCAGGTGTCAAGCATGAAGATTGAGTTGTTTGGTAAGGTCTATGATGTTCGATGCATGGTTGAGTAGGTCTAGTCATGTTTTGAGGTCTTGTAAGCTAATTTAAGGTTTCTTTGAGGTAAAATATGATCCATGAGGTATTTTATAGGTTTTTATGGGTCTACATGAGCTCAACATGGTTGATTCAGTCATTTCAGGCTTATTTTTAGCCTTATAACATGAAAAATGAGGTAGAGGCATGAGATTTGGACAAAATAATTCTTATCCAAGTATGGTAGAAGCATGGTGGAAGTTTACCTAAAGTGTATGGTGAGTTTTAGGTTAGTATTCAGTGGTATGATGCATATTTTGGGTCCTTGCAAAGCAAATAGTGGGAAACATGTAAGAAATCACAAGTAAATTATATTGGATAGAGAATTTTAGATGCATTTGAGCTATGTGTTAGTATTGACAGTTAGAAAAGGTTTTCATGATACTTCATGTCAAATTTCAGGTCATTATGAATAGGTTTTTTGAAGATATGCAAGTTTTGGTGAAATTGGGTAAGTTACAATGTGTTTTTCAAGCAAAGTTATACCTTCTTATGCTCGTTGTGAATTTTATGTTTTGCATGTTCGCCATTGTGGGTTATTTTTTTCATTGATGTGAATAACCATTGATGGAAAGGGGTGTTATGGTGATGTATAAGTCTTCCTATAATGTTATTCAATTGTCATGCATGTTGATCACATGATTTTCTCGGGTTCAAGCAGTTGTTCTAGTGCATGGTGTAGTGGGTTGAGTCATAGTATGAGATCTTCCCAAGATGGTTGGAGTGTTTCATGATGAAATTTATGGTCCTTTAGATGTTTTACATGTTTACATGTGTCTAATAAGGTCATTATGTTTAGGTCATGTGCTTTCATGGTTGAGTCGGGTCATTTTAGGCTTGTTTCTAGCCTTGGAGCATACAAAATGAGGTAGAGATGTGAGAGTTGAGCCTAATCAGTGATGGTGAAGCATGGGATTTTTTTTTTAATAAATTTTCCTAAGGTTTATGGTGAGTTTAAGGTCAGAACTCAAAGGTATGGAGCATATTTTGGGTTCATGGGAAGCTACAGATGAGAAACTGGAAATTCAGCATAGGTAAATGAAATTAGTTAGAGAGTTTGATATGTATTTGGGATATGTGGTGAATTTTATAAATTATAATATGTTTTCATGGTGATTCATGTAAAGTTTTAGGTCAGTATGCTGAATATTTTTGAATATATGCAAGTTTTGGTGAAACCGGGTAAGAAACAATGTGTTTTTATAAAAACATTGGACCTTCCAATGCTCGTTGTGAATCGTATGATTTTAATTGGTAAATAAGATGTTTGGAATATATTATATGGTAATTTATGAATCTTTAAAAAAATTAATTAGGTGGTTTGATTGTCATGTTTTTATGAACAATCGTTAAGAAGGTAAAGTGGTCTAAAACCCTAACTAAATCTTAGCTTGGAGCAGTTTGCAAAAAGTGTTTATATCAGCCCAATTTTTATTGGTTACTAAAAAGTGATGATTTTATGTTGTATAGGAATCTTCCAAATTTCCAGAAAGGTATGTTTTAACTTGTGACCATATGTGCGCCCCACCCAAAATGGCAGTTTCAAGAGTTTCAATTTAAGGAAAAGTTCTCCATGAAAGGTAATGGATAAATTGGAATTTTGTGATGAATGGAGCTTTTATTGATTTCCATGGAGGTTTCAAGACATGTTAATGCAGGTTCATGGTTTTTTGAGGTCCAAACAGTTGATTGGTCAAAAGGTAGTTTTGGGATCTCAAATAGCAGGGTTCAGTGAAATGGCTATAACTTGAGCTACAAGTGGATTCAAAGGATGATTCAAGTTGTGTTAGAAATAGGAATCAAAGATATTTCCAATGATATATGTATTTCCTCATTATGAGTTTATATGATAGGTTTTCCAGGGCATTATTTGAGTAAGAATATTTTTGGAAGTTCAAGACAACATGTGTTTTGGTGCAAGTTTGATGATACTTGAAGCATGATATGGATTAGGTGATGCTTCATATTACCTAAAAATATAAATATAGATTAATTTAACATCCAAATGAATCAATTTGAGGTCTTTAATATATGTATAAATTATTTTATGAGCTAACATTTGGAAACAACTTTTTTGGCATGTTGATTTGGTGAAGGAAAATGTTGTTGTGGTTTGAAGTGAAGGATGTTTCATGACTTATAACATGCTTAGAAGTGTTATACAGGTTCTTAAATTTATTTTTAGTTGTCATATGGAATTTTTTGGTTTAGTAGAAGTGATTTGGTGATCAGATGAAGTTTCTAGGGTGTTAAAGGGTGCAGGAAACAATTGTTTTGAGATTTATAAAGGGAACTAGGCCCATTAAATGAAATAATCTGATTTTTTAACCAAAATTACAACCACGGTTAATATTTAAATGATATATTACTCATTTTTTATAAATATGGGAGCTTGAATGAGCAAGGTTTTGGAATGAGGAGAATTTTTGCATCCCAATGCATATGTTTTGGTGATTTTTAGTGCATGGAAAATGTGTTTTTGCTAGGTCGACCCATATGGGTCACTTGTATCTATTGATAAAAATTTATGGGATGTTTTAGTGATGAATTTTTTGAACCAAAGGTGTATTACCAACATCCTTTTGGTTAGAAGGAATAATTGTGTATAAAAGTGATGTTTTGGCTCATTTAGAGAGCTAGTCTTGCATGGGGGAGTAGTGCAACCTAGAGAAGAGTTATTTATAGGTATGAGGGAAGTTTTGAGAGATAATCATGTGCATTTCAGGTTGATGAATTATTGATATCATGTGTGTAATATTTTAGAAGCAAGACAAGGTGAGAAGGAAGAAGATAGAGCAAGATTGAAGACCTAGGGATTGTCCTAGGGTTTGTGAGTTGAATTTGTGATATTCATCACTTGTGGAAGTAGCATTATCGAGATCAATCATATAGGTGGATGAGTTTGTTATTGGTCATCCTAGGGGTTGCAGTTTCCTCAGTGGAGTTTTTTCTTCACTAAATTAGGGGTTGGTACTCCTGGTAGGGTTGGTGCTCTACTAAACTAGGGGTTAGTGCTCCTTGTGAAGTTGGTGTTTCACTAAATTAATTTTTTGAAAGTAATATCAGAAAATTTTCAGTGGTTTTCCTTCCCCTTGAGGTTTCCCACTTATATATGGTGTTTATGTGTCTTCTATTTGTTTCATGTTGTTATGAATGTTTAATACACCTCTAAGTGCACACATATGGTTATGTATGGTTAATGGATGAATGAATCAATGATAATATATGATTGTAAATGAATTGAAATATTTATAGGACTGATTCACCCCCTCTCAGTCCATTTTTATTCCAATAATTGGTATCAGAGAAGGTCCTTAAGAAGCAAGTTTAACAACTTGGAGGAGATCCTAGAAGCACAATATGGCGAAGAAAATCAAGAAAGAGAATCAGAATTGAAATCCATGGCCAAGAAGGATGAAGAAACCATAAAATATCTCAAGATTCAGTTGGAAAAGGCCATTTCATATCTGAGCACAAAGGAAGAGGAATGTGAAAGACTAAGAAATAATCCCTGTGAGGTGTGTGTGCATGGACAAGTTGACTTCAAAGAGGTGGTATTTAATCTACAAGAAGATTTAGCATTCCATAGGATGGAGAACATCAGATTGAAGACTGAAATAAAGGATTTGACAAGTTTTCTTAAGGCCAAGGAAGAATAATGTGACAATCTCAAAGAGGATATTCAAACCCTAAAGATCAAAGAAGTTAAGAAGCCTACTCTTGCAGATCCAACAACTGGTCCTAGTTCCAAAGCAAGTGAAGATGATGGTGTTCATGAAAAGAAGGTCTATTCAAGGCCTAATCCTATTAGAAAACCAAATGCAATGAGGTATGTAAAGTTTCATGGTTATTTTTATGCTTGCAATGGTTATGGTCATAGAGAAAGGGTCATGTTGTAAATTTTTATAAGATAAAAGACGTATGGATGCCAAAAAATTCATAAAAGGATTTGTTTCAATCAAAGTAAATGATCAAAAGGCAGCCAAGAAGATATCAAGCTCAAATGTGGATGACAAGAGGCCTAACCATGCAAGAGAGATAAAGAAAATTGATTCAAGAGTTAAAGTGAAACACTCTTCTATGTTTGAGAAGGAATTGAGGATTTTAGGAGTTTGGGATACCTCCAAAGCTATAAGGTATGGAAAGTGACTCCTCCCATGATCTTTGAATTCTTACACTTGTTAGGTGTCTAATTTTATGTTTGTTCTTTGTGATCCCCAAGAATGTCTCCATTGTCATTAATATGTAAGTGTGTTTTGACCTTGAGGTTCATATGATGCATGTTGTATACATCTGATGTATTGTTTTCTCTAGTTATATCTCCAGATTGATCTTTGTGTTCAAGTCTTGAAGTAGTGTTCTTGAATATCTCATCATTGAACTTTGTATAGTAGACTTGAGCTCAAGTCGTGTTGGAATAGTCAAATTTGCATTGAATGGCATTCAAATTGTCTTAATTCTATGATAGGTCTGATTCTCTTTCATAAATGAGTCTATAAGTCTATGTGAAGTGTTTTATGGCACAGAAGTAGGTTAATAGGTACTCCCAGGGGAGTTGAGATTCTAGTAAGCTCTAAAGGAACTTATCAAAGCATTCAAGTGGTGAAAGAAGCTCAAATTGATGGGTATGAAAGTGGTGATAGTATCATCAAAATTTTTTAAAGAACATTATTGGCATAATGAAAGTGGTACAATGTTTTAAGTAAGATCTCAAGGGTATGAATTATCCAAGAGTTGTGAAGGTTGTAATCGCTATTGTAATCCTTCTAAAGATAACATAATTCATGTGGATTTTGTTATATGAAAGTTTGAGATTGCATCCATCCCCTAAAGTTAAAAGAAATGGGATATTTCCAAAAGGTTTTCATGTTGAGTTTGTTAATATGGAGTGTGAAGTTGTGATAAGGGTGGCCAAAGTTTGAAGTATGTCTCAAAGGTCTAAAAACATCAAATGAAAGGTCTTGTCCCTATCTTGAGTCTATAGTTCATGTGTTTTAGTCAAGTTTGAGTATATGTGTAAATGTATGTATTAGTCAAGATGATGTCTCTATAGTCAAGTCAATTTTATAAGGTCTTGAATATTGTGTTATCCTTTTCTATGGAGGATTTGTGCTTTGGATTGAACGTAAAATTATGCATGTAAGAGAAGGGTTTGAGATTTACAAGTGTATAACAAGCATGATAAAGAATGAGAAGGTAAAGGTTTATTAATAAGCTTAAATAAATTTTAATATGACATTACCATGGACCTAAAATAGACTTTATGGGCTCTTTCTTCAGGGGGAGTGTGTCTCTCCTTAAATGGAGCACAATAATAGGACTAGGAAGTGTTTTTGGGTTGTACACTCATGAAGGGTTACAAGGTCAAGTTGGTGAATCTTTGTGACTACAAGCTTACCCAAGGTCGGTAAATGTTCAATGTGTCCTTACAAAGGTGGAGATTATATGAAGAACTTATATCAAATGTTACAATGATATGAATGTGTCATGGTCTTATTTTTAAGTCCGAGTTCCTATGTTTCTAAGAAATTGTCTAAGAAGTATGTGGTCACTCCATGAAGATAGTATGTGTATGAATGGAATCTTGCAATCATCAACAAGTCTCAATATGTTCTTGAACTAATTCTTAAGGTGTTGAAATCAAAGCTACAAGATTGTGAGGGTATAGTGGTCCGAGACATCTCAAGTTGAAGATGCAAAGTTTTTGTTTTTGGTCAAAATTGTATCTCAATGTACTCCTATGGTTTGAGTCATAATGGTATATGTAAAGAGCATTAGTCTTGAATTATAAGATAATCAAGTAGAATATCTAAGTCTCGATGTATTTTGAATGTATTTTAGGTCTTGAGAATGTCTAAAAGTTTATGAGTTAAGTCATTGGTCTTGTGTCATAGCTTGTAGTATAAAATTCAAATATGTTCAGTCTACATGTTCAATAATCTTTGTTCTATGAAGAAACCTCTATATCTAATCATAAGGTTCTAAGATGATTTTTGAAGCTGGGTGGACATAACTAGGATGATTTCCATGAGTATGAAGCTCAAGGACTGTATCAAGACAAGGTAGAAGGTCATATATGAAAAGGACTAAGAATGTATACTCAAAGTGCCTATAGTGAATGTGTTAAGGTTCTTGAAAAATAAGCATGGTGATTAACTCTATTGAAGATGGTGTGTTGATCAAACTTGTGCATGATAGATGTCAAAGCCTTACATGATAGTGAAAGAGGAAAATGATGAGATACAAGTGTTCAATAGTACAAGTAGTATGGGAATCCTAGTCAAGGGTTTTAGAGATAACTAAAAGGTGTCAAATTTGGAAAGTAAGAGCATCTACAGGGTATGAATAAGATCTTTGAGTTGTTGGAGGTTTGGAGTATACTCAAGGGTGTCAAAATAGATTTTGGTTTTGAAGTGTAGTTTTACAATGTCATAAGATATTGTGAAGTGAAATTTGAATGCTTTAACAAGAAGGTGAGCTATAGGTACATCAAGCATTAATCAAGGTCGTAAGAGTAAAATGTAAGATGTAAAATGGAGTTGATTTGAGTGGTTTTAAGCTTGTGTCGGGTTGTTGAGATATTGGTGACTATGTATGAAGATTGTGATAGAGCATAGAATGAAAAGTGTAAGAGAAACATGAATTGATATAGTGGTTCCATGATAGTTAAGTATGTTTCTTGAAATTGATCCAAGCATGAAAGAGGCACAAAGATGATATAGGTTTCAAGGGAGTGATAAAAAAGGTGATTGTGTAAAGCTACATAATATTATAGGGCATAGTCATGCCAAGATTGTAAATTGTCAGAGTGTCCAAGAAATTGATTCATCAACCTTTGAATACTATGATCAAGTTTCCTATATGTGTTAAGACAGAGAATAATATATGAGTGTCTTAAATGTGCAATAGTTGAAGAAAGTGATTTTGAAGCATGATCGTAACTTGGGTATGAGTTTAAGTATCTTGAAGGTTATAAAGTCTATGTTATTGTTTTTACATATTACTGGGGTCTCTTCTTTCTAAAGGACATAAAATTTCTATGTCATGATCAAACGTATGTGAACCATATGAGTTATCGAAAGTGTATGATTGATGTCATGACCTAATGCCTCTTTGAAATACTATAGTTTGAAAAGTGTTCGAGTTTTTTTTAATACTAGAAGATGTATCCATGATGCATAACAAGTTTTTAACAATGGATTGAGTATGAAATATCATGTATATCACTTGACCAAACCCTAAAGACATGAAAATTTGTGACAATGAAAGTTCATCATTATAGGATCCGAGATAATGGGGTAACTTGAAGAACACATTGATCAAATATGATGGTGTCTTTGAGAAGATCTGGGTTTGAAGGTATCGGGATCAAAATTTTGTATTACTAGGATAAGAGTACAATGGTCTTAAATGATCCTACATAGGTATGCCAAGTAAATAAATGTGTTCCATGATCAATACCAATCGTAAAGTGATTGCAAGGAAGTGTTTAAGGTGTCTATGTAAATGGCATGAGAATGGTTTGATTTCTCAAAGTTATCTATGATAGTACTATGAGTTATCTTACTCTAAAAGGTGTATACATAGGTATAGGTAATCATGATGGTGATCTTTAGTATGAATAAATGATTTGAGGCTGATATCCTAGACATGGGGAGCTGTTAGGAGATTCAAGTTCCTTGAAGTATCTTGCACATTCAAATGGCGTAATTGTTTTATATATGAAGAATAAAGAGCAAGAAATGAGTGCTACAGGTGTAAATTAACATGTACATGCAAAAATGGCCAAGAAGACTTATAATGTTCTCTAGGATAGAGGTAAAAGGTTTGATCTATCTCCAAGGGCTTTTATATAAAAGGTAAGATAAAAAAATTGTCCTTTAAGTTAGAGATATATAATGAAATTTTAGGGGGAGTCATAAGGGGTCATGAAATGTTAAATTTGATTTTTTGGAGTTGTGTGAAGGTTGATATAAATTCAAAAGTTGGTGTTTAGGGACAAGGGTCCAAATAGTGTTTTTGTTAGACTTGAAAGTCAAATTTTTTTATCTTATGCATTGATAGACCTAAAAAGTGATGTTTATCATGATTGTATCCTAAAAATGAAGGTGTATCAACTTAGGGGATGAACATTTTGTGGATCTCATCAGTCCAAAGGTTCATTTGTTGTTGTTGGAGTCAAAGAAGAGACAATTGAGTCCCAGGGGGAGCTTTTTGTGCAAGTCAATTTTTGCATTGTTGTCCATGTTTCTAGTCTTGTGTTGTCAATTATTTATGGAGTGGAGTCATTGTAGCATTTTTCATAGATGTAAAGGGGGAGAGAAGCTCAAAAACATGGATTTGAGTTCATGTAGGTGTTTGTCTTGTTGGTTTCCATTAATGTTTTATGAATGATGGTTGTCATCAATGATAAAGTTGGAGATTGTTGCCATTATGGGTTAGTGTTTCATTGATGTTCACCCACATTGATGGAAAAGGGTGTTATGGTGATGTATGAGTCTCCCTATAATGTTATCTAGTTGTCATGCATGTTGATCAAGTGGTTTGTTGAGTTCAACAGTGTCCTGAGTGCATGGTATAATGGGCTGAGTCACAATATGAGGTATTCCCAAGTTGGTGTGAGTGTGTCATGATGAAATTTATGGTATATGAGTTTGTTACAAGTGTAAATGTGTTTTAATAAGGTCATTATGTTCAGGTCATGTGGTTTCATGGTTGAGTCAACTCATTCCAAGTTTGTTTCTAGCCCTGACCATGCGAGAATGAGGTAGAGATGTGAGAGTTTGGAATAATAATCCATGGTGAAGAATGGAAAGTGTTTTATGAATGTACCTAATGTTTATAGTGATTTTCAGGTCATAACTCAAAGGTATGATGCATATTTTGGGTTCTTGGGAAGTTACTGAGAGAGAAATAGTCAATTTAACATAGGTAAATGAGATTGGCTGGAGAGATTGAGATGAATTTGGGATATGTGGTGAATTTTATAAGTTATATGATGTTGTTATGGTTCTTCATGCCAAATTTTAGGTCAGTATGATGAATATTTTTGAATATATGCAAGTTTTGGTGAAACCGGGTAAGAAATAGTGTGTTTTTATAACAAAATTGGACCTTCTAATGCTCATTGTGAATTGTATGATTTTAATTGGTACCTAAGATGTTTGGAATAGATTATATGGTAATTTATGAATCTTTAAAAAAATAATTGGTGTTTTTATCGTCACATTTTTATGAACGATCGTTAAGAAGGTAAAGTGGTCTAAAACCCTAGCTAAACCTAGCCAAGAGTAGTTTGAAAAAAATGCTTATATCATCCCAGCTTTGATTGGTTACTCAAAATTGATGATTTTATGTTATAGAGGAATCCTCCATATTTCCATAAAGGTATGTTTGAGCTTGTGACCATATGTGGGCCCCACCCAAAAATGGCAGTTTCTAAAGAGTTTCAGTTTAAGGAAAATTTCTCCAAAGAAGGTAATGGATAAATTGGAATTGTGTGATGAATGGGAGTTTTGAGATTTCCATTGAGGTCTCAAGACATGTTCATGCAGGTTCACATTGTGTTTGAGGTCCAAACAAGTTGACTAGTCGAGGGTAGCTTTCGGATCTCAAATAATAGGGTTCAAGTGAAATGGCTATAACTTAAGCTACAGGTGGATTCCTAAGATGATTCAAGTTGTGTTAGAAATAGTATTCAGATATATTTCCACTGATATATGGATTTCCTCATTATGATGGTCATATGATAGGGTTTATAGAACATTATTTGAGTAATAATACTTTTGGCGCTTTTAAGACAACATCTATTTTTGTGCAAGTTTGATTATACTTAAAGTATGATATGGATTGGGTGATGATTACTATTACCTGTAATGTGAAGAGAGATAAATTTTTCATCCAATGAATCAATTTTTATGTCTTTATTGTATGTATAAATTATTTTATTAGCTAATATTTGGAAACAGCTTTTTTGGTAGGTTGATTTGGTGAAGGCAAATGTTGTTGTGGTTTGAAGTGAAGGATGTTTCATGACTTATAACATGCTTAGAAGTGTTTTATAGGATCTAAAATTATTTTGCATTGTCATATGGTATGTTTTGGTTCAGTATAAGTGATTTGGTGATCAGATGAAGTTTCCAGTGGTCTTTGAAAGGTGCATGAAACAACTGTTTTGAGAATTGTAAAGGGAACTGGGCCCATTAAATGAAATAATTTGATTGTTTAATGAAAATTTTGACCATGGTTTATTTTTAAATTATGTATTACTCATTTTTATGAATATGGGAGCTTGAGTAAGCATGGTTTCGAATTAAGAGAATTTTGGCATCCAATGCATGTGTTTTGGTGATTTTTAGTGAATGGAAAGTGTGTTTTTTCTAGGCCGACCCATATGGGTCACTTGTAGTTATTAAATAGTTATGGGATGATTTTAGTGATGAATTTTTCAAACCAAAGGTATATCACTGACCTCCTTTGGGTTAGAAGGACGAATTGCATATATAGTGATGTTTTGGCTCATTTGGGGAGCTAGTCTTGCATGGGGAGTAGTGTGACCTATAGAAGAATTGTTTACAGGTATGAGGGAAGTTTTGAGAGATAATCATGTGCATGATAGGTTTATGAATTATGATATTATGTTGCAATATTTTAGAAGAAAGACAAGGTGAGAAGGAAGAAGATAGAGCAAGATTGAAGACCTAGGGATTGTCCTAGGGTTTGTGAGCTGAATTTGTGATATCCATCAATCAGTGGAAGCAAAATTATCGAGATCAATCATATATAGGTGGTGAGTTGGTACTTGTTCATCCTAGGTTGTTGTATCCTTCTTGTGAATTTGGTGCTTCACTAAATTAGGGGTTGGTGCTCCTTTGAGTTGGTGCTCCTTGTGAAGTTGGTCTTCACTAAATTACTTTGTCATGAGTAATATCAACAAATTTCAGTGGGTTTTCTTCCCTCGAGGGTTTCGCATATATATATGGGGTATATTTTACTTCTTATTTGTTTCATGTTGTTGTGAATGCTTAATATGCATCTAATGCACACATATGGTTATGTTTGTTAATGGATGAATGAATAAATTATGGTATATGATGGTAAATGAATTGAAATATTTGTAGGACTAATTCACCCCCTCTTAGTCCATTTTTCTTCCAAAATTTCATGGGACCAATATCTCCTAGTGGATGTTTTTCCATGTAACTAATAAGGTTTAGCAAAATTATGAGGTGGTTTGATCTTTACGTTTTATGAACAATCATTAAGAAGATAAAGTGGTTTGAAACCCTAGCTAAACCCTAACTAGGAGCAGCTTGCAAAAAAGTGAGTATACTGATCCGTTTTTATTTATTTATTGAAAATTTATGATTGGATGTTTTATAGAATCTCCATCTTTCCATAAAGGTATATTAGAGCATGTGGTGATATGTGGGCCCCACCTAAACATGCTTGTTTCTCAAGAAGTGTAGTTTTAGGAGACATTTTCCAAATGAGGTAATGTATAAATTGGCATTTATGGTATATTAGAGTTTTTATAGATTTCCATGAAGGTTTTGGATCATTTTTTTGATGAAAAGTACAAAGTGTGCCCTATTTATAAAGACTGGTTTTTAGGGCAGTTTGGAGTAGTCTATGGTAAATTTGACATTATAGGAGCTACATGAGGAGTTAATACTACATTAAAGTTGTGTTGTGAATATGGTTCAAATACCTGTCCAATTATATATAAACTTGAGGTTTTGACATGGTATGTAGAGTTATGACTCATTCTTTGAGGGTCAAGTTTAGAGGATGCTCATTCTAAGACGGTAGCTATGTGAGGTAAGATGTTGATTCTGATTTGATCAAGATTGGTGAAGGTTTTTTATGGATTATAAATCATGTATAAGTATTTTTATACTTTTTTAAGCTTGGAAGTGGTTTTTGGTGTGATGGAGTATGTTGGGCTAGTTATTAGTTCTTGAGTCCAAGAAGGATTAAAAAGAAATTTGTAGAGATTAGCTTGGTTAAAGGCCTTCCACTTGGAGTTAGAAGGAGTTAAAATATGTTATGGAAAGATTATTCAGATATATTTTCAATGATTTATTTATTGTGTCTTTGTGAGGTCATTTGATGTATCGTTCAGGTTGATTTGTGAAGAAGTTTGTATGCTAGATTTCAGGACAATTTTGTTCTTTCTAAAAGATTGAGTTAGTTGAGTCATGCGATGGATAATTTGAAGATTTATATCACTTGTAAAGTGAATATGGGTGAATTTGGAACCTATTTAATCTATTTTTAGGTCTTTTAAGTGACATCAAGGGTGTTTATCAATTGAGTTTGGAAAACTGTTGTTTAGGCAACTTGATTTGGTGAAGGAAAATGTTGTTCTGGTTTGAACCAGTGGATGTTTCAAGAGGTCTAGATAGCATGAAATTTTTATAAAGGTTATATGGTTTCCATTGATTTGTCACACTCCATGCATTAGTTCATCTTGATGGGTCTTGAGGCCCAAAGGAAGATTCAAGTTGATGGAAAAAATGTTTTGAGAAGGTAATGAGCCAATGGGCCCATTAAATGAAATAATTTGATTAGTTCAAGTAAATTGTAACCATGTTTGATAGTTTAAATTATATATTACTCATTTTTATTAATATTGGAGATTGAAAAACATGGTTTTGGAATGAGTGGATTTTTTCTCATTCCAATGGTAGGGTTTTTTAGGATTTTTGGTGTATGATAAGTGGTTTTTGGATGGATGACCTATATGGGTCATATGTGACTATTGTAATTATTTTATTTTAATTTTTATAAGTTGTATGGGTCGAATTTATCATGAAGTACCATCCTCCTTTGGGTGAGAAAGAATAAAAGGCTATAAAATGAAGTTTGAGCTCGTTTTGTGAGCTAGTCTTGCATGGGTGAAAAGTGTGACCTAGAGGACGATGTTTTACAGGTATGAAGGCATGATTTGAAGGCTGATCAATTTTTTTCAGGTTGAGGAATTTTTGATAGCATGTGTGTATGATTTAGAGGCAAGACAAGTTTAGAAGGAAGAAGATAGAGCAAGTTTGAAGACCTAACGTTTGAGCTAGGGTTTGTGAGCTGAATTAGAGATCTCCATCAGTTGTGGAAGAAAAAAATCGAGCTAAAACATCTTCAAGTGGCTGAGTTGGTTCTTGGTCATCCTAGGGGGTTGAAGCCTCCTTTTGAAGTGGGTGCTTTATTAAATTAGGGTTCGGTGCTCCTTGTAAGGTTGGTGCTCTACTAAACTAGGGGTTGGTGATCCTTGTGAAGTTTTTGCTTCACTAAATATATTTACTTTGTGTAATATAAGCAGAGTTTCAATGGGTTTTCTTCCCCATGATGGTTTCCCACTTACATATGGTGTTCTTTTGTTGTGTACTTTGTTTCTTGCTCTTGTGATTGATGTTGTATATCTTAATAAGCACACATGGTTATGAATGTTGAATGGAAAATCTAATTGATGAATTTATGGTTTGGTAATTGAAGTAAAAATCATTGTATGAATTATTCCCCCCTCTCGATCTGCTTTGCTTCCAATAATTTAGGTGTCGAGCATGTCCTTGTGAAGCAAGTTTATAAACTTGAAGGAGATCCTTTGAAGCACAAGAAATGGGTAAGTCTTCAGATCTGATAGTAACATTAAGGATGAAGAATGAATTATCTCAGTCATGTATTAATGCCTACCAAAATCAGGTCAAGGATATGGAGATAGAGAATGATCAAGCCATCATGGGTATAAAAATCTAAATAGGAAAGTTTGACTAAAACCCTAAAGGTCAAAGAAGAAGATTATAATAGGTATGAAGATGATATCCTTAAAATTAGATTTGGAACAAGAAGATACTAAATTGAAGACCTATGAAAAGTTAGAGAAAATTTTAGAAGTTGTAAATGACATGTTGGAGAACCAAAGAGCTACAAATGACAAATCTGGTCTTGGCTACAAAGAAGAACATTCAGAGAAGCAAGAAGTAAACAAAGCTAAACCTTGTGATGGTACCAAAGCTATGCAGGATGTTAAAGATCTCAAGAAGGTTATCAAGAAGCCTAATGCAATGAAATCTACAAGTAAGTTCAATGGTGTGTGTTACTCTTGTAATACTTTTGGTCATAGATCTAGAGACTATAGGAGGCTTGTTAAGAATGCATTTCCATGGAGAAATTGTAGGCATGATCATTCATATCAGTCAAGATATATTACATGCTATAGTTATCACAAGAAGGGTCATATTGCAAAATTATGTCATCATGAGTCTCCTAATCAAATTTGGAATAATGATAAGAAGCATGGATTTGTGTGTTATGGTTGTAATCAATTTTGGCATATAGCTAAGTATTTTCATCAAAAGGGTTCTAAGCAAAGGAATGATGCTTCTAGAGGTAAGAGTGCTCTTGTTTTCTTCAAGTGCAACAAATTAGGTCACATTGCAAGATACTGTAGAGTCAAAATGAACACCTACAAAAGGAAGGATGATGTCAAGACTATACCAACTGAGAAAGTGAAAGAAGAACTCAAAAGGAAAAAGGTGATTCCAAATTTGTTGATACTAAACATGGTGATCCTATTACTCATGAAGGTATTTTTTCTTGTTGAACCTAAGGATTTATTGTTGTTTGCTCATGAAGAATATAAAGTAGACTATGAGAGGAAGAAGTGGAGAAGTTGAAGAGGTTGATGGAAGACCTTGGTGTCAGGACCTATGAGTATATGGATATTTTACTTTGCTCGGAAGATCACAGATGTATTTACTGTCTCCATTAGGATTCATGGAGCCATCAAATATAGTTTAAAGAATCTAAGGTATGACATGTAATCCACGCATGAGTTTTGAATTTATAGGTGTCTAATTTTGTAGGTATGTGTCATTATTCATTGTTTGCAAGGTTGTTGAATGCATTTGTCTTGTTTTCACTGTGTGAAGAAGTGTATGATTATCATGTGTTGTGTGAAGGTGTGTTCGTCATTCTTAGTCCATGTTTTGGTAATGAGATTCTATGTAAACTTTGAAATCATTAAGAATATGTATCATCTTTCTTAGAGAAGTTCTTGTTCTATCTTATTGTCAAGTATTGTCTCAAGTAATGTGCTTTTAGTCAAAATCATGAGTTTGTTATGTTTTGGGTTCAAGGTCATGTTTTTGCACAAGTTACTAAGTCTGAGTGTTTTTTCAAATAGTTGTTTAAGAATATTAGTATAAGTGTGTTTCACAATCTTAAGTCTTCATCATATTAAGAGTTGGTTTGTCAAGTAAAATGTGTACCAAGTCAAAATTATGAGTTTGTGTGTGGTCATGAGGCACCAAGATTGAATTTTATGACTTGCAAGGTTGTCTAGCTGCAAGTATCAATAAAGAGAATCTTTTTGAGCTATGAAATAGGTATACAATAGTCTATGATGCTATAAAAATGTTTCAATTCTGTGTATTTTGAGTATAAACCTCAAATACATGTGATCTCAAGTATCACATGTATCTTACACCTTAGAGGGTTGCATCATAGTTGTAAAGTCATTATATGTTCTTCAAGGTCAAATGAGTATGTGTTAAGTGAATTCTCTCGAGTGTAAATCATGATGATCTTCCAATTGGCTCCCTCATCTATAGTAGAGACAAGTGAGAATGTTTTCATCATGTCAATGTATGTTTGATCTGGTTTGAGTATGAAGATCTATATGACTTGTAATGTCATAATGTCAATATTGTCCTCGAGTTAAGTGGGTTATGAGTATTACATCAAAAAAATGGTCATCTATTCTCGTGTTTCATAGTTGTATACTATCATAGTAAGATTATCAATGGTCAAAATGTATAACTAATTTGATATATAAAGTATAACCAAATATTGAAAATTATCTCTGAGTTCTTGTTGAAAGGTCTTTTCAAAGTTCTTCATTAGGTTAGTATGAAATGTGTCAATGTTAAGGTTTGAGTGTGATTGTTCCTAAAATGTCAGAAGTTTCTTAAGTTCAATATGTGATTTTTTTAATCTCTCTAATATCACTAAGGTTATGTTGAGTCAAGTGTCTTGGGCTAATTATGGATATTCAAGGTCTTCAAAGGGATTTTGATCTCTTAAGTGACGTTGAGCTAATGGATCTTGTATCAAAATTACAATATAAAGGTCATGACAAAGCGGTGAAAATTTTGCAAGAGAGTAGATGTCTATGATATGTGTCATCTCATATCAAGAAGAATCTGAGTCTAATGTTCTTATAAGTGGTTTGGGTCTTGAAAGAAAGAGTGATTGGTGGGTAAGTGCATGGAAATGGGGGACCAAAAGGGGTTCAAAAGTGGACACATTTTTCCTGAAATCAGTGAAACTTGAACTTCATCCAATGACTTGGCATGCATATGCTCAAAATTTGACAAAGTGATAAGAATAAGTACCATAGAGCTCAGAATTTGGTTTCTAAATACTATTTTTTAAAATTGTGGAGATTAAGAGGGTCAAATGTGGTGTGTACAAAAGTATGTCTATTTTTTGTGTCAAAAAGATAAGAACCTATTGTGTGTTCGCCCCCCCATTTTTTGAGTTTTATACATTATTTTTCAAATCCCTTCAAGAGAAGGTTAGTTAATGCCACACACAAGGTCCCACTAATTTTTAATAATTTTTGGATGAATATATAATTTTTATTAATTTTCAAAGTGCACACATCCCAAAAATGAAATATTTGTGTGTACACCGTAACTTTAAGGGAAAAAATCATTTTTGTTCTTGTTTTTTAAATGTGTGTAGAATGGAGTTTAGAAGATGTTTTTTTTTTTAATTTAGATGAAAAAATCATAAATTGTGCACCAAAACGTATGCATAGGTTTTGGCAAGAAAAGAAGGCACTAGTAAAAGAAATTATGGATGAAAGCCTTAAACTAATCGAATTTTAGAAAGTATATCGTCACCAAGGTAAAACTGATCTTGACATCGTAGTATAATTTTTTTGAAATATTATGTTATAATGCATGAGATATCGGGGTGTACACGTGAGATTTTGATGGTTTTTTGTAAAACACAGATTTATTCATGGATTACACAATCCAAACCTTAGGTTTGGATATCCAAGGAAAATCCAAGCCTATGGATTGGGAATTTCAAACCCAAAGAAGATGAAATGTGATCGTGTTCCTGTTTGCTATGTGGTATATGTGCTTATGGGAGGGATATATTTACTAAAATAAATGGTTTAAGTATAAGTTTTTCTTTTATTAATCTTTATACTTTATTATTTTAGTAAATATAAGAAATTAGGGCCACTTCTGCACCTTATGGAACTAGTCTCACAGCTCTCTCTGTCACACGGTTTAGAAGATAGTTTTTCATATTCTAATCTAGTCAGTACATAGGTATTTTTCAAGATTTCAACCTAAAGTCTTTAGGGTTTAAATTCTACAATCAATATCTATTTTGTGAAATAATATAGTCATTGTTTAGGTTTTGGGGTCTTCTTTATTGGTTATCAACCTCACAACTCCTAAAGGTAGAAACAATTTCTTGAATATATGGACTCATGCAATTCCTTATAACACATAATAAATCAAAACACATATGTAAGTTTTTATCGATTCAAATAATCAAGGGAATGGTCATCATGAGGTCTATGAAGGATCTGAAACATCATGAGGTGATGCAGAGCTCCAACACATTTGCATGCATTCATTAACTCATAACAACCAATTTCAATCATTCTCATTAGTATCCTATTTTTAGAAGTCTTTCCAACAATCTCTATAGGCTCAAATATACAAAAATGGCACAATAAACCTAAAACTTAACTTTCCAACCCCCATATCCTACTCTCACATTTCTTACACAAGCCCAATCAATTGTTATAATGACTCATTTTCTTGTAAAACCTCATTTTCTTAAACTTCCACTTTATTCCTCTCACTAGCTTTAAGTGTCCTAATTCCAAATCAAGCACAAATTTGGACTTTTTTGCTTCCATTTGCTCCTTCCAACTCTTTATATTGTTTCACCATGCTCAAACTAACATGAAACCATTCAACAAAAGTGATAATTAATCAAATAAATCATTAGTCCTCTCAATTTTAATCAAGCTTGCCATGTTTAGCTCTCAAGATCCATTCCCATGTAAGATCCATGATTATGCACATCTAGTCATATCCACAACTAAACAAACACATCCTCAGATACCCTTTATGCTCATTGTAATGCATGATTGCCTTTATCAATATTAATAAGCCTTTCTTTTTGCTTCTTCCATAACTTGTTCCTTCAAGGTTCTCTTGTGTTGCCTTGCACTCGTCATCTTACCACAAATATATTGAAAAGTCAATTTCCTTCTCCTCTTGAACTAGACCTTTTACATGTACTAAATGCTTCATGACTATGGTCACCAATTTAATGCCATCCATAAAAATATAGGCATACTATATACAACACATTGCTTTGGTTCATGGGAGTGTTTTTCCAAGGGTATTTTAAAGATTTCACAATTTTCTTGAGTCATGAGAATGTTTCCTTATGTGGCTTATATTGATTGTTTTAAGCCTATCATCCATGTTGAAATTTTTCCTCGCATGTGGTATCTATGCATAATGGGTTATGATCAAACTTCATTTCTACCAGGGGAATGTTTAGCCTCCATCTCCATTATTCTTGGTATAAAATTCTACACACATGTGCATTCATTTGGTATCTTTAGGTGAATGCAGGACCTTTACAGATTCTCACACAATGCATGATGTTCGACACTACTCTTTCCCAGTCTCCGCCAAGGCTCCTAGGACATCTACTCTCATACTTAACACATCGATGTCCTCTTGTTACAGATATTTACTACTTCTTGCTATTGTCACCTAATTTTCATTGATATATACATGTTTTGACATAATTCTTATCTTTCTAACATGCTAACAGGTGCTTCATGTGTAGCATTTGCTTTGCAAAATTCTTTACAACCATGGTTATCTATTACTTTTTGGTCAAATCTTGGCTTCATATTGTTTATAGGTTATGCCCTATGTTTTGCTTGATCATTGTTTATTGATGAATGCTTCATCCCTTATTTTCTTGCGACATTGTGAGCGATGTATCATGTATGAAACCTACTTCTTGTGGTCAATCTTGTCTTCACATTTGCTTGTTACATTGTATTCTATTTGCATGCTATATATTTTACACTAACACTTGTTTCTATCCCAATTTTTTTGCATGTGCCTTGGTTTCTACAAAGATTTCGACACTTGCCTTCGGTTATAGAATTTAGTCATTCAACTACATTCGGTTACAAACGTTTATAATTGGTTATAAATCGTGACATTATATTGCCCACACAACTTGTCCTCGGGCATGAGATCGCCCAAAAAACTCGCTCTTGGCGTGAGATCACCCAAAAACCTCACCCTTTGGCAACAAGACACTCAAATTTAGTAACATCTCCAAAAAACAAGACAACTTTCTATCGTTTTACTCTCTCATACATCAAGGTGCACACTTTCCTTTTACTTTTACACACTTTTTACTCACTTATATATACATTACTCTAATTTTTCACATATGGGACTTCGACTACTTTCTTGCTCTTATTTTACAGGTTTGTCCTTATAAGCAACAAGAAATAACTCACATCAGTGAGCACAAGCTCCAAAAACACACTACTATGCATATGCTTCACCCCTAGGGTCTACCTCCCCTTCCTAGTTTCCACGCTTCACATCACTGTCACTTCACACTACTTGTCCATTCGGCATGCTATCTGATACACTCTTCTCTACAAGGATTACAAGGTATGAATCTTCTATCTAATTTATGTTATCGAGTATACACTCAACAACATAAAGTGGGGGAAAATGTAGACACCAAATTTATGCACATAGGTACATTTCTAAGTCCTAAAGCATATTAATGTATACATGATTCCTAATCAAGAAAACTAGTGGTTGAAAACTTCTTTTGGGTCTTTTTCTTTATCTCTTGCACTTTTATTTCCCTCACATATTTTATAGCTCAGTCATAAATTTATTGTTTTATCTTTTATGGCCTCGGACACTAGTGCACATTGCTTAGGATAGAAGTGCCCAGGGCTCTTATCCCTCTTGGGTGCTCCAGCCTCCCTCCTTTTAATCTTCTTCCCCTTTTGGGTATCTTTTACTTCTTGGTCACCTTTTAAAACTTTGGGTCATCCTTTCAATTTTCAATTATGAAATTCAAATAAGGGAATCATATATATACTTAGTTATTTCTCTCAAATAAGGGGCCAAACATCATAAGCATTATCTATCATCACCTAAGCTTGCATTAAAGGCACAAGAGCATTATAAGGCATACATCTAGCACATCCATACAAGGGACAATGGTTGCATCAATCTGCATACATAGCATAGGAGGAGGGGAGTTCATTCTATTCCATCACACACATTCTACATACTTGGTACATTCTAGATCTAGTCTTATCATCGTGTAACTTGCACAAGGGAAACCTAGGGCATCATTACACACACAAGCATGAAGAACTACATGGAGTATGAGATGTAGTGCAACACTTGGTTGTAAGTTCACTCTTTGGGTGACCGTCGGGGTCAATCTGACTCCAAATTTTGCATCTTTTTACTATATTTGATGTGGTTTGTGGACATGTGCAAGCAACTATATATTTTGCAAGTTACAGTGTACGATCGGCGATCTAATAGTCGAACCAGAGCGAGTAGAGGCGAAGATCCTCCAACCTTAAAAGTCAAGACCGTGAGCGCTTTGAGTGGACACAAGCACCTAGTTTAGTCACTAGCGCCCATGCATTCCTGTCCTCCTGTGGGCACTTTTTTCCCTGACATTTCTAGGGTCCTGAACCCTCATTGAGCATGTTTGATGATATCTATTTTGTAGGTTACATGTACAATTATCGATCTAACACCAAACTAGAGAAATAAAAAGCAAGCAGAGGTGAAGATCCTCCAACCCATAAAAAGCCAGACTGAGAGCATTTGAGCAAACACAAGCACCCAATTTAGTCACTAGCGCCCAAGTGCTCTCTGTCCTCCCCAGTGGGCACTTTTTTCCCTAACATTTCTAGGGTCTCAAACCCTCATTGAGCATGTTCGACACTATTTCCAATTTGCTTCAATAGCTACTCACCCAAATCATCTCCAGATTGCATGAAAATCGCTTAAGTCATTTTCCCTCTCACTTGCTTAGGGTTTTACATCATTTAATGATTGTTGTTTTTCCATTACTATATATTATTATTTTTATATCATTAGTTATAATAAGTTACTTTGAAATTAAGATTTAATTCAATTTAGATTAAATCACAAAGAATTAAGATGCTTTAAAAAATAGCAGATAATTCCGAATTCATTTTATGATTGTGTTCTCTTGGTTCTCATCTTTGAAAACCTCTCTCAAAGTGTTATGATTGAGGAAACCACATTTTATTTTTGGCCTCTAATAAACAAAAGAATAATAAAGGTATCTTGATACATACACGTGGATAATGTTAATATCAAAACTAATAAACCTCAATGATGGATTAAAACTCGTATAGCATGGAAACAAACATCATGTGCCTAAACATATAAACTTGTGAGCTTCAATGAATACTTGATTTCCTTTAGAATACCAATAAATTCTTTGACTATTTCTCATAAAATACCTAGTGTCCTTATGATTGCATATTGATAAATAACATCGGGCACTTGTATATTTATAGACTAATTAAATTCAAATTTAACTATATTGATGCCAACTCAATTTACAATGGTCAAAATGTTAAAAGGAGGACCAAGAAACAAGTGCACTTTGACGAAAAGGAAGCACACAAAAATAGCCTAGGATCATCTAGGCACTCTAGATATATACAACATTAAGAAAAAGGGATGTAATATGGGAAATTGCGGGGTAATCATAGGAGATATAAGAGGGTTTTAAAAAAATAATTACATAACATTTGACATAGTAATAATACCTAGGATAACAATTTAATGACTAATTAATATTTAGGGCTATTTTACACACTGAAAGAAAAACTAGTAACTCAATAATCGATGAACAAACTAATAAAGACCCAAGAAAGAAAGAAAGAAATCCAAATCATCAATTCAAAAAGATTTCCAATACAAAATCAGGAATTTCTGTACCCACCTCTCCCTGGGTGAGAATTAGCAGGAAAGAAAAAGTATATATTAAATCCAAAACGCGAGTATAAAAGTTTTGAAAATGGGAAAAACTGAATTCATCTTACAAGAATTTTTATTGATTCTGAATAGCAATTCAAATATTTTCAGTCTCCACTTAAAATAAACATTGCTATCGTTGAAATTTGACTCACTAAAAAGGAGTTTAGGATCCTCCCTCTAGTTTTGGAAGAGGTGGTTGAGCTCATCGAAGGGTAACTGTGGAACCCACGTTTCTGTTTCTTCCTCCACTGTTGGCCATCGTCGATTAAGTGCGTCTTCGTATTCCTCCTCTGTAATTACGCATGGCAGATTTTCTTGATATGGAAGTTTTTCTGTAATCAGGTTGTGGATTCTTTTTGCATACAGTTGTCTTCTTCTTTCTCTTATGTACGCATCTTCAACCTGTTCCCAGTTAAAATTTGCATTACCAGGATTTAATTGAGCATTATCGAGCTGTTTCGTGGAAAGATTTGCCAAAGCAGAAGATGCTGAAAAAGGTGGTAAGACATTTGCAGTGCTGCCATGCCCAACTGTGACTGCACCAGACTCTTGGTTGTTAGCCAAAATGGCTGATGCCTTGTTATGCCGCTGGTTCATCTCAGCTCCAATTACCTCAACAGCCTGGTAATTTACAGGGCAATTTCGGTTGTTTGGTGACTTTGAATGAAATTGTGTTGCAGGGATTCCATTTGAAGTGCTTTCTGGCCCAGAAGATTCTCCACTGGCTTCATGAGAGTGTCCTACAACAGGGCAATGCTTATCAAACACAGAAAATTGAAATAGTCTAAACATCATGTATGTTTCCATAAATGAGAATGAAAATCAATAAAATTAGAATAAAAATCGTAAAATTTAAATTCTTGACATAGAGTCTACAAATCCCTATAATTGTGGCTTTAAACATTATTGAAGAAATTTTAATTTTATAATTAAAATTTAAACTTTGCAAACGAGTGATGATCTTAGATATTCAATTGACCAATGTCCATATATAAAGAGGGGCCTATCTATATCGATAGCGTCTATTTATATAGGGATATAAACTCCCCCTTTGACTAAAATAAATATCTTAAATACATCTATTTAAATATTTGAAGAGATATTAATTTGAATAATTTTAAATGTTGTAGTTTTTATAAACTGCATTGATTAATAAATTGAGTGGTGACAAATGGAATCAATCTAGCTACACTATTGTGTCAATCTCAAAACAATCTATCTGTAAAAAGGGGTTCCAAACTCTGCCATACAATCTAGATAGTGGTATTTTTTTAAATAAGATCTTTTATTATTAACAATTGAAACACAAGATAATTCACATAAAAACGGGTGGTATGGAAGCACACCCCAAAGTCACGAACACAAACTAGGCAACAACAAAGCCTAGGATCGATAGCAAGAACAAGGAAAAAAAAAAAAAGTTAAGCCGCCACTATGAATTGTTGTCCTGCAGGGGTGGATCTTGATCATCCCAACCAGAACTTTTGTGGCTTCCTTCTTCAGGCAGCAACACCCTCTAATCTCTAATCTGGGAATTTGTCGTGGAGGTGAGAGGCTCCAACCGTCATGAGTGCGCAGCTCGGGGTAGCTCATGAGCCGCAATCGAATTGGCTGGGCAGCAAGGGACATCCCAATAGACACTAATTTTAAGTATATATAAATTTTTTTATGATGGTCGATAGATGTCAAATTTAATGTAGAGAATAAAAATGAGCCACACATGCCATTATAACCTTAGGTTTCATTGTAGGAATACTTCTCAAGCGAGGACAAACATTAGTTCATAAGAGAATAAGCGGAATCAATAAGGATTAATTGCTCCCAACCACTTTCTTCACTCCTGCATAACCACCTTCTCTATCAACTCTAATCTATCAAATAAAGTGAAGATTAGAAATTCAGAAGCCAATGTTGGCACCCTATCATAAAAGAACACTGTGAACATATGTGATATTTATGTATAATGGAAACAAAAATTAACCTTAAAAGAAATGTAAGTTTACCTCCAGCTGCTGCTGCAGGCTTTGAAGCTCTTTTCCTGTTGTTAGGTTTGGGTTTGGCAGCTTTTCCCAGTCGTTTGTTTCCTTTCATTCTTCAACTGCTTTCAAATATATTCTACACACAAAAACAAAGCAACAATATATCAGTCACTGAAACAATAATATTGTGTTAAATCCAATTTTCGAAACATCAGAACATTCTTCATAGTCCAAAAATAATATGGAAGCCTGTGAAATGGCAGAGGAAGCCCGAATTCCATTGAATAAAAACAGAACCCTTTTTCTATACACGTATTAAAACTTTACCTGACCTTTGAAATTCCCTACTTTTCATGACTCTTGGCTGCGTCTGCAACAAATTCCGCTCTAAATATAACATATATTTGATTTAGAGGATGGAGATATTTAATATTTCTGTTATTTTACTTTTGTAGTTGTTGATAAGGGGTGTGATTGATTTCGTAAGTGTAGAAATATAGATGGGCTACTTAATTTTAAGGTTGTTTCTGCATTTCAAACTTGTTAAAAATTTGTACATGACTATATTTGATACCGTTTTCGATAGTTAATTTATTTTATAGTTGATGTTATATGTATTTAATTTGGGTTTATTGTGTTAGTTGTGCATCGGTTGTTCGGTTGGTGTTTTGTTGGTGGCAGTACACGATGCATGAATATAATAGATATACATGATGCATGAATGAATATATTTCAATATTGGGTTGGAGGCCATCATGAAGGAGAGCATTAAAACTGTGGATGATTTTGTCTACAAGATCATTCAAATTAGAAGGCAAAAGATTTCTGCTCAAAACAACAATGTAAGGAAATACTCACATCAACCATAATGGCTATTGAGAACTCTGCATAAATAATAAGTTAGCCCTTTTCATCATTACTTATAACCACGTTGTTTTTCACTTCACTGGCTTTGAAATTGTTTACAGGAAAAAAACAGATATATTGTCTCGCTTCATTGGTTTAAGTGAAAAGGAGCCAGAAAAGTTATATGACAAGTATCTACGAGATATATTGTTGAATTTCATGATTGCTGGAAGGGACACAACTGCAGGTACTCTATCTTGGTTCTTTTTTCTGCTCTGCAAGAATCCAGGTGTTGAAATTCATGATGACAACTCCTGCACACACGTGGTAAATTGAGATGGCACCCATGGAACCATTGCAAGACGAATATCTACAAGTTTTGTCTCTGAGCTGTACAAACCATGCCATGAAACCCTAAAAAATAACCAAAACCCTAACACACATTTTAAAAGAAAAGACTTACCAGGTGAAATCTTTTTGAAGATGCCAAGAAATCGCCATAGGAATACTCTGCTTCAATGTTAGCTACTTCCTTCCTGTTCAGATGATTCACCATTTCTACCCTGAAAACAATATATGGAGAACACTCATGAAAAACCTATACGAAAGTTTTAAGGATTCCGAGTGGACTGAATTAATAAGAAAAAAATCTGGGCTGTTAAAGGAAAGAGGGGTTTCATCAATAAAAGTCACCAAAATCTCAAATAAAAAGAATAAAAAGAATCATGGGTGAAAAAAATATCAACTGTTTTGAACAAAGTCTGCATCATATACGAATTTGAAACCTGCAACCCTCTGACTAAGTGGTTCAAAGCAAAGGGAAAATAAAAATAGATGGATTCGACCACTAAAATCAGGGAAAACTGTAAAAATAAATGCAACAACACAATCTAGAGAAAAGATTTGAAAAGGGTTCAAATCATCAAGATGTTGGGTGGTCTGTACGGGGATTTGTCCCCAGCCCTCTTTGGTCTCCATGAAAAGGGTTCAAATCATGAAGACGTTGTCAATGCTACTGTCGTCTCCAATGCCACCAGTTCAATGTGATCGAGCAACAAAACTAAAAACAAATTTAATCGCGTGAAAAAATGTCCAAAAAACTGTCAAGACCTCTGATCTGTTTGCATGCTTTCATGGAAAGCAAAAGCAGCAGCAAAGCGAAACAAATTATTTCAATTGTTGAAACCGCCATTGCCATTCTGTGTTGCCATTTATTGTAAAACAAAGATTGGATTTTTATTCTCAATCTCATATTTCGTTGCAGGTTCATGTTTTCCCTTTGTAAAACCTACGAATGTCGATTAATATTAGGAAAAAGCGATTATTTAATACAAAAAAAACATTACATGAGATGTAAAAAATCCTCTCAAAACTAATATAATGATCAATTGATTGAGAAATAGGTATACTATTGAGAAATAGGTACTACTGTTGTTATTAGTCAACTACGTTACCAATGCTGCAGAATTTTAATATGTGGTAAACATAACTTTTAGAATTAAGGAAAATACCTCGAATAAATCAATTTCATGATTAATGCCCAGTCATATAATACATAAAAGTGAAAAAAATATCTTCATTGTACTTTAAAAGTGCATCCCAATACCATCCTTAAGATGCTCTGCTCCTTCCAACTTTTTTGCTTGAAATCTTTCAGAGACAGTCATACTAATACAGCTGCAACTTTACTTCAAGATGCTTGTTTTACTGAGAATTATAGTTCCATTAGAATTAAAATAGTTTTAAAGATCACCATATGACAAAATTCACAAGTCAGCTTGATTGATTATTCAATTAACTGTCGCTAACGTGTTGTAATTAGAACACACCTAGTGTTATTAGAATTCCTCCTCAATTTTCCTTGTAAAACCAAATCACAAATAAATTGAGTTGCAATATATTTAGTATTGACCGTTTTCCAGGATCCTGACAATCCAGAAATTAACTTTAAACCATGCACTGTGGTGTTATGATGAGATATCTTCAAAAAGGCTGGCTTGAAACAATCCCTCTGTGTCACAAAATCTCTATGATTTATGACTTTATCTGGTGTTATGATGAGATGTCCTCATGGACTTTGCTTAAAATAGTCTCTGTATCACAAAATCTCCCTGGTTTATGACTTAAGGAACAATAGTAATGAAAATGTACAGTTCACATAGGCTATGGTCAATTTGTTTCTCTAACTACAGATTAAAGTCCTGAAATAGTGAAGTCGTTGAAAACTTGATCTATCCTGTAAACAAACAATAGCAGGATAATCCACAACCATATATTGGTACACATCCACACCAATGGAGATTCAGAATCATTTTCTATTCCCCATGGAATCCGATGCATAATTAACACTTACAATGTCAGGAATAGATACACATACACTTATGGAAAGCTCTTTCCACAAGTTTTAGCTACAAAACAAATCCTTGAGGTTGAAGCCAGATTGATATATTAAGGATTCACCACAATTTAGATGTATGACAACTTGGCACCCACCAGATTGTCTTTTGACTCCCCAGAACTTAATTTTTCCAGTAAGGAGATTGATCCTATAGATTCATACATCAATTTACACTCCTGAGTTGGAAATCATATTGGTCTTCTTATCTAAGATTCTAGAATTAACAATGGCGTGTTTTAATCCGAGTACCACTTTGATATTTCTGAATTCAAGCAAAACCTTATATTTCTGATGGTCATTTTATCACCCTAGTTTACCTGAGCCTATATCTATCACAAGGGTTAAGATTATTATCACAGTTATGTTAACCCAGTACTAGTGGTAAGTGGTGGACCGTAGCCCTTATGCTGGTTGGATGCCAAAAGTGTGATATTTTTCTATTTAGATGAATAAGGTCGAATGTATGTTTCACAACAGCAGACAGTTGACTGAGCCAAGACCTGCCGTTTCAGGCTATGCAGAGTTGAAACTATTATACTTTTACCATTTCCAGCGGTGAATGATTCCTCCTGTGATGAAAGTGTAATCAAGATCACTGGGATCACTCAGCCTTCCATGATCTGTATGTGCACCCTGCTCAAATTTATCCACATTCAAGCTTTGATCTCAGGTATCCTAATAAGCAAGGGTTAGCGTTCGAGCCCTGAGCCTCACCAGCTCAAAATCAAATCTGTTTCAAGGCAGACAATAAGCCCCCCTCCAGTAAGACTTTTGGGGTAAAAGCCATCCATAATCTGTTAGCTCCAAATGGCCTGAACGTTGAAAGCATTGTGAAACTGCAGATGAGTTCATTAAGGAGATTAATCCTTGTTCTGTCTCTTAAGTTGGTTGGATTATGCATCAAATTATCCTAGTTATCATTCTTCTGTACAGCTAACAGAATAAATTGTTGCACAGGACATTCGTCCTCGCCAAACAGAAAGAATTTTAAATAGCAATTTTACTAAACAATTTGTTAATCTCTAGAAAAGTTTTTGGAACAAAAACTATTAAGTAGACATATCCAAAAAGCTTTTACAGTGACATCACACAGAGAAAACAACCTCAAATCTCAATTTTTTTGATCTATTTACAACCTATTTACTCAAATGGCATATCCTTACGATGAGATTTTTTTCTACATTTATACCCTCCTGCACATAAATTGTTGAAAGTAGATTCCCAGTGGCATGCCTAACGTTTTCAAAGATCCAAATCCAAGGCATGCATTCAAGGTAACTTTCAGGACAAAACTGAGATGATCGGGCCTACAAAGAAAACATTACAAGACACAAAAATCATTGTTGAAACTCAACAATAAATTGATGGTGCCCTAAGGGAGCAAATCCTTAAAGAAAAACAGTTGCGAACAAGGACAATTCTTGCTTAAATTTTACTCTGACGAAATCCACAAAAAAACGAAAACGTCAAACCAATTTTGAACCTGCATCCAGCATGCAAAAACGAAAAATCAAAACTGGTAAAAATAGCCGCAAAAAACGAAAACGTCAAACAAGCCGTCGTAACCGTCAAAACGGCCGACAAATGTAATTGCTTTAAAAAACGTCGAAACGGCCGTCAAATTTAACTTAGTCAGAGAAACGTCCCTTTACCATAGGGAGCCTTTGTAATAAGGATTGTACTTCAACGGTTTTTTAAGTTCTATATCGATTATTATTAGTCTTCATAGTTAATGAATTATTAATAATATTTTATTGTTAATAAATATGTTCTACACTTATTCAATGGCCTATTTAGGATTTGTAGCATTTTTATATTATTTTATCAATTTAAGACACTTTTTCACTTTTTCATATTTATGTCTATTATAAGGTTGGCATGCTAGCCAATAAAGTCAAATTTTAATTCAATCTCTAATATACAAACTAATGAGATAACCTATCTGTAAGAAGGAAGGACATAGATCGAAACCACCATTCTATCAGAGAGAGCACATTTTGCACAAGATATTTATTTGTTGCATATCTTTGTTCCACTATAATGGATGTGACGATTTCATTTGTAATTAGTATACTATTGTATTACTTACTACAACACTATTTTTGAATTTCTCAAGGAATACTTTATTTATCAATGTCTTGTTATCTCATGAATTTACATTAAAAAAATTAAAACATATTTAGAAATAAACACTTAAATGCTATGAAATAAGATTTTTTTGGAAATTATGAAATAAGAATAAGAAACTCCTACAAAACAACAAGAATATAATTGTACAAGGAAATGTTTATCTTACATAAACATGATGTCGAAAAACTTCAAAAATGTGAGAGACCTCCTTTTACCATTATCTTGTTATGTAATTACAAACATACTACCTTCTCTCAAGGTCTTTATGAAAATTATTTACATCAATATCATTCTCAAACACTTATTACTAGCTCTACAAATTTCTCTCTCACACTTGCCTATCACAATCCAACTCCTTATGGACATTCTTTATAGTATCATTGCTAAGGTATATTTTTTGTCAAATGTTTTCATTTTTTTAGGAGAATGAATGTCATTAAGTTTAATAAATTTAACTAACAATAATGCAACCACACATGACCCTTCACAATACTATATAAATTTTGATTAATGTGACTAACACATATATAAATGGAAGGAAAAGAAGCATTAAATTACACATACTAAGGGTTTGTAATTTTTGAGTCCAATATGAACTTCATCAAGATTTCAAGTGGAAATATAATTAAATTTTGTGAAACTGTAACTTATTGAATCTAACATTGAAGAGGTGAAAATAAAAAATGCGTATAAAATTTGTCATAGGAAAAATAGGTAGTTTGGATATATGGTAAAATAAGGGGTATTTAATAATTGAAAAGTTGTATTGGGAGGGGTGTTAATAATAGAAGATTGAGATGTAGATTTGGAAATAGGGTATTATTTATTATCCTATAAACACACATGATAGGCCATGTAAGCTTATATAGTACTTAATCCCATGTGCCATCGAGATGGTTGCATGCATTCTTGTAGAAGTAATATCAACACTTGAGGAAATCCTTTTAGAGATTTTGAAATATGAAATGTTTTGCTTTCATAAACCTCAAATTTATTTTTAAAACGAGGTCACATTCAATCCACCCACCACTAGCACCACCGCCACTATACTTCAATCCTAGCACTATATATGGAGATCGTAAATATCGAAGACTAGGTTGCCTATCCATATTGGAAAATTCTAATTATTCGTGACCTTTTAACGATTAATTCCTTTTGTCTACAATGAATTCTAATATTCAAAGTGTTCATATTTAGGAAAACCACTTATTTAGTTTCCTTTTTGATATCTTACAAAATTGAGGAGCTCAAGTCCAATATGTGAGAAAAACAATTGTGCAATTTCATTCAAGTTCATATCATGCATTACGAGTCAAAGGTATGCCAAGGATCTTCCCAATATTTAGCTTTATTTCCTTCCCATATAATCCAAGTCCATTGATCAACTTGTTTCCAAATGAAGGAGTTTCTAGTAGTAGTATTTTCCTTACAACAAATTTTTTTGTGTATCTTATGTGGTAGTGGTAAAATTAACACTCATATTTTGAGTGTAGGATTCTCCTTCAAGGAGAATCATTATCTCTAGGAAATATATCCAATTCTTCATTAAGTAGTAGTCTCTAACCATTTGATCATAGTTTATGATGGATTGCGCTTTCTTCCTTAGCAAAAGTATTTCCTCAATTTAGATTCTAATTTCTCACTAACATTGATCTATTTGTAGCCTTGCACCCACACAAGCTTCCTCATTCTTCTTGTAAAAGTTAAGCTCTCTACCTTTTTGGTAAGTATAAGGCTTTGCGACATCACTCAATATTAGTACAACCCTTTTTTTGCATAGGTCTTAAAACTCTCACTTGTTTTATAGATTTCCATACTACTAGCACCATTCACTAAGTGTCACAATACTTTGGCGAATTGATCATCCTAGTCTTAAGCAAGGCGTATAATTACTTCAAAACCATCATAGCTTTTATAGCACCTAAACTAGCCCAACACAACATTCAATTACTCCAAAATCATTCTTACTATGTATATTACATCACTCATAAATGTTGCAGTCCTACACCAACTTCCTACATAATATTTGGAACTTCTCAATGTTGAATGGAGTATTCACATCTCATATAGTGTTGCATACCACCTTGTGCTAAACTCGTAATATTTTCCCATGTCTCATAGTTTTGCAACATGTAAACACACATCTACCTTTCTTTTACATATGCCAAATGTTGTTGCAAGATCACACAGGAAGATCTACACTCGGCATTCACTTGTTAGTAATTTGGTTTCCCACAACAAGATCGTTAGGAGGCATACTCGATGCTTTCTACATGTCGAGCATCTCATCAATATTTTGCATACTTTGAAACATGAATATTACTTAGTTAGGAAAGGAAAAACTATATGAATTCCATTTTTCCTACAACTATTGTTGGTTGTAACTTCCATCTTGTAACCATACATTTACACACACACACACATAGATGTGTGTGTGTGTGTGTGTGTGTACATATACATATATATGTATATATACATATACATACATACATACATACATACATATATATATATATATATATATATATATATATATATATATATATGTATATGTATGTATATATATGTATATTTATGTGTATATATGTGTGTGTGTGTGTGTGTGTGTGTATACATATATACATATACATATATCTATATATATACATAGATATATATACATACATGCATGTACATATATGTATATATATATATATATATATATACATATATTTATATATATCTATGTATATATATATATATAGATATATGTATATGTATATATGTATACACACACACACACATATGTATATATATACGTGTGTGTGTGTGTACATATATATGTATATATATACATATATGTATATACATACATATATGTGTGTGTGTGTGTGTGTGTGTGTGTATTCGACTTGTTAGTCACTCAATGATTGAGCATTTAAATGCATCCATAAATTTAAGAGTCCTCACATAGCCTACATAGAACACCCAAATAAGAGGTAGTAGCTAGCATGCCCTATGTATTTAACTTCAAACACATTTGTACTCTATATTCCTTTCTACAAGTTTGGGAAAATAATAAAGGACTCTCTTTTTATCATTGGACTTGTAGCCTTACTATCATATTTTACACATATGTATTTTCTCTACTCTACTTATTGAATCTATAAGTTGTATTTTTACATACAAATCTTATGCTTTTGAATGTGTTAGTTAACTATCCTATGTATTCTTCAAATGCATTAGAAAGTGTATAAAATTATGAACCCCATGATGAAGATTTAAATGAATGATGAGTTGATAGACAAACATAGCCTCGAAGAACTACTTTAATTTTAACCAATCATTTAAATATTGATAGCCACTTAAAGATTAATAAATGTTAATTCAATTGATTGCATTTTTAGTCAAAAACCTCTCACTCCACTCTATCGTAGGGATTTCCTCTAACTCTAAATCCAATGTTTATAATTCAAGGTATCTCACTGATATCTTGGTAATATGAAATCGAGTAACATCTTATATTGTTATTTGTATAGAATATAATATTGAAGACTACTATTATTGGGTATTGAAGAATACTATTACAGATTTATGAAAAACATGTTTCTACAAAAATATACAAAAATACTATTGCAGATTCATGGAGATTTAAATTTCCATAACATGGGCTTCACATATTATTTTTCAACTTCTTTGATATTAGTAACCTCCTTAATGGTAGCCAAGCCAAGCCAACAAGGAGAGAATCGGGGTAGGTAGAAATTTTATGTTTCCCACATTAACTTCTTTGGGTGTTTATGTTGAAGATGAAGTGAATAATGGAAACTCGGAATAGTAACAAAGAACTATGGAGATGGTATAAACAATTACGAGAAGAATGACAACGAGTTTAGATTACGGGGAGTGTTGGAGATATAATCTCAACCACCAAATTAACTCCAACCTTAGACGACTAGAAAAATTCTTAAAGATGTAGATTTTGGAAAAAGGGAAAATATTTTCATTTAATAGAATGATCAGATTTGATCTTTGACATTCTCTTTGATTTTGGAAAAATAATTAATGTTTGTATCGCCTCTAACATCCAATAGTTTGGAATTAATTTTTGAATTGAATGTTTTAGGTGTGTGTGTTGCATTTTTGTATGTAAGAAGAGAGGAAGAGAGAAAAGAGTAGAGTGAGAAGAAGAAGAAAAAAAAGAAGTGAAGCTCTATTGAATATTTTCCGAAATCTAAATATATGTGCAATGATTTTATTCCTATTTTAGCTATGAATTTTGTATATTGTGTCCATCATTGTTGTGTAAAGTACCTTTGGTTATGCTTTTCATTTTGGAACAGGGGTAATATCATGGGATTCAAAGAAACAAGCCATTGTAACTCTTTTTCATCGGAAGCGGAGTATGTGGCAATGATGGGTGCAACATGTCAAGATGTATGGATGGGAGAATGCTTGCTTGAGTTGATGCATGAACAAGAAGAAGCAAAAAAGATTTATTGTGATAATAACTCAGCCATTGCATTGTCTAAAAATCATGTTTTTCATAAAAGAAGCAAGCACATAGACATTAGATATCATTTTATAAGAGAGTTGGTAAATAACAAGGAAATATGTCTAGAGTTTTGTAGATCACAAGATCAATTTGCTGATATTTTTACTAAACCATTGGGAAAAGATGCATTTGAATATATAAGAAGTTGTTTGGGTGTTTATGTTGAAGATGAAGTGAATAATGGGAGCTTTGGAAAAGGTACTAAAGCAGCTATGGAGATGGTACAGGACAATTTTGAGAAGAATGACAAATGAGTTGAGATTAAGGGGGAGTGTTGGAGATATAATCTCAACCATCGAAATTAACTCCAACCTCGGAGAAAAGAAAATTTCTTAAAGATAAATATTTTGGAAAAAAGAAAAGATTTTCATTTAATAGAATGATCATATTTGATCTTTGACATTCTCTAAAATGATTCGGAAAAATAATTAATGTTTGTATCTACCTTTGACGTGTAACAATTTGGAATTAATTTTAGAATTGAATGTTTTAGGTGTTTCTTTTGCATTTTTGTATGTAAGAAGAGAGGAAGAGAGAAAAGAGTAGAGTGAGAAGAAAAAGAAAAATAGAGGAATGAAGCTCTGCTGAATATTTTCCAGAAATCTAAATATATGTGCAGCTGATTTTATTTCTATTTTTGCTGTGAATTTTCTATATTGTGTCCTTCATTGCTGTGTATTTGTTTTATCATTTTTATTGTTTTGAATGCATTTTGAGTTTTCTGTTATCCTCCCCTACTTTTTCCCTTCACAATCCACCCTTTCTACATAATGTTCCAAAATTGAGATTGGCATTGCCATTGTATAATCTACTTTTACCGTGATCATAATGAGACACTGTCATGGTATTAATGTTAAAAAAGGTACTTGACATGCAGCTTAAAACAATATCCCAATAGGAAACGTAGTGAAAGCACATTCTTGGAAATGCATGTCTATAATTATTGAAGATATGTTGTATAAAAACCGAACACAAATATTAGATTTCAAAACATGTAATGCAACAAAATGTGTTGAACATGTAAATATGCCAAGCTATCCCAACTATTAAAACCATAACTAAGTGTTTAAAACACATCATGTCCTTCACTTTCATACTACTTCTTATGTGCACTTATTTGAAAATATCATATCAAATAGAACCACATCATCAATGGAAATGGAATTTGGTTAAATACCAAAGGAAATTGATTTTAACCTACCAATGGAATTTATTGAAATCTCTAGAAGGCATGTTGAGTTGTAAGCCAATGCCTTAACCAATTGTTACTGGGGTTGAAGTTGAGCAAGGAAGATAGTGTTTTTTTTTTTTTAAATTCTAGATTGTTTAAAAGACTAGTTATTAGTCTCATGTACTTAACGACCACAAGGATTGATATTATGTATGGTGTGAGCCTTATTTTGAGGTTCATGGAGTCTCCAAAAGACTCTCATTGGTAATTTGGAGAAAGAATACTGAGGTATGTTTGTGGAACAAAAAACTATGGAAATTCATATTCAACTATGGATGCGTTTAAACTCATTGGATACATGGACATCGATTGTGTTGATAACGTTGATGATAGGAAAAGTACATCTCTTATGATTTTCATTTTGGAACAGGGGTGGTATCAAGTGGGCTTCAAAGAAATGTCCCATTGTAACTCTTTCTTCAGCAGAAACGAGTATGTGGTAGCGGCGGGTATGGCATGTCAATTCGTATGGATGAGGAGAATTCTAGTTAAGTTGATGCACGAACAAGAAGAAGTAACAAAGATATATTGTGATAATAACTCAGCCATTGCATTGTCTAAAAACCATGTGTTTTATAAAAGAATTTAAAAGAATATTTATATCCCCTTTCATATGACCCTAAAAGAATTTAAAAGAAAGGAGTAGTACTACCTTTTATTAGAATTGGCAAGGAAACACGGGCTATACAATACATTATCTATTTAACAATCAATCCTCATGAAAGTCTAAAAGATTCGATATTTTGGATAGCTACAAGTATGACTTGTATAGATATATCTCAAGAAACATAAGGAAATTTTAGAATTCCTCAAAAGAAAATGTATTGCTTCTTGTGCAACCGTGACTTGATCTAGGATGTGTCATCCTTCGAAAATCATCTCCTCCTTTTACTATGATTTTTTAGAAGTACCAAGTCTATTCTTTAATTTATAAAAATATTGTATATAGTTATTGGTAAATAATTCTTTTAGTTAGTTTAATGATTTTTCCTATGCTCCTTATTTTGATAGTAAATATTATTATATCTTTGTTGCCACTTAATTATGTGGATAGGTATTGGATAGGCATTCTACAATAGCAAGAAGAGGTGGGATATGATAGTGTGACCATGTAAAGTTTAATTTTTATATTAAATTTGACATTCATTTCACCCTTATAAATAATTTTTGACCATAATTTTAACATCTACTCAGCTATCATTTAAACAAATCCTTTTAACTTTTGTAGTAATAACTTGATCATAAGATAAAGTTTGAAACCCTTTCTTTTAGAAAATTAGTTATTATGAATCAATATAATATATGTAAAATTCAACATAAAATCTTTGAAAATGATAGTTATCTCTATTTTTCAAATAAATATATTTAAGATATTTATACTAATTTATTATTTCTTCTAATTCAATCATTTTTTCTAAGATTTACTAATTCCACCCAATCTTTAACACATCTAATAATTCCATTCAAACTGCTTCCCAATTAAATTATCCCATTTTTATACCATATTTTCTTTTCGCAACATCTAAAAATCTCTTTCAAACTACTACTTTGTATAAAAATATTCTAAAAGGATTAATTTATCTCAATCATTTTGTATCCTGTGTGGAATGTATTAATCACATCTATCTAGGATATCATCACATTCTATCACTATTTCTAGTGATAATTCTTTATCTTGATCCTCTTAGTCTTTAGGGAACCTACCTCACGCATGTTTGTACTTTTACAATATAATTAAATTTTTATAATAAAAATTACAAAAGTAGCAATCACATGCATACAATGCAATGTGAGCACCGAACGATATATGTTATTTGATTTAGAGGGATAGTTATTACGTTTGTAGTTGACATTGATAAAGGGTGTGCCCAATCCAAACACACCATCTACTTTAGGGGTCAAAACTATGCATTCTTCCCTTGAGTCTTTAGAAAAAATTATATATTTTTATGTAAGGAACATATTGGACCAATTTTTGGGATTTTCAGTGAAGTGAAAATTTGGGTATTATAAAGGGAAGAAGGCAAGGTGGAATTTCAGAGCTTCTAAGGAATAAATTAATGGAGAAATCCGATTAATAGAGATGTGATTTGATGTTTTTAAAATGGGCCATAATCTACCAAAGTCATTCAGAGCCTTCTAAGCACCAACAAATAACAACAAAGGTAAAAGGCATGAAGTTGGAAACACCAATGGACACGGTAAAGAATGCAAAGTAGAAGTATTTGCAAATAAAGAATTAAAAAAAGTAAACAAGAGGGGAAAAAATTAAGCATTATAACTGAAAGCTTGGGCATCTAAAAGGATTGTTTTAAATGGAAGCAAGATGTGGTGTCTCCTCATAGGTATGAAAAATTAGATTAAGGCAATGTAGCAACATTTGAGCTATGTAGTGGGAGATGGCTACATAGGGACTTAAATCCAAGTGGACTATCCATATGAGTTACAGTGCTTTATGTATTGTCAGGATACATAACAAGGTTTTATCAACACCAATTGACAAAATGGGTTCTGATTGTATTGTGACTTCAATCATGATGGAGGTCTTCATTGTACAAGGACAGACACTTTTCTTTGATGATTATTAGGGATGATGTTTGGGCAATTAATCATCCATAATTTATAAAGGAATCGGTACATTAGTGAGTTATAGAAAATGTTAGGGATACAAAGGGTCAAATAGGTTATACAAATAAGATTAGGTGTTGCACAGGTGTGCAGTCAGGAATTTGGAAGATCAAGAGACATTGTGTTGTATTTTTTAATTGTGTTTTCTATAAAAAAAGGGTTGCGCTCCATTAGGGCGAGCTAACCTCAAAAACTTGGCCTCAATTGGAAAGGGTAATGAATTTATTACATATTATGTCCCATATTGTTGTGTTTCCACTACTTATTTTTATTGTATGTTATGGATGTTTTGATCTCATTTTCAGCACATATATGTATGCTTGTGTATGTATCATATTAGGTTTCCCCTATTCATGTATGTAATGTCATTATACTATGAGTCATTAGTAGTGAAATTAATCAATGGGACCTTGAGGTCGTTGGTTAAAACTTTCCTTTGTGTTCTATGTCACTTTTTACAAAGGATATTTTGAGTATGAAAAAACATACATTGTAAGGGATTTTTCTCCTAAATATATTTTAGGTTTATCATAAAAAAATTTTAAGCAAGAGAATAAAAATACCAATCAAATGAAATTTAATGTCCAACACCTTATAACATGTACTTGTAGAGACTGATTAATTAGTTTCATGAAGAACGTATATATTATAAAAGCTAAAACCCAAACATGATAGCATGATAGGTATATCCCTTCCAATGATATCATTTTCTAATCCCACATCAACAACAATCAAAGTGGACCACACAACACATTAGGGTCTTATGGTATGAGAAAACTCTCCAGAGAAAGCTGGTTCTTACCCCTCTGTTTAGGTGTATGCATGAATTTGTAGAGGTTCAATGCTAAATCCTACTCTAGATTCCAAGGAGACAGAGTTGAAGATGCAAAAAGGGGAAACAAAACTAAGCTAAAATGGTGATACACCAAAGGAGTGATGAACTTCTGTTTTGCAAATAAACACAGATCATAAGAATGTAACACAGAACATGCACATATTGCCAAGATATAATGAAGGATCAGAAGACAATAATAACACATGAAAGGATTGAAAAATCATTCACAGAGCATGCATTATCATTCCCAGTTTTTAATACGATGCATTACAATGGCAAGGAGGCAAAAATATGTGCATGAACCTATGAGAGGTCTAAAACTCCACGAATCCACTTGCTAAGGAGAAAAGGGGAGCCTGCAAGAGAAAAAAACATCCAACAAAACAAAGGATCGAATCCTTTCCATTTATAACTGAAGCAAGGAGAGAGAAAAATAGAGGAGAAGCAAATCAGATCTTCTAATTCAACAATCCACCATTAATCCCTTTCAAATCAGCCTGCAAACCCATCAAATCGATTCCTCTGCTTTTTTTTGCGTGTTGGAGAAAAAATGATGAATTTTAGTGAAACACAACTCTCAAAGCAATCTGATCTTGGATTAATGGTGTGAGAAGACATTTTAGGTTTTTCCCTCATCAAATCAAGTTGATTCTTCATCCTTGGCATGTGGGAGAAGGCAACCATGGCGGATTGAGCAAAAAATGACTCATTCAAAGCAATCTGGTTCACATTAAAGGCATGAAAGATGTTTCTAGATTTTTCTTCCTCAAAACCTACAAAAAAAATGATGTTTTTATGCCTCCAATGCATAGAGGAGATCAAGATCTTTCCAATGAGTCTAATTTTTCCCAAATCTGATCTCTGGATCGAAAGATATGCCCATCTGAAAGATTTAGGGAAAATCAGGGCATAAATTTGGGCACAAATTTCAAGGCACAAATTAGGTCAAAAATGGTGGCAAAATCAGATTTGAAAATGGGTCCACGGGCCCAAATTTAAATTTTTCCTTTTGGAAAAATTTCCCAAAAATCTCCATGCCCCTCTCTCGCATGACACGTGGCACCCTCTGGGGATCCGTGGGTCAAACTTTAAATTTTTCCTTTTTTTTTCAAAAATTGGGAAAATTTCCCAAAAACTCTCCATGGCCCCACCCTCACGATGACCATGGTGTGGCACTTCCCACTTCTTCATGGGATCATGGGCTCAAACTTCACCTTTTTCCCTTTGATTTCAAATTGGGAAAATTTCCCAAAAAATCCCCCCCCCGCTCCCCTCCTAATGACACGTGGCAAAATTTCCTTTGTTCACATGTGGAGGTGCAAAAATTTTCCTCCTTCTCCTTTGACTTCAGGCTCAAGTGGGCAAAACTTTTTGACTTTTGAGTTTTTAGCCAAAAGGGCTAAGTGCCAACAATTTCTCCGTGCCTCCACCAACTTGCTTCCTTCCCCTCCGTGGCCCTCGGGCCAGCTTGTGACTTTGCACCTTTTAGCCAAAAGGGCTAAGTGTCAAGTTTTCTTCCGCCAACCCACCAACTCTTCATCCTTGGGCAAAATTTGCATCCCACCTCCGCCGAGCCATAACTTTCAAAATATTTGGAGTTAGGAGGACTTCTTTACCTTTCTGGAAAGGGGAAGAAAAATCCTATCTGATGAAGCCATCTCTAGAAATTTTGAGTGCTTTAAAGTTGCAAAAATCTGCCTACAGCAAAAAGGAGGGAAGAATGAAGGCAAGTTAACCAAAACAAGCATGGGCTTATTTTGGATAACAATTTTGGCGACTCAGAGGGGTCATCTACCTGCTAGATGAAGTGACCAGCTGCCTGAAGCAATCCATTGGGCAATGGAGTCATGAACTTAACTACTTGTTACTCTCAATTCATTAGAAAATCTCTAAGATGAAGATTGTGAGAGTAGAAAATTACTTTGACCTGGAACATGATCTGCAAAAGATGCATCCTTGGGGCAACAAAACCTGTGCCAAAGCACTTAGGGAAATGTAAATCTAAGCTACAACAAAACAATGTGCATAAGCACTTGGAGGAATGAAAAAAATCTAAGCTAATATGTACAAGGTGAGAAGTTTCCTTCTAGTAGCAATGCTTTAGATGGATTCCATTAACTGGAATCTGCAGTTCCTCACCATCCAATGTAGACAATTGGAAGGCATTGTTGTTTTTGCATTTTGTGACCATGTAGGGGCCACTCCAAATGGCATCAAATTTTGAATGCCTTCTTGGCTTTTCTCGGTCTGCATCCCATTTCAACACTAAATCTCCAACTTGGAAAGTTCTAGCCTTAGCTTTCTTATCAAAGCTTCTCTTGATCAATGCTTGGTCCTTTTCCATTGTTTGGGCTGCATGCTCTCTGGTTTCTTGGAGTTCCATCAATTTTACATATCTAACCTCCATGGGCTCACACTCCAACAATTCCAATTGCTTCATGAGTTCCAATGTTGGCAACTCAAGTGATATAGGCAAGACTGCCTCTTTCCCATAAACAAGTCTGAATGGAGAGTTACCTGTGGATCTCTTGGGAGTTATCCTATCAGCCCATAGAGCTGATTTGAGCTTAGTGTGCCAAGTCCTCTGATTTTCATCAAGAGTCCTCTTGATGATCCTTAATAGATTCTTGTTTGTGGACTCAGCTTGGCCATTACCTTGAGGGTAATAATTTGATGAAGTGCTCAAATAGATCCCATTTCTAACAGCCCATTCAGTTACCTTTGATCCTATGAATGCCAACACATTATCTGATATTATAGTGGTAGGTATACCAAATCTGGTTGTTATCCCCTCATAGAAGTCTAGAATGCTAGATTCATTTGCCTCTTTGAGTGCCACCGCCTCAGTCCATTTGGTGAAGTAGTCTTGTTGCTGTTAGAATCCATTTGTGCCCTTGGCTTGAGTTTGGATTAATGACTCCAATGAAGTCCAAACCCCATTGCATGAATGGCTGGTCAACTGAGATTGGGTGCAATGGAAGTGCTGCTAACCTCTCTTTTCCTGTGAAGAATGCACAATTCTTGCACCTCTTGATCCATGCATAACAATCACTAAACACTTTGGGCCAATAATAACCAGCCTTCATGATCTTGAGAGCTATCACTCTTGGAGAAAAATGACCCCAACTGATCCATTATGGAACTCTTCTAACATTTTCTCAATCTGATTTGTCCCAATGCACCTCAACAACACTCCATTGATATCTTTTTTGAACAAGACACCATCAACAAGTACATACGAATAGCCTACAATCTGAAGTGTCTTCTTTTGGCTTTGTTCATCTCTGGAGGGCATAGGCCTATTTGTAAGAAGTGCATTATGTCTTGGGTCCAGCAAGGAGTGAGCACACCACCATTTTCTTCTTGAACATCTCTTTGTTCTTGGTTGTCTTGCAACACCAAAACAACATTCTTCTCTTTGCTTGCTTCAATTGGTTGACTCAAGGCCAATTTCTCACACAATCCCTTTCCTCGACCAGCTTGGTGACTTTGATCTCAATGTCATACTCCATGACATGAGTAATCCACCCTGCACATTTTTCATTTAGATCTTTGTTGAGGAGGAAGTCTTTAACTCCCACATGAGAAACCAACAATTGAACCTTGTTGTTTGAAACTAGATGCTTAAATTTCTTTAAGCTCCTAATCACTACAAGAACATGCTTCTCAATGAAGGAATACCTTACTTCATAGTCCTCCAAGCTTTGGCTAAAGAAGGCAATTGGTCTGCTCTGCATTTTCTTCATTCTATGTACTAAAATTGCAGAAATTGTATCACCACCACCAAATGCATAAAGGATGAAGTCTTTGGAGAAATCTGGGTTAATGAGAGTTGGAGCCCATGAGATAGCTTCTTTGATTGCCTCAAAACTTTCCTTACCTTCAGCTATCCATTTGAATGCCACACTTTTCTTCAACATCATAGTTATTGGCTTGACAAGGGCTGCAAAGTTTGGAACAAACCTTCGAACAAAATTGATTCTTCCCAAGAAACTTTGAAGAGCCTTCTTATGACTTGGCAATGGCAGTGCTCTTATTGCTTCAACCCTCTCTGGATCAATTGCTAACCCTTCTTTGGAAACAATGTGGCCTAGGAGCTTGCCTTCATGAGCTAGGAATATGCATTTTTGGGATTCAAGGATACCCCAAATCTTCTACATCTTTGGAACACTTGTCTCAAATGAAAGAGATGGTCTGCTGCACTTTTAGAAAATACAGTAATATCATCTAGGTATATCAGCACTATTTTGTTGATCAATCCCTTGAATGCCATATCCATTTCCCTTTGGAAAGTAGCTCCGGTGTTAGACAACCCAAATGGCATTTTTCTATATGCATAGGTTCCCCATTTGGTGGTGAAGGCTGTTTTGAACTGATCATCTTCCTTTACCATGATCTGATTATACCCTAAATAACCATCTAGCAATGAAAACCTCTCAGAGCCAGCAACAACTTGCAAAATCTGCTCCATAGAAGGAAGTGGGTAGTGATCCTTGAGGGATGCTCTGTTCAAATCTCTAAAGTCTACACACAACCTGATTTCTCCACTCTTCTTTCTAACTAGAACCAAGTTTGCAACCCATCTTGAATGCTTGATGGGGAATATGATACTTGCCTCTATTAACTTATTCAATTCCTTCTTCATGAGAGGCTCAATGTGTGGATTGACCGGTCTCTATTTTTTCCTGATGGGCTTAGCACTTGGATCTAGTTCAATTGTGTGTTGAGCTAGCTTGGGATTGAAACCTCTCAAGTCTTCATAGCTCCAAGAAAATACATCCGGGAACTCTTGGAAAAGTTGCATGAATTCATACCTTTCTTGCTCTGGTTGCCACTTTACCAATTTGAAGTGACTTGCCTTCTCCAACTGAGATGGGCTCTGAATCCTCTCCCTTGACTTGGATGTTTTCTTTCTCCTTCCTAAATTGATCATTAGGATTGAAGATAGACTCTAAAGTCACAAGTCCTTTTGGTAGTTTGTTGGTTCTCATTGTACCACTTGATCACCGTATTGCTTGTCCCAACTTTTCCTGATTTTTGGCTGAGAACTCAGCTTCCTCTTGCAAGAAATTGATGATTTGTTGGTCACTCTCAAACACTTTCCAACTTGCATTATTGTTTGCACTGGCCTCACAATCACATGGATGTTTGGCTGCATTTTATCTCTTTTGATACTCTCCACAACATCAAAAGTTTCTCCAACTACTGCAAGCCTATCAACAGCTTGGTTCTCTTTCCTAGGGATGGAGTTGATGCCAAAGCCCTCAAAATCCTCAATGAGATCCCACACCCTATTCTTATAACTTTTGAGTAGGTCATTCTTGGCAGCATGTTGTCCTTTAACTTGATTAACAATCAGCTCACTATCACCAAAGACTTGTAAGTTTTTGATGCCTCTCTTCCTTGACCAATGCAATCCATGTATCAAAGCTTCATATTCAACAGTGTTGTTAGAACATGCAAACTGAAATCTAAAAGCTGAATAATACTTAATGCCTTGAGGTGAAACAAGCATAGCTCCTCCTCCTACACCTTGTCTACTTCTTGATCCATCAAAGAACAACTACCATACCTCATTGTCATCTCTATGGTCTGGCTTGGTGATGCTAGGAAGAGGCTGATTTTCTTCATGCATGTAATAGACTCCTAGTTCAGATTCCTCCATTTCCTTGTAGGGATCAAAAGCATGTACCTTGCTTTCCCATTCATCAAGAGTCAAATCTGGAATGCTTCCAACTTTGGTGTCAGCTTCATGTGTGCTTGGATAATCCTCTTGATCAAACGTTGAATAGTTGGCATTGATTGGGCTTGGAGTATGAGGCTCAATGTGAAAGTTTGCAATAGGTTCGACCTGATTGTGGCCTTGGCTCCATACCTTGTCCTAAACAACATGTGTGACCAATCAATCAGATAGGTAGCCTCCAATTCTAGCTATGAAATCCCTTGACAAACATATGGCAAAGAGTGGTGGCAAATCTATCACCGACACATCTTGCAAAATAGTGACATTGGGGCATGCATGCAAAGTAAGGCTCAAATATTTAATTACCCCAACTATTTTCTACTATTGTCCCATCTAATTACACCACCCCCTTGGATATGACTTCATATTGAAGGCCCAATGATCAGCTATTTTCTTGGGCATCACGGAACTACTTGCCCTAGAATCAATCATACAATTATGTACTAGTTTATCCCCAATGATCAATGAAACATAGAATGGAGGGGGCTTCAAAATTTTACCTTGTTGTCCTCCATGATTCCCCTCAGGATGAGTAGCATTTGTGAGTACCTTCTCTTGCATATGAGCTAGCTGATTTGAGGTTGACCAATTCTTCATGGCAGCTTGTAATAGATCCCTTTGTCCTGGGATGGATAGTGACTCCCACATAGATATGTTCACATTGGTCTTCTTCATTTGTTCAATGATGTTAAATGGGGATGAACCATCTCTTTTTTCCCTTTAGTCTACACATTCTTTTCTTGTACATGGGCTACAATAGCTGGCATTTGAGCTGGTCTAGAAGGTGGCTTGGGCTGTCCTTACACATTTGGAACTGCATTTTGCTTGCCAACACCTTGTGGAGTGATGGAAGGTTGTGAATCACTTGGATCTAATGACTTCCCTTCACCAATATTCCTCTTCTTTGACCATGTGTTAGCTACTACACTCTAAGAAGGTGTTTGATTCATACCACAAAAATCTTCAGCCTACCAATTCACAAGTGTAGTCTCATTTGGAGTTGTATCTTGTTGAGATGTCCCTTGTTGTTGGTTTGTTTCTCGACTCGCTTCACTCTCTACACCAGTTGTTGTCACCATCAAGGCTTGGTTCAAAGCACCATTGAAGCACATAGATTGGTTGTGAGGTTCATTGCATGGGAAACACCAATCATACTCTTGAGCTATATTATTTTGCACTGGCACTAAGGCTTTAGAGGTAGATGCAACATTGGGGTTATAGGGCTGAAATGGTCTATTGGCAGGAGGCCTTACTTGATTTTGATTTGCAGTTGGGTTGGGTGGCCTATTAGGCTGATATGGTTGTCTATTAGGCTGAGTTTGAGGCTGATAAGAAGGCCTAAAACTTTGAGCTTTGTTGTCTTGAGCGTAACCAGCTCATTGCCCAAATTTTGCAATTGTTTCATAACTTCTTGAAGCTCATTTGAGGCACTAGAGGATGAAGTAGAAGTTTCATTTGAACTCTAGGTTTCTAGGGGTGGGAATAGGAGCTAAAGTAGGTGCTTGACTAGTACTTGGGCTTCCCAACTCTAGATATAAGGGCATAGAGGCCTAGGTGCAAGTTTACCAGCTTGGATCAAACAATTCTCAGCCCTAATGGTGATGTTGTAAGCTGCAGGTAGAGTTGCACCTCCCATGGATTGGATCAACATAGAAATGTCAAAATTTAAAGCCTTGAGAAAGTATAAGAAAGCACCTTGAGTTGTTGGCCTCACTACCAATGGGATTCTATCCCATGTTCTTTGAAATCTGAAATTGAAGTCTGTTAGCTACTCATTGGGAGCTCTCTTGATAGTTGTCAGTTGCTCCAATAGAGACAAGTTGTCCCCTTTCTCTCCAAATTGGTTATGGAGGGTTGTGCACAACTGGTTCCAATTTTGGATAGAGCCTACCTCAAGGCTCCTGAACCATTGCAAGGCTTTCCCTTTGAATGAAGATGCCAACAATTTGACAACAATTTCCATCTCAACAATCTCATGGATTGCACAAACATTAGCAATGTCTTTGACATGATCACCAGGAGTGGTCTGATTTTCTCCAGTAAAGTATGGGATGTTCTTCAATGCTGCAATTGGAACTAGGTTTTGTGCATTGAGAGCAAGTGGGTGCTACCAAGTAAAGTTGACATAAGGATTGGGTTGTGCCATTCTGATTGGCCTGAGAACCCTTGTTGATTGGATGAAAGGTCTACCAGGTGGAGGAGTTGATAGAGTTCTATTTGGTGGAGATGGAGACCTTTGAATCCTTCTTCCTCTTTCTCCTCTTTCTAGGGATAATTGCAGATAGTTAAACAATCCCTCTTCTCTAGTCCTTGACCTTGTTTGGATCCTTCTCATGAATCTTCAAGCTTGGACTGTTGAAACCAGTTGATTCTATCCTTTTGGAGTCACCATATGTGCAATCAAGGCTCTTTCAAGCAAGAAACTTACAACAATTACACATCAACTTTGTTGTAATGAAGATGAAGACCTCTAAGGTCCCACCGGCATGCCAAAACTATTAGTGCAAATCTACAACACCCCCTAAATGACCTTCAGATCTGCAGTCCAGAATTGGGTCATTTAGTGTGATTGCACAACATTGAGTTTTCTCCAAGGTGTGGGACCTTGCAAGGTGAGAAAACTCTCCAGAGAAAGCTGGTTCTTACTCCTCTGTTTAGGTGTATGCATGAATTTTGCAGAGGTTCAATGCTAAATCCTACTCTAGATTCCAAGGAGACAGAGTTGAAGATGCAAAAAGGGGAAACAAAACTAAGCTAAAATGGTGATACACCAAAGGAGTGATGAACTTCTATTTTGCAAATAAACACAGATCATAAGAATGTAACACAGAACATGCACAAATTGCCAAGATATAATGAAGGATCAGAAGACAATAATAACACATGAAAGGATTGAAAAATCATTCACAGAGCATGCATTATCATTCCCAGTTTTTAATACGATGCATTACAATGGCAAAGGAGGCAAAAATATGTGTTGCAGCCTTGTATGAGAGGTCTGAAACTCCACGAATCCACTTGCTAAGGAGAAAAGGGGAGCCTGCAAGAAAAAAATGTCCAACAAAACAAAGGATCAAATCCTTTCCATTTATAACTAAAGCAAGAGAGAGAAAATAGAAGAGAGGAAGAAAATCAGATCTTCTAATTCAACAATCCACCATTAATTCCTTTCAAATCAGCCTGCAAACCCATCAAATCGATTCCTCTATTCTATTTTTTGCGTGTTGGAGAAAAAATGATGAATTTTAGTGAAACACATCTCTCAAAGCAATCTGATCTTGGATTAATGGTGTGAGAAGACATTTTAGGGTTTTTCCTCATCAAATCAAGTTGATTCTTCATCCTTGGCATGTGGGAGAAGGCAACCATGGTGGATTGAGCAAAAAACTCATTCAAAGCAATCTGTTTGCATTAAAGGCATGAAAGACGTTTCTATATTTTTCTTCCTCAAAACCTACAAAAATGATGTTTTTATGCCTCCAATGCATAGAGGAGATCAAGATCTTTCCAACGAGTCTGATTTTTCCCAAATCTGATCTCTGGATCGAAAGATATGCCCATCTGAAGATTTAGGGCAAAATCAGGGCATAAATTTGGGCACAAATTTCAAGGCACAAATTAGGTCAAAAATGGCGGCAAATCAGATTTGAAAATGGGTCCACGGGGTCAAACTTTAATTTTTTCACTTTTGGAAAAATTTCCCAAAAATCTCCGCGGCCCCACTCCTGCTGTTACGTGGCACCTTCTGGATGATCCACGGGCTCAAACCTAAATTTTTCCCTTTTTTTTTTTCAAATTGGGAAAATTTCCCAAAAACTCTCTGCGCCCCGCTCCTCCGATGACACGTGGCACTTCCCAATTTGCTTTGATGGGATCGCGGGCTCAAACTTTTACCTTTTGCCCTTTGATTTCAAATTGGGAAAATTTCCCAAAAATTCCATGCCCCCTTCGACTCTCCAATGACACGTGTGGGCAAACTTTCTTTTCCGTTCGGTGCACGAGAGTGTGCCACCCCAAATTTTCCTCCTTCTCCTTCACGGGCTCGCGGGCCAAATTTGACTTTGAGTTTTTTTGCCCAAAGGGCTAAGTGTGAACAATTTCTCCATGTCTCCACCAACTTGCACTTCCTTCCTCTCCATGGGCCCAGGGGCTGGCTTGTGACTTTGCACTTTTTTAGCCAAAAGGGCTAAGTGTCAAATTTTCTTCCACTTCAACCCGCCCTTCACAAATTCATCCTTGGGCAAAAAATTTGCATCCCACCTCCGAGCCATAACTTTCAAAATATTTGGAGTTAGGAGGACTTCTTTACCTTTCTGGAAAGGGGAAGAAAAATCCTATCTAATGAAGCCATCTCCAGGAACTTTTGAGTGCTTTAAAGTTGTGAAAATCTGCTTTCGTAAAAAAGGAGGGAAGAATGAAGGCAAGTTAACCAAAGAAGAATACAAGAAATAACCCAATGCACACCATGCAATGTGATGTAACAATATAATGGAAGAGAGAAAAATAATGGGTCACAGACTCACAATGATGCAATCTGAGATAAAAAGACACCATGGAATGCAAGAATATAGTAGAAGGGGAAATTGTTGATACGAAGTTGGAACACTTGAGGATCTTAGCATTCTAAGAAAAATCTTCCAGTTGGCCTTGCTTTGCATCAAGAAATGACCCTCTGATCGACCCACCATGCATGATGTTTCCAAAGTTCTAAAGTTGATGTTGACAATGCCTACTTCTAAGAAAGTTCCTAGTATCTGATCGAACCAATTGACCCCATACAAATGTCATATTATAAGAAGAAAGCCAATAAATTGACAAAATGAAGAAAACCAACGAAAGATTATTTCATAAAAGAAAATCCTATACATTTTCTCCTCAAAAGCAATATTAAAAAATTGTTCTCAATGGAAATGTTGTACTATCTTTAAACAATAGAATTCATTAGATAGATTGAGAATCCATGTCACCTATCCTTAACATTGAACATGTGATGACTAATTTTGCACTGAAAATCTATACACCATAGTATGACGGTAGATCTGCCCTAGTTTGTAAATTGTATTGGGAAAGTTTGGGTGGTGGACACCATTAGGAAGGTCTGGGTCTCCAAGGCCAAGGTTGAATATTTCCCATAGATTGCACCTCCTTTTCCCACACTTCACATATCATGGAATAAAAATTGCAACCCAACACACAATATTGTCCGCAAATCAATCTTGCCACCGAATCATCCTTCACTCTAACTTCATGTCTCAGAACAGGGTTCTTTTTTGGAGGGTCCAGGGCCATATTTATATCATACCCTCCAAGCACATTATTTATACTTCTCTCAACATTGGTCTCTTTATTAAAATCATAGGGTGTTCCTTTTAAAATAGAACACAACACCCCCTAATGGAATAAGATGTTGATCCACCGGAGTATAGAAGAAGCCCATATTTTCACTTTGTTATCAAGTATGGTTTTTCCATCCATATGGCTCTAACATAAACTTCAAAAATTCTGGAATGGTAAGTATTCTCTCTCCCAATCTCACAAAATAATTGGGTGTATTTCTCGTTTCTTTATTTTTCAATTTATTACATATTATGGTATATGTAGCATATACATCAAGGGAATCCTAACAACCATCAATCAACATAATTTACATTAAACAACATATAAATCAAGATCATCATGAATCCTAACAACCATCAATCAATATAATTTACATTAAATAGCATATGAATCGTAATCACCATGGAATCCTAACAAACATCAATGAACAAAATTTACATTAAACAATGTAGACTTCTTGCCAAAAATATAATCAATTCTTTTTAAAGAAATGAAAGTTCCTTTAATTGCACATGGAGTGTATTATTTCCATCATTGGGGGTCAAATGGTTGACACTCATTTTCGTAAGGGTAAGTGCACCAAGTTGGGGGCCAAAAGGGGTTTTAAGTGGACGCATTTTGAGTCTAGTTTCTAAGCTACTAAATTTTATTGAAAACGGATAAGTTTAAGTGGGTCAAACAACTAAAATACCAACAGATGCTCTTGTTTTTGTTAAAAAACATAATAGAGTGACTTTCGTGCCCCCACCATTTTTGAGCACCATTTAGTATTTTTGAAAACCCTTTGGTAGAAAGATAGCTAGGAGCATCTAGTTTGGGCTCCATTTTTTTAAATTTTTTTAGCGAATATTTTTTTATTTATGATTTTTCTAGTACAAAAATTTTATGTTTTGAAAAATAACGGAGCTCCGACCGTGCCCCCCCTAACTACCTCAAAAATATCAAAAATTAGTTTTTTTTTTTAATATGTATAGAATTATGCCTAGTTTGGGCTAGTATAATTTTTTTAAAATTTTGATCACCCAAAAAAAAGATACACCATGAAAGATAGACATATTTACACTTCAAAAAATAGCTATAAAAAGGCATAGTTAGAAAATAAATAATATGGAAACCTTATATTAGTCAAAAATTTGAAAAATTATATTTTTAGAAAGAAGAAACTCTGCTCTACGTCGTGGTATAATTTTTTTAAAATGGATCGATTGTTTTATTTTGATTTATCATAGAGGAAGTGGCATTTTTACATTTTCTTGCAAAAACATTTTTTGTTGTGTTTGTACAGGTCCATGCCTCAGGCTTGGGGATCCAAACCGGATCCCAAGCCTTGAGGCATGGCTTGGAAAAGAGAAAACACAAAATGCGTATGCATTACATAATTTTTTTTTTTTTTTATATATTGTGGCCCCCAACGTCCCTTTCATCTCTTTCATGGGAATTCTGCAAACATTTTGTTTTGTCTGCAATTTTCTCTACATTCTTGCATGATTTTTTAGTAGTTCATTTTTTGTCCCCTACCCCACTAGTTGATTTTTTTCTAATCATGGGTGATAAACGTCGAGCTAAGGACAAGAGGAAAGTCAAGAACAAGACACCGAGCAATTGGAAGAGAAGAGAATAAAGAAATTGAAGAGAATGCAAAAACTTTGAGCAGGGCAAAGGTACATCCGCTATATCAAATGTAGCTAATGTATTAGAAAATGGGGATGAAATACATAATGAAAATGTAGAGAATAATGATTTTGCAATGAATAATGATTTTGCAATGAATAATGATATTGAATTGAATGATAATGTTGGTATGGATGAAGAAATTGATATGAATCCAATTGTTGAACCCTTACCTGAGAATCCAAATGTTAACCCCAAAATTTGTATGAAAACACTGAATGAAGAAAGTAACCTTGTAAATGAATCTTCACCTCTAAGAACACCTCCTTCCATTTTGTGAAGAAAACCAATTCACTTAATTGAAATTGATGAAAACATTATAAAACCAATGCCTAACAAATGTCTTGAAAGAAATGCGAGAAGAAAAGCTAGTGGAATTTGGGATAATTACTTTGAGAATTTAAATGACACACAAAGATGTCAATTATTTGTTTCATTGATGAAATTAATTAAGATGAGACCTATAATGAAGACCCAGGGGTTAAGAACATCTAATGTTGTTGATCAAAATGTGTCAATTGTTGAAAACATACATAAAGCATACCAAACTATAGGTGGAAAAAAGACACACCAAAGATAGTAATGCTACATGGCATGCACTTACTAATTGTATAGTAAGTGATAAAATAGTTAATAAACGCTTGATTAGAAAAACAAGCAGTGCTTTGAAGCTAAACAAAAAACACTAATGAAAGCAATAGAGAGACGTAAACGTCTTGAGTTAGTCAATAACACTTGACTATTGGGATTTCTCTAGCAGAGACTTCCATGAAAAGACAAGAATACATCTGATATTCTAAAAGAATTAATTGTAAAATTTTGGAATGAGAACACAAGGGTGTCACCGAATAGAAGAGATATAGTAAAAAGAAGAATAGGTTCTCGTAATCATGAATCATGTGCAAAAACATTTCTTAGATATGACTCAAATAGAATTGTTCTCTAAGTTTAAGAATGAAAATCCACAAATTAACATTAGCCAAAGATTCTTTGAAATGAGCAAACCCTTTTATGTGAAAATCAATCACTCACGTACCACTTGTTGTTGTAGGCATCATGTTGAATTTTCAATGCATTATGATGTTTTTTGTCAAATACGTCATGTTTTGCATACTGACATCATGTTGCAGGAGTGTGGAATAAATGTCCCACAAAAATCTTCAAGGGAATTTATTCCGACAATATTTTGTGAAAAATCAACAAGACAATTTTTTTATAACAAAGCATGTTTGGATGGAATGTGCAATGTATGTGGTGGCTTGCCAAATCTGAAAAGTTGTATCCATGAGGAGAGTACATATTCAATAGGAAAATAATTGGTTGATTTCACCAAATATAAATCGGTGGCATATCAATTAAAAGATGGAAAAGAATCTAAGAGGTGTGAGCTTGTTAGAAAACAATTACCTGTATCAAAATATATGGTCAAATTCAGAGAGAAATTTTTTATGAGTATGCAAGGCACACACATAGAGCTCGATGGTTGGATGAACAATTCAAGTTAAGAAAGACACATTCCCACTTGGTACTATTGTTTCAGTAGTTGACTTCATAGAGAATTACACATTGCAACCACAAATGGAGGTTCAGTCTCAATATTATAACTCAGTGCAAGTTTCTATTTTCGTGCATATAACATTCATGCACTCTCTAAAAGCACTGAAGAAGATCAAAAAATATTAAGAGAGTATCATTTCTACATCAGTGATGATCGGACACATTCTACATAAATATGTACAAGGGTGTTTCCAGGTGTTTTATGTGAACTTGAATGAGAGGAACATTAGTTTCGATCAACATTACATTTGGTCGAACAACTGCACATCACAATTCAAGAATGCATGGATGTTTTATTGGCTAAGCAAGATGCACAAAGAAACAAATGTACAACATATCTGGAGTTTTACTGAGGTAGGGCATGGAAAAGGAGAGCATGATGGTGCAAGAGCATGTGTGAAAAGAGCACTTGCAAGAGAAGAGTTAAAGTTCAAGGATGGTGCTAAATTTACAGATGCAAAAAATATTGTTGATTGGTGTGTTAAGAATATGGGCCATGAATCTCAAGAGATCAATGGTTCGTAGATATTTTTGGTTGATAGAGGAACAACATCTGGAAAACTTTGAAGATTGTATGATAGTTGCAGGATCAAGTGATATGCACTCATTCCGTAGTTCAGATGCAAATGCTTGGACTATTTATACTAGGTGCATGACATGTTTTTGTATATCATGCATTGATTTTGCGTGGAATGAATGTGAGTCACAACAGTGGGTGGATGAATGGACTTGTAGACCTCTAATTCCACTCGACACACATCAAGTTCCATGAGCATTACAACTTGCAGGGTCTTCAGATCAAATGACAACATCACTTGACTTTGACCAAGTCTCTGATTTAGTGCAACAAGGTACATACATATATGTACATGCCATGTTTTAGATTTATAAATTATTAAATGGTCAACTCTTAATGTATTTTTAAATTGACTGAATAATTTTACTTTGTGATACATAGGGCACGTTTTTGCAGTTATTGCGATGGAATTTAACGAAGAGGGAACAAACTACTTCTTGTCTCGTTGTGTAGAGGGGAAAAAAATTGACTTCCACAGTCATTGATGGTGAAGACCTTGAGTATCCCACTTGGATCAGTGGTAGTCATTGGAACTTGGCTTCGATGATATCCTATCAAAAAATCAAACATTTGGTTGTTTGAAGACTATGAAGTACATCGGAAGATACTTCACTATTCACATTTGGTCCTTGCAACAAATATTAAATTGATCAAATATCGAGGTTGGCCATCAAACAAAAATCTGTGGAAGGTTCGTGAATCAGATCATGAAGCAATTCTTGCTACTGTCAAGAATAGAGTTGATCCTTGTGGTTCATTGGATTGAATTTGCAAAGGTATGTTCTTCATGAATTTAATTTGAATATTTACTTAAATGATTTTGTTTAAATTTTGTATGATTTAAAATTCTATTTAATTGCTTACTAACATGTTTATGTAGGTTAGTGGTGCCAAAAAAGCTTCCACCTTCACGTGGTTGGCACTGTCAATAGAGAATTTATTATTCTCGAAGCCAAGTGAAGCTAAGAGAAATTAAATATTAGAAAGGAACAACAAACAAAATTCTCATTTCACCACCTATATTGTAAAAATATCTTATTAAAATTCTCATTTCACCACCTATATTGTATGAACCACCTATATTATTCATGTGATTGGCAATGGACAACCTTACACTGACTCAATTTGAATGGAGATGGAGAAAACCATGAGAGGAGAAAACTTTGTAGAGGGGCCCCAACATGGAGGTCTCGGATCTCGACAGAGACATCTCTAGGTGCCACGGAGTCCAAGAAATCACCGTCGAAGATATGGCATGTTTGGGCCTCAGGGCTCTTAAGGGACTACGCCGGACGAGGTAGCCCAAAAGCATGGGGAGTGTAGGGAACCAAAAAAAGCCTCCACTAGCATTCACCTAGCCACCCCAATGTGTTGGCATAGTTGGTTTGGTCCCACGAGCTTCATTTGCAAACTATACAAACTGAGCCCTACCTTTGACTGACTCAGACTACACTATTATTTTTCATTTTTTGCAAACAATAGGACAGTGAGAGAAACCGAATGGAGATGGATAAAACCATGAGAGGATTTCATAGAGGGCCCCAACATGGAGGTCTTGGATCTAACGAGACATCTCTAGGTGCCACGGAGTCTGAGAAATCACCCGTCGAAGATATGGCGTGTTTGGGCCTCAGGGCTCTTAAGGGACTACGCCCGGACGAGGTAGCCCAAAAGCACAGGGAGCATAGGGAACCAAAAAAAAGCCTCCACTAGTGTTCACCTAGGCCACCCCGCGATGTTGGCGTAGTTGGTTTGGTCCCACGAGCTTCCATTTGCAAACTATACATCTGCAGACCCTACACTGACTCAGACTACACTATTTTTTGCACACGTTTTTACAAACAATAGGACAATGAGAGAGAACCAATGGAGATGGAGAAAAAACCAGAGAGATTTTTTAGAGGCCCCAACATGGAGGTCTCGGATCTAGAGACATCTCTAGGTGCCACGGAGTCTGAAAAATCACCCGTCGAAGATATGGCGTGTTTTGGGCCTCAGGGCTCTTAAGGGACTACGCCCAGATGAGGTAGCCCGAAAGCACGGGAGCATAGGGAACCAAAAAAAGCCTCCACTAGCATTCACCTAGCCACCCCATGTTGGCATAGTTGGTTTGGTCCCATGAGCTTCTGTTTGCAAAATACAACATCTAGCAGCCCTACACTGACTCAGACTGCACTATTTCACGCATTTGCAAACAATAAACAATAGGAGAGAGAACCGGATGGAGATGGAGAAAACCATGAGAGGATTTTGTAGAGGGCCCCAACATGGAGGTCTTAGATCTGACGAGACATCTCTAGGTGCCACGAGTTCGAGAAATCACCCATCGAAGATATAACGTGTTTTGGCCTCAGGGCTCTTAAGGGACTACGCCTGACGAGGTAGCCCAAAAGCACGGGGAGCATAGGGAACCAAAAAAAAGCCTCCACTAGTGTTCACTAGCCACCCCGATGTGTTGGCATAGTTGGTTTGGTCCCACAAGCTTTTTTGCAAACTACAATCTACTTGCCTTATCCTACTGTTGACTCAGACTACACTATTTCACGTTTGCAAACAATAGACACAACAGAGAACCGAATGGAGATGGAGAAAACGAGAGGATTTTTCATAGAGGGCCCAACATGGAGGTCTTGGATCTATGAGACATCTCTAGGTGCCACGAGTCAAGAAATCACCCATCAAGATATAATGCGTTTTTGCGGGGCTCTTAAGGGACTACACCCGGACAAGGTAGCCCAAAAGCACGGGAGCATAGGGAACCAAAAAAAAGCCTCCAATAGCATTCACCAAGGCCCCCATGTGTTGGCATGTTTGGTTCGGTCCCATGAGCTTATTTTTAAACTATAGCCTCTAGGCAGCCATCTCACTCTTCAAATATGCATATTTCACGCATTTGCAAAACAAATAGGACAACGAGAGAACCGAGATGGAGATGGATGAAAACCCAGAGAGAGGATTTTGTAGAGGGCCCCAACATGGAGGTCTTGGATCTATGAGACATCTCTAGGTGCCACGGAGTCTGAGAAATCACCTTCGAAGATATAGTGTGTTTTGGCCTCAGGGCTCTTAAGGGACTACTCCCAGACGAGGTAGCCCGAAAGCAGGGGAGTAGGGAACCAAAAAAAAAGCTCCTCCACTAGCATTCACCAAGACAGCCACTTGACATGTTGGCATAGTTGGTTTTTTGGTCCCATGATGAGCTTCCATTTGCAAACTACATCCTCGGCTGACCTTACACTTTCTGACAGTGGAGGTGTTCTTAAAATGAAAGATTTGTCCAAGATGGAGATGGATAAAATCTTCATTTTAGAGGATTTCTCGACTCTGGATGAGATCTCTCGATCTCTCAGACCTCCACTCTAGGGGCCCTCTATGAAATCACTCTCATGTTTTATCTATCTCCATTCGGTTCTCTTGTCCTATTGTTTGCTAAACGCAAATAAAATAGTGTAGTTTGAGTCGAGTGTAGGGTTGCTAGAGACGTTTATAGTTTGCAAACGGAAGCTCGTGGGACCAAACCAACTACGCCAACATGTCGAGGTGGCTAGGTGAATGCTAGTGGAGGATTTTTTTGGTTCCCTATGCTCCCCATGCTTTCGGGCTACCTCGTCCGGGCGTAGTCCCTTAAGAGCCCTGAGAGGCCAAACACGCTATATCTTCGACATGTGATTTCTCAGACTCCATGGCACCTAGAGACATCTCGTTAGATCCAAGACCTCCATTTGGGGCCCTCTAAAAAATCCTCTCATGGTTTTCTCCATCTCCATCGGTTCTCTCGTTGTCTATTGTTTTTGCAAAATGCGTGAAAATAGTGCATAATGAGTCGGTGTAGTAAGGGTTTGGGCTGCATGATGCTTTTGTAGTTTGCAAACAAAAAGCTCTCGTGGGACCAAACCAAATATGCCAACACATCATTCGGGTGGCCTAGGTGAATGCTAGTGGAGGATTTTTTTGTTCCCTACGCTCCCCGTGCTTTGGGCTACCTCATCTGGGCGTAGTCCCTTAAGAGCCCTGAGGCCCAAACATGCCATATCTTCGACGGGTGATTTCTCGGACTCCATGGCACCTAGAGATGTCTCATCAGATCCAAGACCTCCATGTTGGGCCCTCTACAAAAAATCTCTCGTGGTTTTTCTCCATCTCCATTTGGTTCTCTCATTGTTCTATTGTTTGCAAACGTGAAATAGTGCAGTCTGAGTCAGTGTAGGGGGCTAGATGCTAGATGCTGTAGTTTGTTTGCAAAAAAGCTCATGGGACCAAACCAACTACACCAACATTGGGGTGGCCTAGTGAATGCTAGTGGAGGAGGATTTTTTTCCCTATGCTCTCCCCAGTGCTTTTGGGCTACCTCATCCAGGCGTAGTCCCTTAAGAGCCATGAGGCCCAAACACGCCATATCTTCGACGGGTGATTTCTCGGACTCCATGGCACCTAGAGATGTCTCATCAGATCCAAGACCTCCATGTTGGGGCCCTCTACAAAATCCTCTCTCATGTTTTCTCCATCTCCATTCAGTTCTCTCGTTCTTATTGTTTGTAAACACGAAATAGTGTAGTCTTGAGTCGAGTGTAGTAGAATTTGCTTTGCCAGATGTTGTAGTTTGCAAACGGAGCTCATGGGACCAAACCAACTATGCCAACACATCGGGGTGGCCAGTGAATGCTAGTGGAGGATTTTTTTGGTTCCCTATGCTCCCCGTGCTTTCGGGCTACCTCGTCTCGGGCGTAGTCCCTTAAGAGCCATGAGGCCCAAACACGCCATATCTTCGACGGGTGATTTCTCGACTTTGTGGCACCTAGAGATGTCTCATCAGATCCAAGACCTCCATGTTGGGGCCCTCTACAAAATTATCTCACGGTTTTCTCCATCTCCATTCGGTTCTCTCGTTTGTCCTATTGTTTTTTTGCAAAATGTGAAATAGTGCAATCTGAGTCAGTGTAGGGCTGCCAGATGTTGTAGTTTGCAAATGGAAGCTCATGGGACCAAACCAACTACGCCAACACATCGGGGTGGCTAGGTGAATGCTAGTGGAGGATTTTTTTGGTTCCCTACACTCCCCGTGCTTTTGGGCTACCTCGTCAGGCGTAGTCCCTTAAGAGCCTTGAGGCCCAAACACGCCATATCTTCGACGGGTGATTTCTCGGACTCCATGGCACCTAGAGATGTCTCATCAGATCCAAGAGACCTCCATGTTGGGGCCCTCTATGAAATCCTCTCATGGTTTTTCCATCTCCATTCGGTTCTCTCGTTGTCTATTGTTTTTGCAAACGTGAAAATAGTGTAGTCTGAGTCAGTGTAGGGCTTGCCAGAGATGTTGTAGTTTGCAAACGGAAGCTCATGGGACCAAACCAACTACACCAACACATCGGGGTGGCTAGGTGAATGCTAGTGGAGGCTTTTTTTGGTTCCCTACACTCCCCATGCTTTCGGGCTACCTCGTCCGGGCGTAGTCCCTTAAGAGCCATGAGGCCAAAACACGCCATATCTTTGACGGGTGATTTCTCGGACTCCATGGCACCTAGAGATGTCTCATCAGATCTGAGACCTCCATGTTGGGGCCCTCTATGAAATCCTCTCATGGTTTTCTCCATCTCCATCTGGTTCTCTCATTGTCTATTGTTTGCAAATGAAATAGTGCAGTCTGAGTCAGTGTAAGGCACTGCTTAGATGTTGTATTTTGCAAACGGTAGCTCATGGGACCAAACCAACTATGCCAACACATCGGGGTGGCCTGTGAATGCTAGTGGAGGATTTTTTTTGGTTCCCTACGCTCCCCATGTGCTTTTGGGCTACCTCGTCCGGGCGTAGTCCCTTAAGAGCCCTGAGGCCCAAACACGTTATATCTTCGACGGGTGATTTCTCGGACTCATGGCACCTAGAGATGTCTCGTCAGATCTAGAGACCTCCATGTTGGGGCCCTCTATGAAATCCTCTCATGGTTTTCTCCATCTCCATTCGGTTCTCTCATGTCTTATTGTTTGCAAACACACGAAATAGTGCAGTCTGAGTCAGTGTAGGGTTGTCAGACGTTGTAGTTTGCAAACGGAAGCTCATGGGACCAAACCAACTACGCCAACACATCAGGGTGGCTAGGTGAACACTAGTGGAGGATTTTTTTGGTTCCCTACATGCTCCCCATGCTTTTGGGCTACCTCGTCAGGCGTAGTCCCTTAAGAGCCCTGAATGACTAGATTGGCTTAAGAATGAATTTTTGATGGGTATGTCTAAGAACACATGGGAGTTATCAATCACCTAGTAAATATTTCTTGTTTAGTTCTGGATGGGAGTTCATTGGCCTACGGCTTAGTGACCTTCCATTCATTGATAATTTATGCTATGATAAACCCATGGATGCTTTCAAAAGCACCTTAAAAGGATAGGGGTAGTCATCAAGCCTAGTGAAGGGTGTGATGTGATTTCCAAATAACTTGAAATGCCTACAGATTTAAAGGTAATAACATGAATTGGATAGGATTAGACAATCAAGAATCATTGAGTGTCTTGAATCAGAATGTCATTGCATCTGGAGACATTCTCAAGCATTGGAGTAATGTATATGGAGAGACATTCTCAAAATATCAACAGATGAAAGGCATCAAATTGTGATGACTCTCGGGTGTTTTAACAGGGGAGAAGACTAAGAAGCATAGAAGAATGTAGTAAGTGCATGATAAGATAGGAACCAATACAAAGAGACCATGAGCAAGAAGAAGCGCAAGTAAGGTAAATACACATATACACATTGATAAATTGAATGAATAATTACTCAGATTAGGTAACTCTTTATATACATACATTATATAAATATTGATTTCCAAAGTTTGATGCATATTATACATTGAAAATGCTAGTACATGTACATCACCAATAAATGAAAAAATAATCCATAATGTCTTAAATATTGTCAAGTGCACATCATATTAGTTTCATGCAAAAATAATCTCAGAAATGTAAGGTCTCATACAAAATTATCAAGTTCCAAATAGTATTTTAATGTGCATAATAAATACAAAAATGCCCAAATAGGTCATATACCATCAAGTTCAAATGCCATATAGGCGTACATACAATGCCATGCACATAGGCATACAAAAACAATGTCATGTAAGACATATATATTTCTACTCATCAAAATCTATCCCTCTCTTGGCCTTGCTCGAAGAAGGCCCTCCCTTAGACAAAGATGGAGATCCATGAGATGACTTTGGATCATCCAGAGCCATGCTTCGAGTCCTCTTCCATTGAATACTCACTTGTAGATGAGCCTGTAAATGCAAACAATGTTTTTTTGTCAAAACTTAATTTATATATGTTTTCAACATGTATTTAAGACCATGCTAGAATGAAAGTATTTACATAAATACACAAACTTACCATAAGTTGTCGATCATGCCAAATTTGCATCTCACGCTCAGATGAGTCATCGGGAGCTCTGCTGTATGAATGGGGTATGAAGATGATGAGAGATGGAGGATTCCATGCCCTCGAAGTCAAAATGGAGGGGTTGAAGTTCCCTACATACACATAAGATCAAAAATCTAACATCAAAATTAGCGAAAATAGAACTAAGTACATGTATGTACATAATGACAATATTTTAACTAATTTTATCAATATAGAACTATTGTTTTTACCCCACCACGCCTATGAATCAAATGAACAGGGTTGCTACTTATCACAGGTAACTCCTACATATACACAATGAAGGACATTATTAACATAATTTAATAATTCTACAATGAAAGACATTACTAACATGTAATTTAACATAATATGAATTACACGAGAAATTTAACAAAATTTACGTGTTGTTTGAATACCTCAGTGAGTTGTTGTGCAGATGAAATCGTAGCAGGAAACACCTTTATCTACTTGTCGCAGAGATGGTGGGGTGTCTAGTGAAGTCAACATCTTTATCAAACATGTATATCACGTGAGTTAGATGGACATACAAGAACATACATATATTTGACTTGAAAACTTAAAACTATATATATATATATATATATATATATATACATACACACACATATATATACACACACACACACACACATATGTATGAAAATTTTACATAATTAACATTCTAAATTACCTCTGTGAATGTATGTGTATGCATGGTGCTCACCACCTGTGGTCGGGATGAAGATGTGCCTCCCACGCACTATAATATCAATGCATATACATGTACAAATACAATTATTTCAAAAATTTAACATATATAAGTAAATCAAGTACTCCAAAATTTTTGTAACACACATAACAAAACATAACAAATTTACTTGTGAAGGTGATGCGATGAATGTAATCCAAATGTCTCACTCAAAAGGACATCTGACATAGTGACATTATCATGTGCACCCCTAGCACCAGGTGCACCAAAATCAGTACGCATGAAAGTATCATCCTCCTCGGGCCCCAAACATATGCTACCACATGACGAGAAAAGATGTGGCCTCATGCTAGTACTCCTGAGGGAATACTCTTGTGTACCTCCATGAGCATCTGGCTCAGAAATCTCCCTCGTATGTCGAAACAAGGGTCATAGATAGCCCCTAAGTGCGTGGAGTGTATCAATCTCTATTGTCTCCTTCACTACTTGAGGGACAATCTCAGGGTGAGGGGGCTTCTGTGTGGGGAATCTACCTGCTTGAATAGGTGCACATTGTGCACCTAGTCGATCCTGTGTAGATCCTTTTCCTCGGCCCTGAAATCTCGAAAATCAAAATAATTTGGGATCTCGTTGAGGATAAACTCATAATAGAGTTTCCTCAGAAAGTATAGTGGCACCTCGTTGTTATTACAAGGTGGAAAATCAAACACCATCCACCATCGGTCCCAAAAATTATTTTTAATCAAATTATTATTGCACCAATGGATGGGAAATCATTTACATGACAACGGAATAGGAAAATTAGTGTGGGGGTCCATGAATAAGGTGCATATGAGGTCTTTTGAAATTTCTTTTTTCTTTACATCCACATATGACAATTTGTTGGAATAATAAACCCTACAACCCTCTCTGTAAGTTGTCCAATGATCAATTTTCCCCATTTCCATCAATTTGAACAAGTAATGCCTCCAATGTGTTTGCAAGAGAGGCGGGGGGGGTTTGTAGATTGTGAATCCCTCATTGTTTTGATTAAATCCTCAATTTCAATTTTGTTTTCAACTATGTGGGCTGCTAAATCTTCTTGACTACCCGAGGGATGTTGAGCAATTGTGGGAGTGTCGGGAGGGATGACAGAATAACAGGGTTTGGTTGTGGTTGATTCCCTCGACCTCTAACTATAACAATAAAAAATATGTATTCAATTCAAATTTTAATCTATAATTATCATATTTCAATGCAATTTTGAGAAAATAATTGTGCTTACCTCTTCTCCATGGCGCCATCGTCGATTCAGATCTTCCCGGATCCAGAAATGATCCTTTGAGCTTGAGATCCAACTGAATGAAAAAATGCGAGGGCACGGTTAAGCTCTGAAACTCACGTTTGAGGGAGATAAAATGATAGAGGCTAATGGAAACTTTAGATGTTTTCTTTTTGTTTTTTTTTTTTGTATTATCAAAAATTGAATTGATATATGTTAAAAGATACTTTGCAAATGATTCAAGAAAAGGTCCATAAAAATACTAACATTGAAGAAGGTAGAAAACTGTGGATGAACAAGATCATGGTGACCAGCAGAAGTAAGTTGGCCACAACAGACATAACCCTATAGCTAGAGAAAAAAACAAGTAGAAAAAGGCAATTAAGGCGACCACTATTGCGGTTGTCTTCTTCTCATCTCTCCATAGAAGTATATTTGCAACTGCACAAATAAAAAGGTGAAATTTAGACATTGTTGATATTGTCAGCCTCCTCATAAGTATAATGATTTGAATTAGGTAATTATGCACCCTTTTCATTTCTGAGCATTCTGTAAGCTTTGGATGGTATATCAATGTTTCGACGCCTTATTATATCCCTTGTTGCAGATACAAAGGAAAATTTTCAGGTGTTAGAATGCAATACTATTAGAAAGTTATAAATTCGAAACAACAAATAATAAGCACACCCTGCTACGATTGCATTCCATGAGATAACATTCTTCTTGGGCATTTTGTCAAACACCTTGAATGCACAATCCAAGCTTCCACTTTTGGCATACATGGTAATGAGAGCATTCACCACTTTGTTATATCCCATACAACCTCAATTTTAATTATATGTGCATGACTAACTTGCCCTGATTAATGGCTTCTAAGTTTGCACACACACTAAGAATACATGAAAATGAAAATGGGTCAGCCTCTAAACCTATTTTCTGAAGTTGAAAACATAATTCCAAGGCTTCAATATCATAGCCATTAAGTCCATACCTAATCATAGCATTAAATACTACCAAATCTCCTTGAGGCGTTTTGTCAAACACTTTCCGCACGTCCTCTCTATCATGACATTTTGAATACATATCAACAAGTCCACAGGTTACAAATTCCTCGCCCTCAAATCCTGTTTTGATAATATATGTATAAATCAACTCATCGAATTCTAAATCCATTAAACTCGCACAAGCCCTGAGCACGCTTTCAAAGGTGAACTCATCTAGTTTGATGCTCTGCCTATACATTTGTGCAAATAGATTCAGAGCTTCATCTGCTTCCCCATGATGAACACATCCTGCAATAGTACTATTACATGCGATCACATCTCTTTGAGGCATTTTGTCAAACATTTTGCGCCCATTTGTCACACTCCCACACTTCATATACATATTCACAAGCTTATTATTTACCGATGTATTATAGTTGTATCCTATTTTACCGCTACAGGACACAACAAACAAACAAATTCCACAGCAAAGAAATTCCCCGTTTCGGAGGACATTGAAAAGGAAAAATATGAAGAAAAGGAAAAAAACACTTTGTGTGCGAAAGGATTTGTAGTAGCTTTGATGGGATTTCCATACATGAGGCCCTATGCTCCGAACAATGCAGACCCCCATTAGCGAAGTCTACTTTTGCATCCCCAACAGGGTTATAGGGGAGGTATGATGATCAAAGTTGAGGAAGGAGAAGGATGAGGGGCATGGATTTGAATGCATAATAAACCTACTTTGGGATTGTAAAAACAGTAGAAATGACATGATGTAGAAGACATACCTTGATGACAAAGAACCCATCTTCGCAAGCTTGTAGAATTCCACTTCTTTTTTTCTTATAAATATGAAGCTTTTTATACAAAGGGACTTATCCTACCAAACAGGTGACCGCATATAAGTAGAATAGTGGAGAAGTTCACAATCCAAAAAAATTTCCTCACAAATAAACAATCGCAAATATAGCATCAATCGCAAAACGCGTGAAAAAACATAAAAACCTTTATACGTCAAAGTTTAAATCTAGTCAAAGCGGACGTCAAGTTGAATCGTCTTAGAAAAATGTCTAAATGGACATCAAATTTAACATAGTCATTGAAACGTCCGGAAGGGCCTTTCTTATAGGGGAATGCCTTCAGCATAATAAACATGTAGCTATATTAGTTGTTCCCGTATGAATCAAAAAGGCCAACTTTAATGTAAGCCTTCTCTTTTAACGATCCTTTAACTTTAAAATTTAATTATAAAAAAAAAAAACCTTCATTTCAAACAAACTAAAATAAATTAAAACATGATAAACTTACAATTAACAATTCCTATAAAAATGGAACTATCTAGTAGTTTTTTTAATAAAACCTCCACCTTTGATTCTTAAAAATTGTAAGGATTAAGAATGTATATATATGATTATGATTTTTGACTTAGTAATTTTTTTAGATCTGGATTTTTAACATTTTAATTGAAGGGACTTTTAAAATGAACTATGTGTTTTGTTGAGTAAATTACCAAATATCTAGCAGCAAAGAACTTTGAAGAGCAAGGCTCTAACAATAAACTAGTGTTATCAATCAACATTTAGGACAATGTACACATGTCCCACTCTACACACTCGAGATATAGAATCAAACTCACAACCTAAACCTCCTAAAATGAAAATAAATCAAATACTCCCATCAATAAAAATAACTAAAACACAAAAAGATATCCATTTTAAACCTACTTAAAGACATGGTAGAATTCACTTCTTATTTATCCCATAAATGGACCAATTCTAATTAAAATTAGACACATGCTATAACAAAAAGATCATTCAAAATGGTATACAATTAGTTAAGGTGGTTTTATTTAAAATTTACCATCAATTTAGATATTAGGATATTTAGTTGAAGTTATTTATCTCATCTATCTTACATAAGTTAGGTTAGACCTACAAAATTTCCATTGTTCTCATTTGTTGTAAACATCTCTTATTAAGTTATATGTATCCATTCTTTATATAAGAAAAACTATAAATATGTAACTCCTAATTTTTTATGAAATAATAATATGGATCTAAAATTATTATATATATAAACAAAATCATAAAAAATTGAAAGAAGTGTTATGCAAAATGTTTAGATAAATAAATAAATTTAAAATATTAAATAAAATTTAAAGTGTATTAATATTTGGTAAAAACAATTTATTTGAAATATAAAATTTCAACAAATTTAAATTATTTTAAAAGAAAAATTAATTATTAAATTATATAATTGAAAAAATTAAAGTAAAAAACTTCAATAAATAATACTGTTTATTTACAAGTCCTCTACTTTATAATCTCTTATTATAAGGTTGTCAAGTTAATATAATTGAAGTCTCCTACCCAATACAAGTATTTGAATAATAAAATTGTCTTTAAAAAATTAATAATAATTTTATATATTTTTAAAATTTCACAATCTAAATATACCTACACTAAATGATATTGAAATCATAAATGAATATTGACTTAGGCTCGAATAAATTATATTTTATAGAAAAAAATAACCCTAAATATTTACAAAAATAAAGAAGGAAATTCACACTATGAAATAATTTTTAATACAAATATTTAAAAATCTCAATTTTCTAATTCAATATTTCATAAAATAATAGAAAAATACATAAATATAATTAATTTGACAAATAACTTGTATATTAATTTTTCATTCAATAAGAAACATATAATAAAAAATTATTAATATAAAAAATGGGTGGCAAAATACAATTAAATCGAACTAAAAAAATCTACCTTAATTTGGATTTTGTAAGTGCAAGTCGGAGGGTGTAGGCTCCTAAAGAGGGTTTGCAATTATACATTAGCCGGTCAATTTCTCCATGCGGAACATTATGTAATGACGGGTTTGAGAATTTTTCTATAAAATTTGATAATGTTATTTTAAAAATTAAAATTAAAAAATATGATTTTTCCTTAATTTTATTGGTCAAGACTTTATTCTTATTGAGGCACAATAAATTTTAAAAGTTTAGAACTAGACTCTAATTTTTGGCGAGAATGTTTTTGCTTTTTTATTTTCTACTTTTTCTATTTTTTATATTCCAAAAATTCCATGCATATCACTTGACTATATTTTGTTCATTGTTTTCAATGGTTTTGATGTTCGAACCACCATTAAGAAACATGTATTAAAAAGACTTCAAAAATGGGGTTAGTCAAGAAGGGAATAAAGATGTTGGTAGATACTCGGAAGCTCAACTATGTTCCTTATGATATTTCTCTTCTTTTAGGATTATATTTGGTGATATGCATTAATATAATAAAAATCATTTTGCTATGCATGATTCTTTTTATATATGAAAAATATAAAATCCATTTTAATAAAAGGTCATGCATATGATTCCTATGTTTGAGTTCTTTGTACAATGTGGCCACAATAACCTATCAAGTTGTGGGAATAGATAGTAACTTAGATTAGTTGTGTTGGTCTAGAGTTCAAAAGTGATTTTTTTTTAATAATAATTTTTGAATAGGTATGTGTTTGAATGTCGTTGTAAGAAGTTTCTCTAGCATGGCACATTAATTTACTTGGATACGGAGATGTTACTCATACATATACAATATCTTGTACAAATATGACATTTTGAGAAAACCTTGGGTAGGATCTCTTTCGAGTTCATTTGCAATAAAAAATCTAGTTCTTACAAAGTTGATGTATATGTTATGAAATGGAAACTTAGTTCTTTTGTGTATGCAGCCATAAAAAAATTCACTACAATTTCCATAGAAGAATTCACTACAATTTAAGTGATCAACAGAGTGGCATAAACCAGTCAGTGGTTTGTGGATTGACCTGATTGTTAAATTATCTCTCATTTCTCTACTTCTGAACTGCTTTCAAGTAGTATACATGAACCATAGATTTGACATTACAAAGCTCTTAAAGAATATTCATAAGCATGCGATTCATCTTTGTGATTCATAGCACAAATTTTTTAAGGTATAAAATGCATGCCCAACACTCTAAACTTTGAGACATGAAAATCAACGGAGGGATGGGATAATTAATGAATGCGCATAAAACCATTTTTAAAACATTAAACCGTGGCAACGCAACTCTCAATCTCTGAATGTTATGTAGAGAGGGAGCACTGCACTACACATTTTGCAAACTCGTGTCATTTGCAAGAATGCGCATTTTCTATTGGGACATTGTTTCCAACTGTATGTCAAGTGCCGTAAAATGTTTGACAAAATGATAGAACGAGATCTCGTGCCATATAATATGGTAATTGCAGCTTACAGAAGACATGGGTAATCTCACGAGGCAACAATCCCTATCACTTCACTTCACCTTTGCCAATTAATTCCCAGCGTATTCTGGCAAACTTGAGATTCTTTCGTGAGTTGTACTTGCTGCGAATGCCCTCATGGAACCATACATGTCAATTGTTTGACAAAATGTAAATTGCAGGTGTAGAACCAGTCATAATGAAAGAGACATGCGAGATTAGCTCAGAAGACAGATGAAATTAATATCAACGTAAAGGTCGTGATTAAGCTCACCATAGCAGAAAAAGTACAGTGTGTGCAGCAATCTTAAATTCGTCTTCGTTTTACCCCGTTTTGGTGGTTGGATTGTGCGGGGGCCGCGCGGACGCGAGCCCCTCTACCACAAATTATGACGTGCACTCTCCACAGTGGGAGATGCTAGGCAGAGCCCCCTTCCTAGTGCAATGAAGGTGCCCTCCCTAGGCCATCGGCCTTTTTGATCAGCGATTGACTCCGCCCAGGTAAGTATGCCTTCTCTCTCACCATCTCCTTCCTCTTATACGCTTTCTTCTCGCTTCTTACTGCTCACGCCACACGTGTGGGATCAATGACAGTATTACAAATTAGGAAGGGAGTTGGGGTTTAGCCTATTAAATTGAAAGAAATCAACAAAGAATAAAGTATCGCCAAGATATATAGGCATTTTAGGTTCTCCTCTAATGGCGATTCCGGCTGTTTCTTCTGAGTCGTTCTTCCGGGCTGAGTCAATAAATTCTTTTGTTTTGTTGAAGGATATATGAGAACCACCATCTATAAAGATTAAAAATATGCAAGCTATATGACTGGAAGAACAAAACTAACATGTATGAGGGCAATATTACTTACAATATCAACTTGCAAACTATTTACATGGCTGGGATGTCAATCAGTAGCAACTGCTAAACACAACCGATTTTTTATGAAGGTAACTTAGTTGATTATGTTAGATATGGTGATCCTTAAACTTAACCCTGGTGGGTCCCATGCTCTACACCAATCGGGAATTGATTTAAAAAAAAATTAATTTATTTTGATTTCCTTATTGGTCCCGAGCGTGGGACCTACAAGGGTTATGCGTGATGTTTATGGTCATCGGTTAGGTATGTGCCAACAAAGTTAAGTTTTGGATCCATTTGTGGCACAGTTTGTACCGCTCATGTAGTAGAGGGGTCGAGGGGCGCAGCGACATGTTATGGAGCTCTCCCTAGCGGGGTTCAAGGCGGAACCCCGAAGCGAAAATTAAGGAGTCAATCCCTTGTTTCTAGAAAGACTATTTAAATTTTAAGATTTATCTTATTCTCTTTCTCTTTAGTGGCTATTTCCATGTCTTATTTGGTGGAATTTGTTTTATAGACTTTTTTTTTGGAAGTACCTCTAAGTATGTCATGAGCTACAAAACTCTAAAAATATTTCCTTGTTATTAACCAACTCTCTTATATAATGATATCTAGTGTCTATGTGCTTGCTTCTTTTATGAAAAACATGATTTTTAGATAATGTAATGGATGAGTTATTATCACAATAAATCTTTGTTGCTTCTTCTTGTTCATGCATCAACTCAGCTAGCATTCTCCTCATCCATATGACTTGACATGCCGCACCGTCACTGCCACATACTCCGCTTCTGCTAAAGAAAGAGTTATAATGGGTTGTTTCTTTGAAGCCCATGATACTACCCCTGTTCCAAAATGAAAAGCATAACCAGAGGTATTTTTCCTATCATCAACAATGCTAGCAAAATCATTGTCCATGTATCCAATGAGCTTAAACTCATCCATAGCTGAATACAAAATTCCATAGTTCTTTGTTCCACAAACATACCTCAGTATTATTTTTCCAGCTTACCAATGAGAGTCTTTTGGAGACTCCATGAACCTCAAAATAAGGCTCACACCATACATAATATCGGGTCTTGTGGTCGTTAAGTACATGAGACTACCAACTAGTCTTTTAAACAATATAGGATCAACAAATGAACCACTATCTTCCTTTCTCAACTTCAGCCCTATAACAACTAGTTTAGGTGATGGCTTACAACTCAACGAGCCTTCAAGAGATTTTAGTAAATTCCATAGGTAAGTTAAAAGCAATTTCCTTTGGTATTTAACCAAATTCGATTTCCATTGATGATGTGGTTCTATTTGATATGATATTTTCAAATAAGCGCACGCAAGAAGTAGTATGAAAGGAAAGGACATGATGAATTTTAAACACTTAGTTATGGTTTTAATAGTCGGGATAGCTTGGCATCTTTACATGTTCAACACATTTTGTTGCATTGCATGTTTTGAAATCTAAGATTTGTGTTTAGTTTTGATACAACATATCTTCATAATTGTAGATATGCATTTCCAAGAATGTGCTTTCACTACGTTTCCTATTGGGATATTGTTTAAATTGCATGTCAAGTACCATTTTTAGCATTAAGACTATGACAATGTCTCATTATGATCACGGTAAAAGTAGATTATATAATGGCAATGTTGATCTCAATCTTGGAACATTATGTAGAGAGGGTGGGTTGTGAAGGGAAGAAGTAGGGGAGGATAACAGAAAACTCAAAATGCATTCAACAACAATCAAACTCATAAAACAAATACACAAAGAATGGAGGACACAATATAAAAAATTCATAGCAAAAATAAAAATAAAATCGAGTTGCACATATATTCGATTTCTGGAAAATATAAAACAGAGCTTCACTACTCTATTTTTCTTCTTCTTCCCACTCTACTCTTTCCTCTCTTCTTACATACAAAAATAGGGCACACACTCCTAAAACATTCAATTCAAAAATTAATTCCAAACTGTTGCACGTCGGGGTAGATACAAACATTAATTATTTTTCCGAATCAAAGAAAATGTCGAGATCAAATCGATCATTCTATTAAATGAAAATCTTTTCCTTTTTCCAAAATTTGTATCTTTAAGAATTTTTGCGGTTGTAAGAGGTTGGAGTTAATTTTGATGGTTTAGATTATTTCTCCAACACTCCCTCTTAATCTCAACTCACAGTACTCCTTCTCAAAATTGTTGGTACCTTCTCCATAGCTGCTACTACATTTTGAGATCTTCCATTATTCACTTCATCTTCAGCATAAACACCCAAACAACTTCTTAGATATTCAAATGCATCTTTTCCCAATGGTTTAGTAAAAATATCAGCAAATTGATCTTGTGATCTACAAAACTCTAGACATATTTCTTTGTTATTAACCAACTCTCTTATAATATGATATTTCTAGTGTCTATGTGTTTGCTTCTTTTAAGAAAAACATGATTTTTAGACAATGTAATGGTTGAGTTATTATCACAATAAATATTTGTTGCTTCTTCTTATTCGTGCATCAACTCAATGAGCATTCTCCTCATTCATACGTCTTGACATGTTGCACACGTCACTACCACATACTTCGCTTCTGATGAAAAAAGAGTTACAATGGGTTGTTTCTTTGAATTCCATGATACTACCCTGTTCCCAAAATGAAAAGCATGACCAAAGGTACTTTTCCTATCAACAACATTGTCAAGCACAAATGTTGTCCATGTATCCAATGAGTTTAAATTCGTCCCACAATCGAATACAAAATTTCATAGTTCTTTGTTCCACAAACATACCTCTGTATTCTTTTTCTAGCTTGCCAATGAGAGTCTTTTGGAGACTCCATGAACCTCAAAATAAGGCTCACATCATTCATAATATCAGGCCTTATGGTTGTCAAGTATATGAGACTACCAACTAGTCTTTTAAACAATCTAGGATCAATAAATGAACCACTATCTTCCTTGCTCAACTTCAGCCCTCAGAATAACCGGCATAGGCCTTTGATTACAACTCAACATATTAAATCTTTTCAATACATCACTTGCATTCTTTGATTGAGAGATCAAAATACCTTTAGCTGATTACTTAACTTCTATTGCCAAGAAGTATTTCATGAGACCAAGGTCAGTCATTTCAAACTCTTTCATAATGGTTGCCTTACAAGAATTTATGGAAATGTCTCCCATGAAAATTAAATCGTCTACACAAAGAAACAAAATCAACATTTTACATTTTTCATCCATTTTGATATGTAAAGTAGGTTCATTTTTGCACATGTTGAAGTTATTTTTAATTAAATAAGAATCAATGGGGCTATACCATGTTCTAGGAGCTTGCTTAAGTCTCAGTAGAACTCCTTTTTCAGCTTGTATACCTTTTCTTCATGACCTGAAATTTCATATCCTTCTAGTTGTTGTACATAAACCTCTTCTTCAAGATAACCATTTAAAAATATGATTTTACATCCATTTGAAAAAACATACCACTTGTTTTGACCTGCAATGGCCAAAATGGTTCTTACCGTATCTAAACGTGCTATAGAGCAACCATTTAATTATAGTCAATACTAGGTCACTTGAGTGAAACCTCTAGCAACCAATCTTGCCTTATGCTTCAGCACTTTACCATCCATGCCATGTTTAGTTTTGTAAATCCATTTTACACTTATGACATCCTTTCCTTGAGGACGATCCACCAACTCCCAAGTGTTATTTTTCTCAATAGCTTCAATCTCTTCATCCATGGTTTATGCCTATGCTTCTTCATCTTTTATTGCTTCATCAAAGACATCGAATCAAAAACTTATGAAAATAAAGAAAAAACTGAGAAAGAATTTGTTGTATCAACATTAAAATCATATTCATAAATATCTCTTAAACTCCTTGTTTTTCGCTGCAATAAACTTGCCAATGTAGGATCTGATGAATTGTTGCTATCAACTAAGTTTGATGGATTGATTTTGATAAAAATTGCACAATAATAAAACACCGAATAATAATAATATAGAAACTGAAATTCATTCGGGATGAATTTACATAGATGGAGAATACATTTTATATTGTTTGATCTCCTACAAAGGTGGAGTCAAACTTCATCTTCAATCCCTCATATCTCTCTCCATGAATCTCTCAGACTTATCCCCTAATATCTCACACATCCCTTTATTATCTCACACACCAAAATAACTACGTGAGTTGTTCTCACAACTCACCCAAATACTAATACTAACTATTACAATTATATTATTAATGTGAGTTAAATAAACTCATTATTAATAATATTACAATTTATTAATAATGCCACAATATATTTGTAAAAAAATTCTAAAGGTGTCATGGTTGGTGTTCTTGGTGAACTCTACTGCCTAGGTGTAAAATTCTGATTTTTCAAAGATCGAGGCCTAGCTTGTGCTACAACTTGTGGTGCATGTTCGGGAGTGGAAGGAGGTATTTCTTGAGGTGCCTTATTGTTCAAACACTTCATCACCCATATCATCATGAGAATCGGGAGTTGTTATACTTATTATTCTTTCTACACTTTCATCCCATGCTTCATTCTCAACAAATTGTACTTCTCTACTTATTATAACTTTTGTAGTACTTGGATTAAACAACTTGTAAGTCTTTTTATATTTTGAATACCCAACAAATGTACACTTCTTACGCCTCTATTATCCAACTTCCTTCTCATCTCTTCAAGAACACGATCATATATCACGCATCCAAATACTTTGAAGTGTGCAAAACTATGTTTTCTCTTTGCTCCAAGCTTCTTGAGGAATCATAGTCCTAACACTTTTAGTTGGAAATATATTTGAAATATAAACAGATTGTTAATGCTTCATCCCAATATTCATTTGGTAAATTCTTTGACTTTAACATACTCCTTGCCATTTCCATGATGGTTCTATTTTTCCTTTTAGCCACGGTGTTACTCGTTGAGGTGTGTAGTGAGTTATAAACTATTTTTGAATACTATGTTGTCTCGCAAAAATTCATAAAAGCATTAGAAATATACTCACCACCTCTATCAATTCTTAATACCTTGATGTAGTAACCACTTTTCTTCTCCACAAGAGCCTTGAACTCCTGAAAGACTCCAAATACATCAGATTTATGTTTCAAAAAATATACCGAGGTATTCCTTGTATAATCATTAATGAATGTCATAAAATATGAACAACCTCCAATAGAAGTTATTTGCATGGGTCCACATAAATATGAGTGTACTATCTCAAGAGGTGCACTGCTCTTTCTAATTTTCCAACTGGGAAAGACTCTCTATGTTGCTTCCCAAAATACACCCTTCACATACTCTTTCTGGTTTCTAAATAAATGGAAAACCTTTTACCATATTCTTCATGTGTAATAAATTAAAACTGTAAAAGTTTAAATATACAAACCTGAGATGCCAAATCCATGATTCATATTTCATAAATGATTGAAAATTTTATGTATTCCTTGAGTGCGGGACTAAATTGTATTACAACAGACTCACTTTGCAAGAATCATTTGCATTAGCATAGACATGATTTATATTGGCAAAGGACTCATTTAGCTTAATGAAGGACTCACTTGCATTAGTGCAGGACTCACTTGCTAGAGCATAGAACTCGTAGGACTGATTTGGCTTAGTGCAGACTTTCTTGCTTGAGTGCAAGACTCACTTGCTTGAGTGCAGGACTCAACAAAAGACTGATTTGGCTTACTGCAGTACTTGGCTGCGAACTAAGTTATTGTTTTGGCTGCAAGTAGATCCGATTTTCTCTTTTTTCTTGGTTGTAATCTCAAGGGAAACATTCTATTGTTGCTCGTCTTCAATTTTACAATTAACTGAGTGCTAGAAGATTTGTCCACGATCACACACTCATTATCTTCAATATAAAATATGTATTATTTTTGTACCAACTATCCAATACTCATTAAATTATTCTTCAAACCAGCAACATAAAAAACATCATTAATGACCATTTACTCCCCTTTTTGTTAGAATGTCAACAGTCCCTTTTCACATTACATTCACTTGATTATTGTTCACTAGTGTAACGTTACTCTTTCTTGACTCATCCAAACTGGAAAATAACTCTAGATTTCCAAACATGTGATTGCTGCAACTTGAATCTAAATACCAAATATCATGCGAGACTTTCTTGAACCATATTACATTCAACCGATGATTTTGTGGAAACACTTCAGCAAACTTTTTGCATGCAATAAACATAGAAGTTTTTGTAGAACTTTCAGGCTGATTCTTGATTTTTTTCCTTGATCATATTGTTTCTTCTTACATTCAAAAGAGTAGTGTCCATAATTTTTGCAATAATGACATTGAACATGTGACTTGTCTTGTCTATGACTAGTTGAATGATTATGACCATGTGACTGATCATGGTTGTGTCCTCTTCCACCTTGGTTTGCAGGATTGCTACTTGCATCCTCTAAATGTATTTCTACCTCTTCCTCTAGGAGTGAATCTACCTCCTCTACCTCTTCCATGGCTTATAGAATCTTGAGATGAGAATGTGTTTTCTATGGTTATATATGATCTATTCAAAGATCTTCTTATGGTTTATCAAGGAGGCATGTAACTCATCTATTGACATCTGACTTAGATCCTTAGTTTCCTCTATAACAACAACTAAAGGATCAAACTTAATAGGTAGAACTCTAAGAATTTTTTCAACTATCCTTTGATATTCTATGGTTTCCCCATGTGATTTTATTTGATTTACAAGCCCAACAACATGTGTAAAAAGAATTCTATAGAATCAATCTTTCATATTTAGATTCTCAAAATCTTTTCTAAGAAACTGGAGTTTTACAACTTTAACTTTATCCTTACCTTGATATGCCACTTGGAGATTTTCACATGCATCATTTTCTTAGTTCATTGCTGCAAATCTAAGGAAAATGCTCTCATGCATAGTTTGATGAATGTAAAAGAGGGCTTTTCCATCCTTCTTCCTTTGTTCTTTCATTTAAGATTGTTTCCTTCTGTGTGAGTAGGTTGAATGTTGTTGTATTCGTGGGTTATGCATATCCATTTTCAACAATATCCCAAACATTCTGGGATCTTAAAAGAGCTTTCATAGTCAAGGACCAATATTCATAATTTTTGCCAGTAAATTGTGGAGTTTGTGGAATATATAAAGGTGCTCCGGATGTGGACGCCTTTAATGACTACCAATAAACTCTACAAAGATCTAGAAAATAACTTAATATTGATGACTAAAACCTTCTTCTCGATACCAGATGAAGGGAAGAGGCAGTGAAGGATTAAAAAAACTCAAAATGCATTCAACAAAAATAAAATTGGTAAAAAAATGCATAGCAATGGAGGACACAATACAAAAAATGCACAAAGAAAAAACAAAAATTAAACCAATCGCACATATATTTAGATTTCTAGAAAATACTTGAGCAGACCTTCGTTGCTCTTTTTTTCTTCTTCTTCCCACTTTACTCTTTTCTCTCTTCCTCTCTTCTTACATACAAAAATGTAGCACACACACCTAAAACATTCAATTCAGAAATTAATTCCAAATTATCAGCACCTCATAGGAAAATACAAACATTAATTATTTTTCCGAATCAAAGAGAATGTCAAAGATCAAATCGATCATTCCATTAAATGAAAATATTTTCCCTTTTACCAAAATTTGCATCTGTAAATTTTTTTCCAAATGTCGAGGTTGGAGTTAATTTCGGTGGGCGTGATTATATCTCCAATGAGTTGAAGGAGGCAATACACTACATACTCTGTCAACTCATCTAAATATTTCCAAGTATTGTAAACCTGCATTTCCAAGAATGTGCATTTCCTACTGGGACTTTGTTCGAAATGTACATCAACCGATGTAAAATTTTTGAAATGATAGAATGATACCTTGTATCACGTAATATCATAATTGCAGCTTATAGAAGACACGTGTATTCTCATGAGACATATACACCAAATACAACAATCAAAGTGTCAATCCATGTCACTTCACCTTTACCGAATACTCACAACAGTATTTTGGAAAAGGTCTCTTAGGCAATCTGGTAGCTTTTGATTGTTATTTTAGTCTTGAGATGATACCAAGCATGTTGATCTATCACCGATGTAGGCTAAAAATATAATGGTTGTATTAGCCTATGAGGGAAATTATAGATATCGATTGTGTATATGTTTGAAATTTAAATGAGCTAAGCATCCTTGTAAAATTGTGGTTTTAGCATTCAATGAAAAAAACTTGCGGCCCATTGGAATTTTCCTTCGATGATAAAGAAATTCATTAGTATGCAACTTATTGTGTTGTGTTCCTATTTGCTATAGTAAAATAAACTCAATGTTGTCATGAGATGTATTCACATCCATATTTTTAGACATTTAGTTAACAAGTTATGTTGATTATAGGCTGATTTTATGAGTCTCAATGCATTTTTGGTCTACAAACTTGTTTGGAGATTTAGACTAGACACGGTTCGTGGAAATTGATATAACATGAAGCAGAGAGACTCTTCTCTCGATCGGAAAAGCCCCAACTGGATGAGTCAATTATGGCCATTTACCAAAGGAGTATTAATTCATGGTTTCCATTTTGTATATTTTTTCTAGATTATTCTTTTATATGTTTAAATATTAAAATTATGCACAATTGTATTTCGGTATTTTGTCATACTTCCATTTTTAACAGAAATTATAAGTATTTATTTTAGTAGGTAAATAATAACATTTATAGGAAGCTTTTGTCCAAGAATATTCTAAATGGGCTTACCAAGAAATCCTGCTTAAGTAATAATGCATTTAAATTTGTAATAATGTTGGATATTGCTTTGTTTTGTTTATTTTAGCTACAAAATGCGGAAATAAAACAAGTGTTCAAAGGTGTGATTTTATGAGATGCAAAGTACAATAAATTCCTGGTTTCTATGGGGGTTTAAGGGTATATTTGTTAATTTAACGGGTTTTTGTGCATTCATTTGTTAAAAACCTTACGGATGCTTAGCTTTAGAGTATTTTATCCTCTAAAAATATCTAATTCTCGAGTCCTTCCTTTACTCTTTTTGTTCAAGAAAATTAAGATATGATGTTATTCACATATAAAATTCAGATTACCCACTATGCTCTCCATAATTTATTTATCCATGAATCCCATTGTGCGAACGAGGTGATCGAATTTTGAAATTGCACTATGGGATGGTTTGAGGTAAAAAGTTAGGATCCTATTTGTGGTCGGAAAAATTCCATGAGCAGAGGTAGTGGTAATGGGTGAAATAATACACATTTATAACATTGAACTCTTGTTTAAGTGCGGAATCCCATTTACACAACCACAGTATCAATAGAATTTTACATACATATTTATATAGATTTTAGTTGCGTATACTTAACATGCAAATTCATTATATCCAAGATCTTGCACATTTTTTCTATTTCATGCTATAATTATTACACAATATGATTTCAAAGTTAAATTTTGCTATCCTTTCGATTGTAAATTTAAACCATAGTTACCAAATACATTGTATGTGGCGAGATTTTCCATTTTTTTCATTTGTTTCCATCCACCGTATCAAACAACCTATATTTCAAGTTTTATTAATTTAAAATATAGAAAATACAAAAGTCTAAAATTTTTGTCTCTAGTTAAGTTTTGGTTGGTGAAAATAGGTAAATGTGACTCGGTCATTAAAGCACACATCCAGTTGACTCAACCACCTAGATTTGATTAGATTTTACCTCTTTCCTTCTTCCAAAAGTTAAGATGACATGGGGAGGTGGATGTGACAAGATCTGCAGGCACATTTGTAGGTATTTATTGCGGGTTGTTCATACATGAAATTGGCAATCTGAGTTTCCCTCTCTTTTCCTTCCTCTTCTCTTCTTCTTCTTCTATATATTATTAAAAGATGCTAGTTTGTAAGGTTAGACCCTCTTGGTTTGCAAGGACATCATTCGAATGTTATTCCTTTTCATTTTTGAGTTGCAAACCTCAGATATGGCTCATTGCATGTGGATACTTACTTCTTTCCACCATTATAATCAAATGTGCATCTCTCAAGAGCAATAAAAGTCTTGTTTTGTGTCTATTCTCTACCCTAACTCATGTTTTATTGCATCTTCTTGCCTTTCCTTTGCTTTATTGGTTTGTTATGCATTATTTACATCCCTTACATGTTCCGTTTCTCATTTGTGTCCATGAAAGTCGGTGTGTGAATGTTGTTTCAAACATGGCACATATGTATGCCCTCCCTGTGCACATTTTCCTTCATTTTCACTCATCTGAGAGGGTTCATCCCCCTCTTTCTAATGCTATCGCATCCCCTTACCTTAGGTTTTAATTTCATGCATCTCCTTCTCATCCCAGTCCCTTTGAATTATAGAGTAGTGCTAGGTAGCTACATCTCCTTCTTAAGAGTAGTTTTAGCAGTAGAGAATGTAGAGAAACTAACTTTCCCAGGAGGTCTGTCTCAAGCACAAGGTTCCACAACTTGGAGATGGTCTCATGTTACCTCAAAGCCCAAAATCATCATAATTTTTGACGGGTGCAATTTTGAGCTCCAACAGTTTTTGCATGCCCTATGGGAAAAACATTGAAATCTCACATTTCATCATTGCTAAGTTTTGGTGTGTGACATAGTGATTTCCATCCTTTGCAGGCTTGTTTCAACACATCAGGAATCCCAACTGTTTATCTACTTGTTTCATTAGTCCAAACACTAACTATCATCAAAGGAAAGTAAACACAAAAGAACACAAGGACGCACACAATGCATTTACAACATGAATGCAAAGCAACAATTACAGTTACACGTGCACATGAATACACGCAACACATGTAAAGATAACACATGAAAAATTATGTAGCAGTTAACACGATATGTAGGCGTGTGCACATGAGAACAAACTTTTCAATGCCTCACCAAGTTTTATGTGTTCTTGGTGAGATTCAACCTTTGGAGGTAATTTTCAGCACATGTCCTGGAGACTTCATTGATCTAAACAACCTATTATCTTATTTCTAGACCTTGACCTTCTTCCTCTCATCCATTTCCTCCTTTCTTGTCATCCATTCATTCATCTTCATGTTTTCAATTCATCCATGGCTCTTCATGGATCTCTTCCATTCTCTCATTTCGGTTCCTCTCCCTCCATTTGCAAAGCGGTGCGATGATATTCCCAAAACAACCCCCGATCAATTTACCTCTCTTTCATGGAAATGGAGATCAATCTCCTATTGATCACATCCAAGACATAGTCAACCACTGCACCATTTACAATGTCATTGAAGACAACATTTGCCTCAAGACTTCTTATCTTATCATTAGAAGGAAAATCAAAATATTGATTCAATAGTTTGGCTCCTCAATCCATTTCCACTTGGGATCAGTTGGGAGAACAATTCTATAATCGGTTCAAGGAAAATGTAGATGTCATTTTCCTCATGGAACATCTCAACTGCAATACAACAGGGTTTCAACAAAATATATCTCAAATTTCAACATCAGTTCACAAGAACTTGGCACAGAATTCCTCAAGAATTCATACCCTCACAAGGTATGGCATTCTTATATTATCTAAGATCCTTGGATGCTGATTTGGTTGTATTGATCCAAGCTCTAGGAAGCAACAATCTTCCTTAGGCATTTGATATTGCTATAATAAGCGAGAAGAGTCTCATTCAAGCTGGTCAAAGGAAACCCATCCTCGTCAGGTGCGCTCTCATTTCTCCCATCCTGCCCTCTTTTCCTAAGCTTCTTTGTCTAACTAAAGAGGACTCCCTTCTAGACCCAAATGTAGCCAAATCTAAGAATTCTCAAGAAATGTTAAGGTAACATAACTAATTTAAACAGGAAAATCTCAAGGCCCTGTAAACCCATAAAACAAAAAATGCACATGACCTTACAAAATTGAAGGAAATTCATATAATCATTCCATGTACATCATATGAATCAGATTGATCATAAAACCGGCTAACTTTATTAATGGTAATGAATATAAGAAGACCTACGTTTTTTTTGTTCATTCTTTCATTGCTGTGTGACATTCTAAAATTCAAAAACCGTAAAACAAGAAGAAAAATGTGTCACGTGAAAATATTCCATAGCCCAAAGTATTCATTGGTAGACTACAACACCAGGTATCATAGTGGACCGACCATGCTTTGTGTATATAAATGCAATAAAATAAACTAAAAAGACGAATACATTATGAGGCGATTACAACACACAACTTGAACACGAGAAAGAAAAAATAAGTCGTGGCAGGGCAAGAATAGGAAGACAATATTTCAGAATGCTGGCTATGTGCAGGAATGGGCAGAGTCTGTTACATGATAGAAATAGGCAACCCTTCAGCAGAATATTGGGGGAAAACCCTGTCAAAATTCCTTTCTCCCCGCTGAACAAAGGAAACAACAACATCAACGATGAAGATGAAATAAACCGTGGATTGAGAAAGCAGAGCAGAGTGAATTTTTCCAAAAAGTTGCAGATATTTGTGTGGAGATATACATTCACCCGCAACAGGACGATGGTCAGGACGTTTCAGACAAAAACAAATTTAAAAAAATCAAAATGTAGCAAGAATCATATTCTTGTAAAATTATTTACATAACCCAAATAAAATAAAAATGTAGTGATTGACATGCGGCTAGAGTTGTAGTCATCTGGGATGCAGTGGGCTGAGCATGCATGAAAATGATGTTATAAATGTGAAGTCCCGAAGAACCCACTCCCTCCCAAGATTACCTATGTTTTGGGGATTTAGATGACAGGAATACAACTGGCTTCCCACAATGTCGACATAAATTGGCGCTCGTTCCTTATTTAATGCCATAAAAAAGAAAGTGACGTGCAAAATGAAACACATGTTTTTTAATAGTTTAAGTCAGAAATATTTTTTATAAAAGAATATACCTGAATAAAGGGTTAAGGAATATTCTGTAAATATTTCGTGCCTAACTTTATAATTTGCTAAATTCTGGATATTTACTGAAATTATTTCATTGACCAAAATTTAAATATTTGAACAAATTAATTTTTTAATTTTTTATTAATTAAAAACACACTTTATTAATAAGAAACATATAATACAAAACTATTAATATAAAAATGGGTAGAAAAATACGGTCAAATCGTCTTTGAAAATTGTAGCTTAATTTGGATTTTGTATGTGCAATGGCGGGGTGTAGGCTCCTAAAGAGGGTTTGTAATTATATCTTACTCGGTCAATTTTTCCATGCGGAACATTATGTAATGACGGGTTTGAATTTTTCTATAAAGTTTGAACATTATTAGACTATGAGTCGGGTTCCTCCGAATGATGATGATCAGTGGCCCCTACAACCCTTGCCACCTCATAAACATCGTGGTCGATCCCGATCACTCCAAAAGCACCCGACCATCCCCGCAGCTAGCTCGCCCAAGGCCCTCTTCTTCTAGTCTGGGCCGGAGCTGCCGGTGCGTGGCGGGCGCAAGGGCGCTCATTCAATCGGGGCTCTCCCCACGGTGGGGCTTCCCAATTTGGTGGCTCGCCACCCCGGTGGGGAATTATGGTTCCGCTCAGCGTTCATATGCCCGACCAACATGGTTGGTTGCTCAATCCGCCTTCTGACGAGCCGCGCTCCCTTAGCTTTCTTCTTTCATGGGATGATCCACCTCCTCCTCTGGATGTCGGCGGCTCCTTGTGCCTAATCATCTTTTCTCTTGATGTAGTTTTTGGTGCTCTCTCTTCGCATGTTGGTCATTTTTGTAGCCCTATGTGGCATGTTTTTGTTCACCCTCGTGGCTTGTCTTTTGTCTACCCACGTGGATTTTGTTCTTTTTGAAGCTATGAACACTACCAACCGCCCCCTTACTATGTAACACGTTGTATTATTTTGTCTATATTTTAATATAAAGGTGGCTCCAATAGTAAAATTAAAATTAAGAAATCTGATTTTTCTATTCCAAAACTTCCATGCATATCACTAGATTATATTTTGATCATTCTTTTAAATGGATTTGATATTCGAACCACCCTTTAAGAAACACACTCTAATTAAAACGATTTCAAAATTGGGGTTATTCACGAAGGGAATAAAGACGTTGGTAGATGCTCGAAGCTCAATTATGTTCCTTATGGCATTTCTCTTCTTTTAAGATTATATTTGGCGATATGCATTAGTATAAAAAAATCATTTTGTTATGCATGATTCTTTTTATATACTTGAAAATATAAAATCCACTTTAATAAAAGGTCTTGCATATGATTCCTATGTTTGAGTTCTTTGTCTGACAATGTGGCCACAATAACCTATCAAGTTGCGGGAATAAATAGTAACTTAGATTAGTCGAGTTGATCTAGTGTTCAAAAGTGATTTTTTTTTAATAATAATTTTTTGAATAGGTATGTGTTTGAATTTCATTTTCGAAGTTTGTCTAACATAGCACATTATTTTACTTGATACGAGATATGTTACTCATACAGTACAATATCTTGTACAAATACGACATTTTGAGAAAACCTTGGGTAGGATCTCTTTCGAGTTCATTTATTGTAAAGAAATCTAGTTCTTACAAATTTGATGTATATGTTATGAAATGGATCCTTAGTTATTTTGTGTATGTAGCCACATAAGAATTGACTACAATTTTAGTGATCAACGGAGTGGCATAACTAGTCCATGGTTTGTGGATTGACCTAATTACAAAGATATTTCTCGTTTCTCTACTTCAAATGCTTTCAAGTAGTATATGTGAACCATAAATTTGACATTACAAAGATCTTCAAGAATACTCATAAGCATGTGATTCATCTTTGTGGCTCGCAATGCTTGAAAGTGATAACAACTAATCACTTTGGGATTATCAATCAACCACTCTTTACGTTTTGACATATCTCCTAAATATATTACCTCAATGATTGCACAACATTCCCTTTCCCCTTCACATGATTGAAAAAAATGTCATGTGATTGTATGTGAGAAACGTGTCGCATTGGTTCCCCACACCACTTTGCCTAAGGAAATCGGGGCTTATAGATCTAGAGGCGAACATACTATAGAGATTGTCTCTCGTCTCTGTTTTTCATCCATACCCATTGTACAAAAATGTTTTGGGCAGTTTCCAAATCACAGGTATTTTCTACTCTTACTCCCCCTCAAATTCTATCCTTTACAAACAACTTTTCTAAATGTCAACTCCATTTTCCACATTTTTTGTTCCCTTCTCGTCACTAACATTTCTTGCACATTCCTCTAAACTACCCACAATAGTTACTCCTCTCTAACATTACTCCATACTACATGACCACCCACCATACTAATTTTTACTTCCATTCCACTCTGAACGCCTTAACTTGTCGGTGTGTTCCAACACCCGATGGCGTGCGTGGCAAGGTGGGTCCCCCACGTGGTCAACTATTTAACTAACGATAATAACTTCTATCAATTGCTCCGTTAATTTGTATTTTTCTCAAAAATTTTCTAGCACTATTAATTGAAATTGTTTGAAGTCTCTCATCACGAATCTAACCCATACGTCCAAAAATCTAAATTAAACTTAAAAACTATTATTTTTCCACCGCTCAATTAAAGAATTATATCCAATGAAACTTGGCGAGAGGAATGAAAGGGTGAGCAAAAATGGAATTTATGGTTGCAAATAGCTCTTTTGACATCTTTTTAGAGAATCAACTAGAGTAGTGTAAGATATTACTTTTTCACGTAAAAGGTAGTGAATCGATCAAATTTATTAAATGTAATTCCCTACAACTTTTATCTACCCGTAGTTTCTCTTTCACATGATTGCACATAGTAAGTATATTGATATGAATGGTGATTATTTTGATATTTTCTTCTTCCATTTCAATTATCCTCTCACAAAGATCAATGTGTTTATGGAAATTTGGGATTTTGTTGCTGCATTGGAAATTTTATTGATGTTTATGGAAATTTGGGATTTTGTAGCTGCATTGGAAATTTTATTGGTGTTTATGGAAATTTGGGATTTCATAGCTGCATTGGAAATTTTATTGCCTACGCTTTCACCTTCACTTGATTGAATATTTTGGTATGGACATTCAACACCATGGCATTGGTAGTTATGAAAATTCCATTGGGTCTACCTCAACATATAATGACATGACTGCTCAAATGGAGCCACCCTTGTTAGCTTCCTGTTATTCTCAAAATATGCATATCCGTAATAATCTTAGTCTCTGCTATCACAAGGCTTATGCACATTTCATTCACGATTGATATTGGGATTTCAAGGCCTAAATAAACTTCATGCTTATTACCCCTAGGTACTTAAAACTCCCCATGTTTTTACATGCAACTCATATAGCTAACAGATGGTGTCTGTCTCACTCTCTATATGAAACAATTTTATCGTGAATGGAAGGGGCCCAAAAAAGATCTCCTATTGTTATCCACCAAAAAATACTTCATAGCTAATTCTTACCACATACATGGAAACCATTCCATCATTTTATTTTTCTGTCACTTATTTATTGTTTTTGTAAAAAAATTATTGTTTAATAGAATTTCATGGATATTCAGGAATATCCCCTCAAAGCAAGATCCCCAATGCAATTTACAAATTCAGTCTAGGCGGTCTCTATGTTCATTGTGAAATACACCTATTGTAGCTTGAACATATGTTATCCCTTGTTCTTTCAGGAAGACAATTTTTAGATTCTCCTGTACAAGGCAAACAGTTTTTAGATTCTCCTATCCAGGGCAGGGCATGGATGAAAGTTATAAATGCTAAATAAGAAATTACGCCTAGTTAATGGGCAGGGCATTTTATTTTCATTGAATAACATCTCTGAAAGGATTAGAGAAACCCTTAGCTTGAATATTCTCCATGTACAAGTACTTATTATCTCTTTACTATTCTAGGTGATCACATTTTCATCTTGAAATTACATCCTTAGCCCACTCGAACAATTTTTCATTTTCTTTAACCAAGAAGTTACCGATTTGTAATTGCAGTTGAAGGTTCATTTGTTGACTAATTTCATTTACTTATCTTAAACTCTTCATTTTTCAAAGTAAATGCCTTTGATTCTATTGAATGCCTCCACCAAGTATGTGATCTTGTTCACTTGTGGTTTTGCAAAATTTGAGTCAAGAGGACTCATTTATAATTGTGTGATAAGGGCTTGGCTTTGAGTTACAAATAAAAATATTCATTTTCCTTGTCATTGTATGTCATAGAAAATCTCCTATTTTTCATATACTCGTATGTAATTGAGAAAATACTTGTTGTCCAAGTTAAGTTTATTCAAAGTAAAACCTCACTTAGGTGTTTTCCTCCATGAGTCCACATGTTTCCTAATGCTTTCTAATTCAATGGGTGTTAATTAATTTAGTTGAATTACATTATTGGACATGGACTAGACCGAATCTTTGCCGCAATACCCTTTTCCTTATCTCGAATGTTGTTTATGCATTGCATTTCTCGCAACCAAGAATTGCACTTGTGTATTCCTATTTATTTAATTACATTTTTTAAATTCTAAACTAATATGTGTAACTCTCTTATTTCTTATTTGTTTTGTAGATGGGTTCAAAGTGGAAGTCTCTATTATCTCTTCCAGTGCATAATCCCCCACATGGAGAGTTTTCTTCCAAGGAATTAGATTGGAGCGAGGTGGAGTACAACTTATGTAGTGAGAAGGATATTGTTGCATGGATACAAAGAGATTGCATAGATGATTTCCTAAGGGGTGAATGTAAGAGAACAGGGTATCCCACCACATTTCATATCCAGGACAATACATATAATCATGAGCCATACGATCTCCAAAAAGTTAGGATCGATATATCTCTTCAATACATAATGTACGTATGATGTTTTGTAATATATGTTTTTAAATATTTGATTTGGAATATTTTTTATAACTTGATTTATGCATGTGTAATATAGTTACTAGGTGTACATATGGCCTCGAGGATTATAGGCCTCAAGATGAGGCACATTATGACATTTTTAAGGTTCCAAAGGTTTGTTAGAATAGTCGACTTTGGCCGTAAGCATTTGCGTCGAGGATGTCAATGTCATTTTTCCATCTATGTGTTGATGAAGCTACAAGATTGAGCTTTGATTACATATAACAAGATGGACCATAGAGATGACAAGGGAAAAATTTTCCGTGGGCAAGAGACCGATGACTTTAGGGGTAGTTGTTGTTCTTTGGCTCTACACATAAGCGGCGCATTGAAGGATTGGGTAGAGAGTTTGTTATTATTGGGCTTGACAACTGAACTTGTTCACATAAAACATCGTCACATGGTCCATGAGAAACTCACATTATTCAATGGTCAAACAGAGCGGGATGATTTCTTGAGCAAAGATGATATTCACAATATTGAGGGAAAGATGAAAGAAGCATAATACAAATTTGAGCTCAATGATGCAAACAGTGTTAGAACATTTGCCACCAAAAATCCTAAAAAGTTAATTTTGTATGAAGAATTTATTAAAATAGGAACAGAATAGCATCCATTTGTGTTATGCCTCTAACTTCCTTTCCAACATGAGTGGATGTTGAATTATGCACACAACAATATACTTTCAATGGATTCCACATATGGGACAAATGCACAAAAGGTACTTATAGATATGTATATTTTAAACTATGTAGTTTTTATAGTATAAAACTTAAAAAATTTCTTGTTTTATGTAGTTCATGTTGTACACTATTCTTGCATTTGATAATATGCATAATGGGCTTCCTATTGCGTGGGTATTGATGTCGAGGGCTATTGTTCCCGACTTGACATTGTGGATGCGTAAGTTGGTGGTTAGTGCGCATTGTCACATGTTGGAATGGAAACCAAATGCTTTCATGGTGGATGATGCTCGTGCTGAAATTGTTGCTATTAGGTAAGTGAGACTCATGTATATCATAAATATTGCTTATTGTCATTGAAAACAATGTTTTAGCTACTAAATTTTCTCTTCCCTATTATTTTTGCATTGTGAGTGTAGGGAAGTGTTTCAATGCGAGGTATACCTCTGTAGTTGGCACGTGAGGATAGCGTGGCTCAAAACTTGATTTCAAAGGTGAAGGATGTTGAAACAAGGCAAGCAATGTTTACAAGCCTAGGTGAAATTATGCACAAGTCTCCTACTAAGGAGGCAGCATTTCATGATGCAAACATGTTCATAGAAAAATATGCAGCTCAAGAATCATTCATCACATATTGGAAAGATTAATGGGCCCACCGTATTGGCATGTGGGCAAGGTGTTTGCATACAATGCCACATGTAGGTCAAGAGACAAATGCTGCCATAGAAGTATATCACTCTCATTCGAAGCGAGTATGTTTCTAAATGAAATACGAGTTTGCACCCATTGTAGATTGGATTGGTTGGTGAATAAGTTAGTGACGGTTGTATTTGTTTACTATTGGTGGACCCAAATGTGTAAGGAGAATGGATTTTATAGGAACTTCAAGCTTGAGAAATTGGAGAACAAGTCATGGATGAAATCTCTATGCATCTTAGATGGTGATGTGAAGTTCTCTGAATTTGACATTGATGTGGCATGGGTCAAGAGCCAAAGCAAGGAAGATAAATATTACAAGATCTATAACGCGGATCACTCTTTTGCATTGTGTGAATGCATGTGGGCAGCCCAAGGCCATGTGTGCAAGCATATATTGAAAGTTGCTGATTTGAGAAAGAGAATGGGAATGGAACTTTATTTCAAAAGAAATGTTTCATTTTCTTCAACAACTCATGCTTCTACCCATGTAAGTGTTATTTTTGTATTGTTTTTACCATCCCTTACTTTGTTAAATCTATTAATGGTTTTCATAGGGTAATAAACAAGCATCCTTTTGTGGCTTTTTCAGATGAAGCTAATAATGATTTCTTTGACCTCACAATGATAATGTTGGGTATGAGTATGCCAATGACAATATTGGTAATACTAGTGTAAACCAAAATGTTGCTGATGATGTGAATAATCCCAATGATCCCCAAATTGTAAAGATCCGCAAATTGTTAGACACAACTCTTCTTTCTTTACCAGTTCAAAGGAGAAGTCTTAATTTCCTTGAGAAGGTTATGGAAGATGCTTGTAACAAATTTCAAGCACATCAATCTTCAATAATGGCGTGGTTTCTCATCCTCATGCACAACCTTTTGAATGTGTAAAAGATAATTATGGGACCTCTCTAAAACATATAAAATATTTTGTTGAGAATATGGTGATTCGTAGGCATGCACCACCAACAAATGAACATGCTGAATTCCCTCCCAGACGTAAAGGGCGATCAAAGCATGTTACATTTTAGGAGGACTTAGATAGAGCAGCTATAAGAGGTGTAGAACAACAGTAGTAAAAATATTACAAGGACACCTTTGTTATCCCATTTTTGTAAAGACATTTGATCTTATAAATATAAATTCAAATCTTTGTTGGGAATTAGTATTATGTTTTACAAATTATATTGTAATACCTTTTGTGTCCCATTTTTTAATTCTTAATGTTTCTCAAGAGTGTAAACACCTCATAATAGTGAAAAATTTGTTAAATTGTCATGGATATATTTTTCATATAGTGAACAATTCACCTGTTGTATTACTTAGAATACTTTTGATTAATCATATACAAGAAACACCATCCACTTTACACTTTGATGTTTGAAATTTGTATTGAAAATCTGGTGTATTGATTGTATCCTCTCTTAATTTATTTGCGGGACAATGAAATTCTTAATGTATCCTCTCCAACTGAAATTCAAGAATAAATAATAACCAAATATCATCTAGTGCAATCGATGGCTACATATTGTCTATGATGTCAGAGTGGGTTGGTAATCAATATTATAAATTAATAACAATTTGAGTTGAATCTTGTGCCCACAAATGGGTCCACAAACATTTTATTAATATCAAATAAGATAAAATACAAAAGGGTGCATAAATGTTGTTAACCCTTGACTATCAGAGGTTTGTTTGCAATCAAAGAAGCATTTGGTAACATGAGGGTTGTATTCCCCCAGTTGAATTGAGAAATCATGCTTTATTAGTTATGATACATGTAATTTGACAAGGGAATATGTTATTTCAGCGAAGGTTCTTTGTTGTTTGCATATACCAAAAACTACTGAGTGTCAATAAAATGTCAAAAACACATAATACAAAATTTAGAACAGCTAAAGCAAGGCCTTCCATTGATAAGTAAAGGAAGATGGAAAATTTATTACCGAGCTCAGTGGAAGCAACACAATCTTCAACATGAGCAATAGGGCCCAACTTGCATTGGTTCATCCGCATAATGTGCACATCGTAGCCATAACTAACACGTTGTATGTAGCATGAAAGGAAATGATATTTTGTAAAATATAAGTTGTATATATCTGGTCAACAAAAAGTGACGAAATTGTTATCTAACTGTGTACAAAAGAATGAGAAAGATATCAACATTTGTATTGCTACTCTACAAATTAATAAGATACAAAGTGTCATAATTTTTTCAATATTTAAGGTAGAGATATCGATATTTATGTTGAAAATTTTTAAGTTAGAAATGTTGATATTTATATAATTCAATTGTTACCAATTAAAAGAAAGTAACCAACCTCAAAATAGAGTTTGGAATGAGTAAGAGACTAGTCAAGAACAAAACCACCCTTAATAAAAGACCAACACCCATTTCTAGCTATATGATATTTGTATGTAAGCATTTAAATTTCAGAACTTGTAAACAATAACAAATAGGCCAATCAATCTACTAACCTGGAATTTGCAGCTGCCATAAGACTTGTAATTACCGGAGGAGGATGCAGCCAGATGAGGTTTGCACAAGGCATCTTGCATGGCATTTCCAAACCAAAAGAAGAATCACATTAACAAAAGGGAAACCTATAGTTTTTTTGCTACTTTCACAACTACCCACCTTGAAAATAACAAACCCAGATCAGATTCTCAGCGAAAAAAGGAAATACTAAACCCAGATTCTAAGTTGTAAGAATCAGGCTAGGGCCTAAAATCAATCTTTCTGACCCTCAAGCGGACATATTAAAGGATACTTCCAACCTATTGTAAAACATAGTACGCCATTTATCATGATTCATAAGGAATCCAACCTGAATAAAATTTGGTCAGCTAGAAATATAGAGAGAGTGTGTGATCCTAATCTTGAATTATGCACATGACAAATCTAATTGCATGGTTTGGATTAGAGATATAAAAGATAACGTAAATATGCTTCCATGAAATGCCTGAGAAAGGGTGGCAATCATCAAACACCAACCACATTATCATCAACGTGAAGGTGTACTAGGGAAAGGGTGTTGGAGTATGTATTAACAAATTTCAAAGATGAAATCTAGGAGGTCCAATTTCACAAGGAGGTCATGAAGTTGATTAATTAGCATGAAATTATAATTTGTTTCCTAACTCTTCAAAACCTTAACAATATCAAATTAATGATTTTCTATCCATTATATAGGTTTTTTTATACAATAGTCATTGGCACATTTATGATTAGACAAGGTACTCCATGATTTATAATTAGTTAAGTGCCTACAAACGTTTTGAATTCCTCGACTCTAACAATATACTCCACCACATGCTAATGTATGGAATCAAATGAAACATAAATGCTAACATCAAAATCAATAGAAACACTACAACTAGAATGATTTATTTCTATATACATGTTTTATCTTGATAGTTAGCTTGTGATATTGGTAAAGCAAGGGGCTGCTGCTGATACATTGTTATCACAATCAAGTTAAATTGAGATACATCTTGTCAAAAGTATCAAAACAAAGCAATCCTCAAGTGATGGTTTTGATGGCTATGGTAACCCAAACATAGCAATGAAGGGAGCTTACGGTAAACACCTGACATGACCTCTGTGATGTACAAAGTGGAGTGGTTTCAACCATTACCTCAATGTGCACCTATGACTATTCAAAGAAAGAAGGCAAATAGGTATGAAGAACTCAAAAGCACATCATATGGTTAAGCCGACAGACCTAAGCATACAAGCCAAGAAGTTCAAGCAAGAAGTCAAGACTTGTGGATATTGAGTGAGGTGACATCGAAACATAGCTCGTGCAAACAAGGTAAATGAAGAAAAAGCTTGACATATGGAGGAGGCATGTGAAAGTAGGTACACAGAGCCGAGGTGTATAAGTCCTATTTCCAAATAAAGCAAAGAGGGTTTACAAAATATCAATCAGATGTATTTTACCATGAGATGATATTGCTAGTGGTAAAGGTATTTTCATGAGGATCCAACAACCCAGAGAAATGAGAAACTGGACACACAAGCTGAGTCTTATATCGAGACCATGCAAAACAGACAATGAAAATATGAAGCCTGCATGAAACAGCAAAGAACCGGTGGTGATGCTTGTGCAATAAGTGATAAAGATGAGCCATCCTGAATGGATATTGACACATATGTGGAAGGGTATCCAAATTTCCATGACTATTTAAACCCATCGATGAGTGAACAAAAGACAACCTTACAGATAACGAGACTTAAACCTCATACTCGTAGAGATAAATGAAGTGATAAAAATGTAGCTACAATGTTGGGAAGATCAATGTAAAAAACTTAATCCAAAGATAATTCGATCAAAATCATGTATATTGGTGCTAAACTGAATGGACTCGACAAGTGATTATATGTACAGCAAGTTAGTTCAAGGTGAATGACCCAAACAGCTCTTATATGATATACTCTGTTGCATTAATAAAAATAAAAACCCCCAAAATTACAGACCATAACCAAATTTAAGAGAGAGAGGGTGTAGCTTACCATGCAACAACATGGTCCATCTCCTCGAAGAAACTATCCTCCCCAGCCCCGAATTTCATTTACTTGAAAGTTTCTAAAGCCTGTTCAACAAATCTATTTTGTGCATAGCCTACAATAATTTTTGTATTTGGGAACACATTTCATTGAGGCACTCTATCAAATAGTTCAAGTGTTGTTTATGCTTCCACATTTTGCATACATGTCTACCAGAGCAGTTGCAACTACATTTTTGATGAAATTCCATGCCCTGTTCCAAACCTTTATACTTTATACTTTATACAATTACATGTGTATCCTTTATACTTTTATGGATGTCCATGCCCTGTTCCGAACCTCCCATTTTGGCACAAGCTGTGAGGATGCTGGCAAAAGTTGTGGAATTTGGCTTTACACCTACCAATTACATTTGCTTTAAAGTTTCTAAAGTATTTTCAACAAATCTAATTTGTGCATATCCTGCCATCATGGCATTCTATGAGACCACATTTCTTTGAGGAACTCTATCTAACAGTTCACCTACGTTTCCAACAAATGCATTTTCTGCATATCCTACAGTCATTGGGGTCGAGGAGAACATATTTGTTTGTGGTATTTCATCAAACACTTCACATGCTTTGTCCATGATCCTGCATTTTGAATACTTGTTTACTAGGGCGATTCAACTCCAAAGATCGACACAATTTCTTTATTCCTTTTTTCTTGATGAATGTTCATACCTTGTTTCAAACCTCCCATTTGCACAGGGATGGAAGAGTTAGACATGTAAAAATTCTAGCCTAATATTTAGGGATTCTGTAGTTGGCATTCAGGATTCTGTAGCTAGCATTTAGGATTCTGTAGCTAGCATTTAGGGAAGTTATTTTGTAATTGACAACACACTAGATGATATGTGTATGTGCTGGAAAATGTTGTCCATCTGTAGGATGAAGAGTAGAGATAGGTTAGTTTGAGTTTGAGTTTGAATAAGACTCTGTTTATTGTTATTCTATAAAGATTGTATTCTCTGATTGAGCAGAGCACAAGCAAATAAGAATAAGAAATAGATCAAACCTGCAGTTGCATTTATGTGTTCTGTTTTAAGAGTGCTAATAATTTTCATGGTATCAGAGCAGTGTTGGTGAAGTGCTTTGCTGCAGAGAAGTATCAGTTTTAAAGATAGAGATATGGCCACATTTGTTGCAGGAGATCCTCATAGGATGGTAGAACGATTTGATGGCATTGGATTTAATCTCTGGAAGCTCAGAATGAAGATGTTGTTGCTTGAACAAGGATCTACTCAATATAGTTGAAGGGACTGAGATTAAACCCACCCAGGATGTAGATCTGATCAGTAAGTGGGAGTCAAAGGAAGGTAGGGCTCGTTCCTGTATACTTTTAAGTTTGAGTGATAATGTGCTTTTACATGTAAGTGAGGCAAAATCAGCAAAGGAAGCTTGGGATCAATTGATCAAGTTATATGAATCAAATGATGTTAGCACAAGATTATATCTTAGAAGAAGATTTTTTCAGTTAAAGATGCAGGAAACACAAAAGATATCAGATTTTACAAATCAGTTTAAGTCTCTCAAAAATCAATTGGCAGCATGTGGATCAGTGATTGCAGAAGAAGATGTTGTCATGTCGCTTCTTGGGAGTTTGCCAGAATCCTATTCTGGACTGGTAGTAGCGCTAAGCACCCAATCTAACTTGGATTTGACAAAAGTAATAGCAGCACTACTTCAAGAAGAAATCAGAAGGAAGGATGGGGGCCTGAGTGATGAGAATCCTACAACACTATTTTCAGCAGGATATAAGGGCAAAGCGAAAAGGAAGAGTGACAACAAATCACATCCCTCCCAGTCTAATGTCTCAAAGAATGGTAAAGACACAAAGGAGGAGAAAAATAAGGGAAATTTCTTTCATTGTGGAGCTCCTGGGCATTTTAAGAAACAATGTCGTAAGTGGTTAGCATGGGTAGAAGAGGTAAAGAAAAGGAAGGCTGCTGAAGCCAACATGACCGTAAGCAATGACCAAGAAAATTTGTTTTCGGTTGTCACAACCCCAAGTTCTGATGTTTCAAATTGTTGGTATTTAGATTCGGGAGCAACTCAACATATGACACCTGAGAGAAGTTGGTTTATGGCATATACAGAAGCACCCAAAAGTAAGACTGTCAATCTTGGAGATGATAGCAAATGTGAGATGATCGGAATTGGAGATATTCCATTGCAAATGCCGGATGGTGGATACAAGAAAATCCAGAACGTATGGTATGTACCTGCTCTTGTCAAAAGTCTTTTATCAGTGAGCAAAATTACCGATGCTGGCATAATTGCACAGTTTGACAGCAAGGAATGTGTCCTAAAGGATGTTGAAGGAGTAATTGTTGCTACGGGAATCAGAGATGGCAATCTGTACAAGTTATGTGCAGCAGTTCCTGATGTGGTGTTAACAGCAACAAATAATGAAATATCTGATTCAGTTCTTTGGCATCATAGATTCGGACATGCAAATCCTCATTCGCTTCAAATGTTAAAATCAGAGCAGCTTGTGGAAGATTTTAATTTGCATCTACCAGTTGAGTTGGGAGTGTGTGAAGGTTGTTGTTTAGGAAAGCAACATAGATTCCCCTTCCCAAAGAAAGGCGCAACACGAGCTAAGGAGCAAATGGAACTTGTGCATTCAGATATTTGTGGTGCAATGCAAACAATGTCACACAATGGGGCAAGGTATTTTATTACCTTCATTGACGATTCCTCTAGAATGACCTTTGTTTATTTTATCAAAAATAAATCATGTGCATTAGAGATGTTTAAGGTTTTTAAAGCATTTGGTGAGAAGCAGTCAGGAAAACCTTTGAAATGACTTAGATGTGATAATGGGGGTGAATATACCTCAAATGCTTTCAAAATTGTATGTGCAAAAGAAGGTATCAAACTTGAGTATATTGTTCCTTATTCACCGCAACAGAATGGTGTCACTGAAAGAAGGAATAGGACTCTTGTTGAAAGTGCTAGATGCATGCTTAAGAGTAGTGGATTATCTAATGTTTTTTGGGCTGAAGCAGTCTCCAGTGCAACATATATACAAAATAGGTTGCCAACTGCTGCATTGCATAAGAAGACGCCTTATGAGGCATGGCATGGAAGCAAGCCAAGTGTCAATGAATTAAGAATTTTTGGTTGCATAGCATATGCACATATACCAGATGAAGAAAGAAAGAAGCTAGATGACAAAAGCAAGAAGTGTATAATGGTTGGATACAGTTTGAATTCAAAGGGATATCAAATTTATGATCCTATAACACATGAGATTCTAGTCAGAAGAGACGTCATTTTTGACGAAAATTCAGTTTTGCACAAATCAACAGAGATGGAAAATGCTAAGGATTCAGAAACAAGGCCTTATGATCTCGGATCTGATGAAGAATCTGAGCATGAGAATTCTACTCCAGCGAGACCATTACAAGTTGCAGCCACACAACCCATAGGAGATGTACAAGGAGAGCAGCAGTTTCGTAGATCAACAAGACTACGGAAACCCACTCAAAAGGCATCAGAATCATATGCACTTAGTGTAGAAGTTGATGAACCACTCAGTGTTCAAGAAGCACTTCAAAGTATTTATGCAGCAGATTGGAGGCAAGCAATGGATGTTGAATATGAATCACTCATAAAAAATCAGACATGGGAACTCACGATTCTTCCACCGGGAAGAAGAGTGGTTGGATGCAAGTGGTTATTCAAACAAAAGTACAAGTCTGATGGGTCGATAGACCACTACAAGGCTCGATTGGTGGCAAAAGGTTACACCCAAATTGCAGGTTTGGATTATCATGACACCTTTTCTCCTGTAGTCAAGATAACATCCATCAGAGTTCTGTTAGCAGTGGCAACAACCTTGGATCTTCATGTACATCAGCTAGATATAAAAACTACATTTTTAAATGGATTCTTAAAAGAAGAAGTTTATATGGAACAACCAGAAGGCTACATACAAGAAGGAAAGGAGTAGTTAGTATGCAAGCTTCAGAAAACATTGTATGGACTGAAACAGTCTTCAAGAGCATGGTATGAGCGTATTGATGGGTTTCTCCAAAATGAAGGATATGTAAGTTGCAATGCTGATTCAAATGTCTACATAAAGCATATTGGTGAGTCTCTAGTCATCTTAGCCTTATATGTTGATGACACCATCATTATGAGTAATGATTTTAAGATGTTAGGCATGTTCAAGTCTCAATTAGCTGCAGAATTTGAGATGACTGATCATGGTGAGATTCATTATTGCTTGGGCATTCAAATTTTAAGAGATAGGGAGAAGAGGAAAATCCATCTTAGTCAAGAAAGGTACATTAGGAACATTCTCAAGAAATTTGGGATGGAAAATTGCAAGCCAGTAAGTACTCCAATGGAAGTAGGAAACAAGCTTTCACTGGACATGTGTCCCAAAACACAAGAAGAAGAAAGTTATATGAGTATGGTTCCATATCAAAATGTTGTTGGGAGCCTAATGTATGCAATGGTTTCTAGCAGACCTGATATTGCACATGTTGTAAGCATTGTGAGCCAATATTCCAGCAATCTTGGACCACAACATTGGGCAGTAGTTAAAAGAATTTTTAGATATCTACAAGGAACAACTAAACATGGAATAAGATTCAGTGGGAGTTCAGAAAAATATCTACAACTTACTGGATATTGTGATGCAGATTGGGCAGGGGACGTTGATAGTAAAAGATCAACTTCAGGGTTCTGTTTTATCCTTGGTGGAGGTGCAGTTTCGTGGGCAAGTAAGAAACAACGAATTGTTTCTCTCTCTAGTGCAGAAGCAAAATATATAGCAGCATGTCAAGTTGCAAAAGAATTGATTTGGTTGAGAAGATTGTTGCAGGACATCGAGGTTACTCAGTCCCAACCAACAATATTAAAGTGTGACAACCAAAGTTGCATAGCCATGACGAAGAATTCAAAGTATCATGGGAGAGTTAAACATATAGGGATACAATATCATTTCATCCGTGAACAAATTGAGAACAACACTATCAAAATGGAGTACTGTGCAACTGAGATGATGGTGGCGGATGCATTGACAAAGGCATTACCAAGAAATAAGTTTGAGTTTTGCAAAGAAGGATTCGATGTGATACAAGCTGGTTGACAAATATTTGGCTAAGTGGGAGTGTTAGACATGCAGAAATTCTAGCCTAATATTTAGGGATTACTGTAGCTGGCATTCAGGATTCTGTAGCTAGCATTTAGGATTCTGTAGCTAGCATTTAGGGAAGTTATTTTGTAATTGACAGCACACTAGATGATATGTGTATGTGCTGGCAAATGTTGTCCATCTGTAGGATGAAGAGTAGAGATAGGTTAGTTTGAGTTTGAGTTTGAATAAGACTCTGTTTATTGTTATTCTATAAAGATTGTATTCTCTGATTTAGCAGAGCACAAGCAAATAAGAATAAGAAATAGATCAAAACCTGCAGTTGCATTTCTGTGTTCTGTTTTAAGAGTGCTAATAATTTTCAAGAAGTACTCTGCCAAATGTAAACTGATCGGGTTGGGGACCTGTTTGTTGTACATGGTGAAACATTTGGACTACAGAATCAGGATACCCATATCTTCTGTACGCTGCAAAATCATATGCCATGACGGTGCGTGCAAACAGCAAATACACTTCCATTATGCTGAGCAGTGAAGAAGAAAATATCAAAATGCATACAAGAAGTTCATTGCGGAGCATGGCATGGAGCAGGATGTTTGATAGGTGCTGTTGGGCGGGAAGATTTTGAAAAAATTAATTAAATGATCGATTTGAGATCTGCCGAGATCCGTCGATGTTAGAAACAAGCAGGCGGGCGTCGGAGAGTTAACGGAGATGAGCGGGTGACGGAGGAGAAGCCCCGTTAGCTGGGCGTTAGGAGTCAATCTGCCAGTTGGCACTACGTTAAACGTCATCCGGCAAGATACGGTCAACGTTTCACTCTCACTTCTTCCATATACGCGACAAATAATATACCTTAATCCAACACAATTTTACTTTTCGGTTACCTTTCCCTTTCCACATACAATCCCGCATACGATTGCTAGTTTACTTCTCCTCCTAACTCTTCTTTATTGCCACTATTACTTCTCTAATTCGCTCCAATAAATTTAACCTCAATGCATGCCCAACACTCTAAACTTTGAGACGTGAAAATCAACGGAGTCATGGGATAATTAATGAATTCCCATAAAACCATTTTTAAAACATTAAACCGTAGCAACGCAACTCCCAATCTCTGAATGTTATGTAGAGAGGGAGCAGTGCACTACACATTTTGCAAACTCGTCTACAGAAGTGCATTTGCAAGAATGGACATTGCTTCGAACTGTATATCAAGTGCCGTAAAATGTTTGACAAAATGATAGAAGGAGATCTCGTGTCATGTAATATCGTAATTGCAGCTTACAGAAGACATGGGTAATCTCACGAGGCAACAATAAGGTGTCAATCCCTATCACTTCACCTTTGCCAATTAACTCCCAGCGTATTCTGGCAAACTTGAGATTCTCAATCTGATGCCACAAAATCCAAATGAAGATCCATCCTCGCGTTACTCTGGTTTGGTGGTTGCATTGTGTGGGGGCCGCGAAGACGCGAGCCCCTTTACCACAAATTATGACGTGCACTCTCCACAGTGGTAGATGCTAGGCAGAGCCCCCTTCCAAGTGCAATGAAGGTGCTCTCCCTAAGCCATCGGCCTTTTTGATCAGCGATTGACTCCGCCCAGGTAAGTATGCCTTCTCTCACCATCTCCTTCCTCTTATACGCTTTCTTCTCGCTTCTCACTGCTCACGCCACACGTGTGGGATCAATGACAGTATAGCCTATTGAATTGAAAGAAATCAACAAAGAATACAGTATCGCCAAGATATATACCTACGCATTTCAGGGGCATATCTTCTAAAAAAGATTGTTTCTCCTCTAATAGCAATTCCCGCTATTTCTTCTGAGTTGTTCTTCCGGGCTGAGTCAATGAATTCTTTTGTTTTGTTGAACGATATAGGAGAACCACCATCTATAAAGATTAAAAATATGAAAGCTATATGACTGGAAGCCTAAAACTAGCATGTGTGAGGGCAATATTACTTCCACTAAAAGTATCGACTTGCAAACTATTTACATGGCGGTAATTCTGTTGATTATGCTAGATATGGCGATCCTTAAACTTAAAACCTGGTAGGTCCCATGCTCTAGACCAATCAGGAAATTAATTTTAAAAAAACATTAATTTATGTTGATTTCCTTATTGGTCCAAAGCGTGGGACCTACAAGGGTTATGCATGATGTTTACGGTCATTAGTTAGGTATGTGCCAACAAAGTTAAATTTTGGATCCCTTTGTGGCACGGTTTGTACCGCCTCATGTCGTAGAGGGGTCGGGGAGCGCAGCGACATGTTATGGAGCTCCCCCTAGCAGGGTTCAACGGTGGAGCCCCCGAAGCAAAAATTAAGGAGTCAATCCCTTGTTTCTAGAAAGACAAATTCAACCGAATTCTATTTTTAGGAAAGAAAATCCTAATGGCGTTTTTCCACTCTATTTTTAGGAGGAGGAATCCTAATTGTACTTTGCCAATTAGGTGTATATATATTTTGTGGAGATCTAAAGTTGCTCATAACGAGTTCGCATGTAATTTGTTCATCTTGAGTTAATAAAGTTTGATATCTTGCACCATGGATGTTTCCCCGAGCACTCGGCTAGGGTTTTGCCTTGTAAATCATTGTTCATCTCTTACATATTTTGGTATTTTATATATTTTATTTTGATGTATCTCTCAGTAAATTGTTATTTTGTTTTTCTACTTTATGTGTATTCATTGTTGCATAATATGTGGTTTCCTAACAAATTATATCATGCAAAGTTATTTTCTGTTTAACAATGTAGAATGCATTGCATATGCATTGATATTTTGTGACTTAGTCGTTTTTATGATCGAGCCATGAATGCAATAGATTTTTATGGAGGTGACTCTATTCTAGTTATCATGCAAAGTGTTTTACTTTTTCAATAATATCGTGCATTGATATTTTGTGTCTTGGCCACTAATATGATGGAGCCATTAATGTAACAATCTTTTATGGAGGTGACTCTGTTGCTGATATCATACATAGTATGTTTTCTGTTTCATCAATGTGGAAAGCATTTTCTATGCATTAATATTTTGTGACTTGGCCATATACATCATAAAACCAAGTAATTTAATGAAATGACTAGACATGGAACAACTTGGTGCTATATTGAACACTCAGCATTTGGCTATTTAAGCTTTAAGATTTATCTTATTCTCATTCTCTTTAGTGGCTCTTTCCATTTCTTCTTTGGTTAAATTTGTTTTATAGACATTTTTTTGGAAGTACCTCTAAGTATGTCATGATCTCTTAACTATTTTTGTACAATTTTTATGCCATTCAATCATATTCTACTTCTTCTAAGGGAAAAGTTTTCATATTCTTTGAAATCCTATCACTAGCTAGCCTATCTTTGATTTGCATCATTCCTGTCTTTTGGGATATGTACTAAATTGTATTATTGGCCATCCAGATTTTGGAGACCATTTGGGAATTCTAAACAAAGAAGAAAATGCATTGGATATCAATAGGCTAAGTCGTCGGTTCACTTTGCGTACGGGGTTGGTTGCATCAAATCAGATTTGTGGGTATATTTTTGCATTATGCATGTAACTACTAAAAAGTTATAGAGAGTATAGATCAAATTCGAGCAATGTGAGCAGAAATTGTCTTAAAATAACTCCCATAACAAAGTCTATTGCAAAATCTGCAAAGGTCACTTTGCAAGTATTTAACCGCCTCCTTCCATTACTCGCAGTGTTCCCCTCTACAAAATTTCAATTAGACATGCATAACCAAATTAATATAAAAAGAATACAACACTATCAAGGAAATATCTATGCATTTTGAAAAATGATTATCGTTGACCCACATGATTAAACCAACATAAAAGTAAAATGTGCTAGTAGCAAAGAAAGGTTTTTATATCCTCCTAACACATATATACAACTCCTTCAAATACAACTGAATTATATAATTAAATTTCCTTGATGAGGTGAGTATGAACACTCTCACATACAAAGATCAAATAGTCTAAGAAGAGTAGATAGAAAAAAATTGAATTACAAAATAAGTTTTCTAAACAAGTCTTCTAGACATTTCACTAAATTCAATTGGTATATTAAAATAAATTTTCTTTGATGTGGTTCTATTTGATATGATATTTTCAAATAAGCGCACGCAAGAAGTAGTATTAAAGCAAAGGACGTGATGAGTTTTAAACAATTAGTTATGGTTTTAATAGTTGGGATAGCTTGGCATGTTTACATGTTCAACACATTTTGTTGCATTACATGTTTTGAAATCTAAGATTTGTGTTTAGTTTTTATACAACATATCTTGAATAATTGCAAACATGCGTTTCCAAGAATGTGCTTTCACCGTGTTTCCTATTGGGATATTGTTTTAAACCGCATGTCAAGTACCATTTTTAGTATTAAGACTATGACAATATCTCGTTATGATCATCATAAAAGTAGATTATACAATGGCAATGACAATCTCAATTTCGTAACATTATGTAAAGAGAGTGGATTGTCAAGGGAAGAGGCATAAGAGGATAGCAGAAAACTCAAAATGCATTCAAGAACAATAAAACCCGATAAAAAAAACGCACAAAAATGGAGGACACAATACACAAAATGCACAAAGAAAAAAAAAAAGAAATAAAACTAGCTACACATATATTGATTTCAAAAATAATTCAAAGTAGAGCTTTGCTGCTCTTTTTCTCGCTTCTTCCCACTCTAATATTTTCTCTCTTTCTCTCTTCTTACATACAAAATGCAACACACACACCTAAAACATTCAATTCATAAATTAATTCCAAATCAAGCATTGTTTGCACGTCGAGGCGTAAACAAACATTAATTATTTTTCCATAATCAAAGAGAATGTCAAAGATCAAATATGATCATTCCATTAAATGAAAATCTTTTCCCTTTTTCCAAAATTTGCATGTGTCAGAAGTTTTCCAGCTATTAAAGAGGTTTTCCAGTTAATTTCGGTGTTTGAGATTATATCTCCAACACTCCCCTTAATCTCAACTTGTTGTTATCCTTCTCGAAGCTGTTTGTACCATCTCCATAGATGCTTTCTAGCTTTTCCAAATATTCCATTATTTACTTCACCTTCATCATAGACACCTAAACAACTTCTTAGATATTCAAATCCATTTTTTCGCAACGGTTTGGTAAAAATATCAGCAAATTGATCTTGTGGTCTACAAAACTCTAGAAATATCTCCTTGTTATAAACCAACTCTCTTATAAAATGATATCTAGTGTCTATGTGCTTGCTTCTTTTATAAAGAAAACACTCTTTTTAGACAATGCAATGATTGAGTTATGATCACAATATATCTTTGTTGCTTCTTCTTGTTCTTGCATCAACTTAACTAGCATTTTCTTCATCCATACAACTTGACATGTCACACCTGTCACTACCACATACTCCGCTTCTACTGAAGAAAGAGTTACAATGGGACGTTTCTTTGAAGCCCGTGATACCACCTATATTCCAAAATGAAAAGCATAAGCAGAGGTAATTTTGCTATCATCAACGTTGCTAGTACAATCAATGTCCATGTATCCAATGAGCTTAAACTCATCCATAGCTGAATGTAAAATTCCATAGCTTTTTGTTCCACAAACATACCTCAAAGTATTTTTTTCCATCTTACCAATGAGAGTCTTTTGGAGACTCCATGAACCTCAAAATAAGGCTCACACCACACATAATATCGGGCCTTGTGGTCATTAAGTACATGAGACTACTAACTGGTCTTTTAAACAATCTAGGATAAAAAAATAAACCACTATCTTCCTTTCTCAACTTCAACCCTATAACAACTGGTTTAGGTGTTGGCTTACAACTCAACATGCCTTCCAGAGATTTCAGTAAATTCCATTGGTAGTTTAAAAGAAATTTCCTTTGGTATTGAACCAATTTCCATTTCCATTGATAATGTGCTATTTTCTATTTGATATGATATTTTCAAACAAGCACACACAAGAAGTAATATGAAAGGAAAGAACATGATGAGTTTTAAATGTGCCGATAGCTTGGCATATTTACATGTTCAACACATTTTGTTGCATTACATGTTTTGAAATCTAAGATTTGTGTTTAGTTTTTATACAACAACCGTAGACATGCATTTTCAATAATGTGCTTTCACTACGTTTCATACTTTGGGTTATTGTTTTAAATTGCATGTCAAGTACCATTTTTAGCATTAAGACCGTGACAGTGTCTCATTATGATCACAAAAAAAGTATATTATTCAATGGCAATGCCAATCTCAATTTTGGACCATTATGTAGAGAGGGTGGATTGTGAAGGGAAGAAGTAGGGGAGGATAATAGAAACTTCAAAATGCATTTAGCAACAATAAAACCGATAAAACAAATACACAACAATGAAGGACAAAATATACAAAATTCACGACAAAAATAGAATTAAAATCAATTTGCACATATATTCAAATTTCTGGAAAATATTCAGTAGAGCTTCACTACTTTGTTTTTCTTCTTCTTCCCACTCTATTCTTTTCTCTCTTCCTCTCTTCTTGCATACAAAAATGCAGTAAACACACCTAAAAATTCAATTCAAAAATAAATTCCAAATTGTTGCACAACAGAGGTAGATAGAAACATTAATTATTTTTCTAGAATCAAAGAGAATGTCATAGATCAAATCGATCATTCTATTAAATGAAAATATTTTCCCTTTTTCTAAAATCTGGATCTGTAAGAATTTTTCCTGTTGTCGAGAGGTTGAAATTAATTTCGGTGGTCGAGATTATATCTCCAACACTCCCCCTTAATCTCAACTCGCAGTCATTCTTCTCAGAATTGTTTGTACCATCTCCATAGTTGTTTCTACCTTTTCCAAAGCTTCCATTATTCACTTCATCTTCAACATAAACACCCAAACAACTTCTTAGATATTCAAATGCATATTTTCCTAATGGTTTAGTAAAAATAGCAGCAAATTGATCTTGTGATCTTCAAAACTCTAGAAAGATTTCCTTGTTATTAACCAACTCTCTTATAATATGATATCTAGTGTCTATGTGCTAGCTTCTTTTATGAAAAACATGATTTTTAGACAATGCAATGGTTGAGTTATTATCACAATAGATCTTTGTTGCTTCTTCTTTTCACAAATCAACTCGGCATGAATTCTCCTCATCCATATGTCTTGACATGCCGCACCCATCGCTGCCACATACTCCGCTTCTGATGAAAAAAGAGTTACAATGGGTTTTTTGTTTGAATCCCATGATACTACCCCTGTTCCAAAATGAAAAACATAACCTAAGGTAATTAACAAATGCTCTTGTTTTTGTTAAAAAACATAATAGAGTGACTTTTGTGCCCCCACCATTTTTTGAGCACCATTTAGTATTTTTGAAAACCCTTTGGTAGAAAGATAGCTAGGAGCATCTAGTTTGGGCTCCATTTTTTAAAGATTTTTTTAGCGAATATTTTTTTATTTATGATTTTTCTAGTACAAAAATTTTATGTTTTGAAAAATAACGGAGTTCGACCGTGCCCCCTAACTACCTCAAAAATATCGAAAATTAGTTTATTCTTTTTAATATGTATAGAATTATGCCTAGTTTGGGCTAGTATAATTTTTTTAAATTTTGATCACCCAAAAAAAAAGATACACAATGAAAGATAAACATATTTACACTTCAAAAATAGCTATAAAAAGGCATAGTTAGAAAATAAATAATATGGAAACCTTATATTAGTTAGAAAATTTGAAAAATTATATTTTTAGAAAGAAGAAACTCTGCTCTACGTCATGGTATAATTTTTTTAAAATGGATCGATTGTTTTATTTTGATTTATCATAGAGGAAGTGGCATTTTTACATTTTCTTGCAAAAACACGTTGTTTGTTGTGTTTGTACAAGTCCATGCCTCAGGCTTGGGGATCCAAACCGGATCCCAAGCCTTGAGGCATGGCTTGGGAAAAGAGAAAATAAAAACGTATGCATTATAACATGTACGCATTTTTCTTTGTTTTATATATTATGGCCCCCCAACGTCCCTTTCATCTCTTTCACGAGAATTCGAAAACATTTTGTTTTGTCTGCAATTTTCTCTACATTCTTGCATGATTTTTTAGTAGTTCATTTTGTCCCCTACCCCACTAGTTGATTTTTTCTAATCATGGGTGATAAACGTCGAGCTAAGGACAAGAGGAAAGTCAAGAACAAGACACCGGAGCAATTGGAAGAGAAGAGAATAAAGAAATTGAAGAGAATGCAAAAACTTCAAGCAGGGCAAGGTACATCCACTATATCAAATGTAGCTAATGTATTAGAAAATGGGGATGAAATACATAATGAAAATGTAGAGAATAATGATTTTGCAATGAATAATGATATTGAATTGAATGATAATGTTGGTATGGATGAAGAAATTGATATGAATCCAATTGTTGAACCCTTACTTGAGAATCCAAATGTTAACCTCAAAATTTGTATGAAAACACTGAATGAAGAAAGTAACCTTGTAAACGAATCTTCACCTCTAAGAACACCTCCTTCCATTTTGCAAAGAAAACCAATTCACTTAATTGAAATTGATGAAAACATTATAAAACCAATGCCTAAAAAATGTCTAAAAGAAATGCGAGAAGAAAAGCTAGTGGAATTTGGGATAATTACTTTGAGAATTTAAATGACACACAAAGATGTCAATTATTTGTTTCATTGATGAAATTAATTAAGATGAGACCTATAATGAAGACCCTAGGGTTAAGAACATCTAATGTTGTTGATCAAAATGTGTCAATTGTTGAAAACATACATAAAGCATACCAAATTATAGGTGGCAAAAGATGCACCAAAGATAGTAATGCTACACAACGTGCACTTACTAATTGTATAGTAAGTGATAAAATAGTTAATAAACACTTGATTAGAAAAACAAGCAGTGATTTGAAGCTAAATAGAAAAACACTAATGAAAGCAATAGAGAGACGTAAACGTCTTGAGTTAGTCAATAACACTGACTATTGGGCTTTCTCTAGTAGACTTCCATGAAAAGACAAGAATACATCTGATATTCTAAAAGAATTAATTGTAAAATTTTGGAATGAGAACACAAGGGTGTCACCGAATAGAAGAGATACAATAAAAAGAAGAATATGTTCTCGTAATCGTGAATCATGTGTAAAACATTTCTTAGATATGACTCAAACAAATTGTTCTCTAAGTTTAAGAATGAAAATCCACAAATTAACATTAGCCAAAGATTCTTTGAAATGAGCAAACCCTTTTATGTGAAAATCAATCACTCACGTACCACTTGTTGTTGTAGCATCATGTTGAATTTTCAATGCATTATGATGTTTTTTGTCAAATACGTCGTGTTTTGCATACTTGACATCATGTTGCAGGAGTGTGGAATAAATGTCCCACAAAAATCTTCAAGGGAATTTATTCTAACAATATTTTGTGAAAAATCAACAAGACAATTTTTTTATAACAAAGCATGTTTGGATGGAACGTGCAATGTATGCGATGGCTTGCCAAATCTGAAAAGTTGTATCCATGAGGAGAGTACATATTCAATAGGAAAAGAATTGGTTGATTTCACTAAATATAAATTAGTGGCATATCAATTAAAAGATGGAAAAGAATCTAAGAGGTGTGAGCTTGTTAGAAAACAATTACCTGTATCAGAATATATGGTCAAATTCAGAGAGGAATTTTTTTATGAGTATGCAAGGCACACACATAGAGCTCGATGGTTGGATGAACAATTCAAGTTAAGCAAGGACACATTCCCACTTGGTACTATTGTTTCAGTAGTTGACTTCACAGAGAATTACACATTGCAGCCACAAATGGAGGTTCAGTCTCAATATTATAACTCAGTGCAAGTTTCTATTTTCATGCATATAACATTCATGCACTCTCCTAGAAAGCACTGAGCAAGATCAAAAATATTAAGAGAGTATCATTTCTACATTAGTGATGATCGGACACATTCTACAGAATATGTACAAGGGTGTTTCTAGGTGTTTTATGTGAACTTGAATGAGAGGAACATTAGTTTCGATCAACATTACATTTGGTCGGACAACTGCACATCACAATTCAAGAATGCACATGTTTTATTGGCTAAGCAAGATGCACAAAGAAACAAATGTACAACATATCTAGAGTTTTACTAAGGCAGGGCATGGAAAAGGAGAGCATGATGGTGCAAGAGCATGTGTGAAAAGAGCACTTGCAAGAGAAGAGTTAAAGTTCAAGGATGGTGCTAAATTTACAGATGCAAAAACATTGTTGATTGGTGTGTTAAGAATATGGGCCATGAATCTCAAGAGAGATCAATGGTTCATAGATATTTTTGGTTGATAGAGGAACAACATCTGGAAAACTTTGAAGATTGTATGATAGTTGTAGGATCAAGTGATATGCACTCATTTCGTAGTTCAGATGCAAATGCTTGGACTATTTATACTAGGTGCATGACATGTTTTTGTATATCATGCATTGATTTTGCATGGAATGAATGTGAGTCACAATAGTGGGTGGATGAATGGACTTGTAGACCTCTAATTCCACTCGACACACATCAAGTTCCACAAGCATTACAACTTACAGGGTCTTCAGATCAAATGACAACATCACCTGACTTTGACCAAGTCTCTGATTTAGTGCAACAAGGTACATACATATATGTACATGCCATGTTTTAGATTTATAAATTATTAAATGGTCAACTCTTAATGTATTTATAAATTTGATGAACAGTTTTACTTTGTGATACATAGGGCACATTTTTGCAGTTATTGCGACATAATTTAATGAAGAGGGAACAAACTACTTCTTGTCTCATTGTGTAGAGGGGGAAAAAATTGACTTCCACAGTCATTGATGGTGAAGACCTTGAGTATCCCACTAGATCAGTGGTAGTCACTGGAACTTGGCTTCGATGATATCCTATCAAAAATCAAACATTTGGTTGTTTGAAACTATGAAGTACATCGGAAGATACTTCACTATTCACATTTGGTCCTTGCAACAAATATTAAATTGATCAAATATCGAGGTCGGCCATCAAACAAAAATCTATGGAAGGTTCGTGAATCAGATCATGAAGCAATTCTTGCTACTGTCAAGAATAGAGTTGATCCTTGTGGTTCATTGGATTGAATTTGTAAAGGTATGTTCTTCATGAATTTAATTTGAATATTTACTTAAATGATTTTGTTTAAATTTTGTATGATTTAAAATTCTATTTAATTGCTTACTAACATGTTTATGTAGGTTAGTGGTGCCAAAAAATATTCCACCTTCACGTGGTTGGCACTGTCAGTAGAGAATTTATTATTCTCGAAGCCAAGTGAAGCTAAGAGAAATTAAATATTAGAAAAGAACAACAAACATAAATTCTCATTTCACCACCTATATTGTAAAAATATCTTATTAAAATTCTCATTTCACCACCTATATTGTATGAACCACCTATATTATTCAGGTGATTGGCAATGGACAACCTTACACTGAATCAGTCTAAATGGAGATGGAGAAAAATGTGAGAGAATTTTGTAGAGGGCCCAACATGGAGGTCTCGGATCTGACGAGACATCTCTAGGTGCCACGAGAGTCCGAGAAATCACCCATCAAAGATATGGCATGTTTTGGCCTCAGGGCTCTTAAGGGACTATGCCCGGATGAGGTAGCCCAAAAGCACGGGGAGCATAGGGAACCAAAAAAAAGCCTCCACTAGCATTCACCAAGCCACCCCAACATGTTGGCATAGTTGGTTTGGTCCCACGAGCTTCCATTTGCAAACTACAAATCTCAGCAAGCCTACACTGACTCAAACTACACTATTTCATGTGTTTGCAAACAATAATAGCACAACAAGAGAACCGATGGAGATGGAGAAAACCGCGAGAGGATTTCCTATAGAGGGCCCCAACATGGAGGTCTTAGATCTGACAAGACATCTCTAGGTGCCACGGAGTCTGAGAAATCACCCATCAAAGATATGGCGTGTTTGGGCTCAGGGATCTTAAGGGACTACGCCCGAGATGAGGTAGCCCAAAGCACGGGAGCGTAGGGAACCAAAAAAAATCTCCACTAGCATTCACTAGGACACCTCGATGTGTTGGCATAGTTGGTTCGGTCCCACTAGCTTCTTTTTGCAAACTACATTGTCAGCAAACCCTACACCTTGACTTAGATTTATTTCACATGTTTGCAAACAATAGGAACAAGAGAAACCAAATGGAGATGGATAAAAACGATAGAGGATTTTGTAGAGGGATTGACATGGAGGTCTTGGATCTAACAAGATGTCTCTAGGTGCCATGGAGTCTGAAAAATTACTTGTCGAAGATATGGCGTGTTTGGGCCTTAAGGCTCTTAAGGGACTATGCCCAGACAAGGTAGCTCGAAAGCACGAGGAGCGTAGGGAACCAAAACAAAGCCTCTAATAGCATTCACCTAGCCACCCCGACGTGTTGGCATAGTTGGTTTGGTCCCACGAGCTTCTATTTGTAAACTACAACCTCTGGCAGGCCTACACTGACTCAGACTACACTATTTCGCGCGTTTGCAAACAATATGACAATGAGAGAACCAAATGAAGATGGATAAAACTACGATAGGATTTCATATAGGGCCTCACATGTGGAGGTCTCAGATCTGTTGAGATGTCTCTAGGTGCTTCTAAATGAACAAAGTCAATCTTGAAACATATAATGTTTTTGGGCCTCTAAGAACACTCCATAAGGACTAGGGATGCAGATGCCCAGCACAAAGTTGCATGTTTGCAAAGAAGCTTGTGGGACCAAAAAACTATCTAACACATCACCTAGTGGCCACCCCGAATGCTAGTGGAGGATTTTTTTTTTTGGTTTCCTATGCTCCCTGCATTTTGGGCTACCTCGTCTAGGCGTAGTCGCTTAGAGCCCCGAGGCCCAAACATGCCATATCTTCGACGGGTGATTCTCGAGAGACTCGTGGAACCTAGAAATGTCTCGTTAGATCCTGAGACCCTCCACGTTGGGGCCCTTTACAAAATCCGATCACATTTTTCCATCTCCCATCCGGTTCTCTCTTGTCTTGCTTATTGTTTGTAAATGCACGAAATGAAATAGTGCAGCCGAGTCAGTAGATAGCTCTGCTAGAGGTGTTGTAGTGTTGTAAACGGAAGCTTGTGGGACCAAACCAACTACACGCCAACACATCATGTGGCTAGTGAATGCTAGTGGAGGTTTTTTTGGTTCCCTACACACATCCTTATGCTTTCGGGCTACCTCATCTGGCGTAGTCCCTTAAGAGCCCGAGGCCCAAACACACCATATCTTCTTTGACGAGTGATTTCTCGACTCGTGGCATGTAGAGACATCTTGTTAGATCCGAACTCCATGTTGGGGCCTACAAAAATCCTCTCTGGTTTTCTCCATCTCCATCCAGGTTCTCTTGTTGTCTATTGTTTGTTTGAAACACATGAAATAGTGCGATCTCGAGTCAGTAGGGCTGCTAGAGCAGAGTAGTTGTAGTTTACAAACGGAAGCTCATGGGACCAACCAACTACACCAACACATCGGGGTGGCCTGGTGAATGCTAGTTGAGGCTTTTTTTGTTCCCTACGCCTCCCGTGCTTTCACCTCGTCAGGTGTAGTGTAGTCCCTTAAGAGCCCCGAGGCCCAAACACGCATATCTTTGACAGGTGATTTCTAAGACTCCGTGGCACCTAGAGATGTCTCATCAAATCCAGACCTCCATGTTTGGGGCCCTCTACGAAAATCCTCTCATGGTTTTCTCCATCTCCATCTTGTTCTCTCACTTGTCTATTGTTTTTTGCAAACACATGAAATAGTGCAGTCCAGAGTCAGTGTAGGGTCTACTGCCGAGGCGTATAGTTTGCAAACAAAATCTCATGGGACTGAAATAACTACGCCAACATGTTGGGGTGGCCTGGTGAATGCTAGTGGAGGCTTTTTTTTGGTTCGCTACACTCCCCATGCTTTCGGGCTACCTCGTCCAGGCGTAGTCCCTTAAGAGCCCTGAGGCCCAAACACATTATATCTTCGACGGTGATTTCTTAGACTCATGTGGCACCTAGAGATCTCGTCAGATCTAATACCTCCATGTTAAATCCCTATATGAAATCCTCTCGTGGTTTTCTCCATCTCCATCTCGGTTCTCTCTTTGTCTATTGTTTGTTAAAACACATGCGAAATAGTGCAGTGCATGAGTCGGTGTAGGGTGCACAGACGCAGCTATAGTTTGTAAACGAAGCTCATGGGACCAAACCAACTATGCCAACATGTCGGGGTGGCCAGGTGAACGCTAGTGGAGGCTTCATTTGTTCCCTACGATCCTCGTGCTTTTGGGCTACCTCGTCAGGCGTAGTCCTTAAGAGCCCTGAGGCCCAAACATGCCATATCTTCGAAAAGTGATTTCTCGGACTCATGGCACCTAGAGACATCTCATTAGATTCAAGACCTCCATGTACAACCCTCTACAAAATCCTCTCATGGTTTTCTCCATCTCCATTTGGTTCTCTTGATGTGTTATTGTTTGCAAACATGTGAAATAGTGTAGTCTGAGTCAGTCGTGTAGGGTTGTCGAGACGCCGTAGTTTCCAAACGAAGCTCGTGGGACCAAACCAACTATGCCAACATGTCAAGGTGGCTTGGTGAATGCTAGTGGAGGCTTTTTTTTGGTTCCCTACGCTCCCCGTGCTTTCGGGCTACCTCGTCCGTAGTAGTCCCTTAAGAGCCTTAGGCCCAAACACACCATATCTTCGACGGGTGATTTCTCGGACTCCATGGCACCTAGAGATGTCTCATCAGATCCGAAAGACCTCCATGTTGGGGCCCTCTACAAAATCCTATCATGGTTTTATCCATCTCCATTCGGTTCTCTCGCTGTCCTATTGTTTGCAAATGCGCGAAATAGTGCAGTTTGAGTCAGTGTAAGGCTGCCAGACGATGTAGTTTGCAAACGAAGCTCATGGGACCGAACCAACTACGCCAACACGTTGGGGTGGCTAGTGAATGCTATGGAGGATTTTTTTGGTTCCCTACAGTCCCCCGTGCTTTTGGGCTACCTCGTCCGGGTGTAGTCGCTTAAGAGCCCTGAGGCCCAAACACGCCATATCTTCGACGGGTGATTTCTCGACTCTCCATGACACCTAGAGAATATCTCATCAGATCCAATACCTCCATGTTGGGCCCTAAAAAATCCTCTCTTGATTTTCTCCATCTCCATCCGGTTCTCTCGATGTGCTATTGTTTGCAAACGCGCAAAATAGTGCAGTCTGAGTCAGTGTAGGGTTGCAAGAGGCTGTAGTTTGCAAACGAAAGCTCATGGGACCGAACCAACTACATCAACATGTCGGGGTGGCTAGGTGAACGCTAGTGGAGGATTTTTTTGGTTCCCTACGCTCCCGTGCTTTCGGGCTACCTCATCCAGGCGTAGTCCCTTAAGAGCCACGAGAGGCCCAAACACACCATATCTTCGACAAATGAATTTGATAGGGGTCCGTGGCACCTAGACATGTCTCGTTAGATCCAATAGTTACAATCACCCTAGTAAAATAAATCCTCTTTTTCTCCATTCCATCTGGTTCTCTCGGTGTCTATTGTTTGCGAACATGTGAAATAGTGCACTTAGTGACCTTCCATTCATTGATATATGCTTATGATAAACCCATGGATGCTTTCAAAAGAACCTTAAAAGGATTAAAAGGATAGGGGTAGTCATCAAGCCTAGTGAAGGGTGTGATGTGATTTCCAAATAACTTGAAATGCCTACAGATTTAAAGGTAATAACACGAATTGGATAGGATTAGACAATCAAGAATCATTGAGTGTCTAGAATCAGAATGTCATTGCATCTTGAGACATTCTCAAGCATTGGAGTAATGTATATGGAGAGACATTCTCAAAATATCAATAGATGAAAGGCATCAAATTGTGACGACTCTCGGGTGTTTTAACAGGGGAGAAGACTACGAAGCATAGAAGAATGTAGTAAGTGCATGATAAGATAGGAACCAATACAAAGAGACCATGAGCAAGAAGAAGCGCAAGTAAGGTAAATACACATATACACATTGATAAATTGAATGAATAATTACTCGATTAGGTAACTCTTTATATACATACATTATATAAATATTGATTTCCAAAGTTTGATGCATATTATACATTGAAAATGCTAGTACATGTACATCATCACAATAAATTAAAAAATAATCCATAATGTCTTAAATATTGTCAAGTGCACATCATATTAGTTTCATGCAAAAATAATCTCAGAAATGTAAGGTCTCATACAAAATTATCAAGTTCCAAATAGTATTTTAATGTGCATAATAAATACAAAAATGCCCAAATAGGTCATATACCATCAAGTTCAAATGCCATATAGGCGTACATACAATGCCATGCACATAGGCATACAAAAACAATGTCATGTAAGACATATATATTTCCTACTCATCAAAATCTATCCCTCTCTTGGCCTTGCTCAAGAAGGCCCTCCCTTAGATAAAGATGGAGATCCATGAGATGACTTTGGATCATCCGAGCCCATGCTTCAAGTCCTCTTCTGCTGAATACTCACTTGTAGATGAGCCTATAAATGCAAACAATGTTTTTTTGTCAAAACTTAATTTATATATGTTTTCAACATGTATTTAAGACCATGCTAGAATGAAAGTATTTACATAAATACACAAACTTACCACAAGTTTTCGATCACGCCAAATTTGCATCTCACGCTCAGATGAGTCATCGGGAGCTCTGCAGTACGAACGGGGTACGAAGATGATGAGATGGAGGAGTCTGTGCCCTCGAAGTCAAAATGGAGGGGGTTGAAGTTCCCTACATACACATAAGATCAAAAATCTAACATCAAAATTAGTGAAAATAGAACTAAGTACATGTATGTACATAATGACAATATTTTAACTAATTTTATCAATATAGAACTATTGTTTTTACCCTGCCACACCTGTGAATCAAATGAATAGGGCTGCTACCTATCATAGGTAACTCCTGCATATACACAATGAAGGACATTATTAACATAATTTAATAATTCTACAATGAAAGACATTACTAACATGTAATTTAACATAATATGAATTACATGAGAAATTTAACAAAATTTACATGTTGTTTGAATACCTCAATGAGTTGTTGCGCAGATGAAATCATAAATGGCAACACCTTTATCTACTTGTTGCAGAGATGGTGGGGTGTCTAGTGAAGTCAACATCTTTATCAAACATGTATATCACATGAGTTAGATGGACATACAAGAACATACATATATTTGACTTCAAAACTAATATATACACACACACACACACACACACACACACACACACACACACACACACACACACACATGTATGTGAAAATTTTACATAATTAACATTCTAAATTACCTCTGTGAATGTATGTGTATGCATGGTGCTCACTTCACTTTGTGGTCGGGATGAAGATGCACCTCCCGCGCGCTATAATATCAATGCATATACATGTACAAATACAATTATTTCAAAAATTTAACATATATAAGTAAATCAAGTACTCCAAAATTTTTGTAACACACATAACAAAAAAATAACAAATTTACTTGCGAAGGTGACATCGATGAATGTAATCCAAATGTCTCACTCAAAAGGACATCTGACATAGTGACATTATCGTGTTCACCCCTAGCACCAGGTGCACCAAAATCTAGTACACATGAAAGTATCATCCTCCTCGGGCCCCAAACATATGCTACCACATGACGAGCAAAGATGTGGCCTCATGCTAGTACTCCCTGAGGGAATACTCTGTGTACCTCCATGAGCATCTAGCTCAGAAATCTCCCTCGTATGTCGAACAAGGGTCACAGATAGCCCCTGAAGCGTGTGGAGTGTATCAATCTCTACTATCTCCTTCACTACTTGAGGGAAAATCTCAAGGTGAGGGGGCTTTTGTGCGGGGAATCTACCCTACTGAATAGGTGCACGTTGTGCACCTGGTCGATCATGTGCAGATCCTTTTCCTTAGCCCTAGAAATCTCAAAAATCAAAATAATTTGGGATCTCGTTGAGGATAAACTCATAATAGAGTTTCCTCAGAAAGTATAGTGGCACCTCGTTGTTATTACAAGGTGGAAAATCAAACACCATCCACCATCGGTCCCAAAAATTATTTTTAATCAAATTATTATTGCACCAATGGATGGGAAATCATTTACATGACAACAAAACAAGAAAATTAGTGTGGGGGTCTATGAATAAGGCACATATGAGGTCTTTTGAAATTTATTTTTCTTTACATCCACATATGACAATTTGTTGGAATAATAAACCCTACAACCCTCTCTGTAAGTTGTCCAATGATCAATTTTCCCCATGTTGTCACATCAATTTGAACAAGTAATGCCTCCAATGTGTTTGCAAGAGAGGCGCGGTGGGGGTTTGTAGATTGTGAATCCCTCATTGTTTTGATTAAATCCTCAATTTCAATTTTGTTTTCAACTATGTGGGCTACTAAATCTTCTTGACTACCCGAGGGATGTTGAGAAATTGTGGGAGTGTTGGGAGGGATGACAGAATAATAGGGTTTGGTTGTGGTTGTCCCTCAACCTTTAAGCTATGTAGCAAAAAAATATGTATTCAATTCAAATTTTAATCTATAATTATCATATTTCAATGCAATTTTGAAAAATAATTGTGCTTACCTCTTCTTCGTGGCGCCATCATTGAATCTTCTCGGCGAATAATATCAAGCTCGAATGAAAAATAAGGGCATTCAATTCAAATTTTAATCTATAATTAGAGGCATACTTTGTTTTTTTATACTAGGCATAACGCATATGCGTTATAATGTGCATGCATTATGCTTCATAAATCCCAAACTCCGGCTATTGAAAATGTGACCACGTTATAATAGAATGCGTATGTATTTTGTTTTTTACTCGATTCTTGTCCGCTTTTTCGCCCCCAACTTCGTGCACTTACCCTAAATTGAGCTTGAATCACAATGCATAAGACACTTACATAAGTCATCGAATCATATAGACACATGAAAATACCATATATATGTCGATGCCACACTTTTCCCAATGAATGAATGCTATTAATGACCCAACCACAAGAAAAGGACTCAAGGATTGACAAACCCACAACACATCATTACCATGATTACATCTTAGTTACGATTAACATTTCAAGAACATTATTGTGCAATGATAATTTTATCCTTTTTCCACCTACAGATTCTTTAACTCATTTCACATTCAACTTACAGGACAAGTCAACCATTTAAGTTGGCTCTTTACTTCTTACAATAATCTCCATAACTTACATAATTATTTGGAATATTTCAAATTGCATACAAAGTTCTTAATTATCTCATTCTTATGTTTAGATTATACTTCTCAACCGTTTATTGAATGTTTAATTTTTTTACCCTTGCTACACAAGAGAATCAGTCGTGATGTTAAGAAATTAATCTTAGGATTTAAGGGGGTTAGATTCAAGATACCTTTTTCCCATAAACATTATTGATCACGATATCTTTATTTCCCTACCATAGTTAATATAGTTCAATAACTTATTGAATCCATTCAACATTTCCACATCAAGAAATTGTATTTAGATTTATGTATATCTTTTTTTTTCTCAAAGTTTGATCTCACCAAGGGTAATTCATATTCTTTTTAACACATGAAAATGTTTAATTGAAGTTTTTCGAATTGAGGGTAAATTGAGGGTGTTGAAAGGACCCACATCCTTGTATAATTGAGGATTTTTTGAGAGGATCCACAACCTGGTTATAATGAAGGGGACCACTATTAGGAACCCAATTGAAGCAACCATGAAACCATAGTGAAGATGTGGTGACCAACGACAATGACCATAACGAGTGGGACAACTACCGGTGATTGAAGTGAGAGGAACAACCACAAGCGTCAGCAACAAGAGGAACAACCACCAATGTCAACAACAAGTGGAGCAGCCACTAGTGTCAACAGCGAGAGGAGTAGCCACGACAACATCAAGAGGAGCATCAACAAAGCGGTGACTAGAGTAGCCACCAACATCAGTGTGAGAGGAGAAACCACTAGTGTCGGTGGTGAGAGAAGTTACCACCAACGTCAACAACGAGAGGAGGAGCCACCAACGTCAATAGCGAGAGGAGCGGCCACCAACATCAACAATTAGAGGAAGAGTCACCAGATCGTGGCGAGGATGAGACACTAGCGTCGCGGTGAGGATTAACCACCAATGTTAGCACGAGCAAGAGATGCCACCTCTAGTGGTGAAACCACCTCTAAGGAGGATCATGCCTAGGGGATTTGAGCATGGGTGGGCAAGCACACAACCATGTGACTTGAACGCACCACTCCTACCCCATCAACGAAAATGTTTAATTGAGTTATAAGGACTCCAAGAGTGGCATTATTCCTAACCTCAAATATCGTTTTACTCTTATATGCTTTACTCTTACATTGAACAATGGTCTCATTATTAGCATTTTTTTATAACAAAAGGAGTTATGGAAGTATTTTTCTAACATCTAGAAGAAGTACATGATTGGAAGTATTATAAACTACACATGAACCACAAGTGATTTGTGTTCAAGGTAAGATCCCATGTTTTTGCATTTCATGATTCCACATGTGAAATTTCTTTTATTCTTAATGTCAAAAAGGACATAACAAGGGATTATGGGACCAAGATTCTGGTTTCTGGGTTGTCTAAAGTCAACATCTTTCAAATCAATTTCATTTGCGAGGAGTTAGTTACCATTTTCTACCCACAAGTTAACATCCTAATCAATTCGGTTTAGTTTAATTCCAATTTGCACTCAAGACTCTACACACTATTATAGATCCTATTAATGTGTGAAAACATATTTACCACCGTAAACCCTCCGTAAAAGATCAAGGTGTTATATTGTCACTAGCCAAAGTAACACATTTAGCTGTGAGGAACTAAAGACATCATTAATAAGAGTTTAAGTCATAGTACGACTATTTCACTAGGTCCATTTGTGTCGTTTGGGTCCCATAAGGAATTCATTTGATGATGAAGAAAATTTCTAGATCTAACTTCGTAAGACTTGGTAGTCGACTAGGATACTAAAGAGGTGATAACTCTACTTACTCCACATATGGTAAGATTACAAAACATAGTTGTTGCTTCGAACAAAGACTCTTAAGTTATAGAAATGAACTAATGAATATATTTCTTAGGGGTAGTACCATAAAATTTTTAGTTGTGAGGATTAATTATCTTTTTGGATGACAACGTTTTGCAAACTAATGTGGCTAGAATGAGAGGGAGGGTGCAACAAATTTAAATATTAACTTCATTAGATAATCCCAACTGCTAAAGGTTACTTTTAAGAGTAGTTGGTGATCTCTATCACCTAACACATAAGTTGGACCTGAAGAGAACACATTTTCCTTACTACAAAAATGATAACCAATCCTAGAAGGGGACCACTTACTATAGATAACGTTTGAACAAGTCATTCTTAACTGACTGTTTCACGACAATTTCACTAAATGTACAGGCTATGGTGGTAACTCAACTATGGATCTTATTTAGTTAATATAGAAGGTGTCATTGAGCATACATGTTTAAGTTCATTCTAAGGTTTCAATTTTCTATGCAAAAAGAATAACATATGAAGGTTAGTTATACACAAATTTTGTACTAGGGTTGGCTAATTTGCTTAGGTTTATTTATTATATTTTCAAGGTAGAACACAACACAACAATAATTAATCGGCTATTGCAAACTGGAAATGCACTACAAGATATTACATTCAAATTCATTTAACATATCCAACTTTTTCCATATGAAAATCTAAATCAAAATGGTACCCATGATTAAATGCACATTTCCCAAGGCATTCCTAAAACTAGCATCTCATACATATTACCAAATTTCAAATATAAATTTCTATAACATGGAAATACATTACACATATATACATTTTTCAATAACCTATATAAATTACAATAATAAACAATGGATTACACCACGCCTTTTCGCCATCTCACTTCCATCTTGCAAAACCATGTGAGCATGAAATCAACGATAAATCGTTGGCATGGCATCCACCCAAATCTAGCATAATTAACATTTTTAGTTTCTCATTTACATAATAACATTAATAATTTGTATTCAAAAGGAGGAGGTTAGAGACACATTTATTTCATTTTAGTTCACTTCATTTCTTAACCAAGGCGAGAGAAAGAAATAGGGAAGAGAGAGAAACATTATTTTTCCAAAAGTTCAAATTCACATAACAATCACACAATAGAGTTTCAAGTAGTTATTTACAAGTGTCAACAAGTTTCCACGATGGTTTGGCAACCCAACAGGGGTCCTACAACTTTCTCTTTACGTTTTCCTACTAGTTGCAAAAACATTCAATTTAGGCTTGGAGGTGAAGAAACCACTTTCAAACGTTATCCTCTAATGATCAAACACACCATGGGTAAGTTTCTACATGTCCTCCTATACACCAAGAATTCACAGAACTGATGGGATTGAGCGCGAACGGTTTTTGATTGGCGGGCGGTTTATGGGGCCATCGGTCGTAATTGACCTAGTTGTAAACGATCAAAATTTAGCTCGAGGGCTCAAGAACCCACGTCCAAAAATGACATTCGATGGAAAAATGTGCAATGAGAAAATTCCTACGAGTTCCCCTATATATGGAGAATTCACCAGAGTTGATGAGACTAAGAACTAGCAAATGGTTTTCAAACGACGATGTTTTTTGGAGCCACGAGTCGTAAGTGGGTCCGGTTTGACCTAGTCAAACTGCGACAAGAGGCCTATAAAATGCCTTTGCAAACTATCAAGAAGATTATTTTTTTCCCAAACTGAAGGTTCCAAGAAATTGTCTAGTAAAAATACTAGAGGTTTGCGAAGGTGGATATGCATTTCGTTGTCCAAGATTCAAACGGTGAGCCGATACGAAATCCAACTTTTCAAATTTAGCAGCTTCCTACGCTTACAAAACATTGTAACAGGGGCTCCTAGAAGGGCATCAAAAGATCACAGACGATCATTCGAGGTCGAATCAAGGATTAAAGTGACTTCTCACATGACAAGGTACATGTAGGAAACTTAACATATCCTTTCCGTAGTTACGAAGGTTATTTTGTAAGTCTCTAAAAATTGTGATTTATTTGTTTTAACAAGGGAGCGGTCAACATAATTGCAAGGGCTCAACTTCAACTTGTCAATAAAAATGGGTATTGTAGTAATCTAGTTTCGTTAGGAAGTTGCTAAATCACCTCAAAATGAGGGTTTAAGTTCATGGTTGACTACAAAAAGGGTTATTTTGATTGCGTGAGTTATGATATGACATTTTATTGTTTTGCAAACAAGTTAATATAAAACAATTAAATGTATGATAATCTGTAATGTCCCCAATGGACATTATTTTACCCCTGAACGGATTTTAGGCAATCCCAACTTTAAATGCAACTTGTAGACAAAATACCAAACAAGTATCATGCAGATCTGAATTAAATAAGGAAATTGCGACTTGGGTTAAGTGGAAAACCCACACCAATCAACCTCTAAATTTATATCTTTCCACTCAAATCTAGTACCACTAATTTATAAAGCCCAAATATGTATAAAATTGCAGATTTCGATGTAAACAAGGCTGCATGATAAATTATTTAAAAACCCCGTCTACAACATAACTTCAAAAATTCATATATTTTGTTAGAGAAGTCCAAATAAGTGGAAACTTTGGATCTTGGGCCACAAAAATATGAAGAATAATATTCCAAAATTATTTTTCACACAAAGAAACACAAAACCCTAATTTTTCCCTAAAAAGTAGGTCACCCAAAGACATTTAGGGCATCAAATCAGCTCCAAAATTAAGAAAACAAGCTACTTTGATTCCCAAAAAATCAGCCATGAATCAACTCCAATAATGGAAAACAAGGGTGGATATTTCACCATCGAAGAGTGCCCTACTAGCTAGGAATGGGTCTCTCACCACCGAAGCTAGGGTCCCTGTGGGATCTTACTCCACAAGATAAAGAAAATCCAAGCATATATGCAAAAGCTACAATCTTAACACACAAATCAGAAAATATCAAATGGTTATGCAATATCTTCCCCTCAAGTCGACTTCTCCTTATAAAGGAAGAAGAGACCCAAAACAACCTCTACAATATTCAATTAGTTCACAAGGATTTTCCCTATGCAAGCATTTAATATTTTTCCATATTAAATGCTTTTCCCAACAAAATTTTCTCTCCTAATGCAAGTCACGTTTTTCTAGGGGAAATACATAGTAAAATGAGCATTTATCCTTTCTATGTTCCCATTCCCCTTTCTAAGGCAAGTCACCTTTTCACCTAGGATGGATAACAATTTATATTTGAGCCTTTTCCATCCTAGATTTAATAATTATTAAGTCATATAAATTATTATAAGTGCTCTATATATATTTTTCTTTTATTAATGACACTTTATAATAATTAAATATAACTTAAGTCACCCTTATATTTTTGCTTTGGCCGTCGGGTTAACAAAATAGGCCAAAGGTCTTCGAATGGGAAAGAGATATTACATAATCCTAAGGTTTTTAAAAATTATATTTGATTGCAAATGAAGAACTAAAGTACAAGAATTATGAAAGATAAGGAGAGATGAACCATGCCTAGAGGAATGAAGCCGGTCAAAGTCGCGGGATTCGGTTCAACATCTCACTTAGGCATTTCGTCAAACAGTTCATTGCCTTGAGCATAACTCTATTTTTGTAAAATAAGGATGTGGTTAGAGGAGCAAAAACCATTGTTCATTGTCCTTAGATGCATTGCCACTACAACAAGGATCCAATCATACGCAGACCTAGAAGATGCCGACAAAATTTGTGGGCCGGACATCATCCCAACCACCAAATTTTCATTCTACACAGGCTGATGTGTGTAGATTTGCAAAATAAGGTAAGGGCCTCTATACAACCATCACAAGTTAAAAAAAAATTGAAGGTGTAGTTTAGAGTTTTCACCAAAATGGTTGGCCGGCCAACAACAAATCACACCCTAAAGATCATTACAAATCCATATTTTTGCATTTATTTTGCCCCTGCTGCACAAAAGGCTATGCACATCCTTTTTCTAAGCCAACAACTATGATAATAAACCAGAAATGAAACAGTATATGGATACATCCCCTAAAATATCCTCTACTAAAGTTTCTTTTGCAAAACAAAACAAGAACTTACACCGTTCATAAAGCAATTATTACAGGAGGTATCTAGATGAATATGTAGATGGTATGCATAGGGATGCTACAGAGAGCACAACCAACACTTCTAATCGAAAATTTCTTAAAACATTTTAAGCCTTTTAACGAGACCCATTTCGTGCATATCCTGTCATCATTGCAATCCATGAGCCCACATTTCATGCATTTAGTCAAACAGTTCACATGCCTAGCGCATGCTTCCACATTTTGCATGCCTATCTACCAGAGTGCTTCCAACTACATCATCCGAAAAAAATAACCCTAAATATTTACAAAACTAAAGAAAGAAATTCACACCATAAAATAATTTTTAATACAAATATTTAAAAATCTCAATTTTCTAGTTCAATATTTCATAAAATAATAGAAAAATACATAAATATAATTAATTTGACAAATAACTTGTATATTAATTTTTTATTAATAAGAAACATATAATAAAAATTATTAATATAAAAATGGGTGGAAAAATACAATTAAATCGAACTAAAAAATTGTACCTTAATTTGGATTTTGTAAGTGCAATTATACATTAGCTATCCAATTTTTCCATGCGAAACATTATGTAATGACAGTTTGAGAATTTTTCTATAGAGTTTGATAATGATATTTTAAAAATTAAAATTAAAAATATGATTTTTCTTTAATTTTATTGGTCAATACTTTATTCTTATTGAGGCACAATAAATTTTACAAGTTTAGAACTAGACTCTAATTTTTGGCGAGAATGTTTTTTGTTTTTTTGCTTTTCTACTTTTTTGATTTTTATATTCCAAAAATACATGCATATCACTTGATTATATTATGTTCATTCTTTTCAATGGTTTTGATGTTCGAACCACCCTTTAAGAAGCACATTCTGATTAAAAAGACTTCAAAATGGGGTTATTCAATAAGGGAATAAAGATGTTGGTAGATAGTACTCGAAGCTCAACTATGTTCCTTATGATATTTCTCTTCTTTTAGGATTATATTTGGTGATATGCATTAATAAAATAAAAATCATTTTGCTATTCATGATTCTTTTTATATATTGAAAAATATAAAATCCACTTTAATAAAAGGTCATGCATATGATTCCTATGTTTGAGTTGTTCGTAATGTGTGGCCACAATAACCTATCAAGTTGTGGGAATAGATAGTAACTTAGATTAGTCGCATTGGTCTAGAGTTCGAAAGTGATTTTTTTAATAATAACTTTTTGAATAGGTATGTGTTTGAATGTCGTCTTAAGAAGTTTGTCTAGCATGGCACATTAATTTACTTGGATACGGATATGTTATTCATAAATGTACAATATCTTGTACAAATATGACATTTTGAGAAAACCTTGGGTAGGATCTCTTTTGAGGTCATTTGCACTAAAGAAATCTAGTTCTTACAAATTTGATGTATATGTTATGAAATGGATCCTTAGTTCTTTTGTGTATCCACCATAGAAGAATTCACTAAAATTTGAGTGGCATAAACCACTTGATCGGTGGTTTGTGGATTGACTCGAATGTTAAGTTATTTCTCGTTTCTCTACTTCAATGCGTTCAAGTAGTATCCATGAACCATAGATTTGACATTACAAAGCTCTTAAAGAATACTCATAAGCATGCGATTCATCTTTCGATTCACAAGACAAATATTTTAAGGTATAAAATGCATGCCCAACACTCTAAACTTTGAGACATGAAAATCATCGGAGGGATGAGATAATTAATGAATTCCCATAAAACCATTTTTAAAACATTAAACCGTGGCAACGCAGCTCTCAATATCTGAATGTTATGTAGAGAGGGAGTAGTGTAGTACACATTTTGCAAACTCATCTACGAAGTGCATTTGCAAGAATGGACATTGCTTCAACTATGTATCAAGTGCCGTAAATTTTTGACAAAATGATAGAATGAGATCTCGTGTCATGTAATATCGTAATTGCGAACTTACGTAAGACATGGGTAATCTCACGAGGCAACAATAAGGTGTCAATCCCTATCACTTCACCTTTGCCAATTAACTCCCGAGTATTCTTGCGAACTTGAGACTCTCAATCGATGCCACAAAATGCAAATGAAGATCCATCCTCGCATTACTCTGGTTTGGTGGTTGCATTGTGGGGGCCGCGCGGATGTGAACCCCCTCTACCACAAATTATGACGTGTACTCTCCATAAAGGGAGATGCTAGATAGAGCCCCCTTCCAAGTGCATGATTAATTTTAAAACACTTAGTTATGGTTTTAATAGTCGGGATAGCTTGGCATCTTTACATGTTCAACACATTTTGTTGCATTGCATGTTTTGAAATCTAAGATTTGTGTTTAGTTTTGATACAACATATCTTCAATAATTGTAGACATGCATTTCCAAGAATGTGCTTTCACTACGTTTCCTATTGGGATATTGTTTTAAATTGCATGTCAAGTACCATTTTTAGCATTAAGACTGTGACAATGTCTCGTTATGATCACGGTAAAAGTAGATTATATAATGGCAATGTCGATCTCAATCTTGGAACATTATGTAGAGAGGGTGGATTGTGAATGGAAGAAGTAGGGGAGGATAAAAAAACTCAAAATGCATTCACCAACAATAAAACTCATAAAACAAATACACAACAATGGAGGGACGATATAAAAAATTCACAAAAAAATAAAAATTAAATCAATTGCACATATATTCAAATTTCTCGGAAAATATTCAACGAGCTTCACTACTCTATTTTTCTTCTTCTTCCCACTCTACTCTTTCCTCTCTTCTTACATACAAAAATGCAGCACACACTTCTCAAACATTCAATTCAAAAATTAATTCCAAACTATTGCACATCGAGGTAGATACAAACATTAATTATTTTTTGAGAATCAAAGAGAATGTCGGAGATCAAATCTGATCATTCTATTAGATGAAAATATTTTCCTTTTTCCAAAATCGTATCTTTAAGAATTTTTGCAGCTCTAAGAGGTTGGAGTTAATTTCGATGGTTTAGATTATTTCTCCAACACTCCCCCTTAATCTCAACTCGTAGTCATCCTTCTCAAAATTGTTGGTACCTTCTCCATAATCATACTACCTTTTCCAGATCTTCTATTATTCACTTCATCTTCAACATAAACACCCAAACAACTTCTTAGATATTCAAATGCATCTTTTCCCAATGGTTTAGTAAAAGTATCAGCAAATTGATCTTGTAATCTACAAAACTCTAGAAATATTTCCTTGTTATTAACAACCCCTCTTATAATATGATATTTTCAGGTGTCTATGTGCTTACTTATTTTATGAAAAACATGATTTTTAGACAATGTAATGGTTGAGTTATTATCACAATAAATATTTGTTGCTTCTTCTTGTTCGTGCATCAACTCAGTGGGCATTCCCGTCATCCATACGTCTTGACATGTTGCACCCATCGCTACCACATACTTCGCTTCTAATGAAAAAAGAGTTACAATGGGTTGGTTCTTTGAATTCCATGATACTACCCCTGTTCCAAAATGAAAAGCATAACCAAAGGTAATTTTCCTATCAACAACATTGCCAACACAAACATTTTCCATGTATCCAATGAGTTTAAATTTGTCCACAACTGAATACAAAATTTCATAGTTCTTTGTTCTACAAACATACCTTTGTATTATTTTTCTAGCTTGCCAATGAGAGTCTTTTGGAGACTCCATGAACCTCGAAATAAGGCTCACACCATTCATAATATCAGGCCTTATGGTTGTCAAGTATATGAGACTACTAAATAGTCTTTTAAACAATCTAGGATCAACAAATGAACCACTATGTTCCTTTCTCAGCTTCAGCCCTGTAACAACCGGTGTAGGCTTTGGATTACAACTCAACATATTAAATCTTTTCAATACATCACTTGCATTCTTTGATTGAGAGATAAAAATACTTTCAGCTGATTGCCTAACTTCTATTGCCAAGAAGTATTTCATGAGACCAAGGTCAGTCATTTCAAACTCTTTCATAATGGTTGCCTTACAAGAATTTATGGAAATGTCTCCCATGAAAATCGTCTACATAAAGAAACGTAATCAACATTTTACCTTTTTCATCCATTTTGATATGGAAAGTAGGTTCATTTTTGCACCTACTAAAGCTATTTTTAATTAAATAACAATCAATGGGGCTATACCATGTTCTAGGAGCTTGCTTAAGTCCATAGAGCTCCTTTTTCAGCTTGTATACCTTTTCTTCATGACATGAAATTTCATATCCTTCTGGTTGTCGTATATAAACCTCTTCTTCAAGATAACCATTTAAAAATATGATTTTACATCCATTTGAAAAAACATACCACTTGTTTTGAGCTGCAATGGCCAAAATGGTTCTTACCGTATCTAACTACGCTATAGGAGAAAACATTTCATTGTAATCAATACTAGGCTACTTGAGTGAAACCTCTAGCAACCAATCTTGCCTTATGCTTTAGCACTTTACCATCCATGCCATGTTTAGTTTTGTAAATCCATTTTACACTTATGACATCCTTTCCTTGAGGATGATCCACCAACTCTTAAGTGTTATTCTTCTCAATAGCTTCAATATCTTCATCCATGGCTTATGCCCATGCTTCTTCATCTTTTATTGCTTCATCAAAAGACATCGGATCAAAAATTCTGAAAATAAAGCAAAAATAGAGAAAGAATTTGTTGTATCAACATTAAAATCAGATTCATAAATATCTCTTAAACTCCTTGTTTTTCACTACAATAAACTTGCCAATGTAGGATATGATGAACTATTGCTATCAACCGAGTTTGATGGATTGATTTTGATAAAAACTACACAATAATAAAACATCGAATAATAATAATATAGAAACTAAAATTATTCGGGATGAATTTACATAGATGGAGAATACATTTTATAATGTTTTATCTCCTACAAAGGTGGAGTCAAACTTCATCTTCAATTCCTCATTCCTCTCTCCATGAATCATGTCAAATTATCCCCTAATATCTCACACATCCATTTATTATCTCACACACCCAAATAGCTACGCGAGTTGTTCTCACAACTCACCCAAATACTACTACTAACTATTACAATTATATTATTAATGTGAGTTATATAAACTCATTATTAATAATATTACAATTTATTAATAATGCCACAATACATTTGTAACAAATTTCTAAAGGTGTCATGGTTGGTGTTCTTGGTGAACTCTACTTTGCCTGTGTAAAATTCTGATTTTTCAAAGATCTCCTTGTTGTAGATGGAGGCATAGCTTGTGCTACAACTTGTGGTGCATGTCCGGGAGTGGAAGGAGGTATTTCTTGAGGAATACCTTGTTGTTCTAACACTTCATCACCCATATCATCATGTGAATCGGCAGTTTTTATACTTATTATTTTTTCTACACTTCCATCCCATGCTTCATTCTCAACAAATTGTACATCTCTACTTATTATAACTTTTGTAGTACTTGGATTAAACAAATTGTAAGTCTTTTTATATTTTAAATACCCAACAAAGATACACTTATTATGTCTATTATCCAACATCCTTCTCATCTCTTCAAGAACATTAGCATATGTCACGCATCCAAATACTTTGAAGTGTGCAACACTATGTTTTCTACTGCTCCAAGCTTCTTGAGGAATCATAGTCCTAACACTTTTAGTTGGAAATATATTTTAAATATAAATAGTTGTTGCTAATGCTTCAACCTAATATTCATTTGGTAAATTCTTTGACTTCAACATACTCCTTTCCATTTCCATGACGGTTATATTTTTCCTTTCAGCCACATTGTTTTGTTGAGGTGTGTAGTGAGTTATAAACTATTTTTGAATACTATGTTGTCTGTAAAAATTCATAAAATCATTAGAAATATACTCACCACCTCTATCAGTTCTTAATACCTTGATGTAGTAACCACTTTTCTTCTCCACAAGAGCCTTGAACTACTGAAAGACTCCAAAAGCATCAAATTTATGCCTCAAAAAGTAAACCCAAGTCTTCCTTGTATAATCATCAATGAATGTCATAAAATATGAACAACCTCCAATAGAAGTTGTTTGCATGGGTCTACATAAATCTGAGTGTACTATCTCAAGAGGTGCACTGCTCTTGCTAATTTTCCAACTGGGAAAGACTCTCTGTGTTGCTTCCCCAAAATACACCCTTCATATACTCTTTCTGGTTTTTGAATCAATGGAAAACATTTTACCATATTCTTCTTGTGTAATATATTAAAACCTCTAAAGTTTAAATATACAAACCGACGATGTCAAACCCATGATTCATATTTCATAAATAATTGAAAATTTTATGCATTCCTTGAGTGCGGGACTAAATTGTATTAGCGCGGACTCACCGCAGAATCATTTGCATTAGCGTAGACATGATTTATATTGGCAAAGGAATCATTTAGCTTAGTGAAGGACTCACTGCATTAGTGAAGGAATCACTTGCTAGAGCATAGAACTCGCATGACCGATTTGGCTTAGTGCAAGAATTTCTTGTTTGAGTGCAAGACTCACTTGCTTGAGCCTGACGAACTCAACAACAGATCGATTTGGCTTACTGCAGCACTTGGTTGCGAACTAAGTTATTGTTTTGGTTGCAAGTAGATTTGATTTTCTCTTTTTTTTTGGTTGTAATCTCAAGGAAACATTCTATTGTTGCTCGTCTTCAATTTTACAATTAACCGAGTGCTAGAAGTTTTGTCCACGATCACACACTCATTATCTTCAATATAAAATATGTATTATTTTTGTACCAACTATCCAATACTCATTAAATTATGCTTTAAACCAACAACATAAAAAACATCATTAATGACCATTTGCTCCCCCTTTTTGTTAGAATGTCAACAATCCCTTTTCCCATTACATTCACTTGATTATTGTTCCCAAGAGTAACATTACTCTTTAATGACTCATCCAAACTAGAAAATAACTCTAGATTTCTAGACATGTGATTGCTGCAACCTGAATCTAAATACCAAACATCATGTGGAATTTCTTGAACCATATTACATTCAATGACGATTTTGTGGAAATCGCTTCAACAAACTTTTTGCATGCAATAAACATAGAAGTTTATGTAGAACTTTAAGGTTGATTCTAATTTTGTTTTCCTTGATCATATTGTTTCTTCTTACATTCAAAAGATTAGTGTCCATACTTTTTGCAATAATGACATTGAACATGTGACTTGTTTTTCTATGACTGGTTGAATGATTATGACCATGTCACTGATCATGGTTTTGTCCTCTTCCACCTTGGTTTGCGGGGATCACTCGCATCCTCTAAATGTATTTCCACCTCTTCCTCTAGGATTGAATGTACCTCCTATTCATCTACCATGGCTTATAGAAGTCTGAGATGAGAATGTGTTTTCTATGGTTGTATGTGATCTATTCAGCCTCTACTCATGGTTTATCAAGGAGGCATGCAACTCATCTATTGACATCTGACTTAGATTCTTAGTTTCCTATATAGCAACAAGGAATGGACCAAATTTAACAGGTATAACTCTAAAAAAAAATTCAACTATCCTTTGATCTTCTTTGGTTTCCCCATGTAATTTTATTTGATTTACAAGCTGGGCAACAACATGTGTAAAAAGGATTCTATAGAATTTGAATCTTTCAGATTTAGATTCTCAAAATCGTTTCTAAGTAACTGGAGTTTTGCAACTTTAACTTTATCCTTACCTTGATATGCCACTTGGAGATTTTCACATGCATCATTTTCTTGGTTCGTTGCTGCAAATCTAGGGAAAATGCTCTCATGCATAGCTTGATGAATGTAAAAGAGGGCTTTTCCATCCTTCTTCCTTTGTTTTTAATTTAAGATTGTTTCCTTCATGTGTGAGTAGGTTGAATGTTGTTGTATTCGTGGGTTCTGCATATCCATTTTCAACAATATCCCAAACATTCTGGGATCTAAAAAGAGCTTTCATAGTCAAGGACCAATATTCATAATTTTTGCTAGTAAATTGTGGAGTCTGTAGAATAGACAAAGGTGCTCTAGATGTGGACGCCATTAATGACTGTCAATAAACTCTACAAAGATCTGGAAGAAAAATAAATTAATCTTGATGACTAAAACCTTCTTCTCTCGATACCGATGAAGGGAAGAGGCGTGAGAGGATAAAAACTCAAAATTCATTCAACAACAATAAAATTTGTAAAAAAATGCATAGCAATGAAGGACACAACACAAAAAATGCACAACAAAAACAGAAATAAAACCAAATGCACATATATTTAGATTTCTAGAAAATACTCAAAGAAACCTTTGTTTCTCTTTTTCTTCTTCTTCTTCCCACTCTACTCTTTTCTCTCTTCCTCTCTTCTTACATACAAAAATGCAAAGACACACACCTAAAACATTCAATTCAGAAATTAATTCCAAATTATTGCACCTTAGAGGTAGATACAAACATTAATTATTTTTCCGAATCAAAGAGAATGTCAAAGATCAAATCTGATCATTCCATTAAATGAAAATATTTTCACTTTTTCAAAAATTTGCATCTCACAAAAATTTTACGGATGTCGAGGTTGGAGTTAATTTTGGTGGCATGTGATTATATATCCAACAGATTGAAGGAGGCAATGCACTACATACTCACAACTCATCTACATATTTCCAATTATTGCAGACTGCATTTCCAAGAATGTGTATTTCCTAGTGGGACTTTGTTCGAAATGTACGTCAAGTGATGTAAAATGTTTGAAATGATAGAATGATACCTTGTATCATGTAATATCATAATTGCAGCTTATAGAAGACACGAGTATTGTCATGAGACATATACACCAAATACAACAATCAGTGTCAATCCATGTCACTTCACCTTTACCGAATACTTGCAGCGTATTTTGGAAAATGTCTCTTAGGCAATCTGGTAGCTTTTGATTGTTATTTTAGTCTTCAGATGATACCAAGCATGTTGATCTATCACTGATGTAGGCTAAAAATATAATGGTTGTATTAGCCTATGAGGGAAATTATAGATATCTGATTGTGTATATGTCTGAAATTTAAATGAGCTAAGCATCCTTGTAAAATTGTGGTTTTAGCATTCGATGAAAAAAACTTGTGACCCATTGGAATTTTCCTTCGATGATAAAGAAATTCATTAATATGCAACTTATTGTGTTTTGTTCCTATTTTCTATAGTAAAATAAAATCAATGTTGTCATGAGATGTATTCACATCCATATTTTTAGACTTTTAGTTGACAAGTTCTATTGATTATAGGCTAATTTTATGAGTCTGAATGCATTTTTGGTCTACAAACTTGTTTGGAGATTTAGACTAGACATGGTTCGTGGAAATTGATATAACATGAAGCAGGAAAGACTCTTCTCTTTATTAGGAAAAGCCCCAACTGGATGAGTCCATTATGGCCATTTACCAAAGGAGTATTAATTCATGGTTTCCATTTTGTATATTTTTTCTTGATTATCCTTTTATATGTTTAGATATTAAAATTATGCACAATCGTATTTTGGTATTTTGTCATACTTCCATTTTTTAACAGGAAATTATAACTATTTATTTTAGTAGGTAAATAATAACGTTTACAGGAAGCTTTTGTCCGAGAATATTATAAATGGGCATACCAAGAAATCCTGCTCAAGTAATAATGCATTTAAATTTGTAACAATGTTGGATATTGCTTTGTTTTGTTTCTTTTAGCTACAGAATGCGGGAAATAAAACAAGTGCTTAGCGTGATTTTATGAGATGCAAAGTAATAAATTCACAATTTCTATGGGGGTTTAAGGGTAATATTTGTTAATTTAACAGGTTTTTGTGCATTCATTTGTAAAAAACCTTACGGATGCTTAGCTTTAGAGTATTTTATCCTCTAAAAATATCTAATTCTGAGTCCTTCCTTTACTCTTTTTGTTCAAGAAAATTAAGATATGATGTTATTCACATATAAAATTCAGATTACCCACTATGCTCTCCATAATTTATTTATCCATGAATCCCATTGTCCAGAACGAGGTGATCGAATTTTTGAAACTACATTATGGGATGGTTTGAGGATAAAAAGTTAGGATCCTATTTGTGGCTGGAAAAATCCATGAATAGAGGTAGGTGGTAATGGGTGAAATAATACACATTTATAACAATGAACTCTTGTTTAAGAGCAGGAATCCCATTTACACAACTGCAGTATCAATAGAATTTTACATACATATTTATATAGATTTTAGTTGTGTATACTTAACATGAAAATTCATTATATCCAAGATCTTGCACATTTTTTCTATTTCATGCTATAATTATTATACAATATGATTTCAAAGTTAAATTTTGCTATCCTTTTGATTGTAAATTTAAACCATAGTTTCTGAATGCAGTGTATGTGGCGAGAATTTCCATTTTTTTTCATTTTTTCCCATCCACCGTATGAAACAACCTATATTTCAAGTTTTATTAATTTAAAATATAGAAAATACAAAAGTCTAAATTTTTGTCTCTAGTTATGTTTTGGTTGGTGAAAATAGGTAAATGTGACTTGGGTCATTAATGCACACATCCAAATCGACTCAACCACCTAGATTTAATTAGATTTTACCTCTTTCCTTCTTCCACAAGTTAAGATGACATGGGGAGGTGGATGTGACAAAGTACTACGAGCACATTTGTAGGTATTTATTGCCGGTTGTTCGTACTTAAAATTGACAATCTAAGTTTCCCTCTCTTTTCCTTCCTCTTCTCTCATTCTTCTTCTATATATTATTAAAGATGCTCGTTTGTAAAGGTTAGACCCTCTTGGTTTGCAAGGACATCATTCGAATGTTATTGCTTTTCATTTTGAGTTGCAGACCTCGGATCCGGCTCATTGCCGCATGTGGATACTTACTTCTTTCCACCATTATAATCAAATGTGCATCTCTCAAGAGCTATAAAAGTCTTGTTTTGTGTCTATTCTTTTCCCTAACTCATGTTTTATTGCATCTTCTTGCCTTTCCTTTGCTTTATTGGTTTGTTATGCATTATTTACATCCCTTACATGTTCCGTTTCTGATTGTGTTCCATGAAAGTGAGTGTGTGAGTGTTGTTTCAAACTATGGCACATATGTATGCCCTCCTTGTGCACATTTTCTTTCATTTTCACTCATCTGAGAGTGTTCATCCCCCTCTTTTTGGTGCTATCACCTCCCCTTAGCTTAGGTTTTCATTTCATGCATCTCCTTCTCACCCTGGTCCCTTGGAATTATAGAGTAGTGCTAGGTAGCTGCATTTCCCTTCTTAGGAGTAGTTTTAGCAGTAGAAATAGGTAGAGGAAATTGACCTTCTCCGGAGGTCTATCTCAAGCACAAGGTCCCACAACATGGAGATGGTCTCATGGTACCTCAAAGCCCCAAATCGTCATAATTTTGGATGGGTGCAATTTTGAGCTCTAACATTTTTACATGCCCTATGGAAAAGCATTAAAATATCACATTTCATCATTGCTAAGTTTTGGTGTGTGAATTAGTGATTTCTAGCCTTTGCAGTCTTGTTTCAACACATTGGGAAACTCCCAACCGCTTATCTACTTGTTTCATTAGTCTGCACACTATCTGTCATAGAAGGAAAGTAAACATAGAAGAACACAAGGACGCGCATAATGCATTTACAACAATGAATGTAAAGTAACAATTACAGCTTACACATGCACATGAATACACACAACACAGAAAAGATAACACAGAAAAGATATGTAGTAGTTAACACGATATGTAGGTGTGTGCGCATGAGAAGAAACTTTTCAATGCCTCACCAAGTTTTATGTGTTCTTGGAGAGATTCAGCCTTTGGAGGTAATTTTAAGCACATTTCTAGAGACTTCATTGATCTAAACAACCTATTATCTCATTTTTAGACCTTGACCTTCTTCCTCTCATCCATTTCCTCCTTTCTTGTCATCCTTTCATTCATCTTCATGTTTTCAATTCATCCATGGCTCTTCATGGATCTCTTCCATTCTCTCATTTCAGTTCCTCTCCCCTCCATTTGCAGCAGTGGGATGATATTCCCAAAACAACCCTGATAAATTTGCCTCTCTTTCATGGAAATGGAGATCAATCTCCTATTGATCACATCCAAGACATAATCAACCAATGCACCATTTACAATGTATCGTTGAAGACAACATTTGCCTTAGACTTCTTATCTTATCATTCAAAGGAAAAGTAAAATATTGGTTCAGTAGTTTGGCTCCTCAATCCATTTCCACTTGGGATGAGTTGGGAGAACAATTCTATAATCGGTTCAAGGAAAATGTAGATGTCATTTTCCTCATGGAACATATCGGCGCAATACAACGGGCTTACACAAAATATATCTCAAATTTCAACATCGGTCCACAAGAACTTGGCACAGAATTCCTCAAGAATTATTACCCTCACAAGGTATGGCATTCTTATATTATCTAAGATCCTTGGATGTTGATTTGGTTGTGTTGATCCAAGCTCTAGGAAGCAACAATCTTCCTTAGGCATTTGATATTGCTATAATAGCTTAGAAGAGTCTCATTCAAGTGGTCAAATGAAACCCATCTCTGTCGCGCATGCTCTCATTTATCCCATCCTTCCCTCTTTTTCCGAAGCGTCTTTGTCTCGACTAAAGAGGACTCCCTTCTAGACCCAAATGTAGCCAAATATGAGGAATTCTCAAGAAATGTTAAGGTAACATAACTAATTTAAACAGAAAAATCTCGGGGCCTTGTAAACCCATAAAACAAAAATGCATATGACCTTACAAAATTGACGGAAATTCATATAATCATTCCATGTACATCATATGAATCAAATTGATCATAAAACCTGCTTACTTTATTAATGGGTAATGAATATAAGAAGACCTAAGTTTTTTTGTTCATTCTTTCATTGCTCTGTGACATTCTAAAATTCAAAAGCGTAAAACAACAAGAAAAATGTGTCACATGAAAATATTCCATAGCCCAAAGTATTCATTGGTAGACTACAACACCGGTATCATAGTGGACCGACCATGCTTTGTGTATATAAATGCAATAAAATAAACTAAAAAGACGAATACATTATGAGGCAATTACAACACACAACTTAAACATGAGAAAGAAAAAATAAATTGTGGCGGGCAAGAATAGGAAGACAATATTTCGAGAATCGTCAAGCATGTGCGGGAATGGGCGAGTCATGTACATGATAGAAATCAGCAACCCTTCAACGAGAATATTGGGGAAAACCTCTGTCAAAATTCCTTTCTCCTCGCCAACAACGGAAACAAAAACATCAACGATGAAGATGAAATAAACCGTGGATTGAGAAAGCGGAGCAGCGAGTGAATTTTTCCAAAAAGTTGTAGATACTTGTGTGGAGATATACATTCACCCGCAACAGACGATGGTCGGGACGTTTCGAGACAAAAACAAATTAAAAAAATCAAAATGTAGCAAGAATCATATTCTTGTAAAATTATTTACATAACCCAAATTAATAAAAATGAAGTGATTGACATACGGCTAGAGTTGTAGTCATATGGGATGCAGTGGGCTGAGCATGGATGAAAATGATGTTACTAATGGTCCACCCTTTTTTCCTTTGTATGGAAAACTACTTGATTTAAATCTATTTAAAAACCACTTTCCATAAAATAAAAATGCTCAAAAAAAAGTATTTAGATTAAGGATAAAAAAATCTATTAAAGGGTATTTTTATTTCAAAATTTGATGTATTTATATGTGTGTTGAAAACCCCTCAACTTGGGTGCACAACTACTGGCTCCTCGCCCTTACTTATGTTTTGGGGATTTAGATGACAGGAATACAACTGGCTTCTGACAATGTTGACATAAATTAGGGACCATCTATTGCACGCCAAACCTTCTCTCGCTCCTTATTTAATGCCATAAAAAGAAAGTGATGTGCAAAATGAAACAAATGTTTTTAATAGTTTAAGTCGAAATATTTTTTATAAAAGAATATATCCGAATAAAGGGTTAAGGAATATTCGTAAATATTTCGTCACTAACTTTATAATTTGCTAAATTCTCGGATATTTACTAAAATTATTTCATTGACCAAAATTTAAATATTTCAACAAATTAATTGTTATAATGAAGCCTATATAACGCCTTCGGTAGTATAATAATTAAAACATCGTAAATTACAATTAACAACTCCCATAAAAATGGAATTATTTTGTAGTTTTTAAAATAAAACTTTCACCTTTAGTTCTTAAAAATTTGTAAGGATTAAGAATGTATATATATGATCATGATTTTTGTAGTTAGTAATTTGTTTAGATCTGGATTTTTAACATTTTAATTGAAGGGACTTTTAAAATGAACTATGTGTTTTGTTGGGTAAATTACCAAATATCTAGCCGCAAAGAACTTTGAAGAGCTACCAATCAACATTAAACAAGTGTTACCAATCAACATTTAGGACAACATACAAATGTCCACTCAAGATAAATGAAAATAGAAACCAAGTACACCCATCAATAAAAATAATCGAAAACACAAAACAAAAATCCATCTTAAACCTAGTAAAAGACATGGTAGAGTTCACTTCTTATTTATCCCATAAATAGATCAATTTCTAATTAAAATGGTATACAATTAGTCAAGGTGGTCTTTATTCAAAATTTACCATCAATTTAAGTATTAGGATATTTAGTTGAAGTTATTTATCTCATCTATCTTACAAAAGTTACATTAGACCTTCAAAATTTCCATCGTTCTCATTATTGCAATTGTGTAAATATCTCTTAATTATTCTTTATATAAGAAAAAATATAGATATGTAACTCTTAATTTTTATAAAATAATAATATAGATCTAAAATTATTATTCATATACATAAACAAAATCATAAAATATAGCTAAAATTATTATTCTTATATATAAAGAAAATCATAAAAAATTGAAAGAAGTGTTATGCAAAATAATTTAAATTGTATTATTATTTGGTAATAACAATTTATTTTAAATTTAAATTTCAAAAAAATTAAATTTTTTTAAAAGAAAAAATAATTACTAAATTATATAATTGAGTTAATTAAGGGAAAAAACTTCAAAAATTATTATTCTTATATATATAGAAAATCATAAAAATTTGAAAGAAGTGTTATGCAAAAGAATTTAAATTGCATTATTATTTGGTAATAACAATTTATTTTAAATTTAAAATTAAAAAAAAATTTAATTGTTTTAAAAGAAAAATAATTACTAAATTATATAATTGAGAAAATTAAGGGAAAAAACTTCAAAAATTATTATTCTTATATATAAAGAAAATCATAAAAATTGAAAGTGTTATGCAAAATATTTAGATAAATAAATAAATTTAAAAATATTAAATAAAATTTAAATTGTATTATTATTTGGTAATAACAATTTATTTGGAATATAAATTTCAAAAATATATATATAGTAGACAAGTATTATTTTTGAAGTTTTTTCCTTAATTTTCTCAATTATATAATTTATTAATTATATATATATATATATATATATATATATATATATATATATATATTAAATAATTAATAAATTATATAATTGAGAAAATTAAGGAAAAAACTTCAAAAATAATACTTGTCTACTTTATAATATTTTATTATAAGGTTGGCATGTTAATATAATTGAAGTCTCCTACCCAAGACAAATATTTGAATAATAAAATTGTCTTTAAAAATTAATAATAATTTTATATATTTTTAAAATTTCACAATCTAAATATACCCACAAGAAAATGATATTGACTTAGTCTCAAATAAATTATATTTTACAAAAAAGATAATCCTAAATATTTACAAAATAAAGAAAGAAATTCACATTATGAAATAATTTTTAATACAAATATTTAAAAATTTCAATTTTTCAATGTTTCATAAAAATTGGAAAAATAAATAAAATTAATTTGACATTAATTTAGATTTTAAATATGATAACTTGATTTTAATTTTTTATTAATTAAAAACACGCTTTATTAATAAGAAACATATAATACAAAACTATTAATATAAAAATGGGTAGAAAAATACAATCAAATCGTCTTGAAAAATGATAGCTTAATTTGGATTTTGTAGTGCGGTGGGGTGTAGGCTCCTAAAGAGGGTTTGCAATTATATCTTACTCGGTCGATTTTTCCATGCGGAACATTATGTAATGACGGGTTTTAGACTTTTTCTATAAAGTTTGAACATTATTGGAGTATGAGTTGGGTTCCTCCGAATGATAATGATCAGTGGTCCCTGCAACCTCTGCCACCTCATAAACATCGTGGTCGATCCCGCATGATCACTCTAGAAGTGCCCGACCATCCTCGTCGCCACTCACCCAGGGCCCTCTTCTTCTAGTCCTAGGCCAGAGCTCACTGTAGGTGCGTGGCGAAGGCGGTGGTGGCTCATTCAATCGGGGCTCTCTGCCCGGTGGGGATTCCTAGTTTGGTGGCTTGCCACCCCGGGTGGGGAATTATGGTTCCGCTCAGCGTTCAGATGCCCAACCAAGATGGTTGGCTGCTCAATCCGCCTTCAGACGAGCCGCGCTCCCTCGGCTTTCTTCTGTTGAATGGGATGATCCACCTCCTCCTCTGGGTGCCGCGGCTCCTTGTGCCTAATCCTCTTTTCTCTTGATGTAGTTTTGGTGCTCTCTCTTCGCCTATTGGTCATTTTTTATAGCCCTATGTGGCATGTTTTTGTTCGCCCTTGTGGCTTGTCTTTTGTCTACCCACGTGGATTTTGTTCTTTTTTGAGGCTATGAACACTACCAACCGCCCCTTACTATGTAACATGTTGTATTATTTTTTCTATATTTTAATATAAAGGTGGTTCCAATAGTAAAATTAAAATTAAGAAAACTGATTTTTCTTTAATTTTATTGGTCAAGACTTTATTCTTATTGAGACACAATAAATTTTAAAAATTTAGAACTAGACTCTAATTTTTAAGCGAGAGAATGTTTTTGCTTTTTTATTTTCTACTTTTTTATTTTTTCTATTCCAAAAATTCCATGCATATCACTATATTATATTTTGATCATTCTTTTAAAAGGATTTGATATTTGAACCACCCTTTAAGAAACACACTCTAATTAAAAAGATTTCAAAATTGGGGTTATTCACGAAGGGAATAAAGACGTTGTAGATGCTCGGAAGCTAAACTATGTTCCTTATTATATTTATCTTCTTTGAGGATTATATTTGGTGATATGCATTAGTATAGTAAAAATCATTTTGCTATGCATGATTCTTTTTATATACTTGAAAAATATAAAATCCACTTTAATAAAAGGTCATGCATATGATTTCTATGTTTGAGTTCTTTGTACAATGTGGCCACAATAACCTATCAAGTTAACGGAATAAATAGTACCTTAGATTAGTCGAGTTGATCTAGCGTTCAAAAGTGATTTTTTTAATAATAATTTTTTGAATAGGTATGTGTTTAAATTTCGTTTTCAAAAGTTTGTCTAACATAGCACATTATTTTACTTGGATACGGATATGTTACTCATACAGTACAATATCTTGTACAAATACAACATTTTGAGAAAACCTTGGGTAAGATCTCTTTCGAGTTCATTTCTTTGTAAAGAAATCTAGGTCTTACAAAGTTGATGTATATGTTATGAAATGGATCCTTAGTTCTTTTGTGTATGTAGCCACATAAGAATTCACTACAATTTTAGTGATCAACGGAGTGGCATAAACTAGTCAATGGTTTGTGGATTGACCTAATTACTAAGTTATTTCTCATTTCTCTACTTCTGAAATGCTTTCAAGTAGTATATGTGAACCATAAATTTGACATTACAAAGCTCTTCAAGAATACTCATAAGCATGTGATTCATCTTTGTGTATCGAATGCATGAAATCGATAACAACTAATCACTTTGGGATTATCGATCAACCACTCTTAACGTTTTGACATATCTCCTAAATATATTACCTCAATGATTGCACAACATTCCCTTTCACCTTCACATGATCTTGAAAAAAATGTCATGTGATTGCATGTGAAAAAAGTATTGCATTGGTTCCCCACACCACTTTGCCTAAGGAAATCGTGTGCTTATAAATCTAGAGGCGAACATACAAAATAGACTATCCCTCATCTCCTGCTTTTCATCCATACCCATTGTACAAAAAAATGTTTTGGGAAATTTCCAAATCACATGTATTTTCTTCTCTTGCTCCCCCTCAAATTCTATCCTTTACAAACAACTTTTCCAAATGTCAACTTCATTTTTCACATTTTTGTTCCCTTCTCTTCACTAACATTTCTTGCACCTTCCTCTAAACTACCCACAATAGTTACTCCTCTCTAACATTACTCCATACTACATGACCACCCACCATACTAATTTTTACTTCCATTCCACTCTAGAACACCTTAACTTGTGGTGTGTTCCAACACCTAATGACGTGGCAAGGTGGGTCCCCCCGTGGTCAACTATTTAACTAACAAAGAATAACTTCATCGATTGCTGTTAATTTGTATTGCTCTGAAATTTTTTCCAGCACTACTAATTGAAATTGTTTGAAGTCTTTGTCACGAATCTAACCCATACGTCCAAAAATCTAAATTAAACTTAAAAACTATTATTTTTCCACCGCTCAATTAAAGAATTATATCCAATGAAACTTGGCGGAGGAATGACGGGGTGAGCAAAAATGGAATTTATGGTTGCAAATAGCTCTTTTGACATGTTTTTAAAGAATCAACCAGTAGCAGCTTTGTAAGATATTACTTTTTTCACGTAAAAGGTAGGGAATCGATCAAATTTATTGAATGTAATTCCCTACAACTTTCATCTATCCACGCTTTCTCTCTCACATGATTGCTAGTAAGTATATTGATATGAATGGTGATTATTTTGATATTTTCTTCTTCCGGTTCAATTATCCTATCACAACATCAATGTGTTTATGGAAATTTGGGATTTTGTTGCTGCATTGGAAATTTTATTGATGTTTATGGAAATTTGGGATTTTGTAGTTGCATTGGAAATTTTATTGGCGTTTATGGAAATTTGGGATTTCATAGCTGCATTGGAAATTTTATTGCCTGCAGTTTCACCTTCACTTGATTGAATATTTTGGTATGGACGTTCAACACCATGGCATTGGCGATTATATGAAAATTCCATTGGGTCTACCTCAACATATAATGACATGATTGCTCAAATGGAGCCACCCTTGTTGGCTTCTGTTATTCTCAAAATATGCATATCTCGTAATAATATTAGTCTTTGCTATCACAAGGCTTATGCACATTTCATTCACGATTGATATTGGGATTTCAAGACCTAATATAAACTTCATGCTTATTGCCCCTAGGTACTTAAATTTCCCCCATGTTTTTACATGCAACTCATATAGCTAACGATGGTGTCTGTCTCACTCTCTATATGAAACAATTTTATTGTGAAGTGAAGGGGCCCCAAATAGATCTCCTATTGTTATCCACCAAAAAATACTTCATAGTTAATTCTTACCACATACATGGAAACCATTCTAGCATTTTATTTTATTTTTCACTTCTTTTATTGTTTTTGTCATTTCTTTTTATTGTTTAATAGAATTTCATGGATATTCAAGGAATATCCCCTCAAAGCAAGAGCCCCAATGTACTTTACAAATTCCGTCTAGGCGGGCTCTATGTTCATTGTGAAATACAAATGTTGTAGCTTGAGCATATGTTATCCCTTGTTCTTTCAGGCATACAATTTTTAGATTCTCCCAGTACAGGCGGATAATTTTAGATTCTCCTATCCGAGGCGGGCGGGGATGAAAGTTATAAATGCTAAATAAGAAATTACACCTAGTTAATGGGCGGGGCATTTTATTTTCATTGAATAACATCTCTGAAAGGATTGGAGAAACCCTTATCTTGAATTGTCTCCATGTACAAGTAATTATTATCTCTTTACTATTCTAGGTTGATCACATTTTCATCTTGGAATTGCATCCTTAGCCCACCGAACAATTTTTCATTTTCTTTAACCAAGAAGTTACCGATTTGTAATTGCAATTGAAGGTTCATTTGTTGACTAATTTCATTTACTTATCTTAAACTCTTCATTTTTCAAAGTAAATGCCTTTGCTTCTATTAAATGCCTCCATTGAAGTATGTGATCTTCTTATTGTGGTTTTGCAAAATTTGAGTCAAGAGGACTCCTCATTTACACTTGTGTGATAAGGGCTTGGCTTTGAGTTACAAATAAAAATATTTTTTTGCCTTGTCATTGTATGTCACAGTGAATCTCCTATTTTTCATATACTCTATATGTAATTGAGAAAAATACTTGTTGTCCAAGCTAAATTTATTCAAATTAAAACATCAGTTTAGGTGTTTTCCCTCCATGATTCCACATGTTTCCTATTGCTTTCTAATTCAAAGGGTGTTAACTAATTTAGTTGAATTACATTCTTGGACATGGACTAGATTGAATGCTTTGCAATACCCTTTTCCTTATCTGAATGTTGTTTATGCATTGCATTTCTGCAACCAATAAATGCATTTGTGTATCCCTATTTATTTAATTACATTTTTAAAATTCTAAATTAATATGTGTAACTCTCTTCTTTCTTGTTTGTTTTGTAGATGGGTTCAAAATGGAAGTCTCTATTATCTCTTCCAGTGCATAATCCCCCACTTGGAGAGTTTTATTCCAAGGAATTAGATTGGAGCAAGGTGGAGTACAACTTATGTAGTGAGAAGTATATTGTTGCATGGATGCAAAGAGATCGCATAGATGATTTCCTAAGGGGTGAATGTATCCCACCACATTCCATATCTAGGATAGTACATACAATCATGAGCCATATGATCTCCAAAAGTTAGGATCGATAGATCTCTTCAATAGATAATGTAGGTACGATATTTTGTAATATATGTTTTTAAATATTTGATTTGGAATATTTTTATAACTTGATTTATGCATGTGTAATATAGTTACTGGTGTACGTATGGCCCCGAGGATTATAGGCCTCGAGATGAGGCACATTATGACATTTCTAAGGTTCCAAAGGTTGGACGAGAATAGTTGACTCGGCCGTAAGCATTTGCGTTGTGGATGCCAATGTCATTTTTCCATCCGTGTGTTGATGAAGCTACAAGATCGAGCTTTGATTACATATAACAAGATGGACCATAGAGATCACAAGGGAAAATTTTCCATGGGCAAGAGACCGATGACTTTAGGGGTAGTTCTTCTTTGGCTCCACACATAAGTGGCGCATTGAAGGATTGGGTAGAGAGTTTTTTATTATTGGGCTTGACCCCAGAACTTGTACATAAAACATCGTCACATGGTCCATGAGAAACTCACATTATTCAAACAGAGCAAGATGATTTCTTGAGCAAAGATGATATTCGCAATATTGAGGGAAAGATGAAAGAAGCATAATACAAATTTGAGCTCAATGATGCAAACAGTGTTAGAACATTTGCCACCAAAAATCCTAAAAGGTATTTTTGTATGAAGAATTTATTAAAATAGGAACGGAAGAGCATCCATTTGTGTTAGGCCTCCAACTTCCTTTCCAACGTGAGTGGATGTTGAAGTATGCACACAAGAGTATACTTTCAATGGATTCCACATATGGGACAAATGCACAAAAGGTACTTGTAGATATGCATATTTTAAACTATGTAGTTTTTATAGTATAAAACTTAACATTTTTCTTGTTTTATGTAGTTCATGTTGTACACTATTCTTGCATTTGATAATATGCATAATGGGCTTCTTGTTGCATGGGTATTGATGTCGAGGGCTACTGTTCCTGACTTGACATTGTGGATGTGTAAGTTGGTGGTTAGTGTGCATTGTCACATGTTGAAATGGAAACCAAATGCTTTTATTGTGGATGATGCTCGTGCTGAAATTGTTGCTATTAGGTAAGTGAGACTCATGTATATCATAAATATTGCTTATTGTCATTGAAAACAATGTTTTAGCTACTAAATTTTCTTTCCTATTATTTTTGCATTGTGAGTGTAGGGAAGTGTTTCAATGCGAGGTATACCTCTGTAGTTGGCACGTGAGGAGAGCATGGCTCAAAAACTTGATTGCAAAGTTGAAGGATGTTGAAACAAGGCAAGCAATGTTTGCAAGCCTAGGTGAAATTATGCACAAGTCTCCTACTAAGGAGGTAGCAATTCATGATGCAAACATGTTCATAACAAAATATGCAACTCAAGAAACATTCATCACATATTGAAAAGATCAATGGGCCCACCGTATTGGCATGTGGGCAAGGTGTTTGCATACAATGCCACATGTAGGTCAAGAGACAAATGCTGCCATAGAAGTATATCACTCTCATTTGAAGCAGATGTTTCTAAATGAAATACGAGTTTGCACCCATCGCAGAGTGGATTGGTTGGTGAATAAGTTGGTGATGGTTGTATTTGTATATTATTGGTGGACCCAAATGTGTAAGGAGAATGGATTTTATAGGAACTTCAAGCTTGAGCAATTGGAGAACAAGTCATGGCTGAAATCTCTATGCATCTCAGATGGTGACGTGAAGTTCTCTCGAATTTGACATTGATGTTGCATGGGTCAAGAGCCAAAGCGAGGAAAATAAATATTACAAGATCTATAACGTGGATCACTCTTTTGCATTGTGTGAAGGCATGTGGGCAGCTCAAGGCCATGTGTGCAAGCATATATTGAAAGTTGTTGATTTGAGAAAGAGAATGGGAATGGAAATTTCTTTCAAAAGAAATGTTTCATTTTCTTCAACAAATCATGCTTCTACCCATGTAAGTGTTATTTTTGTATTGTTTTTTACCATCCCTTACTTTGTTAAATCTATTAATGGTTTTCATAGGGTTATTAACAAACATCCTTTTGTCGCTTATTCAAGATTAAGCTAATAACAGTTTTTTGACCTAAATCATGATAATGTTGGGTACGAGTATCCCAATGACAATATCGGAAATACTAGTGTAAACCAAAATGTTGCTGATGATGTGAATAATCCCAATGATCCCCAAATTGTAAAGATCCGCAAATTGTTAGACACAACTCTTCTTTCTTTACCAGTTCAAAGGAGAAGTCTTAATTTCCTTGAGAAGGTTGTGGAAGATGCTTGAATAGCAATTTCAAGCACAGTCAATATTCAATAATGGTTTGGTTTCTCATCCCCATGCACAACCTTTTGAATGTGTAAAAGATAATTATGGGACCTCTCTAAAACGTACAAAAGATTTTGTTGAGAACATGGCAATTCGTAGGCGTGCACCACCAACAAATGAACATGCTGAATTCCCTCCCAAACGTAAAGGGCGATCAAAGCGTGTTACATTTCAGGAGGACTTGGAAAGAGCAAGCTGCAAGAGGTGCAGAACAACAATAGTAAAAATATTGCAAGGACGCCTTTGTTATCCCATTTTTGTAAAGACATTTGATCTTATAAATATAAATTCAAATCTTTGTTGGGAATTAATATCATGTTTTACAAATTATATTGTAATGCCTTTTGTGTCCCATTTTTTAATTCTTAATGTTTCTCAAGAGTGTAAACACCTCATAATAGTGAAATTTTTGTTAAATTGTCATGGATATGTTTTTCATATAGTGAACAATTCACTTGTTGTATTACTTGAATAATTTCGATTAATCATATACAAGAAACACCATCCACTTTACATTGATGTATTGATTGTATCCTCTCTTAATTTATTTGCGGGGACAATGAAATTCTTAATGTATCCTCTCCAACTAAATTTCAAGAATAAATAATAACCAAATATCATCTAGTGCAATCGATGGCTACATATAAATCATGATGTTAGAGTGGGTTGGTAATCAATATTATAAATTAATAACAATTTGAGTTGAATATTGTGCCCACACATGGGTCCACAAACATTTTATTAATATCAAATAAGATAAAATATAAAAAGGGGCCTAAATGTTGTTAACCCTTGACTATCAAAGGTTTGTTTGCAATCAAAGAAGCATTTGGTAACATGAGGGTTGTATTCCCCCGATTGAATTGAGAAATCATGCTTTATTAGTTATGACACATGTAATTTGACAAGGGAATATCTTATTTCAGCGAAGGTTCCTTGTTGCTTGCATATACCAACAACTACCAAGTGTCAATAAAATGTCAGAAACACATAATACAAAATTTAGAATAGCTAAAGCAAGGCCTTCCATTGATAAGTAAAGGAAGATGGAAAATTTATTACCGAGCTCGGTGGAAGCAACACAATCTTCAACATGAGCAACAAGGCCCAACTTGCATTGGTTCATCTGCATAATGTGCACAATGTAGCCATAACTTTAACACGTTGTATGTAGCATGAAAGGAAATCATATTTTGTAAAATATAAGTTGTATATATCTGGTCAACAAAATGTGACGGAATTGTTATCTAATCGTGTAAAAAAGAATGAGAAACATATCAACATTTGTATTGCTACTCTGCAAATTAATAAGATACAAAGTGTCATAATTTATTCGATATTTAAGGTAGAGATATCAATATTTATGTTGAAACTTTTTAAGTTAGAAATGTTGATATTTGTATAATTCAATTGTTACCAATTAAAAGAAAGTAACCAACCTCAAAATAGAGTTTGGAATGAGTAAGAGACTAGTTAAGGACAAAACTACCCTTGATAAAAGACCAACACCCATTTCTAGCTATACAATACTTGTATGTAAGCATTTAAATTTCAGAACTTGTAAACAAAAACAAACAGGCCTATCAATCTACTAACCTGGAATTTGCAGCTGCCATAAGACTTGTCATTGCTGGAGGAGGATGAAGCCAGATGAGGTTTGCACAAGGCATCTTGCATGGCATTTCCAAACCAAAAGAAGAATCACATTAACAAAGGGAAACCTATAGTTTTTGGCTACTTTCACAACTACCCACCTTGAAAATAACAAACCCAAATCAGATTCTCGGAGAAAAAGGAAATACTAAACCCAGATTCTAAGTTGTAAGAATCAGGCTAGGGCCTAAAATCAATCTTTCGATCCTCAAGCGGACATATTAAAGGATACTAAGTTTATATTCGACATAAACAAAATGCCAACAGATGTTGAAATTGCATGTAGAGGCGATCCAAACTTGTATTTACAGTGTGGGTTTACAATAATTACGTTAAACGCGTAATGGTTGACAATGGGGCAATAGTTAACATTGTCCCCTTCTCTTTCCTTCAAAAGTTAGGATATGGAGAAACAAACTATTTCACAACAAGAAATACGCTAAGAGGTTATGACAGTCTTAAAGCTACTTCAATTGGGACTATAATACTACCAGTCACCTTAGGACCCAAGACAATCCTCACCAAGTTTTATATCATAGATTGGGAAACCAACTACAATATGATCCTCGGTTGACCATGGATACATCGCATGAAAGCAATCCCTTCTACGTTAATCTATGAAATAATATTCTTACACCTAGGAAAGATATTCATAGCAAAAGGTGACCCAAAACCATTCGACATACACCTAGTAGACTTGAAGAAAAGACCAGGCATTCACTTTGAGTTTGAACTCCTAACAAACCAACTTAACAAACCAATCGACTCAAAACCGGAAGAAAAATTAATACCTACAATAGAACTAGAAATTACGAACCTAGTCAAGGGCATCCTAGCCCTCAAGGATGAAGCTAACGTTGTAGAAATAGTATCATTAGGAACTACTTTGTAAAAATTTTCAAGTTACTGGAACAAGATCTACCAATTTTCCTACCATTTGATTCCACAAGTATGGGATGTACCCTAGGAGTTGGTTCTCTTCCAGTAGAGGAACTTTACATGGTAGAAGTAACCAAAACAAGAAAAAGCAGAGACACAAAAAGAATGTCCCACATCCATTTTCCTAGTAAATATTGGACTCTTTACTTCGATGGAGATAGATGTCGCTATGGAGTTGGGGCAGGTGTGATCTTTACTTCTCATGAGGGAAAGATCCTACCTTTTGCTTTTAAGTTAAACTTTGAATGTACAAACAACGGCCTTTGAGTACGAAGCCCTCCTCCTTGGCCTCCTCATAGCCAAAAGGATTGGTGTTAATGACATCAGAGTGTTAGGAGACTCGCAATTAGTTGCAAACCAAGTCTCTAAAGTATATGAGACTAGAGCTGAGCACTTACAGCTCTATAAAACAACGGTATTAGATCTAAGCAAAGGATTCAACTTCATATCCATTGAGGCAATCCCACGAGAACAAAACCTTCTCGTAGATTCAATAGCAACCTTAGCTTCACGTTTTACCCCAAGTAATGAGTTGGAAGATACAAGTTTCGAGGTATCACTTCGTCATTTAAACCATTGGTGAAGAAAATGTCAACACACCCTCTTCTAACACATATAACTAAGAATGAATCTTCTATCTTACATCATGTTGACAGTGATAAAGTCACTCTCGAATATCTAAACACCTATGCAGAGCTACACCTTTCTCACCCTATAGTTGATCTTTCCCTAATACCACACTCCTCTTCCTACTTTGGAAATCCCACGGTAGAGTCTCCTCCACAGAAGGATATCGATATCTATGAGATAGAAAATGGAGAAATCTTGGAACTACCTCCAGCCCCACCTAAATTTGAAGAAGGTAACGCTTCTTTGATAGAAGAAACCATTGACATAAACATTGGAATGGAGGAAGAACCAAGAATTTTGAAGTTGGGATCCTCGCTAACTCCGGAAGAAATAGAAATACACACCCAAATCCTCAAAGAACATCAAAAGGCTTTTGTATTTAATTATAAATAAATGACAAGTATCACACCACAAGTTGTGGTACATAATCTTGTCACTAAACCAGATGCGAAGCCAATTAAACAGAAGTCAAGACCAATGAAGCCAAAAGTGGCTCTCATGGTAAAAGAGGAAGTAGTAAAACTTCTCCAAGTAGGATTCATCAAGCCCATTGACTATTCACAATGGGTGTCTAATATCATTCATGTCCTCAAAAATAATGGGAAGATACGCATTTGTATAGACTTTCGGGATATTAACAAAGCTTGTCCCAAGGATGATTTCCCATTACCATCCATTGACGTTATCGTTGATGCAACAGCTAGATTTGAACTGTTGTCCCTCATGGATGGGTTCTCAGGGTACAATCAGATTAAAATATCTGAACAAGATCAAGCCAAAACCACATTTATAACTCCCTAGGGAACTTATTGTTATGTTGTCATGCCATTTGGTCTTAAGAATGCCGACGCTACATATCAGTGGGCAATGACTTATATATTCCATGATCTTATCCATAAAATTGTGGAATCATATGTGGATGACTTGTTGGCCAAGGCCAAGAAATGTTGTGATCATCCGGAAGTGCTCCGTATCATCCTCTCATGACTAATTGAGTATGGTGTCACATTAAACCCAGAGAAGTGCGTTTTCGGTGTAACAGGAGGCAAAATTCTAGGATACATTATATCTTCACGAGGGATTGATGTTGATCCGGCCAAAATATGGGCTGTTCTCGAAATGATCCCACCTTCGAGACAAGTCTGGAATCAGGTCATTTCTTGGGAAACTCGGTGCAATCCGAAGGTTCATCCCAGATTTAAGCTTTTCCATTCATCCAATCAACAATCTACTCAAGAAAGATTATAGTATCGATTGGACTGAAGATTGCAACGAGGCCTTTGAAGCAGTTAATCACTTCTTTTTGTCACCACCCACGTTAATTCCTCCCAAGCTAGACCACCCTTTGATCCTATACTCATGAGCCACTCATGTCTCGTTGGCTTGCATGCTGGCTCAAGAAGACGATGATAAACGAGAACATGCGATCTATTTCATTAGCCGAACGTTGCTTGATTATGAAACACATTACACATAGGCAGAGAGAGAATGCCTTGCCATAATTTTTGCAACAAAATGTTTGAGACATTACATGTTAAACTAGGAAACAAGGGTCATTGTAAAGACAAACCATTTACGAACATTTCTCACACAAGGATCTTTATCTAAAAAAGTTGGCCATTTCATAACCCTAATGGGAGAATTTGAGTTAACATTTGTAAACCAAAAATCATTAAAGGAAAAATCATTGCAGACTAGTTAGCTGACAATCCACTAGATGGAGGCGAGCTGGTAGATCTAGACTTTCCCGATGAATGTGTATACTTTGTGAAAACTAGACCCCCATTTCTACATGTCCCTGGTATACTGATATCATCAATTTTATCATGGACCATACATACCGAAAAGTGCCACATCACAACAAAGAAGGTGGTTACGCATTCTTACCACAAAATATGTTGTTTTAGACCAAGTGCTCTATCATAGAACCTTCGACAAAGATGCTTCTAGGATGTATTGACATAGAAGAATCCAAGCAGATTCTTCATGAATCCCATAGTGGGATATGTGGGGGCCACTTCGGTGGTCATGCCACCACTCGCAAAATACATCGGATGGGCTATTTTTGGCCCACTCTCAAACATGACGTAGTGGAATTTGTATGCAAATGCCACAAATGTAAGGATATTCTCTCACGAGATTCACATGCCAACACAATCCCTGCAACCAATAGTGACTCTGTGGCCCTTCTCCACTTGGGGTCTAGACTTAATAGGGAAATTCTCTCCCTCATCAACCGATGGCCATAATTTTATAATCACAGCCACAAAATATTTTACCAAATGGGTGGAGGCCATGCCTCTCACCACTGTACCAAGTTCGGTGATTGCCAAATTCATTTTGAACCAAATTATCTGCAGGTATGGTGTCCCACAAGTCATTATCTCAGATAATGGCATGTCCTTTAAGAATGATGAGGTTCGTGAGTTATGTAGCAAGTTCAAGATAAACCATCACACAACCTCTCTTTACTACCCTCAAGCCAATGGGCAGGCTGAAGTGACAAACAAAACATTGAAATCTATTCTCCTCAAAACAGTAAAGGAAAACAAATGAGATTGGCATTTAAAATTATATCTGGCCTTGTGGGCCCACCGAACCTCAATAAGAACACCAACAGGAGAAACTCCTTTCTCGTTGGTATTCGGGGCAAAAGCAGTTCTCCCACTTGAGGTTGAAATACCCAGTCTTCGCATCTCATTACAAGGGATTCTGGACAAGGAAGCTTACAGGGAGGCATGCCTCTCTCAACTAGAAAGCCTTGACGAGGCCAGGTTAAATGCCAAACAATGACACAGAGCCTATGCTGACCGGATGTGCCGGTAGTATAACAAAAAGTCTATGAGCGAGAAATATATGAAGGAGATCTAGTTCTAAGACTAGATATCCGGATCGATAAGAAAACTAGCAAAGGAAGAAAGTTCCGGCCCAAATGGTTGGGCCCATACTGAGTCATGAAGGACTACGGAAATGGTGCGTATCTCTTGTGCACACTAGAAGGTGAGGAATTTGGTGAAACTATCAATTCCTTGCACCTTAAGCGGTTTTACGCATAAAATGTCAAAGTCATTGCTAGTACATTATAGCTACCTACATTGCATTAGTCTTTTAGCTGCTTCATTCTGTCCATTTCATAAAAATGATAGTTCAAGAGCTTACTCTTAAAAAAACTGTTACAAATTTCTGAAGATATTGGCAAAAATATTCATATCACATCTCTTCAAACATCATCAAATATTTTCAAATTTTCTCATCAATTTTGACAAACAAACATTGACGGAAACCATACCAAGACCTGCATCACATCTATCCCTCTTAAAATCTCTTGGAATGAAAGGATATCCTAAATTCTTAGATCAGAAATGTCAAATGAAATCAAAAGCACCAAGTAAACAAAATATTTTATTTTACACACTTCTTTGCCCCATCAACCTTCGGTGATAAGCCCACATCTCTTATTGGTGATGTGAGGTTAGGAAAGGAAAGAAGTTCCCTTACTCGCCTATATCTTGCCTTTGGTGACAAACCTATGCTTCTTACTAGTAGCGTGAGGCGGGGTGTGGGGGCTCCAGTCACACAAACTAACAAATCTTGGTATGCTAAAAACACAAGTCAAATTATGTTAAGAGAAAGCAAATATCCAAACATCCAAATTCCAAAGAGATCAAATCCTCAAAACTAGATTTTGTCAACTAGGTTGCCATTTATGAATCTAAGCCTAGATAAACTGAAAAGTAAGTAGCCTTCTAAGCTTGGTAGTAGTTACGAGTAGGGGGTGTGTAGGTCCAAATTTGGTTCTTGTTCTTGGTTTGCTTGTCTCTCATCATTCCATTCAATCAAGCTCATACAACTTGTGCCCTTCCTAATTCTTGGTGTTGAGCCCTTGCGTCTTACTAGTTGTGTGGATTTGGGATTGGGGCAAGTTCATCTCTTTATCACTATGCATTCATCACATTTTACCAATATAAGAAGGAATTACAAACGTTGCCCAAAGAGTTCAAAAGTTTAGTACTACCATATGTTAGTATCATCTCATATCAGCACGGCAAAAACATATAAAGTAAAACATTCTATTTACTATCATTTGTTTTCCATTGCATACATTCTGGAAACATGAAAAGCAAATATTCTAAAAACATCTAAAACACATTTAGAAAATGAGTCACAAAATTCAAGATACCAAGAGTCTAGATCCAAAGATATATATATATATATATATATATATACAAATCAGGTTTCATATACAATGCCATCATGCACTAGGCATGGTCAAAACACTCAATGAGCCCGAAAAAGTACAAAAATACTCATATAAACAACCTAACAAAGGTCACTACAAAAAGAGCCAAGTGGCCTCTCAATCCCTATGGGATCCCTCAGAAGGTGCACGATCACGTCTAGGACTCTGGCTACGCCGGTGCTCTGAGTGCACTGAGGGCTCGTGGTCCCGAACAGTAGCTATAGCCTCGCTATGAGAGTGGCTCCTCCTCATCAGGTGCTCTGCAGCCCTATACCCGGCTACCTCGGCACGGAGGGAAGTCACCATCTTGGCCACATGCCAGACGGGGAAAAAACATTGGTATGCCTACCGGCTGCTGAAGGCTCCCCTGTATCCATAGATATCTCTAGCACGAGTCTTCTCTGTGGGGAGCATCAGGGTGTCAGTACATACTCGGTGAATCAAGTCTCACCACTCATCAGTAGTCTCTACAAGAAAAGGAGAAAAAATTAGAAAATAATCAAAAGGTGAAACCAAGGATGAACAAAAAGAGAGGTAGCAACTAAGGCAATTCTAGCTAAAATAAATATCAAAAGAAGAGTGACAACTCACTCGGATCTTTGGGCCTCCAAGAAGGATCTCTGGGATCCACACTGCCACAGACACTGCCGCTGATTGGTGTCCCCCTCCTACGTCTGGGGCAACATGGCATCCTGCCACGGACTCGTCCTCTCCACCTAGGTCCTAAGAAAGTAACTCCTCTGAGACTAGAGTCACCCTCTCCACGCTCTGCTCTACCCTCTCAGCCTGTAGGATCTCCTGAGTGTCATGCCACTCGGGATCGCTATCCTCTTCCCCACCCGACTCACTGATCTCCATGTCCTCGGTCTCCTCCTATGTCTCTCCCCCTGTGAACTCCTCAAACTCGAGTCTATATCAATGGGATCATCACTGCTATGGGTAGGACCGAGAAGCAATCCGAAGTAAAGGTGCCTGAGGAGCACCAGCTCTCTCTCGAGCATGTACCACCCTCCTAATTGTAATAGGGATGCCAGGAGTAACAACAATCCAACCCTTGCCTCTAGGACCTCCCCTAGCCTCCCGAACTTATCTGAACACCGCACCACCTGGGAAGCATGTCAATGTAAGCAAGGCTGAACTGCTGAGGCACTCAATCAAAGGGGTGTGTCTCTACCTTCCCCGTCCTGTCCACAAGTTGTCCTGTAGTAGAGCGGAAATCAAAGTAAAGGTCTCCTCACCCCACAACCCCATCATGGCCTCGATAAGGTGTGGCCTCCATATCCTCGGTAGTCGGGAAGCAATCGCTTGGTGGGGTGCTCTAAGCACCATCATCTTTGTCCATCTAGCTGCCCTCACAGCCCGAGATCCTCCACCTCTATGCCCTCCCATAAGGGATAATGCGCTCATAGACCCAACTCATAACTAAGGTCGGATGGCTCAGTGACTGTCCTTGTAATTGAACCACCTTGTATAAGTCGTGATAGGTGGTCCCAAGTATATCGGCTCCCCAGGCATAAATCTGACCATGTGCCTCAATTTGTGCGATGATGGGGGCCCAACAATAGAGCAAAGTATCCCCTCCCTTGTCCCCGATCAATCTTGAAGCAAGGATGCCCATAATGGCTTGACGGATCAGAGGGATGGGCAAGCCAGGAATAGAATGGACCTTCACCCCCTTCTTCGAACCAGTAGAGACAACTGCGTCTCCCATATAGGTGGCCCACTGAGTCACCTGAGCTCTGGATACTGTTGTATCAAATGAAAGTCTCCTCCCAAAATGTGGTAGACATCGTCTAGCGCGATAGTCCACTCACCCATAACACTGGAAATCGGAAGGTGTTCCAATCTTTATCCCAAGAAGAAAATAAGTCACATAATATGTGATTGGCAGTGCAACGTGGGGACCCATGCAATCCTCAATATACCTACCCTCCGGAGTATCCTACTCACTGAGAGAGTGCATCTAACACCTGCTAAGCCAATCACACTCTCTCTCTCGGCTACATCTAATGTACTCTTCCTTCTTTTGCAAAACACCCAAAAATGCAAAAAGAAGCAAGTTCGTACAATATTACATTGGAAAAATCATTAAAGCAAGTAAGAATACTAAAAATGCAAAAATAAACTCAAACTAGTGTTGTTTTAACACTCTGTAGAGGACCACCGCCCTGAGCAGAGCGGGTTTCATAACCGCTGCCTTAAAAGGTGGTGGTCCCAGTAATGCCACCCTGCTTAGGGCGGCGGTCCTGTCTCGCGACTACAAACGGGTCGCATGCCCTAAAAATGCTTAAAAATACAAAAAATGACCGTTTTAGCTAAAACAAAAGCCTACCCATTAGGCGTCCCCCCTAAGAGACACATTTAAAACTAACATTTCTAAAAATAACCCCCCACAACAAAGATTTCATCATTTTAACATTTTGGGTGTAAAAATGTTAAATCAAGAAGAACTAACCTAGGATCTCACGGGTCAAGGTTCTACTCGCAGAGGCATGATCACTATCTCGATACGAATGTTTCGACTATACTCTCATTGAAAACCGTCACCATGGGTCCTAAAGCTCAAAACTATCAAATCAACACACGCAAATGAATAGGAAAATGGTCCTGTTTTATATATATATGGTGTTTTGACTCATTTTGAATGCCCCTTTCGCAGGTTTAGAGCACCGACGGAGGTAAGTTCTCATCCCCACGCAAATGGTAAGTCCTCATTTCATACTAATTTAGTATTTATTTTTTGATTTATTTTATCTATCTGCACTTGAGTCCTCTTTCCATTTTGTAGGTAGCGGGAACTCGGATGGTGACATTTCGACACATGGGCATGTCAGGTATAATTTCTAGCTTCCCATTTTTGGGACCGCCATACTCGGACCCACTGTTTTACGCCTCTTCATGGTTAAAATGCTTCTCTAGAGGGGAAATATGTACGTACCCAAAATTGTAGGGTACTGTACCGCTGGAACAATGTTACACATGCCCCAATGATGATATAGGTCACCTCGCAAGGTGTTTGGGATCTAGAGAAGCTCACGAAGTATATGTTAACATCCCAAATGCTTTATCTATTTTCCTTGTGCTTCGCTTTATCCTTTGCCTTCCTTTTCTAAGATTTTTGACCTTCGATGGATTTAAACCGTCACCCCTGCTTAGGGCGGCGGTCCTTCACACATTTTCCAGCACGCTCCTTTGATCGCGACTTGCATAATTTTTCAACTTTCACTAGCTTTTCTCAACCGCCTTAGCTCGTATTAATGTTTTATGTTCCCCTGGAATAGTGTTTCTTCATTGTTTAATGGTAAAAGAGTTCTAATAGGAATTACCTTTGGGTGAATGTGAAATCTATAAATAGCCAGCTTGTTTTCAAGCAAATGGCCCCTCAACTTCTCATTTCCATTGTTTAGTCTTTCAATTTCTTGTTTAGAGCTCATTTTGTTTTCATGTTTGCATCCATGCTAGTTTTCCTTTGTTGTTGGAAGCCATTTGATCTTCTTGCTTCAGTCTTGTTCATTGTTGTTCATACAAATTAGTTTAGAGTAGAGTAGTGTCATTTGTAGATTGAATCCATTAGAGTTGCAGGTTGTGTTCTTCACAGAAGGTAGATTCTAGAATCTCTCGGTACACTTGTGTTGTATTCCCGTAATAAATCCCACTAGGAATTACATATGCCAAGCTCTGTCACTTGCATTGTCCCTCTCCTACTTGCATTATATGCAGTCTATATCCAAATTTTTCATTGTTCAAAATACCTTTTTCATTGATGCTAGCATATACATGCTCTTCTGGACTCACGTGAACACGAAGGAATGAGGAGATCATTCTAAGGGGACAAAATCATACACTATTGGATTCGCCATTGTTTTGCAAATTCCAGGTTTTATCTGTCAAAGTTCTAGTTAAAACATATCAAATAGAGTAGTGAAATATTTCATTTCAATTAAGTTTCATTTTCGATATTGCCAAGGAAGCTATGGGGATTGATAGTTTCTAAGAAACTATGATTCATTCCTCACTTCTAAGGTAGGATCGAGAATCTTTCAATTAAGTTAATCAACTATCTAGTTATTTAGGATAAACTCACAACTCGCATGTGCAAGCAAGTAGCTACATTGGGCTACCTTGCTTGTTTTAATTTTGTTATTAGATTAGTTTTCATTTTCTAAATGTATTAGATTAATTGCTCTTTCAATTCTATTCAAAATTCTATCAAAAATAAAAAAATAGGGGAATATATACGAAGCACCCACAGGTCATCTTCCACGTATTCCACAACCCATAGATCGGATCATGGCAGAGCTCGATATTGATTGGAGCCTTCGAGCAGCTATCCTCGCCGAACAATCTATCACACCGGTTCAGGTTAAGCGGGCCTTCTTTGCCTTAGATTCACAAATCCCACTATTGTGTGTTGAACACGTAAGATTAACTAACTAGCTTATCTGCATCCCACGTGTATTCCATCCCCACCGATTGTCTCGACACGACCTCAGGAGGTAGGGTGCGAGGAAGAGTTACTTGTATATTCTCATGCTTGCATGTCCCTTTTCCATCGTACATGCCTACCTTTTCTAGATCTTCCATTATTCAAAGCATCTTCATCATAGACACCTAAAAAACTTCTTAGATATTCAAATGCATATTTTCCCAATGGTTTGGTAAAAATATTAGCAAATTGATCTTGTGATCTACAAAACTCTAGACATATTTACTTGTTATTTACCAACTCTCTTATTAAATGATATCTAGTGTCTATATGCTTGCTTCTTTTATAAAAACATGGTTTTTAGACAATTCAATCAACGAGATATTATCACAATATATCTTTGTTGTTACTTCTTGTTTGTGCATCAAATTAACTAACATTCTCCTCATCCATATGACTTGACATGCCGCACCCATTGTTGCCACATACTTTGCTTCATTGAAGAAGGAGTTACAATGGGATGTTTCTTTGAAGCCCATGATACCACCCATTTTCCAAAATGAAAAGCATAAACCGAGGTACTTTTCAAATCATCAACACTTCTAACACAATTGATGTTCATGTATCCAATAAGCTTAAACTCATATATAGCTAAATACAAAATTCCATAGTTCTTTGTTCCACAAACATACCTCAATATTTTTTTTCCAGATTACCAATGAGAGTCTTTTGGAGATTCCATGAACCTCAAAATAAAGCTCACACTATACATAATATCAGGCCTTGTGGTCGTTAAGTACATGAGACTACTAACTAGTCTTTTAAACAATCTAGGATCAACAAATGAACTATTATCTTCAGTGCACAACTTCAACCCTATAACAACTGGTTTAGGCATTGGCTTACAACTTAACATGCCTTCCAGAGATTTTAGTAAATTCTATTGGTACATTAAAATCAATTTCCTTCAATGGTATTTAACCAAATTCCATTTCCATTGATGATGTGGTTCTATTTGATATGATATTTTCAAATAAGTGCACACAAGAAGTAGTATGAAAGCAAAGGACATGATGATTTTTAAACACTTAGTTATGGTTTTAATAGTTGGGATAGCTTGGCATCTTTACATGTTTAACACATTTTGTTGCATTACATGTTTTGAAATCTAAGATTTGTGTTTAGTTTTTATACAAGATATCTTCAATAATTGCATGCATGCATTTCAAAGAATGTGCTTTCACTACGTTTCCTATTGGGATATCGTTTTAAATTGTATGTCAAGTACCATTTTTAGCATTAAGACTATGACAATGTCTCGTTATGATCACGGTAAAAGTAGATTATACAATGGCAATGTCAATCTCAATTCAGAACATAATGTAGAGAGGGGGATTGTGAAGGGAAGAAGTAGGGGAGGATCACATAAAACTCAAAATGCATTCAGCAACAATAAAACTGATAAAACAAATACACAAAGAATGGAGGACACAATATACAAAAGTCACAAGCAAAAATAGAAATAAAATCAGCTGCATATATATACATATTTCTGGAAAATATTCACCAGAGCTTCACCGCTTTGTTTTCTTCTTCTTCCCACTCTACTCTTTTCTCTATTAATCTCTTCTTACATACAAAAATCCAGCACACACACCTAAAACATTCAATTCAAAAATTAATTCCAAACTGTTTGCACGCGAGGTAGATACAAACATTAATTATTTTTCTAGAGTCAAAGAGAATGTCGAGAGATCAAATCTGATCATTCTATCAAATGAAAATCTTTTCCCTTTTTCTAAAATCTGCATCTTTAATAATTTTTCTAGCCGTCAAAGGTTGGAGTTAATTTCGGTGGTTGAGATTATATATCCAACACTCCCCCTTAATCTCAACTCACACTCATTCTTCTCAAAATTGTTTGTACCATCTCCATTGTTATTGCTACATTTTCCGAGCTTCCATTATTCACTTCATCTTTAGCATAAACACCCAAACAAATTCTTAGATATTCAAATGCATCTTTTCCCAATGGTTTAGTAAAAATATCAGCAAATTGATCTTGTGATCTACAAAAATCTAGAAATATTTCCTTGTTAATAACCAACTCTCTTATAATATGATATCTAGTGTCTATGTGCTTGCTTCTTTTATGAAAAACATGACTTTTAGACAATGCAATGGCTGAGTTATTATCATAATAAATTTTTGTTGCTTCTTCTTGTTCGTGCATCAACTCAACGGAATTCTCCTCATCCATACATCTTGACATGTCACACCACACGCCACATACTACGCCTTCGATGAAAAAGAGTTACAATTGGTTGTTTTGTTTGAATCCCATGATATTACTCCTATTCCAAAATGAAAAACAAAACCAGAGTTACTTTTCCTATCATCATCGATACCACCACAATTGTTATCTATGTATCTAATGACCTTAAATTTGACTACAACCGAATACAAAATTTCATAGTTCTTTGTTCCAAAAACATACCTCAAGATTCTTTTCTAACTTTCCATTGAGATTCTTTGTGAGACTCCATGAACCTCAAAATAAGGCTCACACCATTCATAATATCAGGCCTTGTGGTCATCAAGTATATTTGGTGATATTCATTAGTATAATAAAAGTCATTTTGTTATGCATGATTCTTTTTATATACTTGAAAAATATAAAATCCACTTCAATAAAAGGTCCCGCCTATGATTCCTATGTTTGAGTTCTTTTAACAATGTTTCCACATTAACCTATCAAGTTGTGGGAATATATAGTAACTTAGATTAGTGCAACGCCCACAATTATCACACACAAATACAACAGTAAAAATACCAGGATAATTTTTTTGTTTGACTTACATTGCTCACTACACAACACCACAAGTGCTCCAAGTAGAGAAAATACAAAATGCATAAGACACATAAGTCATCAACACACATAGACATGTGACAACACCATATACATGTCAATGCCACACTTTCCCCAATGAACGAATGCTAGCAATGACCCAACCACAAGAAAAGGACTCAAGGATTGAAAACCCACAACACATCATTACCATGATTACATCTTAGTTACGATTAACATCCCGATTCGATTAACATCCCAAGAACGTTATTATGCAAGGATAATTTATCCTTTTTCCACCTACATATTCTTTAATTCATTTCACATTCAACTTACAGTTTAACCATTTAAGTTGGTTCTTTATCCCTTACAACAATCTCCATAACTTACATAATTATTTGGCATATTTCAAATTGCATACAAAGTTCTTAATTCTCTCATTCTTATGTTTAGATTATACTTCTCAACCGTTTATTCAATGTTTAATTTTTTTAACCCTTGTTACACAAGAGAATCTGACATGATGTCAAGAAAGTAATCTTAGGATTTAAGGGGGATTTAGATTCAAGATACCTTTTTCCCATAAACATTCTTCGATCATGGTATCTTTATTTCCCTACCATAGTTAATATAGTTCAATAACTTGTTGAATCCATTCAACATTTCCACATCAAGAAATTGTATTTAGATTTATATATATATTTTGTTTTCTCAAAGTTTGATCTCACCAAGGGCAATTCATATTCTTTGTAACACATGAAAATGTTTAATTGAGTTATAAGGACTCCAAGAGTGACATTATTCCTAACCTCAAATCTCATTTTACTCTTATATGCTTTACTCTTACATTACACTATGGTCTCATTATTAGCATTGTTTTATAACAAAAGGAGTTACAAGTATTTGTCTAACATCTAGAAGAAGTACATGATTGGAAGCATTATAAACTACACATGAACCACAAGTGATTTTTGTTCAAGGTAAGATCCCATGTTTCTGCATTTCACGATTCCACATGTGAAATTTCTTTTATTCTTAATGTCAAAAAGACATAACAAGGGATTACAGGACCAAGATTCTGGTTTCCTGGGTTCTCTAAAGTCAACATCTTTCAAATCAATTTCATTTGCAAGGAGTTACTTACCATTTTCTACCCACAAGTTAACCTCCTAATCAACTGAGGTTTAGTTTAATTCCAATTTACAATCGGGCTCTACGCCCTATTATAGATCAAATTAAGGTGTGAAAACATATTTACCCTATAAACCCTCCGTAAAAGATCAAGGCATTATATTTTCACTAGCCAAAGTAACACATTTAGTTGTGAGGAACTAAAGAGATCATTAACAAGAGTTTAAGTCATAGTATGACTATTTTACTAGGTCTATTTGTGTCATCTGGGTCCCATAAGGAATTCATTTGATGATGAAGAAAATTTCTAAATCTAACTTCGTAAGACTTGGTAGTCGACTAGGATACTAAAGAGGTGATAGCTCTACTTACTCCACATATGGTAAGATTACACAACATAGTTGTTGCTTTGAACAAAGACTCTTAAGTTATAGAAATGAACTAATGAATATATTTCTTAGGGGTAGTACCAAAAATTTTAGTTGTGAGGATTAATTATCTTTTTGGATGACAACGTTTTGCAAACTAATGTGGCTAGAATGAGAGGGAGGGTGCAAAAATTTAAATATTAACTTCATTAGATAATCTCAACTACTAAAGGTTACTTTCAAGAGTAGTTGGTGATCTCTATCACCTAACACATAAGTCGACCTAAAGAGAACACATTCTCCTTACTACACACATGATAACCAATCCTGGAAGGGGACCACTTACTATAGATAACGTTTGAACAAGTTGTTCTTAACTGACGGTTTCACGACGATGTCGCTAAACATACAAGGCTATGACAGTAACTCAACTATGGATCTTATTTAGTTAAGATAGAAGGTGACATCGAGCATACATGTTTAAGTTCATTCTAAGGTTTCAGTTTTCTATGCAAAAAGAATAACATAGGAAGGTTAGTTATACACAAATTTTGTACTAGGGTTGACTAATTCGCTTAGGTTTCTTTATTGCATTTTCAAGGTAAAGAACACAACACACCAATTAATTAATCAGCTATTGCAAATTGGAAATGCACTACAAGATATTACATTCAAATTCATTTAACATATCCAACTTTTGCCATATGAAAATCTAAATCAAAATGTTACCCATGATTAAATGCACATTTCCCAAGGCATTCCTAAAATAGCATCTCATATATATTACCAAATTTAAAATATAAATTTATGTAACATGGCAATAGATTACACATATATACATTTTTCAATAACTTCTATAAATTACAATAATAAACAATGGATTATGCCAGGCATTTTCACCATCTCACTTCCATCTTGCTAAACCGTGTGAGCATGAAATCAGCGATAAATCGCTAGCATGACATCCACCCAAATCTAGCATAATTAACATTTTTAGTTTCTCATTTACATAATAACATTAATAATTTGTATTCGAAAGGAGGAGGTTAGAGACACATATTTATTTCATTTTAGTTCACTTCATTTCTTAACCAAGGCGAGAGAAAGAAATAGGAAGAGAGAGAAACACTATTTTGCCAAAAGTTCAAATTCACATAACAATCACACAATATAGTTTCAAGAAGTTATTTACAAGTGTCAACAAGTTTCCATGATGGTTTGGCAACCCAACAGGGGTCCTACAACTTTCTCTTTACGTTTTCCTATTAGTTACAAAAACGTTGAATTTTGGCTTGGAGGTGAAGAAACCACTTTCAAACGTTGTCCTCTAATGATCAAACACACCACGGGTAAGTTTCTACATGTCCTCCTATACACCAAGAATTCACGAAACCGACGGGATTCAGAACTGCAAACATTTTTTTATTGGCGGCTAGTTTTATGAGGCCATCGGTCGTAATTGACCTAGTTGTAAACGATGAAAAGTTAGCTCAAGGGCTTAGGAACCCACGTCCAAAAATGAGGTTTGATGGATGAACGCACAATGAGAAACTTCCTACGAGTTCCCCTATATATGGATAATTCACCGAGTCGACGGGATTGAGAATTAGCAAACGGTTTTCAAACGATGACAGGTTTTCTGGAGCCACTGGTCGTAATTGGTCCAGTTTTGACCTAGTCAAAGTACGACCAGAGGCCTCTAAAATGCCTTTACCAAACTATCAAGAAGATTTTTTTCACAAACTAAAGGTTCTAGGAAATTATCTAGTAAAAATACTAGAGGTTTGCAAAGGAGGATATGCATTTCGTTGTCTAAGATTCAAACGACGAGCCAATATGAAATCCAACTTTTCAAATTTAGCAGCTTCCTACAATTACAAAATGATGTAACAGGGCTCTTAGAAGGGCGTCAAAAGATCACAGACCATCATTCGAGGTCGAATCAAGATTAAAGTTACTCCTCACATTACATGGTACATGCAGAAAACTTAATATCTCCTTTCCAGAGTTACGGAGGTTATTTTGCAAGTCTCTGAAAATCATGATTTATTTGTTTTAACCAGGGAATGGTCAACATAATTGTAGGGGCTCAACTTCAAATTTTCAATAAAAATGGATACTTTACAAATCTGGTTTCATCTAGAAGTTGCTAAATCACCTAAAAATCAAGGTTTAAGTTCATGGTTGACTACAAAAAGGGTTATTTTGATTGTGTGAGTTACGATATATCATTTTATTGTTTTGCAAACAAGTTAATATAAAACAATTAAATGTATGATAATCCTAAGGTTTTTAAAAATTATATTTGATTGCAAATAAAAACTAAAGCACGAGAATTATGAATGATAAGGAGAGATGAACCATGCCGAGAGGAACGAAGCCGGTCAAAGTCAGCAAGATTTGGTTCAACATCTCACTTAAGCATTTTGTCAAATAGTTCATCATATTGAGCATAACTCCATTTTTTTAAACAAGGGTATGGTTAGAGGAGCAAAACCATTGTTCATTGTCCTTAGATGCATTGCTATACTACAACAAGGATCCGATCATATGTAGACCTAGAAGGTGCCGACAAAAGTTGTGGGCCAGACATCATCCCAACCCCCAAACTCTCATTCTACACAGGCTGAGATGTGTAGATCTACAACATAAGGTAAGGGCCTCTATACAACCATCACAAATAAAAAAATATTTTTGAAGGTGTAGTTTACAGTTTTCCCCAAAATGGTTGGGTGGCCAACAACAAATCACACCCCAAAGATCATTACAAATCCATATTTTTGCATTTATTCTGCCCCTTCTACACAAAAGGCTACCCATATCCTTTTTCTACGACAACAACTATGATAATAAGCCAGAAATTAAACATTATACGAATACATCCCCTGAAATCTCCTCTCCTTAAGGCACTTTTGCAAAACAAAACAAGAACTTACACCTAGTTCCTAGTAATTATTACATGAGGTATCCAGATGAATATGCAGATGGTATGCATAGGGATGCTACAGAGAGCACATGCAACACTTCTAATCAAAATTTGCTTGAAACATTTGAAACCTTTTAACAGACCCATTTCGTGCATATCTTGTCATCATTGTAGTCCATGAGCCCACATTTCATGCATTTAGTCAAACAGTTCACATGCCAAGTGCATGCTTCCACATTTTGCATGTCTATCTACCAGAGCGCTTCCAACTACAACATCTGACAAAATTCTTCTATCTATTTATGCTTTGATGGATGTCCATACCTGTTATGAAGCTCACATTTTGGCGTAGAATGGGAGTATGCGTAAAAATTTTAATTGATCAAGTTGGAGACCTGTTTGTTGCATTGAGAACCAGTGACTGTCTCGTTCTTTCATCGGCCAAACACATCACAACACTGGGACCAATACCATCCACCGTCAAACACCATCTCACCTTGCCCTCTCGCTATGACTATCCATTACTGCTAAATTTAAATGTTAACTTGGGTTTTAGGTGGTTAATGTCTCTGGGTCCCAAATAAAGTGCATGTATTATTGTGGAAGGGAAAAGACAGGTCTGCGAGGTTATTTAAAACACCCATTTGCATTAACAGGTTGACCAAGCCTTCACGCAACCTCCACTACTCACCATAAATCTCAATTCAACCATTGCATTAAATTTAAATTATTTATTTATTTATTTTAATGTGGGCACTACAATTAGTCATGTTAGTCTAGAGTTCAAAAGTGATTTTTTTAATAATAAGTTTTTGAATAGGTATGTATTTGAATGTCCTTTTAAGAATTTTGTCCGCATGGCACATTAAATTACTTCGATATGGATATGTTACTCATACATGTACAATATATTGTACAAATATGAAATTTTGAGAAAACCTTGGGTAGGATCTCTTCCAAGTTTGTTTGCAGAAAGAAATCTAGTTCTTACAAAGTTGATGTATATGTTATGAAATGGATCCTTAGTTCTTTTGTGTATGCATTCACGGAAGAATTCACTACAATTTTAGTGATCAACAGAGTGGCATAAACCAATTAGTGGTTTGTGGATTGATTTGATTGTTAAGTTATTTCTTGTTTCTCTACTTCAACTACTTTCAAGTAGTATAGGAAAACCATAAATTTGACATTACAAAGCTCTTCAAAAATACTCATAAACATGTAATTCATATTTGTGATCGTAATCCCCGAAATCGATAACAACTAATCACTTTGGGATTATTGATCAACAACTCTTTACGTATGTGAGCAAAGTATTGCATTGGTTCCCCACACCAATTTGCCTAAGGAAAGCGGGTGCTTATAGATCTAGAGGGGAGCATACTATAGAGATTGTTTCCATTGCAGCTTACGTAAGACATGGGTATTCTCACGAGGCATGGACCTCAAATGCAACAATAACGTGTCAATCCCTATCACTTCACCTTTGCCAATTAACTCCCACCATATTCCTCGCAAACTTGAGATTCTTTTATGACCTGTACTAGTTTGTAAATGCCCTCATGGAACCATACATGTCAATTGTTTGAAAAAATATAAACTACAGGAGTGCAAAACTAGTCATAATGAAAGAAACATGCAAGATTAGCTCGAACACGATGAAATTAAGATCAACGTGGAGGTCGTGATTAAGCTCACCATAGCAGAAAAAGTACAAAGTGTGTGAAGCAATCTTATGCCACGTAACACAAATGAAGATCCATCCATTCGCGTTACTTCGTTTTGGTGGTTACATTGTGGGGGCCGCGCGGACGCGAGCCCCTCTACCACAAATTACGATGTGCACTCTCCACAAAGGGAGATGCTAGGTAGAGCCCCCTTCCAAGTGCAATGAAGGTGAGTTCCTAACATAAATCTTGGTGTAGGGTACAAAGATGATAGGGAAGAGACTAAATTCTCATAAGAAAGTGTCATGTAATATCGTAATTACACTTACGTAAAGACATGGGTAATCTCACGAGGAAAAAATAAGGTGTCAATCCCTATCACTTCACCTTTGCCAATTAACTCCCAGAGTATTCTTGAAAACTTGAGATTCTCAATCTGATGCCACGTAACGCAAATGAAGATCCATCCATTCGCGTTACTTCGGTTTGGTGGTTGCATTGTGCGGGGCCGCATGCACGCGAGCCCCCTCTACCACAAATTATGACGTGCACTCTCCACAAAGGGAGATGCTAGGTAGAGCCCCCTTCCAAGTGCAATGAAGGTACTCTCCCTAGGCCATCGGCCCTTTTGATCACCGATTGACCCCGCCTGTAAGTATGCCTTCTCTCTTACCATCTCCTTCCTCTTATACGCTTTCTTCTCGTTTCTCATCGCTCACGCCACACGTGTGGGATCAATGACCATATAGCCTATTGAATTGAAAGAAATCAGCAAAGAATAAAGTATCACCAAGACATATATGCATTTTAGGGACACATCTTCTAACAGAGATTGTTTCTCCTCTAATGGCGATTCCCGCTATTTCTTCTAAGTTGTTCTTCCAGCCGAGTCAATGAATTCTTTTGTTTTGTTGAAGGATATAAGAGAACCACCATCTATAAAGATAAAAAAATATGGAAGCTATGTGACTGGAAGCCTAAAACTAACATGTATGAGGGAAATATTACTTTCACCGAAAGTATCGACTTGCAAACTATTTACATGGTCGGGATGTCAATCGGGGCAATCGCTAAATGCAACCAATTTTTTATGGAGGTAACTCTCTTGATTATGTTAGATATGACTATCCTTAAACTTAAACTTGGTAGGTCCCACGTTCTAGACCAATTAGGAAATTAATTAAAAAAACATTAATTTATTTTGATTTCCTTATTGGTCAAGAGCGTGGGACACACACACCTTATACATTCAATTCAGAAATTAATTCCAAATCGTTGCATGTTAGAAGAAGATACAAACATTATTTCTTTTTCTAGAATCAAAGAGAATGTCAAAGATCAAATATGATCATTCCGTTAAATAAAAATAGTTTCCCTTTTACCAAAATACCCATCTATCAAAAGTTTTCCAACCGTCGAGGTTGGAGTTAATTTCATGGTAGAAAATTATATCTCCAACACTCCCTCAATATCAACCCATTGTCATCCTTCTCGAACTATTTGTACCATCTCCATAGATGCTTGCTAAATTTTTCCGATCTTCCATTATTCACTTCATCTTCATCATACACACCTAAACAACTTCTTAGATATTCAAATGCATCTTTTCCCAACTGTTTGGTTAAAATATCAGCAAATTGATCTTGTGATCTACAAAACTCTAGAGATATTTCCTTGTTATTAACCCACTCTCTTATAAAATGATATATGGTGTCTATGTGCTTGCTTATTTTATTAAAAAAATAGTTTTTAGACAATGCAATGGATGAGTTATTATCACAATATATCTTTGTTGCTTCTTCTTGTTCATGCATCAACTTAACTAGCATTCTCCTCATCCATAGGACTTGACATGCCACACTCGTCGCTACCACATACTCCTCTTCTACTAAAGAAAGAGTTGCAATGGGATGTTTATTTGAAGCCCATAATACTACCTTTGTTCCAAAATGAAAAGCATAAGTAGAAGTAATTTTTCTATCATCAACATTGCCAAAGACAATTAATGTCCATGTATCAAATGAGTTTAAACTCATCCATAGTTGAATACAAAATTCCATAGTTCTTTGTTCCACAAACATACCTTAGTATTCTTTTTCCAGCTGACCAATGAGAGTCTTTTGGAGACTCCATGAACCTCAAAATAAGACTCACACCATACATAATATGAGGCCTTGTGGTCGTTAAGTACATGATACTACTAACTAGTCTTTTAAACAATCGAGGATCAAAAAATAAATCACTATCTTCCTTGCTCAACTTCAACCCTATAACAACTGGTTTAGGCATTGGCTTATAACTCAACATGCCTTCCAGAGATTTCAATAAATTCCATTGGTAGGTTAAATGTAATTTCCTTTGGTATTTAACCAATTTACATTTCCATTGATGATGTTGTTCTACTTGATATGATATTTTCAAATAAGCACACGCAATAAGTAGTATGAAAGCAAAGGACATGATCATTTTTAAACACTTAGTTATGGTTTTAATAGTTGGGATACCTTGGCATGTTTACATGTTCAACACATTTTTGCATTACATGTTTTGAAATCTAAGATTTGTGTTTAGTTTTTATACAACATATCTTCAATAATTGCAGACATGCATTTCCAAGAATTTGCTTTCATTGTGTTTCCTATTGGGATATTGTTTTAAACTACATGCCAAGTACTATTTTTTAGCATTAAGACCATGACAGTGTCTCGTTATGATCACAATAAAAGTAGATTATACAATGGCAATGCCAATCTCAATTTTGGAACATAATGTAGAGAGGGGGATTGTGAAGGGAAGAAGTAGGGGAGGATAACAGAAAACTCAAAATGCATTCAGCAACAATAAAACTGATAAAACAAATACACAACAATGAAGGAAAAAAATATACAAAATTCACAAAGAAAAATAGAAATAAAATCAACTACACATATATTCAGATTTCTAGAAAATATTCACAGAGCTTTGCTGCTATGTTTTTCTTCTTCTTCCCACTCTACTCTTTTCTCTCTTCCTCTCTTCTTACATACAAAAATGCAGCACGCACACACCTAAAACATTCAATTCAAAAATTAATTCCAAACTATTGCATGTCGAGGCGATACAAACATTAATTATTTTTCCGTAATCAAAGAGAATGTTAGAGATCAAATTTGATCATTTTATTAAATGAAAATATTTTCCCTTTTTCCAAAATCTGCATCTTTAATCATTTTTCCGGTACATTGTTAGAGGTTGGAGTTAATTTCGTTGGTTGAGATAATATCTCCAACACTCCTCCTTAATATCAACTCACAATCATTCTTCTCATAATTGTTTGTACCATCTCCATAGTTGCTGCTACCTTTTCCGAGCTTCCATTATCCACTTCATCTTCAAAGCATAAACACCCAAACAACTTCTTAAATATTCAAATGCATCTTTCCCAATGGTTTAGTAAAAATATCAGAAAATTGATCTTGTGATCTACAAAACTCTAGAAATATTTCCTTGTTATTAACCAACTCTCTTATAATATGATATCTAATGCCTATGTGTTTGCTTATTTTGTGAAAGACATGATTTTTAGACAATGCAATGGCTAACTTATTATCGAATAAATCTTTGATGCTTCTTCTTGTTCATGCATCAACTCGGTGGGCATTCTTCTCATCCATACGCCTTGACATCCCACACCACACCGCCACATACTCTACTTCGATGAAAAAGAGTTACAATGGGTTGTTTCTTTGAATCTCATTATATTACCCATGTTCCAAAATGAAAAGCATAACCGAGGTAATTTTACTATCATCAACATTGTCGGAAAAATCGTTGTCCGTGTATCCAATGAGCTTAAATTCTTCAACAACTGAATACAAAATTTCATAGTTCTTTGTTCCGCAAACATACCTAGTATTATTTTTCTAACTTGCTAATGATAGTCTTTTGGAGACTCCATGAACCTCGAAATAAGGCTCACACCATTCATAATATCAGGCCTTGTGGCCATCAAGTATATTTAGTGATATGCATAAGTATAATAAAAATTATTTTGTTATGCATGATTCTTTTTATATACTTGGAAAATATAAAATCCACTTTAATAAAAGGTCTTGCGTATGATTCCTATGTTGGAGTTCTTTGTACAATGTTGCTACAATAAGCTATCAAGTTGCGGGAATAGATAGTAACTTAGATTAGTGTAATGCCCACAATTATCACACACAAATACAACAATAAAAATACTAGGATAAATTATTTTTTTGACTTACATTGCTCACTATATGACACCACAAGGGCTCCGTAGAGAAAATACATAATGCATAAAACACTTACATAAGTCATCAAATCACATAGACACATGACAACACCATATACATGTTCGATGCCACACTTTCCCCAATGAACGAATGCTAGCAATGACCCAACCACAAGAAAAGGACTCAAGGATTGGCAAACCCACAACACATCATTACCATGATTACATCTTAGTTACGATTAACATTCCAAGAACATTATTGTGTAAGGATAATTTTATCCTTTTTCCACCTACATATTCTTTAACTCATTTCACATTCAACTTACAGTTCAACCATTTAAGTTGGCTCTTTACCTCTTACAAAAATCTCCATAACTTACATAATTATTTGGCATATTTCAAATTGCATACAAAGTTCTTAATTCTCTCGTTCTTATGTTTAGATTATACTTCTCAACCGTTTATTCAATGTTTTATTTTTTTAACGCTTACTACACAAGAGAATATGTCATGATGTCAAGAAAGTAATCTAAGGATTTAAAGGGGGTTAGATTCAAGATACCTTTTTCCCATAAACATTCTTCAATCATAGTATCTTTATTTCCCTACCATAGTTAATATAGTTCAATAACTTGTTGAATCCATTCAACATTTCCACATTAAGAAATTGTATTTAGATTTATATATATCTTTTGTTTTCTCAAAGTTTGATCTCACCAAGGGAAATTCATATTCTTTATAACACATGAAAATGTTTAATTGAGTTATAAGGACTCCAAGAGTGACATTATTCCTAACCTCAAATCTCGTTTTACTCTTATATGCTTTACTCTTACATTGCACTATGGTCTCATTATTAGCATTGTTTTATAACAAAAGGAGTTACAGAAGTATTTGTCTAACATCTAGAAGAAGTACATGATTGGAAGCATTATAAACTACACATGAACCACAAGTGATTTGTGTTCAAGGTAAGATCCCATGTTTCTACATTTCACGATTCCACATGTGAAATTTCTTTTATTCTTAATGTCAAAAAGGACATAACAAGGGATTACAGGACCAAGATTCTAGTTTCCTGGGTTCTCTAAAGTCAACATCTTTCAAATCAATTTCATTTGCAAGGAGTTACTTACCATTTTATACCCACAAGTTAACCTCGCTAATCAACTAGGTTTAGTTTAATTCCAATTTGCACTCAGGGCTCTATGCCCTATTATAGATCAGATTAAGGTGTGAAAACATATTTACCCTATAAACCCTCCATAAAAGATCAAGGTGTTATATTGTCACTAGCCAAAGTAACACATTTAGTTATGTGAGGAACTAAAGAGATCATTAACAAGAGTTTAAGTCATAATATGACTATTTCACTAGGTCCATTTGTGTCGTTTGGGTCCCATAAGGAATTCATTCGATGATGAAGAAAATTTCTAGATCTAACTTCATAAGACTTGGTAGTTGACTTGGATACTAAAGAGGTGATAGTTCCACTTACTCCACATATGGTAATATTACACAACATAGTTGTTGCTTCAACAAAGACTCTTAAGTTATAGAAATGAACTAATGAATATATTTCTTAGGGGTAGTACCATAAAATTTTAGTTGTGAGGATTAATTATCTTTTTGGACGACAACATTTTGCAAACTAATGTGGCTAGAATGAGAGGGAGGGTGCAAAAATTTAAATATTAACTTCATTAGATAATCCCAACTGCTAAAGGTTACTTTCAAGAGTATTTGGTGATCTCTATCACCTAACACGTAAGTCAAACCTGAAGAGAACACATTCTCCTTACTACACACATGATAACCAATCCTGGAAGGGACCACTTACTATAGATAACGTTTGAACAAGTCATTCTTAACTGATGGTTTCACGACAATGTCGCTAAACATACAAGCTATGACGGTAACTCAACTATGGATCTTATTTAGTTAAGATAAAAGGTGACATTGAGCATACATGTTTAAATTCACTCTATGGTTTCAGTTTTCTATGCAAAAAACAAGGTTAGTTATACACAAATTTTGTACTAGGGTTGGCTAATTCGCTTAGATTTCTTTATTGCATTTTCAAGGTAAAGAACACAACACACCAATTAATTAATCGACTATTGCAAAACTGAAATGCACTACAAAGATATTACATTCAAATTCATTTAACATATCCAACTTTTTCCATATGAAAATCTAAATCAAAATGGTACCCATGATTAAATGCACATTTCCCAAGGCATTCCTAAAACTAGCATCTCATACATATTACCAAATTTAAAATATAAATTTATGTAACATGGTAATACATTAGACAAATATGCATTTTTCAATAACTTCTATAAATTACAATAATAAACAATGGATTACACCAGCATTTTCGCCATCTCACTTCCATCTTGCTAAACCGTGTGAGCATGAAATCGTTGATAAATCACCAAAGCATGGCATCCACCCAAATCTAGCATAATTAACATTTTCAGTTTCTCATCTACATAATAACATTAATAATTTGTATTTGAAAGGAGGAGGTTAGAGACACATATATATTTCATTTTAGTTCACTTCATTTCTTAACCAAGGCGAGAGAAAGAAATAGGGAAGAGAGAGAAACACCATTTTTCCAAAAGTTCAAATTCACCTAACAATCACATAATATACTTTCAAGAAGTTATTTACAAGTGTCAACAAGTTTCCATGCTGGTTTTTCAACCCAACAGGGGTCCCTACATCTTTCTCTTTATGTTTTCCTTCTAGTTGCAAAAACGTTCAATTTAGGCTTAGAGGTGAAGAAACCACTTTCAAACGTTGTCCTCTAATGATCAATTTCACACCATGGGTAAGTTTCTACGTGTCCTCCTTACACCAAGAATTCACAGGAACTGACAGGATTCAAAACTCGGTGAATTGTTTTCGATTGGCGGCCGCTTTTTGAGAGCCATCGGTGGCGTAATTGATCTAGTTGTAAATGATCGAAAGTTAGCTCAAGGGCTTAGGAACCCACATCCAAAAATGATGTTTGATAGATGAACACACAACAAGAAACTTCCTATGAGTTCTCCTATATATGGAGAATTCAAAAAATTTGATGGGATTAAGAACTAGCAAACGGTTTTCAAATGACGACATGTTTTCTTGAGCCACTGGTCGTAATTGGTCCAGTTTTGACCTAGTCAAATTGTGACCGAGAGGCCTATAAAATGCCTTTGCAAAATATCAAGAAGAGTGTTTTTTTCCCAAACTGAAGGTTCCAGGAAATTTTCTAGTAAAAATACTAGAGGTTTGCAAAGGTGGATATGCATTTCGTTGTCCAAGATTCAAATGGCGAGCCGATACGAAATCCAACTTTTCAAATTTAACAGCTTCCTACAGTTATAAACGGTGTAACAAGGCTCCTAGAAGGGCGTCAAAAAGATCACAGACGATCATTCGAGGTTGAATCAAGGATTAAAGTGACTCCTCACATGATAAGGTACATGTAGGAAACTTAACATCTCCTTTCGGAGTTACGAAGGTTATTTTGCAAGTCTCTAAAAATCATTATTTATCTGTTTTAACAAGGGAGCGGTCAACATAATTATAGGGGCTCAACTTCAAATTGTCAATGAAAACAAATATTGTAGTAATCTAGTTTCATCATGAAGTTACTAAATCATCTCAAAATCAAGGTTTAAGCTAATGGTTGACTATAAAAAGGGTTATTTTGATTGCGCGCGTTACGATATAACATTTTATTGTTTTGCAAAAACAAGTTAATATAAAATAATTAAATGTATGATAATCTTAAGGTTTTTTAAAATTATATTTGATTGCGAATGAAAAAACTAAAGCATGAGAATTATGAAAGATAAGTAGATATGAACCATGCCTAGAGGAACGAAGCTGTCAAAGTCATAGAATTCGGTTCAACATCTCACTTAGGCATTTTGTCAAACAGTTCATTCGTTATTTGAGCATAACTACATTTTTTTAAACAAGTGTATGGTTAGAGGAGAAAAAACCATTGTTCATTGTCCTTACATACATTGCTATACTACAACAAGGGTTTGATCATACATAGACCTAGAAGATGCCGACAAAATTTATGGGCCGACATCATCCCAAACCCCAAACTCTCATTCTCGCACAGGCCGAGGAGTGTAGATTTGCAACGTAAGGTAAGGGCCTCTATACAACCATCACAAATTAAAAAAAAAATTGAAGGTGTAATTTAGATTTTTCCCCAAAATGGTTGGTCGGCCAACAACAAATCACACCCCAAAGATCATTACAAATCCATATTTTTGCATTTATTTTGCCCCTGCTACACAAAAGGTTGTGCACATCCTTTTTCTAAGCCAACAACTATGATAATAAACTACAAATGAAACATTATATGGATACATCCCCTAAAATATCCTCTCCTTAAGGTGCTTTTGCAAAACAAAACAAGAACTTACACATTGTTCATAACAATTAGTACAGGAGGTATCCGGATGAATATTTAGATGGTATGCACAGGGATGCTACAGAGAGCACAACCAACACTTCTAATCAAAATTTTCTTGAAACATTTTAAGCCTTTTAACAGACCCATTTCGTGCATATCCTGTCATCATTGCAGTCCATGAGCCCACATTTCATGCATTTAGTCAAATAGTTCACATGCCAAGCGCATGCTTCCACATTTTGCATGCCTATCTACCAAAGTGCTTCCAACTACAACATCTAAAAAAATTCTTCTATCCTTTTATGCTTTGATGGATGTCAATACCCTGTTTCGAGCTCACATTTTGGCGCAAAATCTGAGCATGCAGAAAATGTGAACTGGTTAGGTTGGAGACCTATTTTTTGCATTAAGAACCAATGGATCGTCTCATTCTTTCATCACCAAACACCATGTGACAACATCGGGACCAATACCATCCACCGTCAAACACTATCTCATCCTGCCCTCACTGCAGCTATCCATTACTGCAAAATTTCAATGTTAACTTGGGTTTTAGGTGGTTAACATCTTTGGGTCCCAAATAAAGTGCATGTATTATTGTGCAAGGGAAAAGACAGGTCTGCGAGGTTATTTAAGACACCCATGTGCATTGACAGGTTGCCCAAGCCTTCACGCAACCTCCACCACTCACCATAAATCTCAATTCAACCACTGCATTAAATTTAAATTATTTATTTATTTATTTTAATGTGGGCACTACAATTAGTCATGTTGGTCTAGAGTTCAAAAGTGATTTTTTTAATAATAATTTTTGAATAGGTATGTGTTTGAATGTAGTTTTAAGAAGTTTGTCTAAAGCATGGCACATTAATTTACTTGGATACTAAATTTTACTCATACAGTAAAATATCTTGTACAAATATGACATTTTGAGAAAACTCAGGGGTAGGATCTCTTTCGAGTTCAATTGCGGAAAGAAATCTAGTTCTTACAAAGTTGATGTATATGTTATGAAATGGATCCTTAGTTCTTTTGTGTATGTAGCCAAAGAAGAATTCACTACAATTTTAGTGATCAACGGAGTGGCATAAACTAATCGGTGGTTTATGGATTGACTCGATCGTTAAGTTATTTCTCTTTTCTCTACTTTTGAACTCGCTTTCAAGTAGTATACATGAACCATAGATTTGACATTACAAAGATCTTAAAGAATACTCATAAGCATGTGATTCATAGTAGAAGTTTTTAAAGGTGTAAAATGCATGCCCAACACTCTAAACTTTGAGACATGAAAATCAATGGAGGGATGGGATAATTAATGAATTCCCATAAAACCATTTTTTAAAACATTAAGCCGTGGCAATGCCACTCTCAATCTCTCGAATGTTAAAACCAAGTTTAGAGTGGCAACGCAACTCTAAACTTTGAGACGTGAAAATCAACGGAGGCATGGGGTAATTAATGAATGCCCATAAAACCATTTTTGACAATAAATAATAACCAAATATCATCTAGTGCAATCGATGGCTACATATCGTCTATGATGTCGAGTGGGTTGGTAATCAATATTATCAATTAATAACAATTTCGATTAAATCTTATGCCCATAAATGGGTCCACAAACATTTCATTAATATCAAATAAGAGAAAATACAAAAGGGTGCCTAAATGTTATTAACCCTTGACTATCAAAGGTTTGTTTGCAATCAAAGAAGCATTTGGTAACATGAGGGTTGTATTCCCCTAGTTGAATTGAGAAATCATGCTTTATTAGTTATGACACATGTAATTTGACAAGGGAATATGTTATTTCAATGAAGGTTCCTTGTTGTCTGCATATACCAAAAACTACCAAGTGTCAATAAAATGTCAAAAACACATAATGCAAAATGTAGAATAGCTAAAGCAAGGCCTTCCATTGATAAGTAAAGGAAGATGAAAATTTTATTACCGAGCTCAATGGAAGCAACATAATCTTCAACATGAGCAATAGGGACCAACTTGCATTGGTTCATCCGCATAATGTGCACAATGTAGCCATAACTAACACGTTGTATGTAGCATGAAAGGAAATGATATTTTGTAAAATATAAGTTGTATATATCTGGTCAACAAAATGTGACAAAATTGTTATCTAATCGTGTAAAAAAGAATGAGAAAGATATCAACATTTGTATTGCTACTCTGCAAATTAATAAGATACAAAGTGTCATAATTTATTTGATATTTAAGGTAGAGATATTGATATTTGTGTTGAAACATTTTAAGTTAGAAATGTTGATATTTCTATAATTCAATTGTTTCCAATTAAAAGAAACTAACCAACCTCAAAATAGAGTTTGGAATGAGTAAGAGACTAGTCAAGAACAAAACCACCCTTAATAAAAGACCAACACCCATTTCTAGCTATACAATATTTGTATGTAAGGATTTAAATTTCAGAACTTGTAAACAATAACAAACAGACTATCAATCTACTAACTCGGAATTTGTAGCTGCCATAAGACTTGTCATTCTTGGAGGAGGATGAAACTAGATGAAGTTTCAGCACAAGGCATCTTGCATGGCATTTCCAAACCAAAAGAAGAATCACATTAACAAAAGGGAAACCTATATTTTTTTGCTACTTTCACAACTACCCACCTTGAAAATAACAAACCCGATCGATTCTCGGTGAAAAGGAAATACTAAACCCGATTCTAAGTTTTAAGAATCGACTAAGGCCTAAAATCAATCTTTCTCGATCCTCAATCGACATATTAAAGGATACTTTCAACCTATTATAAAACATAGTACGCCATTTATCATGATTCATAAGGAATCCAACTCTAATAAAATTTGGTCATCTAGAAATACAGAGAGAGAGTGTGTGATCCTAATCTTGAATTATGCACATGACAAATCTAATTGCATGGTTTGGATTAGAGATATAAAAGATAACGTAAATATGCTTCCATGAAATTCGTGAGAAAGGGTGGCAATCAGCAAACACCAACCACATTATCATCAACGTGAAGGTGTACTAGGGAAAGGGTGTTGGAGCATGTATTAACAAATTTCAAAGATAAAATCTAGGAGGTACAATTTCACAAGGAGGTCATGAAGTCGATTAATTAGCATGAAATTATAATTTGCTTCCTAGCTCTTCAAAACCTTAGCAATATCAAATTAATGATTTTCTATCCATTATATAGGTTTGTTTTATACAATAGTCATTGGCACATTTGTTATTAGACAAGGTACTCCATGATTTATAATTAGTTAAGTGCCTGCAAACGTTTTGAATTCCTCGGCTCTAACAATATACTCCACCACATGCTAATGTATGGAATCAAATGAAACATAAATGCTAACATAAAAATCAATAGAAGCACTACAACTAGAATGATTTATTTCTATATAAATGTTTTATCTCGATAGTTAGCTTGTGATATTGGTAAAGCAAGGGGTTGTTGCTGATACATTGTTATCACAACTGTTAAATTGAGATACATACTGGTCAAAAGTGTCAAAACAGAGCAATCCCTGAAGTGATGGTGTTGATGGCTATGGTAACCCAAACATAGCAATGAAGGAAGATTACGGTAAACACCTGACATGACCTCTGTGATGTACAAAGTGGAGTGGTTTCAACCATTACCTCAATGTGCACCTATGACTATTCAAAGAAAGAAGGCAAATAGGTATGAAGAACTCAAAATCACATCATATGGTTAAGCCGACAGACCTAAGCATACAAGCCAAGAAGTTCAAGCAAGAAGCCAAGACTTGTGGATATTGAGTGAGGTGACATCGAAACATAGCTCGTGAAAACAAGGTAAATGAAGAAAAAGCTTGACATATGGAGGAGGCATGTGAAAGTAGGTATACAGAGCCGAGGTGTATAAGTCTTTTTTTCAAATAAAGCAAAGAGGGTTTACAAACTATCAATCAGATATACCCATATCTTTTATACACTGCAAAATCATATGCCATGACAAATGCAAAAAGCAAATACACTTCCATTATGCTGAGCAGTGAAGAAGAAAATATCAAAATGCATACAATAAGTTCATTGCGGAGCATTGCATGGAGCAGGATGTTTGATAGGCATTGTTGGGCGTGAGGATTTTGAAAAAATTATTTAAATGATTGATCTGAGTTCATCAGATCCATCGATGTCGAAACAAGATAGCAGATGACGGAGGAGAAGCCCCATTAGATGGGCGTTAGGAGTCAATCGCAGTTAACACTACGTTAAATGTACTCAAAGAAGATACGCCAAAGTGTTCCACTCTCACTTCTTCCATATACGCGACAAATAATATACCTTAACCAACACAATTTTATTTCTCGCTTACCTTTCACTTTCCACATACAATTCCGCATAAGATTGCTAGTTTACTTCTCCTCCTCTAATTCGCTCCATTAAATTTAACCTCAATGCATGCCCAACACTCTAAACTTTGAGACGTGAAAATCAACGGAGTCATGGGATAATTAATGAATTCCCATAAAACCATTTTTTAAAACATTAAACCGTGGCAACGCAACTCCCAATCTCTGAATGTTATGTAGAGAGGGAGCACTACACATTTTGAAAACTCGTGTCATTTTGCGAGAAATGCGCATTTTCTATCGGGACATTGTTTCCAACTGTATGTCAAGTGTCGTAAAATGTTTGACAAAATGATGGAACAGATCTCATGTCATTTTCTCTTTGGGACATTGTTTCCTATTGTGTCCATTTAAATATTTCCTTATTCTTAGCTTTTAAATATCAATTTTTGGCCTATAGTAAATGAAAAAACTGTTGGACATTAGTTACTTAAAATTTGTTAACTCTCCATACGCAACTGTGCCCGAGCATTGGTACCTAGCATCTCCACCAAACTTGTCATGGTCACATGTTATATGACCTTGTAAAGAAGAAAAATATAGGTCAAAATAAGACCAAGAAATTGAGTCACCCACCTATACATTCCTTTTAATATTGTCATTCTCTTTATACACAAATGTTCTCATCCAATAACCACATCATATATCTTCTGTAACTTTCAGATTCTCTTGTATTATGCCTGAACTGCCCATCCTTTGGAATAACATAACCCCCTTCATCCAAATCATCATTTTCTAGAATCAACAAAGGTTTTGAAACTCCATATAATTTTACCAATGCCTTTTATGTGTTATCTTTCTTCTTGTGACAATTTATACTCGATATGATATTATTGATCACTTTTCTCTGGACATGAATTTCCTCTTTCTTATTGAAAGGTCTTTCTAAAGATTTTGTATTATCTTTCATTGGAAATTGCAAGTTTGATAGAAGGTAAAACTTCAGTTGGCTAGGGAAGTGCTGTTGCAATAGAAGGAGGAGGAAAAGGATAATTTACTACATATTTTATCCTACCAATATTATTTCCAGAATTCTTTTTAAGGTTTCCCAACAATCTAATACTTTCCAAGTATAATCTTGCTGCTTACTCCATACTTTACGCAATCTTTTCTTTGTCAGGAGGGATTTTGTATCTCACAAAGAAGTAGTTATTTTGTGTTTAGATTTTTTGGCTTTGTTCTTTTCGCAATGCGCACGTAAATTTCACAAGAGATCAAACATTATGGCATTCAATTCACAAAACAAAGACATTTGATCGAGTTGTATTTCTATTTCGACTATGGTCGTGTCAGTGAAAATGAATTTCCAGAATGTACTTATCATTGCCCAATTCCCATTCATGTAGCCCTATGGCTAAAAACACCAAAAAAACGTCCAGACATCCTCCTAAAAAAATGTTTATAATGAACAAGGTATCATCAACTGAAACCTGATAGAGTATAACTTATATAATATTACTTGGACCAAATAAGCAAAGTGGAGGAATTGAAATTACTTTATAATGGTGGTATTGGTCTGTAGAAACAACTCTAGTGTTTCCATCTTACATTTTCCCTTGAAGTTGACTTATTCAAAATGACCCAAAAAAGTTAGTGAACTATAAAAATACAGATAACTTGGAATGGACAAAAAGGACCTCAAAATATCTCATATTAAGTTATAAAAGACAAAATAAATTATCATTTACCACTGAAACAAAAAAATCCCCCAATACCAATTCATGGAAAGACAAAGGGAGTCCATTTCTTAAAATATCCCGGCAACCCAAAAGAGAGGGACTAACCTGAATGTGTGTATGTGTTCCAAATGCAAGGTTTCTAGCCATCATATGCTACTGCACCTTCAATTTGTATATACCCACCCAAAAGTTCATATTCCCATATAAGAAATAAAAGCCATCCAAAAATCAACACCATTATGGGTTAAATCAGAACTTGCACATGGAGATAAATTTGTAAGTTAAAGGGAATCCTGGTTTCTTCCCGAAGGATTTTCATCACTTGCAAAAGTAGCTCATCTAGAACAATATTGTTCAGACCATCAACATCCTCACCGTCAAGAATATCCAATAAAAGGCCATGACGTGAATGCTTTTCCAAATTTTGATCATCATGATAATAAGTGCCTCAAAGCTAATGACATTCTGTGATCGGTGGCGCTTATGCCTAATCTCAGTCTCAACCACACAAGTGGCCATCACTCTTAGAGATGCCCACAGTCAGTCCATAGTCGAATACGATAATTCAAACTATATACATTTTTGAGCTGGGTATGGAGAAAAAGTAATGTCGCCGTCAGAGGAAGCTTCCAAGCATCGATGGAATTTTTGTGAGATCCGCAATGTAACGGTGGGAATGAGGCATGGTAAAAATCAATTAGGTTTCCAAAAATCAACCACAAACAATCTCTGGTAAAGAACGACTATGTACGTTGCCTTGGTTACCATGGATCACCGCCTCGCATGTCAGCGGGATGAGGTGCTCATCCCATTTGGAAATGTCACTCATGAAATTACCTCCTTCAAAGGAATTGTAATATCCTCCAATGGCCAAGAAATTGCCTTTCCAGGCCACGCCTACACAATTCATTCGTGGCATAATCATATCCGGAAGAGTCTCCCAATGATTTGTGCGGGTGTCGTATCGAAGAGCGCTTCTGGACGCTTTTCTGTTCGGATCTCGTATCCCACCGCTGAGATAGATGAAATCATTGAGCTCAACACAGCCAAATCTACTACACCGATGTCCACCAGGAATTTCTATAGACTGCCAACATCCTCCTCCTCCTCCGTTGCCTTGGATATTGTAGAAAGAAAACCCATCGAGTTGTGGTAGGAATAGTTTGTTATCTGTGGTGGCGCTACATAGATTTATGCTATTGTGGTGTAATTTATTTAAAGGAGTTAGAAAACTATTTATTAATTTATTTAAAGGAGTTGAGTTTATAATTTAAAATAGTAAAGCCAAAGCAGCATGCAAAATCAGAAAAGTAAAAAGCAAAATTGTTAAAAATAGCAAAAGTAAAATTGTTAAAAATAGTAAACTGCATTTAAGCAAAATTTTTGCATAGTCCCATGAATGCCCGCAAATCCCTTTCCCATAGGGGTAATTCCTTCGGTGTAAATATGGAAGCCTAAAACTAACATGTATGAGGGAAATATTACTTACAAAGTGAAAATATCGACTTGCAAACTATTTACATGGTTGGGATGTCAATCAAGAAAGAACTACTTAATGCACTTGATTTTTATGGAGGTAACTCTATTGATTATATTAGATATGGCAATCCTTAAACAACTTCCTTAAACTCCGGTAGATCCCACTCTCTAGACCAATCAGAAATTAATAAAAAAACATTAATTTATTTTGATTTCTTTATTGGTCCTAGAGCATGGGACCTACTGTGGTTATGTGTGTGTTGGTTACGGTCATCGGTTAGATATGTGCCAACAAAGCTAAATTTTGATCCCTTTGTGCAAGGTTTGTACCACTCATGTCATAGAGGTGTCGAGGGGGCGATGACATGTTATGGAGCTCCTCCTCGTAGGGTTCAGGGTGGAGCCCCCAAAAAAAAAAAAAGGAGTTAATCCCTTGTTTCTAGAAAGACAAATTCAACCATATTCTATTTTTAGGAAGGAAAATCCTATTGGCATTTTTCCACTCTAATTTTAGGAAGAGATATCCTAACCGTAATTTCCAATTAGGTGCATGTATATTTTTGTGGAGATCTAAAGTTTCTCATAACGAGTTTGCATGTAATCTTTTCATCTTGAGTTAATAAAGCTTGATATCTTACACCATGGATGTTTCCTAAGCACTCAGCTAGGGTTTTACCATGTAAATTTGGTGTTCATCTCTTACATGTTTGGTATTTTATATATTTTATTTTGATCTATCTTTGTAAACTATTATTTTGTTATTCTACTTTCTACGTATTCATTGTTGCATAATGTGTGGTTTCCTAATGATTATATCATGCAAAGTTATTTTTTGTTTCAACAATGTAGAATGCATTTCGCATTCATTGATATTTTGTGACTTGGTCGCTTTTATGATTGAGCCATGACTGCAATGGATCTTTTATGGAGGTGACTTTGTTCTTGATATCATGCAAATTGTTTTACTTTTTCAATAATATCGAGCATTGATATTTTGTGTCTTGGCCATTAATATGATGGAGCCATTAATGTAACAATATTTTATGGAGGTGACTCTTGCTAATATCATACATAGTCTATTTTATGTTTCATCAATGTAGAATGTATTTTGTATGCATTGATATTTTGTGACTTGGCCATATACATTATGAAACCAAGCAATTTCTTGAAATGACTTGACATGGAACAACTTGGAGCTATATCGAATGCTCGCAATTGGCTATTTAAGCTTTAAGATTTATCGTATTTTCATTCTCTTTAGTGGCTCTTTCCATGTCTTCTTTGGTGAAATTTGTTTTATATCATTTTTTCTAAGTACCTCTAAGTATGCCATGATCTCTTAACTATTTTTGTACAATTTTTATGTCATTCAATCATCTTCCACTTCTTCGAGGGAAAATATTTCTTATTCTTTGAAATCTGATCACTAGCTAGCTTATCTCTTATTTGCATCATTTTGTCTTTTGGGATATGAACTAATTCGTATTATTGTGCAACCCATATTTTTGAGAGCATTTGGGAATTCTAAACAAAGAAGAAACTGCATCCGATATCAATAGGCTAAGTCATCTTGGTTCACTTTGTGTACAGGGTTGGTCAGATCAAATCAGATTTGTGGGTATATTTTTGCATTATGCATGTAACCACTAAAAAGGTATAGAGAGTAAAGATCAAATTCGAGCAATGTGAGCAAAAATTGTCTTAAAATAACTCCCATAACAAATTCTATTGCAAAAACTCTGCAAAAGGTCACCGTAAGTCTTTAACCACCTCCTTCCATTACTCCCAAAGGTGTTCCCCTACACAATTTCAGTTAGACTCGCATAACCAAATTAATATAAAAAAGAATACAACACTATCAAGGAAATATCTATGCATTTTGAAAAATGATTATCGTTGACCCACATGATTAAACCAACATAAAAGTAAAATGTGCCAAGAATAAGAAAGGTTTTTATATCCTCCTAACATATATATACAACTCCTCCAAATACAACTGAATTATATAATTTAATTTCCTTGTTGAGGTGAGTATCAACACTCTCACATACAAAGATCAAATAGTCTAAGAAGAGTAGATAAAAAAATTGAATTACAAAATAAGTTTTATGAACAAGCCTTTGAGACATTTCAATAAATTCATTTGGTATATTAAAATTAATTTTCTTTGACGTGGTTATGTTTGATATGATATTTTCAAATAAGCGCACGCAAGTAGTAGTATTCAAGCATAGGACAAGATGATTTTTAAACACTTAGTTATGGTTTTAATAGTTTTGGTAGCTTGGCATATTTACATGTTCAACACATTTTGTTGCATTACATGTTTTGAAATCTAATATTTGTGTTTAGTTTTGATACAACATATCTTCAATAATTGCAGACATGCATTTTAAAGAATGTGCTTCCACTAAATTTCCTATTGGGATATTGTTTTAAATTGCAGTCAAGTACCATTTTTTACCATTAAGATCGTGATGTTGTCTCGTTATGATCACCATAAAAGTAGATTATACAATGGCAATGACAATCTCAATCTCATAACATTATGTAAAGAGAGTGGATTGTGAAGGGAAGAGGCATGAGAGGATAATCGAAAACTAAAAATGCATTGACTAACAATAAAAATGATAAAAAAATGCACAACAATGGAGGACACAATACACAAAATGCAGAGCAAAAACATAAATAAAACCAAATGCACATATATTCTTATTTCTAAAAATAATTCAAAGAGAGCTTCGCTGCTCTATTTTTCTTCTTCTTACCACTCTACTCTTTTCTCTCTTCCTCTTTCTTACATACAAAAATGCATCACACACACCTAAAACATTCAATTCATAAATTAATTCCAAACTATCGCACGTCAGAGGAAGATACAAAGATTAATTCTTTTTCTAGAATCAAAGAGAATGTCGAAGATCAAATATGATCATTCCATTAAATGAAAATCTTTTCCCTTTTTCCAAAATTTGCATCTCCGGAAGTTTTCCAACCGCCGAGGTTGGAGTTAATTTCGGTGTTTGAGATTATATCTCCTACACTCGCTTAATCTCAACTCGTTGTCATGCTTCTCATAATTGTTTATACCATCTCCATAGATGCTGCTACCTTTTCCAAATATTCCATTATTCACTTCATCTTCATCATAGACACATAAACAACTTCTTAGATATTCAAATGCATTTTTTTGCAACGGTTTTGTAAAAATATCAACAAATTGATCTTGTGATCTACAAAACTCTAGAAATATTTCCTTTTTATTAACCAACTCTCTTATAAAATGATATCTAGTGTCTATGTGCTTGTTTCTTTTAAGAAAAACATGCTTTTTAGACAATGTAATGGCTGAGTTATTATCACAATATATCTTTGTTGTTTCTTCTAGTTCATGCATCAACCGAACTAGCATTATCCTCATGCATACAACTTGACATTTCATACATTGCCCGCTACCACATACTCCGCTTCTACTTAAGAAAGAGTTACAATGGGAAATTTCTTTGAATCCCATGATACCACCCCTATTCCAAAATGAAAAGCATAAGCAGAGGTACTTTTCCTATCATCAATGTTGCCAACACAATCAATGTCCATGTATCCAATGAAATTAAACTCATCCATAACTGAATACAAAATTCCATAGCTTTTTGTTCCACAAACATACCTCAGTATTTTTTTCCCAACTCACCAATGAGAGTCTTTTGGAGACTCCATGAACCTCAAAATAAGTGGTGTCACCCAGATTTCATCCTAAAATCTACGACTACCCTATCCGAAAAATTTTCGTACTTTTAAAATAATGGGTCGTTTTGTGTTTTTATTGCTTGAAATTTCTTGTAGATTGCACAAGATATTCCCAAAGAGCCATATTAGCCTTTTTTCGCCAAATACCCAGATGCCCAAAGTTGTTATATTCTGTCAGTCGGATTTGTCTCATGGGAAATTTGTATTTAATTATTTTGAGCCCCGTTGAGGCTATTTGTGCCCGCTTTAAATTTTTATGATCGAATATGTCATTACTCTTATGTACCAGAAGGGTTTTAACTTGGAATAAGTTTTGGGCTTTATTTGTAACTTTTGGCAATTTTTCGTGTTTTTGTGTTGTCCTTTTTGTTTTATGTGATATTTCTCTAGAACAATTCCTTTGCCGAGTAAGCCCGATTTTTGGTCTGGAGCAGCTGGAAAACATATACGCACATTATGCCCGGAGGAAGTCACCATCGAGGTCCGGATCACTGAAAAAGCAAAGTCGCAGACGGAAAAGTTCTTCTACGGGATGGGCGTATTTTGGAAAAACAAAGGATTTAAGCTGCAATGGGAAAAATAGAAGCCGCAGTCATGATGGGAATTTTATACCTGCCTACAGGTACTTTTTCCCGTGTTATAAAATTCACTTAAGCTGCAGTGGGGAAAATAGAAGCCGCAAGATGATGGGAATTTTATACCGCCAAAGGTACTTTTTCCCGTGATATAAAATTCACTTAAGCTGCAGTGGGAAAAATAGAAGCAAGGCAGGTGGGATTTTATTGCCTAGCCTTACAGGGTACTTTTTCCCGTGATGGAAAAGTCACTTAAGCCGCAATGGGAAAATTAGAGGTCAGCAGCAGCAGGGAATTTATTGTCACCACAGGTAAAAAAATTCCCATGGTGAAATAAAAGAAAAGTGACTTAAGTGAAATCACGGGATTTTATCACACCGCCTCATAGGTAAATAATTCCATTGTCACAAAGTCAAATCACTTAAGTGGATCATGGGATTTCCGAGGCTGCCTCACAGGTAAATAATCCCATTGTCGAAATTCTTAAAAATAGAATTCTATTATGCAAAAAAGTGCGACCCACATCATGAATAATAATGCATTAAATAAATATTTGTTAATATTTATTCACCCAATTTTGCACCCAGTCAGGGAAAAGTCAACAAAAGAAAAGGGGAATAAATCAATTGAAATAGAATTCTAAAATTAAATAAATTTAATTTATTTAATGCAGCCCTTTTGAGAAGGAATTAATACTTTTAAAGTATTAAATGATTATATTAATTCCTATTTTCAAAGGTGGCTATGGTCAAAGCACACTGTGAAGCTTGAGTGAAGTGATGTGTGAAGGATTAAATTGGATTAATTTAATTTATTGGATGGTTGTCCTTAAACATGCTATTTTAAAAAGAGAAGAGCATGAGTTTTAATTAATTAATTGCCTTTAATTATTAGGGTAATTATTAATTATAGAATTGTGAGGGTTATATAAGCATGGGCAGCCATATGGGTGAATTATTTAATTCACAGTAAAGAATCGTAGCCAAGAGGAAAAGTGCGCCCCCATTCAAGAAGGATTTTTCTCGTGCAAGGTGGAAACAAGGCTAAAAGCTTCCAAATTTGGCGCATGCTTTGAAGGAGGTTGATCTTTGTCTCATAATTGTTTGCATAGGTGTTACAGAGCTCGTGTGTTGTTGAAAGTATTCATGCTCTCTTTATGTGCAAATTAAACACCATTTTTGGGGCAAGAGGCTTGAAAAGTGTAGATTTTTACAATTAAAATTCACTATTCATGCTCCTGTGGCCATTTTTGTCCGAATAAATTGCAGGATTCATTACAAAGTGCTTTACAAAGGAAAAGAAGTTTTTATCAATGTCCAATACATTGCATATATCCTCTGAATCAACAATTGTCCAGATTTGCACCTAGTATTGAAGAAATCCGGCAAAGTAAGAAGAAAAAGAATTATTCAGACGAAGATAGACAAAGCTATGGTGAAGAAAGATGAAAAAGAAAGCACAACGGAGTCATGCATCACTTATAAAGTTACAGATATTAGAGACACGGATCTAGGTTCGGAACCTCTTGCTGAATTGATAGACAGATCCAGAGCAGGAAAGACTTCACTCATGCGTGCAGGAGAAACTTCACTCATGCGTGCAGATTAAAAGCAGTGGAATTATTCGAGTTGCAGCTTTTTCCATTCATAGCCCTATTGCAAAGTTTTTATGCAGTGCAGATCCATATGCAGATGCAAATGCATCCGCAGATCCAGATCTCATAGTTGCAAAAGCTTCCGGCACAAAGGCTGCATCCTCTTGTTTCAAATGCAACCCGTGAAGAATTCAATGTGCGTGGAAAATTCCTTCCAAGATCCTGTGCATGTGCTCTCATCTTCTAGTTGAAGCCTTCATTGAATTTTCATTCACCCTGAGTGCTTTCCAGAATTTTTAATTGCTCATATGCAATTAAAAATAAGGATGATGAGTTATCTACGGCCAACCTTGCATTGATGCATGTACAAAAGAAGAACTGCAAAACCTTCAAGGATAAAAGAGAAGACAATGCGAAGGCAAAATTCCAGCTTGCTTCCAATTCCAACTGCTTGCAATTCCATCTTGTTTCCAGATCCAGTTTGAATCAGCTGCATGCAGATATGAAAAAGGACAAAGTCAGCTTTCCTCTTCCTTCTTCTTTCCTTCGACAAAGTAATTGAGTGATCAATTAAATTATACAACTTAAGTGATTGGTTTAAAAGCCATTACTTCAAGAAGTCAACTACTTGGAGATAGGTGGCGGGCACATGCAAAAAGAAGGTTCTATTTTCAGTCAGTAAATCATACATGTCATGAAAAGATGAATTCCAGAGAGAGATTGCCAGCTGTTTCTTTTTCGACTTCCACATGTGCCGCTTCAACTAAAGCTTCCAACTTGTAATTTTCCCTCTACATTCTATAAGTAGAGGAAGAACCTTCGGGTTAATCGATCGAATTTGTAAGCGTAAATCATGAGTTCTAGACTTTGTGCTAAAATTCTGAGAGCAACTTGGAGCAAAGGAATACAAGGGAGCAAGTTTCCGGAGAACTTTGTGTCACGGTGTACTTTGTTTCTTGCTTTTAATCTTAGATCTCTTAAGTAAACTTTGTGTTATTTTAGATCTGGATCTAGAGCTGCCTTTGTTTTATAATTCTGTGTGTTCATATCTATTAAGTTTCTTCTATGTGCATGTAATTAGCTCTGCTATCTACTAATTGGGATGCACATCTTCCCCATTTCTTCTCTGTATTTCCTTTACTTCTTTCTTCTATAACTTTCCTTTCTTAAACAAATTGCTTCCTTGCAGTAAACTACTTAGTTATGGTTCATGAACTAAGTGGTTAAAGTAAAACCCTCGATAGATAATAACACATTTTTATTGACAAATCCGACACGGAGCCTCACCGGTTAAATGAGGGAGATTTATCTCATGACTGCCTAGGTTTGATGCTATGCAGAAAATCTAGCCAAAAATTTTTAGCGACTCAGCTGGGGAACAACTATCTTTGCAGATCAAAGCTTATCTTTTGAAGATCAAAGTGTTTTCCATACAAATCTCAACCTGGCTGAACGTCCATTCACCCGATCCGTGAAGGTGCAAGGAAGGACTGATCATTTCTTCCGATTGCAAGAGCAATTCAATTTCAATCATCCTCCTCAAGTTAGAAGCCACAGATCTAGTCTTTCACCAGGAAGAAGAGTGCACGCTCATCCAGATCTAGATCATCTTCAGCATAATCCGGCAGCTGAAATTATTCATCAAGTCTACTCTTGGAGAGGACGTGCCCCGTTCATCATGTTGAACCAAAACCCACTTGCCCCTGCAGCCCCTGTTCCATGGGGTGCAGCCTTTGGACCTCTGAATCAATCCTCCTATGCATGATCTACCTAAAGGGATGAGAAATAATTTTCCGAAATTCTTTGGTGATGGCAAGCAGAATCCAGATGACCACTTGGCTGCGTTTTTCATATCCTGTGGAGTGCTTACAGTCGAACATGAAGATGTATCTGTCAGACTCTTCATAGAGACTCTGCATGACTTGGCTGGAGAATGGTTCTACCGGCTAGCTCCTGGCACCATAACCAACTGGGCTACTATGCGGGATGCGTTCCTGAAAAGATTCAAGGCAGCCAAAGATTCCAGCACTTTGATAACCCAACTGACTCAGTTGAAGAAGGAACCACATGAGCACATGCGAGATTTTATTGCAAAATTTCAAAGATTACTGTATAAAATTCTGGCTTCTGCTTCTCTGAATGACGAGAATCAAAAGGTGTTCTTCATCAATGCTTTGCTTCCTGAAGTAAGCTATCAACTACAAAGAGCACGTCCTGCTGATTTGTTAGCAGCTCAAAACATGGCGGTTGAAATTGAAGACGACCTCATCATGGCTAGAAAGATAAAGAGCAACACTTCTAGAGCTGAAAGTTCATCCTCTGCTACTACTTCCGATTCACTACTACAAAAGTTAGCAAATGAGATGATGCAGATGAAGAAACAAATGGCTCAAATGGCTTAGGGCAACAACACGCCCTCGCTCGAATTTCAATAACAACAACCGAACCGTATTGCATGGTTCCCAAAGATTAGCAATCAAGCCGCTCCTAAACAACGTGGAGATGAATGAAGAAGACCAGGAAGCTGATGCTGATCAGTTCGAGAATGATGATTTTGTAGCTCCTGCTGGCGACTCCAACATTAATTTCCTAAACTACAAATCTGAACATGACGATGAGAAACTTCATGAAGATGATCATGGTCATGCATATGCAGTACTTACAAGATCACAAACTCGCCAAGCTGAGGCATTAGCTAACGAACAAAGAAGGGGCAGCCTTTTACCTTCTTCTTTAGCTCCTAGAGATAAGAATGCAAGTTCTTCATTTCAACCACAGAAAGCGGCTCAGGTATCTGAATCTATTTCTTCTTTTGACATTATTGATCATGCCAAGAAAATTAAAGTTCAAATGTCAGAAGCCGAATACCTGAGAGATTTTCCTGAGCAGTTAAATATGCTAGTCAAATATGTGCAATCACCAGGACAATCCAGTAAATCAAAAGGCCTTTTGCCTAAACCCAAAGATACTCCTCCAAAAACAACACTGCAGTTGTTAAATCCTCACCTTCTGAAAGAGTAGAACCTTTCTATGTCTCCATATTGCTTAATGGTTTCAAGTTAAGCAATTGCATTCTAGATTCAGGTGCTTCTGACAATGTCATGCCAGCTAAAGTTGCAGATGCTCTTGGGCTTACCCTGACAAAGACCATAAAAAGGTGCTACTCCATGGAGAGACAAGTCCCTTTAATCGGACAAATCAAAGATGCACAAGCAAGCTTCGGTAGCTTTTCCTGACAAAAGATTAAAGATGACAATCTTAGTTGTAGATATTCCTGTCTCCTATGGGATGTTGCTGAGTAGAAACTTTTGCAAAGAGTTGGGAGGAGAAGTAAAGATGGATTGGTCCTGTGCTCATATTCCTATCAAAGGAATTAATCAGAAGCTGGAGCCGGAAAAGAAGTCCAAGTACACGGTGACAAAATCTGAGGATCCTAGATCTCAGATTCTTTTTCAGGAATCTGACTGTGGGGTCTATTTCTTGGAAATGGATAAAAACATTCCAGAGCAAGAACTTCAACCAGAGAGCCAACAAAAGAAGAAGAAAAAGTTTGGACTCTGGAGTTTAAAGGCACATGTTCTTTTGGATCAGGAGTTGGCGCTCTACTAATATCTCCAGATCATGAGGTATTTCCATACTCCCACAAGCTGATGTTCAAAAACACCAATAATACGGCAGAGTATGAAGCATTGCTTCTAGGAATGGAGCAAGCTAAGAAGAAAGGAGTAAAACTCCTCAAAGCCTAAGGAGATGCTGAACTTCTAGTAAAGCAGGTTCGAGGGAAAAGTCAAGTCAAAAGAGATAAGCTGGAGCATTACAGAGATAAAGTGCTTTCCGCCACATTCAATTTTGCAGCCTTCTCTATTGACTTCGTTCCAATAAACCAAAACTCCAAGGCAGATTCTTTGGCAGTCACGGCTGCACTATTGAATCTGGATAGACCACCGTCCATATTCAGACAAGAAAACTATAAAGTGGAGATGGTCTACCACCCCAGAGTTCCTGAAAAAACATATGCATGTCCGCATGTTGAAGGGAGTGAATCACCACCACAACAAACAGTCACAGATAAAACTGATCTAGGTTATGGTGATAGTTGTGGAATGATCCAACCAAAAGGTAACAAAATCCCCAAGGATTTAGTTTCCTTAGTGGAGACTTTCAACAAGCATGATCAGTACTTGAAGAAGAACAAAGAATATGGTGATAGTTTTTCTTTCAAAGCACAACCAGTGAATCTGGGAACGAGAGAAGTTGATGCAGACTTTCCCATCGCAGAAAGAAGAAAGGATGAGCCACCACCAGATCAAGTTGATAAGGACTTGCCCAGAGTATTTGACAAGAAGGCCAGAGAAAGGAAGTTCGAGATTGGAGATTGGGTACTCTGGTGGGACAAGAGATATGAACCGAAGGGCATGCACGACAAATTTGATCCACTCTGGAAAGGGCCCTTTGTGATCAAAAGAGCTGCAGGAATGGATACTTTCTTCCTTGCCTACCGGGATGGAATTGAGTTACCATTGCCTTTCAATGGGCAACATCTGAAGTTGTTCAGAACTGAAAAAGTAGGTTAAAACCTGTATGTATATAAATAAAACTTTGTTTGTTTTTCCTTGTTTTGTTTTTGTTTTTGTGTTGTGTTTGTTTGCCTGACCCCATGCCCAAAAGACAAGATACGAAACCAGAGATGCTGGGATCTCATCTTTTCCCTTGTCATTCTGACAGAGAAAAAGATGTCCACAGACGGAGCCAACTGGTGTCACCCGATTTCATCCTAAAATCTGTGACTACCCTATCCGAAAAAATTTCGTACTTTTAAAATAATGGGTCGTTTTGTGTTTTTATTGCCTGAAAGTTCTTGTAGATTAAGGCCAAGATATTCCCAAAGAGCCATATTAGCCTTTTTCACCAAATACCCGGATGCCCAAAGTTGTTATATTCTCTCATTGCCGGATTTGTCTATGGGAAATTTGTATTTAATTATTTTGAGCCCTGCTTTGAGGGTATTTCATGCGCCCGCTTTAACTTTGTTATGATCGAATATGTCATTACTCTTATGTACCAGAAGGTTTTTAACTTGGAATAAGTTTTGGGCTTTATTTGTAACTTTTGGCAATTTTTTGTGTTTTTGTGTTGTCCCGTTTTGTTTTCTGTGAAATTTCTCTAGAACAATTCCTTTGTCGGGTAAGCCCGATTTTTAGTTTGGAGCAGCTGAAAACATATACGCACATTATGCCCGAGGAAGTCACCATCGGAGGTCTGGATCACTGGGAAAAAGCAAAGTCGTGCACGGAAAAGCCCCTACGGGGATGGGCGTATTTTTGGAAAAACAAAGGATTTAAGCTGCAATGGGAAAAATAGAAGCCGCAGGCATGATGGGAATTTTATACCTGCCTAGCAGGTACTTTTTCCCGTGTTATAAAATTCACTTAAGCTGCAGTGGGAAAAATAGAAGCCGCAGGCATGATGGGAATTTTATACCTACCTAGCAGGGTACTTTTTCCCGTGTTATAAAATTCACTTAAGCTGCAGTGGGAAAAATAGAAGCAGCAGGCAGGTGGGATTTTATTGCCTGCCTTACAGGGTACTTTTTCCCATGATGGAAAAGTCACTTAAGCTGCAATGGGAAAATTAGAGGTCAGCAGCAGTGAGATTTATCGCCTCACTTGCAGGTAAAAATTCCCATGGTGAAATAAAGAAAAGTGACTTAAGTGAAATCATGGGATTTTATTGCGCCTTGCAGGTAAATAATCCCATTGTCGAGTCAAATCACTTAAGTGGATCATGGATTTCCGGGCTGCCTTGCAGGTAAATAATCCCATTGTCAGAAATTCTTAAAAATAGAATTCTATTATGCAAAAAAGTGCGACCCACATTGGGTGAATAATAATGCATTAAATAAATATTTGTTAATATTTATTCACCCAATTTTGGCACCCAGGCTTGTGGAAAAGTCAACAAAAGCAAAGGGGAATAAATCAATTGGAAATAGAATTCTAAAATTAAATAAATTTAATTTATTTAATGCAGCCCCTTTTGAGAAGGAATTAATACTTTTTAAAGTATTAAATGATTATATTAATTCCTATTTTCAGTGGCTATGGTCAAAGCACACTGTGAAGCTTGAGTGAAGTGATGTGTGAAGGATTAAATTGGATTAATTTAATTTATTGGATGGTTGTCCTTAAACATGCTATTTTTAAAAGAGAAGAGCATGAGTTTTAATTAATTAATTGCCTTTAATTATTAGGGCAATTATTAATTATAGAATTGTGAGGGTTATATAAGCATGGGTAGTCATATGGGTGAATTATTTAATTCACAGTAAAGAATTGCAGCCAAGAGGAAAAGTGCACCCCCATTTGAAGAAGGATTTTGCTCAGGCAAGGTGGAAACAAGGCTAAAAGCTTCCAAATTTGGCGCATGCTTTGAAGGAGGTTGATCTTTGTCTGCATAATTGTTTGCACAGGTGTTACAGGAGCTCAAGTGTTGTTGAAAGGATTCATGCTCTCTTTATGTGTAAATTAAACACCATTTTTGGGGCAGCAGGCTTGAAAAGTGTAGATTTTTACAATTAAAATTCACTATTCATGCTCCGGTGGCCATTTTTGTCTGAATAAATTGCAGGAATTCATTACAGGTGCTTTACAAAGGAAAAGAAGTTTTTATCAATGTCCAATACATTGCATATATCCTCCGAATCTGAAGAATTGTCCAGATTTGCACTAGTATTGAAGAAATCCGGCAAAGTAAGAAGAAAAAGAATTATTCGACGAAGATAGACAAAGCTATGGCGAAGAAAGATGAAAAAGAAAGCACAACGGAGTCATGCATCACTTATAAAGTTACTGAGATATTGAGACACGGATCTAGGCTCTAACCTCTTGTTGAATTGATAGACGCATCCAGAAAGCAGCAGAAAACTTCACTCATGCGTGCGATTAAAAGCAAGTGGAATTATTCGAAGTTGCAGCTTTTCCATCCATAGCCCTGTTGCCAAAGTTTGTTATGCAGGTGCAGATCCATATGCATGCATGCAGATGCAGATCCATATGCAAATCCAAATCCGATCTCATAGTTACAAAAAGCTTCCAAGACAAAGGTCGCATCCTCTTGTTTCAAATGCATCCCGTGAAGAATTCAATGGCGTGGAAAATTCCTTCCAAGATCCTGTGCATGTGCTCTCATCTTCCAGTTGAAGCCTTCATTGAATTTTCATTCACCCTGAGTGCTTTCCAGAATTTTTAATTGCTCATATGCAATTAAAAATAAGGATGATGAGTTATCTACGGCCAACCTTGCATTGATGCATGTACAAAAGAAGAACTGCAAAACCTTCAAGGATAAAAGAGAAGACAATGCGAAGGCAAAATTCCAGCTTGCTTCCAATTCCAACTGCTTGCAATTCCAGCTTGTTTCCAGATCCAGCTGCTTCCAGATCCAGTTTGAATCAGCTGCATGCAGACATGAAAAAGGACAAAGTCAGCTTTCCTCTTCCTTCTTCTTTCCTCCAACAAAGTCAGCTTTCCTCTTCCTTCTTCTTTCCTTTGACAAAGTAATTGAGTGATCAATTAAATTATACAACTTAAGTGATTGGTTTAAAAGCCATTACTTGAAGAAGTCAACTACTTGGAGATAGGTGGCAGGCATGCAAAATAGAAGGTTCTATTTTCAGTTGCAAATCATACATGTCATGCAAAGAGGAATTCCAGGAGGGAGATTGTCAGTTGTTTCTTTTCCGACTTCCACATGTGCCGCTTAAACTAAAGCTTCCAACTTGTAATTTCCCTCTACATTCTATAAGTAGAGAAAGAACCTTCGGGTTAATCGATCGAATTTGTAAAGCGTAAATCATGAGTTCTAGACTTTTTCTTGAACTTCCCGAGAGTAACTTGGAGCAAAGGAATACAAGGGAGCAGGTTTCCGGAGAACTTTGTGTCACGGTGTACTTTGTTTCTTTATTTTAATCTTAGATCTCTTAAGTAAACTTTGTGTTATTTTAGATCTGGATCTAGAGCTGCCTTTGTTTTATAATTCTGTGTGTTCATATCTATTAAGTTTCTTCTATGTGCATGTAATTAGCTCTGCTATCTACTAATTGGGATGCACATCTTCCCCATTTCTTCTTTGTATTTCCTTTACTTCTTTCTTCTATAACTTTCCTTTCTTAAATAGCTGCTTACTTGCTGCAAACTACTTAGTTATGGTTCATGAACTAAGTGGTTAAAGTAAAACCCCTGATAGATAATAACACATTTTTACCGACAAATCGACACGGGAGCCTCACCGGTTAAATGAGGGAGATTTATCTCATGACTACCTAGATTTGATGCTATGCGTAAAATCTAGCCAACAATAAGGCTCACACCATACATAATATTAGGCCTTGTGGTCGTTAAGTACATGAGACTACTAACTAGTCTTTTAAACAATCTAGGATTTTAAAAAAACCACTATCTTCCTTGCTCAACTTCAACCCTATAACAACTAGTTTAGGCATTGGCTTACAACTCAACATGGCTTCCAAAGATTGCAGTAAATTCCATTGGTAGGTTAAAAGCAATTTCCTTTGGTATTTAACCAAATTCCATTTCCATTGATGATGTGGTTCTATTTGATATGATATTTTCAAATAAGTGCACACAAGAAGTAGTATGAAAGCAAATGACATGATGAGCTTTATATGTGCTTAGTGACGGTTTTAATAGTTGGGATAGCTTGGCATATTTACATGTTCAACACATTTTGTTGCATTACATGTTTTGAAATCTAAGATTTGTGTTTAGTTTTTACACAACATATCTTTAATAATTGCAGACATCCATTTCCAAAAATATGCTTTCACTACATTTCCTAATGGGAAATTTTTTTAAACCGCATGTCAAGTACCATTTTTTAGCATTAAGACCATGACAGTTGTCCTATTATGATCACGGTAAAAGTAGATTATACAATGGCAATGTCAATCTCAATTTCATAACATTATGTAGAGAGGGTGGATTGTGAAGGGAATAAGTAGGGGAGGATAACAGAAAACTCAAAATGCATTTAGCAACAATAAAAATGATAAAACAAATACACAAAGAAATGAAGGAAACGATATACAAAATTCAAGGAAAAAATAGAAATAAAATCAGTTTTACATATATTAAGATTTCTAGAAAATATTCAGCAGAGCTTCGCTGCTATGTTTTTCTTCTTCCTCCCACTCTACTCTTTTCTCTCTTCCTCTCTTCTTACATACAAAAATGCAGCACACACACACCTAAAACATTCAATTCAAAAATTAATTCCAAACCATGTTGCATGTTGAGGCGATTCAAACATTAATTATTTTTCTAGAATAAAATAGAATGTCGAGATCAAATCTGATCATTCTATTAAATGAAAATCTTATCCCTTTTTCAAAAATCTGCATCTTTAAGAATTTTTCTAGCTCGAGAGGTTCGAGTTAATTTCGGTGGTTGAGATTATATCTCCAAAGACTCCCCTTAATCTTAATTTGTAGTTATTCTTCTCGGAATTGTATGTACCATCTCCGTAGTTGCTGCTACCTTTTCCATAGTTTCTACTATTCACTTCGCCTTCAAAGATAAACACCCAAACAACTTTTTAGATATTCAAATACATCTTTTCCCAATGGTTTAGTAAAATATCTGAAAATTGATCTTGTGATCTACAAAACTCTAGAAATATTTCCTCATTATTAACCAACTCTCTTATAATATGATATCTAGTGTCTGGGTGCTTGCTTATTTTATGTGAACATGATTTTTAGACAATGCAATGGTTGAGTTATTATCACAATAAATCTTTTTTCTTCTTCTTTTTCCTACATCAACTCAATGTACATTCTCCTCATCCATACATCTTGACATGCCGCACTGTCGCCGCCACATACTCCGCTTCGATGAAAAAATACTTACAATGGTTTTTGTTTTTAATCCCATGATAGTACCCCTATTCCAAAATGTAAAACATAACCTGAGGTACTTTTACTATCATCAACATTTTCAACACATTATTGTTCGTGTATCCAATGAGATTAAATTCATCCACAATCGAATACAAAATTTCATAGTTCTTTGTTCCACAAACATACCTTTGTATTATTTTTCTAGCTTGCTAATGACAATCTTTTGAGACTCCGTGAACCTCAAAATAAGGCTCACACCATTCATAATATCATGCCTTGTGTGCGTCAAGTATATGAGACTACCAACTAGTCTTTTAAATAATCTAGGATCAACAAATGAACCACTATCTTCCTTGCTCAACTTCATCATTATAACAACCGGTGTAAGCGTTGGATTACAACTCAACATATTAAATATTTTCAATATATCACTTGCATACTTTGATTGAGAGATAAAAATACCTTCACTAATTGCTTAACTTATATTCCCAAGAATTATTTCATGATACCAAGGTCAGTTATTTCAAACTCTTTCATCATAGTTGCCTTTTAAAAGAATTTACGGAAAATTTCTCCCATGGAAATTAAATCATCTACATAAAGACACACAATCGACATTTTACCTTTTTCATCCATTTATATATGCAAAGTAGGTTCGTTGTTGCACTTACCGAATCTATTTTTAATTAAATAAGAATCAATGCGATTGTACCATGCTCTAGGAGCTTGCTTGAGTCCGTAGAGTGTCTTTTTAGCTTGTATACCTTTTCTTCATGACCTGAAATTTCATATCCTTCTGGCTGTTGTACATAAACCTCTTCTTCAAGATAACCATTTAAAAATCTGATTTTACATCCATTTTAAAAACACACCACTTGTTTTGAGTTACAATGGCCAAAACAATTCTTACCGTATTTAAATGCACTACATGAGAAAACATTTCATTGTAGTCAATACCAGGCTGATGATTGAAACCTCTAGCAACCAATATTTCCTTATGCTTTAGCACTTTACTATCCATGCCATGCTTAGTTTTGTAAATCCATTTTACACTTACAACATCCTTTCCTTAAGGATGATCCACCAACTCCCAAGTGTTATTTTTCTCAATAGCTCCAATCTCTTAATCCATGGTTTATGCCTATGCTTCTTCATCTTTTATTGCTTCATCAAAAGACATCAAATCAAAAAAATCTGAAAATAAAGAAAATACAGAGAAAGAATTTGTTGTATCAACATTAAAATCATATTCATAAATATCTCTTAAAATCCTTGTTTTTCGCTGCAATAAACTTGCCAATGTAGGATCCGATGAATTGTTGCTATCGACTGAGTTTGGTGGACTAATTTCTAAAGGTGTCATGGCTGGTATTCTTGGTGAACTCTACTTCCCAAGTGTAAAATTCTGATTTTTCAAAGATCTCCTTGTTATAGTGGAGGTGCAGGTTGTGCTACAACTTGTGGTGCATGTTCGAGAGTGGAAGGAGATATTGCTTGAGGTACCTTGTTGTTCTAACACTTCATCACCCATATCATCTTCCTCGAATCGGTTGTTGTTATACTTATTATTATTTCCACACTTTCATCGCATGCTTCATTCTCAATTGTAGACACCTAAAATGCCTACATGACTAATTAGCATTAATCATGTCCCACATTTTAGCTTCATCATCATTTATCCGTAACTTGACCATTTTAATCTATTTTAATCCATTTACCTATATTATTCATTATATCCCATCATCATCCATATAATAATTAATTGCAATAGCAATTATTATTATTTAATCTATTTTATCATATTTACCCTTTTATCGCTTTATCACCATTTATCATTTATCCCAAATCCTTTTAAATTATTATTATATATTCTCCCATCCTTAATCCCTTTTATTCTATCACATTATCTTATTTTAATCCTTCATTAGAATTTATAGGAATTCAATATTCCTATGTCTCACCTACCACCTACCCTACACATCCCTACACCTAGCCTTTCCATCAAATCACATCCCTAATCATCATTTATCAACCTAATCTAATCCTAATCATGTGCACATCCTCACCTCTAAATCTAGAGGCTTCTAAATCTAGAAGCTTCTCTATTTCTCCCTCTCATTTTCAAATATTCAAATGCATCTACACTATTCCATTGAATTTTTAATTCAATGGAAATCCCTCACAAAATCTAGAATTTTCCATTCTAGAATCCTCCAATCCTCTCATGCAATTCTAACCATTGGATTTAATCCAACATGGATTGATCCTCACCCTCCATTTTTCCAATCCTCAACTATAAATCAAGCAATCATCCTCCATGAGAGCACATATTCTAAATTCATATCAAATTGTTGCTATTTTATCCACTCATTCATCCATCCAATCTATCTACAATCTATCATCCTTCATCAATAATCAAGCGTTCATCAAGTAATCAAGGGGAGGTGCTTCCTAAATCTGTCCACACAAATCTGAAGCAACAACCAAGCAATCTTCATCATCTAACAAGTAATCCAAGAGCACATTCAATCAACAAAGGAGGATAATTCCACTTGTAGGTAAGTACAGTATATTGCTTTCTCCCTTTCTATATTTCTCTATCGGAGGTAGTTGATTAGTTGTGTTAGATCTCATTTTGAATTCATTTCATGTTTTACATGCTAACACAATTTTTAATCTAAATTTTTGGCGCCCACCATGGGGCTGACCCCCTAAATTTTGATTGAAACTAGTAGCATTTAGTATTAATAACAAGCTGTCAAAAATTCAGAAATTTTCGTTGTAATTTACCCCTTTAAATTTTGAATTTTGTGGCTTTTCTTTCATTAGCGCATATGTGGCCTGTTTTAGCACATATATTATAAAACAACACATTTTTCTACTTGTTTTCTAGGTTATGTGTGTGCAGGAAAAAGTTCAACGCATTTATCCTATCCCGTGGAGCACTTAGCACGAAACAATGCATATGACCTCTGTTTTGGCATATATGTCCCGAGTTGGCACATATGTGACATGTTTCAACACATTTTTTTACTTTTGCTTTGCCTACCTTCTTAGAGCCACAAATTTTGACCCTAAACTTGAAACCAATTTGTTTTTTTCACTGGAAAGGTATTGAAAAGATCTATCCAATGAAAGTGTTAATTTACAATTTCATTATATGAATTTTTCATGGTTTTCATTTTACTAAATATTTTCTTTTTAACTACACATTAAGTTATCTTTTCTTGCTCCAAACTAAAGCACTTTATGTGCAGCTTCCTACGCTTACCCAAGGATAGAAATCAATCTGAAACTACTAACTATTTTTGTCTTGTAGCTCATTTGGTCCAAGAGATTTGGGGTTATAATCAAACTACTAATCTTTGTTTTTTAGGGCCTCCTCTTGAAGACCCATTTTCCATTTTGTTTAATTACCTTTTTATCATTTAAAAATTAAAAATCTTCATATTATCTTGCATCTTTCCTTGTTAAACCCGAAGGTTGGATTTTGTGTATGCTCTCCTCTCGCATCCTTGGACGATCTTGAGAATCAACTTCCCTTTTTCATTTTTATGGGAAACATGATGTGGCTTTCATCACCACACACTTTTCATAGTCTTAGGGTTCTTGTGACCATGGGCTTAACCTCCACACATGTAGACACACCTCGTGTTTCGGCGGGGTATACAAATTCTTAGAGAGCTTTGTTGTTATTGGCTAAGCGTCTACGTGTTTTAAGCGTGACATGAAGTGAGGGGATTTCATGTCCCAATACCCAGGCCTTAGACAACATCCTTGCCACACAGATTTGGGCCTCATGTACCGAAAGGTATATAGAGGACTCCCTTAGTAACTCTTATTTATCCTAGCATATGTAGCCTTAGGCCACAATCAATCTATAATGCAGGGAAGGAACCACCGAAGATTACTCGCTAGCCGATCACACATCGACATAAAGGTGGGCCAACTCAGTGAGCACCATTTTTATGTGTGGTATTAAAAGTGGGATATAGATTGTGTTGCATACCCACTTGACTAGCTAGGTTGTGTGTTTGGATGTGTGTTTCTTGCTTACATATGATATTGACTACACCTTAATCAACCAATCAAACATTAATCAAACAATCAAATTAACCAACCATCCAAACATAATCAAACCCAATCCATCCATCTAATACCCTTTTCTAATCCATCACATCGCCCTCTAATCCCTCCATCTTAATCATATCTTACCCGCATCCTATCCATACCCAATCCTATTCCTAAATCTTATCTAAACCCCATCCTCATCATGGCTCCCATCAAAGTCAAATCCTATCAACCTTTACCTTCTGAAATTGATTAAAAATTCCTCTTGCTATCCAATCCTTACAAAACCAAATCATGACACTCACATCCTCTATCCAAGAATCTTCTAACCCATCCCAATTTGATCTCACCATCCTCACAACCATCCAAAATATTAACCAAAAAATTATTTACCTCCAATCACACCTTAGCCAAACATCTTCTCAACTATCTTCCCTCACGCCCACTTATGATAGTGAGGATCTTATTGACATCGACCAAGATGATACTCCATCTACACAACCAATCATACCCAATCCTACATCCACATCATCCAACATCCCCAACCATCCCACTTTCTCACATTACATAAATTTTTATCAACTCCAATCATCCCCATCCAACAATAAATATATCCTTTTTAAACTTTACCAAACATTAACCAACTATGATTCCTCCACCACATCCACTTCTAAAAAATCCAAATCCAAAGCCAAATCAAAATCAAAACCTAAACCACCACCTAATGACCTTCTTTTACAATTTTCTAATCTATTATCTGAACTAAATCCTTCATCACCATTATCCACCTCTAGATCCCCCATCAACCAATATAATCCCCAACTCCCTCCCATCAAAACATATCATAACGTACCTTATATATACCCAATCACTTCCAATCAAGATCAAACCAAACCACAATCCTTATCCCCTACATCACACCTTAATTCTAAATCCTCATCATCCTCATCATCCCAACCTCATCCCATGGAATTTCTCCTAGATAGTCCCAAGTCCCCTCCTCTAACATATACTTTAGCTACTAAGCCTCCATCACTTATATCCAACCATATCCAATCAAATCCTACTTCATCCAACGTGGCCCCCATGCCACCTTTATCCTCTCCATCCACATCTAATAAATCTACCAATCACCAATCCAATCCCAAACCATCTAATGTGACTCCTAAGTCACCTCAATCTCCCAAATCCAATGTGGTTTCCACACCACCCCCTCTACCTCAACATCACCTAAATCAACTCACCTCCCTCATCAACATCTATTCCATCCTTTAAATCCACACAATCTACCTCCCCAAATCCAACCAATCTAACATATCCTCTTCATCCAAATCTAACACATCCTCTTCATCCACCCCTACCTTATCCACTCCATCCCCAATCAAACCATATAATCCTACACAAACCAACCCTACACCATCCACATCTCCAAAATCAGTGAAATCCAATACTAGGCCAAAATCCATCACCAATCCAAAACCAAACCAACCTCCTAAAGCCCCTAAGGATAATCTTCCATCTAAATCCCAACCACCCAATCTGCATCCTAAATCTACATACAAATCACATAAATCCCTCCTATCTTACCCACTCCTACACATATCATACCTAACCCACCCTTAATACCAACACCATCTTTCTTACCAACCCCAATCACCTTCGCCTCCTTAGGTGAATCATTGACTACCATCTTCCATCGTCTAAAAAATTTCAACATGATTATCCATCCCCAATCAAATCATGTAATAAAACCTTCCCAAACCATCTTGGTATAGGGAACATTATTATTGTGATTTCCATCGCACCCATGGACATTCAACCAATCGTTGCATGTAATTTAGGTCTTATGTCCAAAACCTCATTAACCAAGGAATTATTATCCTTGTGCCCCTCTATCCACCGCGTTTTAATCACAATCCTATCCCTAACAATCATCCATCATCCAAATCCCACTTAACATCCAAACATCATCAACCATCCAAATCTCATCATACATCCAAACATCCCTCATCGATCAAAAATCAAAACCCTAATCATCAATCCAAACATCCTTCCTCAACAAACAACCTAAGAAAAACTACCCTCCCATATGTTTTTCTAGGCCCTTAGTGGACGAGAAAATAACAAACATCCCCCAATCTAATGGTGACCACATGGCCTCATCTTCCCCATCCACTTCATATCCTATAGCCAAAAATATGTTTTCTAACATGAAACATCGTGGTCATTTAGGCTTAGGGCTTAAACCTAACACTAACACCAACCCTCATACTACTCCATCACAAACTGATCCCACCAACTCCTTGATCCACCCATTAATCCATCTACCAATCCCTAATCTTCTAATCCCTTAAACATCCTAAACACCTAAAATTGGATTGAGCATTTAGGTTTTCCTTTGCACACAGGTGTTCTTTCCTCATTCCAATCTAATCCATTTTCATAAATACTTCATTGACTTAATTACACATGATGTAATTCATTAATACTTATTATACTTGTGTGACCTTGGTTTATCTGTACTATCAACATCCAAGAATGATTTTATCTTAGAGATCCATTCACTTAATCACACATCTTAATTAACTTGTGGTAAAGACCCTTGGGTGCATCTCTTGACACTCTATCCAATGTCATCACCACACTCATTTTCATCCCCCATCAAGCCACTTGTGATTCTTAACCCCTAGAGGTCTTAAGATAGTGGATCAAAATCTCAAATCTCAAAAACTAAAATAAAAAATATCAAATAAAATCCACCTCAAGACTCTCTTTAGGGGTGTTTCCAGAAACTCTACCGGGGCTATGGACACCTAGTTGGTAGTAGAGAAATGTTGTGACAAGAATCAAATGTATCTCCGTTGGGGCTATGGATGCTTGGGCCGGGCAAAGGTGGAGTAATGCACGATTTAACCATCCATCCACCTTCCATCAACCTATTTAACTTAATCACTCCCTATACATTGGCTAGTTTGTCTTCACATACTACCCATTAAGTCTTCACTTCAAGTGGTAATTAACTATCACTTTTGCACACACTTTGATCTCAAAGAGACATCACACTTGTATGTTTCCAAGTATGGCTTAGCCCTTGGTCACACTCTTGTTTTAGTCCTACTTTTATTTTACAACATGTGATTTTAAGCTCATCTTTTGTTCATCATCCATTACAAACCATCCATCCCTTACATCCACATCCTTTTGCATCCATCATCTATGGGCACTCGATGATCCTATTGCTTTATCCTATCCCCCTTTTCTACTTCCTTTAACCCATCATCATTATGACTGGGGGAAACTTTATAATCTATTGGGGGCACCATCCCTGAGTTTTTATTCTTCCTTACACTTGGGGACGCAACACACTAGACTATCATCCATCATCCCACCCTTTTACTTAGGATCCTATATTATCCAATCATCTTGCATCCCACCTTAACCAATCAACTAAATCATCACCTAGTCCCATATCCTACCTTATAACATCCAACAATCCTTGTCCTATCCTTCAATCTTATCTAACCAATCCTTTTATCCTTTATCCTATCCAAAATCATCCCTTTATTTCACATCCTTTATCCTTTCCCAAATCATCCCTTTATCCCACATCCTTTATCCTATCCAAAACCATCCCTTTAGCCCTAATCCCTATCCACATCTCTGTTGGGAATTATAGGAGAAAGTCACCTCCTTTCAACGCCGCCATCCCTATCACATCTTCATCCCACCACATCTAAAAAATCAGAAAAAATCAAACAATCTTAAAAATCTTAAAATCTAAAAAAATCAAACAAATCTTAAAAATCTTAAAAATTCATAAAAATCAATAACGCACATAAAATAGAAAACACTTTTGCATGAATTTATGTGTGTGTGCTTGTTCACTTGTTTTGGCTGATGATATGAGGCCTCTTTTTTTCTTTCTTTTTCTTTTGCATGATAGATGATATGAGGCGTCTTTTCTCTCTTTTTTTTTCATGGCTGATGATATGAGGCCACCTTTTATTTTATATTTCTAGAGGTCCAATGATATGAGGAACCCCTTTTTAATATTACTTTGTCTAATGATATGAGGATAGGGGCATCTAACAATTAAAACATCATGGAATTATACCATTAGTGCATCTTTCTCTATGCCACATCTTAATAAACTTGCTAATGATGATAATTGTGGGAACTTTACGATAGCACCACCCCTTTACATCATCACTTAACTTTAATCATCATTACCTTATTCAACCAACCCTTCATCAATCATCTAACATCCAATCATCAAATATTATTCATCCAATTAATATATCCAACATTTTCAATCAATCCTCTCAAATCCTCTCACCCACACATCTTCACATACAATATCCAACATCCAAATCCTTACCCTCGATTTGGAGCATCCCAAATCAAAATAATCAAAATCCAACATCCAATATATACAACATCATCAATCCAAGATCCTATCTAACTCTTACTCGCCGTGGTTAGGGCATCCAACAATCCAAAATCTCCAGATCCAACAACATCAATCATCCAAAATCATGTGATCCAATAACATCCAAACATCCAACATCCAATATCCAAACATCCAAAACGTCAACCCCTTACTTGGGGCATCCTCTAATCCAAAATCCAAAATCAATACCCTTGTTGTACATCATTGACTAGGGGCATCAAAATCCAATATCCCATAATCATTATAATCCCCTCTACCACAAATTAGGACATGATCCCCCTCTATCACAAATTATGATGTGCACTCTCTACAATGGGAGATGTTAGGAAGAGCCCCTTCCAAGTGCAATGAAGGTACTCTCCCTAGGCTATCAGCCTTTTTGATCACCGATCGACCCCCTAGGTAAGTATGCCTTCTCTATCACCATCTCCTTCCTCTTATATGATTTCTTCTCACTTCTCACTTTGCTCACACCACACATGTGGGATCAATGACAACAAATTTCTCAATTTACAAATTATGAAGGGGTTGGGGTCTAGCCTATTGAATTGAAAGAAAGCAACAAAGAATAAAGTATCGCCAAGATATATACACATTTTAAAGGCATAATATTCTAAAAGAGATTGTTTCTCCTTGAATGGTGATTCCCGTTATTTCTTCCGAGTTGTTCTTAAGGGCCGAGTCAATAAACTTTTTTCTTTTGTTGAAGGATATAGGAGAACCGCCATGTATAAAGATTAAAAATATGGAAGCTATATGACTGGAAGCCTAAAACTAACATGTATGAGGGAAATATTACTTACACTAAAAGTGTCGACTTGCAAACTATTTACATGGTTGGGATGTCAATTAGTAACAATCGGTTCCATTTTTTTATGGAGGTAACTCTGTTGATTATGTTAGATATGGCGGTCCTTAAACAACACGCTTAACCTAGTAGGTCCAACGCTCTAGACCAATCGAAATTAATTTTAAAAAAACATTAATTTATTTTGATTTCCTTATTGGTCCACAGCGTAGACCTACTGGGGTTATGTGTGATGTCTATGGTCATCGGTTAGGTATGTGCCAACAAAGTTAAATTTTGGATCCCTTTGTGGCGCGGTTTGTACCAATCATGTCGTAAAGGGGGGTCGTGGGGGCAACGACATGTTATGGAGCGCCCCTAGTAGGGTTCAAGGGAGAGCCCCAAAGCAAAAATTAAGGAGTCAATCCCTTGTTTCTACAAAGACAAATTCAACTGAATTCTATTTTTAGGAAGGAAAATCCTAATGGCATTTTTCCACTCTATTTTTAGGAGGAGGAATCCTAATTGTACTTCGTCAATTAGGTGTATATATATATTTGTGGAGATCTAAATTTTCTCATAATGAGTTCACATGTAATATGTTCATCTTGAGTTAATAAAACTTGATATCTTGCACCATGGATGTTTCCCTAAGCACTCAGCTAGGGTTTTACCACGTAAATATGGTGTTCATCTCTTACATGTTTGGTATTTTATATATTTTATTTTACTATATCCCTATAAACATTTGTTATTTTATTTTTCTATTTTCTGTGTATTCATTGTTGCATAATATGTGGTTTCCTAATAGATTATATCATGCAAAGTTATTTTATATTTCAACAATGTAGAATACATTTCACATACATCGATATCTTGTGACTTGGTCGTTTTTATGATTGAGCCATGAATGCAAAATATCTTTTATGGAGGTGACTTTGTTCTTGATATCGTGCAATTTTTTTACTTTTTCAATAATATCGAAAATATCGAGCATTGATATTTTGTGTCTTGGCCATTACTATGATGGAGCCATTAATGTAACAATCTTTTATGGAGGTGACTATGTTGCTGATATCATACATAGTATTTTTTCTATTTCATCAATGTAGAATGCATTAATATTTTGTGACTTGGACATTTACATTATGAAACCAAGTACTTTCTTGAAATGACTTGACATGGAACAACTTGGAGCTACATCGAACACTCTACATTTGGCTATTTAAGCTTTACGATTTATCTTATTCTCATTCTCTTTAGTGGCTCTTTCCATGTCTTCTTTGGTGAAATTTGTTTTATAGACTTTTTTTAAGTACCTCTAAGTATGTAATGATCTCTTAACTATTTTTTGTACAATTTTTATGCCATTCAATCATCTTCTACTTATTCGGAGGAAAATCTTTCTTATTCTTTGAAATCCTATCACTAGCTAACCTATCTTTGATTCGCATCATTCTATCTTTTGGGATATGTACTAATTCATATTATTGGTCATCCATATTTTGGAGAGCATTTGGGAATTCTAAACAAAGAAGAAACTGCATCTGATATCAATAGGCTAAGTTATCAATTCACTTTGTGTGCAGCGTTGGTTGCATCAAATCAGATTTGTGGGTATAATTTTGCATTATACATGTAACTACTTAAAAATTTATAGAGAGTAAAGATCAAATTCAGAGCAATGTGAGAAAAAATTGTATTAAAAAAACTCTCATAACAAAGTCTATTGCAAACTCTGGAAAGGTCACTTCAATTCGTTAACCGCCTCCTTCCATTACTCCCAATGTTCCCCTCTACACAATTTCAATAAGACCCACATAACCAAATTAATATAAAAAAGAATACAACTCTATCAAGGAAATATCTATGAATTCTGAAAAATGATTACTTGTTGACCCACATGATTAAACCAACATGAAAGTAAAATGCGGCGAATAAGAAAGGTTTTTATATCCTCCTAACACATATATACAAGTAATCCAAATACAACTGAATTATATAATTTAATTTCCTTGTTGAGGTGAGTATCAAAACTTTCACATACAAAGATCAAATAGTCTAAGAAGAGTAGACAAAAAAATTGAAGTACAAAATAAGTTTTCTAAACAGGCCTTGAGACATTTCAAGAAATTCCATTAGTATATTAAAAGCAATTTCCTTTGATGTGGTTCTATTTGATATGATATTTTCAAATAAGTGCACACATGAAGTAGTTTTAAAGAAAAGGACATGATGAGTTTTAAACACTTAGTTATGGTTTTAATAGTTCGGATAGCTTGGCATCTTTACCCATTCAACACATTTTTGCATTGCATGTTTTGAAATCTAAGATTTTTTTAGCTTTAATACAACATATCTTTAATAATTACAAACATGCAATTTCAAGAATGTGCTTTCACCGAATTTCCTATTGGGATATTGTTTTAAACTACATGTCAAGTACAATTTTTAGCATTAAGAGTGTGACAGGTGTCTCATTATGATCACGATAAAAGTAGATTATACAATGGCAATGTCGGTCTCAATCTCGGAACATTATGTAAAGAGAGTGGATTGTGAAGGGAAGAGGTAAGGGAGGATAACAAAAACTAAAAATGCATTCAATAACAATAAAAAACTGATAAAAAAATGCACAACAATGCAGACATAATACACAAAATGCACAACAAAAACATAAATAAAACCAACTACATATATTCTGATTTCTAAAAATAATTCGGTAGAGCTTCACCGCTCTATTCTTCTTCTTCTTCCCACTCTACTCTTTTCTCTCTTCCTCTCTTCTTACATACAAAAATGGAACACACACACCTAAAACATTCAATTCAGAAATTAATTCCAAAAAGTTGCACGTCGAGGCAGATAATCAAACATTAATTATTTTTCCATAATCAAAGAGAATTTCAAAGATCATATATGATCATTCCATTAAATGAAAATATTTTCCCTTTTTTCAAAATCTGCATCTGTCAATTTTTCCAAGCCGTGAGAGGTTGGAGTTAATTTCGGTGGTTGAGATTATATCTCGCAACACTCCGCTTAATCTCAACTTGTTGTCATCCTTCTTAGATCTATTTGTACCATCTCCATAGATGATGCTACATTTTCAAGATTTTCCATTATTCACTTCATCTTCATCATAGACACCTAAACAACTTCTTAGATATTCAAATGCATCTTTTCTCGACAGTTTGGTAAAAATATCAAAAATTGATCTTGTGATCTACAAAAATCTAGAAATATTTCCTTCTTATTAACCAACACTATTATAAAATGATATCTAGTGTCTATGTGCTTGCTTCTTTTATTACAAACATGGTTTTTAGACAATGCAATGGCTGAGTTATTATCACAATATATCTTTTTGCTTCTTCTTGCTCGTGCATACACTCAACTAGCATTCTCCTCATCCATACAACTTGACATGTTGCACCCGTCGTTGCCACATACTCCGCCTGCTGAAGAAAGATTTACAATGGGATGTTTCTTTGAAGCCGGTGATACTACCCTGTTACAAAATGAAAAGCATAAGAAGAGGTACTTTTCCTATCATCAATGTTGTCATTACAATCAATGTCCATATATCCAATGATTTTAAACTCATCCATAGCTGAATACAAAATTCCATATTTCTTTGTTCCACAAACATACTTCAGTATTATTTTTCCAGCTTACCAATGAGAGTCTTTTGGAGACTCCATGAATCTTAAAATAAGGCTCACACCATACATAATATCAAGCCTTATGGTTGCTAAGTACATGAGACTACCAACTAGTCTTTTAAACAATCTAGGATCAACAAATGAACCACTATCTTCCTTGTTCAACTTCAGCCCTATAACAACTAGTTTAGGTGTTGGCTTACAACTCAATAGGCCTTCAAGAGATTTTAGTAAATTCTATTGGTAGGTTAAAAGCAATTTCCTTTGGTATTTAACCAAATTCCATTTCCATTGATCATGTGGTACTATTTGATATGATATTTTCAAATAAACGCACACAAGTAGTATGAAAGAAAAGGAAATGATGGGTTTTAAACACTTAGTTATGGTTTTAATAGTTGGGATAGCTTAGCATCTTTACATGTTCAACACATTTTGTTGCATTGCATGTTTTGAAATCTATTATTTGTGTTTAGTTTTGATGTAACATATCTTCAATAATTGCAGAGACATGAATTTCCAAGAATGTGCTTTCACTATGTTTCCTATTGGGATATTGTTTTAAATCGCATGTCAAATACCATTTTTTAGCATTAATACTTTGTGACGATGTCTCATTATGATCACGGTAAAAGTAGATTATATAATGGCAACGCCAATCTCAATCTCGAATTATTATGTAGAGAGGGTGGATTGTGAAGGAAAGAAGTAGGGGAGGATAACAGAAAAAATCAAAATGCATTCAGCAATAATAAAACTGATAAAACAAATACACATCGATGGAGGACACAATATACAAAATTCACAAAGCAAAAATAGAAATAAAATCGATTTGCACATATATTGATTTCTAGAAAATATTCAAAGAGCTTCACTACTATGTTTTTCTTCTTCTTTCCACTCTTCTACTCATTTCTCTCTTCCTCTCTTCTTACATACAAAAATGTGGTACACACACCTAAAACATTCAATTCATAAATTAATTCCAAAGTTGGAGTTAATTTTGTAGGTTGAGATTATATCTCCAACACTCCCCCTTAATCTCAACTTGCAGTCATCCTTCTCAAAATTGTTTGTACCTCTCCATAGTTGTTGTTACCTTTTCTAGATCTTCCATTCTTCACTTCATCTTTAGCATAGACACCCAAAAACTTCTTAGATATTCAAATGCATCTTTTCCCAATGGCTTGGTAAAAATATCAGTAAATTGATCTTGTGATTTACAAAACTCTAGACATATTTCCTTGTTATTGACCACCTCTCTTATGAAATGATATCTAGTGTCTATGTGCTTGCTTCTTTTATGAAAAACATGATTTTTAGACAATGAAATGGCTGAGTTATTATCACAATAAATTTTTTTGCTTCTTCTTTTTCGTGCATGAACTCAATGGGAATTCTCCTCATCCATACGTCTTGACAGTCGCACCAATCGCTGCCACATACTCGCTTCCGATGAAAAAGAGTTATAATGGGTTTTTTTGAAATTAAATGATACTAGACATGTTCCAAAATGAAAAGCATAACCAGAGGTAATTTTCCTATCATCAATGTTGTCGGCACAATCGTTGTTCATGTATCCAATGAGCTTAAATTCGTTCACAACCGAATTTACAAAATTTTAGTTCTTTGTTCCACAAACATACCTCTATATTATTTTTCTAGCTTGATAATGAGAGTCTTTTGGAGACTCCATGAACCTCGAAATAAGGCTCACACCATTCATAATATCAGGCCTTATGGCCGTCAGTATATGAGACTACCGACTAATATTTTAAACAACCTAGGATCAACAAATGAACCACTATCTTCCTTGCTCAACTTCAGCCCTGTAATAACTGGTGTAGGCATTGGCTTACAACTCAACATATTAAATCTTTTCAATACATCACTTGCATAATTTTATTGAGAAATAAAAATACCTTCAGCTAATTGCTTAACTTCTATTCCCAAGAAGTATTTCATGAGACCAAGGTCAGTCATTTCAAACTCTTTCATAATGGTTGCCTTAAAAGAATTTATGGAAATGTCTCCCATGAAAATCAAATCATCTACATAAAGACACATAATCAACATTTTACCTTTTTCATCCATTTTTATATGCAAATTAGGTTCGTTGTTGCACCTACTTGAAGCTTTTTTAATTAAATAAGAATCAATGAGGTTGTACCATGTTCTAGGAGCTTGCTTAAGTTCATAGAGCACCTTTTTCAGCTTGTATACCTTTTCTTCATGACTTGAAATTTCATATCCTTCAGGTTGCTATACATAAACATATTCTTCAAGATAACCATTTAAAAAATATGATTTTACATGCATTTGAAAAACATACCACTTGTTTCGAGTTGCATGGCCAAAATGGTTCTTAACGTATCTAAATGTGCTACGGAGAAAACATTTCATTATAGTCAATACCAGCTGTTGATTGAAACCTATAGCAAACAATCTCGCCTTATGCTTTAGCACTTTACCATCCATGCCATGTTTATTTTTGTAAATCCATTTTACACTTATGACATCCTTTCCTTGAGGATGATCCACCAACTCCCAAGTGTTATTTTTCTCAATAGCTTTAATCTCTTCATACATGGTTTCTTTCTATGCTTCTTCATCTTTTATTGCTTCATCAAAATACATCGCATCAACAACTTTTGAAAATAAAGCAAAAATAGAGAAAGAATTTGTTTTATCAACATTAAAATCATATTCATAAATATCTCTTAAACTCCTAGTTTTTCACTACAATAAACTTGCCAATGTAGGATATGATGAACTTTTGTTATCAACTGAATTTGGTGGACTGATTTTAATAAAAATTACACAATAATAAAACACCGAATAATAATAATATAGAAACTGAAATTATTCGGGATGAATTTATATAGATGGAGAATACATTTTATAGTGTTTGATCTCCTACAAAGGTGGAGTCAAACTTCATCTTCAATCCCTCATCTATCTCTCCATGAATCTCTTGGACTTATCCCATAATATCTCACACATCCCTTTATTATCTCACACACTATATTAGCTACGTTAGTTGTTCTCACAACTCACCCAAATACTAATACTAACTATTACAATTATATTATTAATATGAGTTATATAAACTCGTTACTAATAATATTACAATTTATTAATAATTTCACAATATATTTGTAACATTCACTCCCCTATTGTTAACATTATTAATTCCCAATATACACTCCCATAATGTTGACATTATAGAAACAACAATCACACTTCCTTCTTTGTTTTTCGCCCATGCGTGCTCATGATCTAGATGGTTTTGTAGGTCAACCAACAAGCTAAAACAAATGATGGTTTTACAGGACAACCAACAACCTAAAACAAAGGATGGTTTTACAGGACAACCAACAACCCAAATATCATGTTGTTTTTTTCCTTTGTGCTTTAATATTTCCACTATGTCTTTCCTTCAGGGAATATGTAGGAACCACTACTTACTAAATACAAACTGAATAGAGGGAAAATTGAACATTGAGATCATGTTCCAATTCCCCCCCTCAAATGTGAACATTTCACTTATTCAAACATGAACTTTGAAATAGAATCACACAACTGAAACTAACTGCAAATATGAAATAAAAGAAAACACACATACACACACACACTGCCACCACACCTTCATGTGGCCCTATTGTTGGTGACTGATGAGAGGTCATTGATTGACCTCCATCCTCCATTGCCTCCTTCCTCCATGATAATGCACTCTTTACTTAATACAAAAAGTCTTCATCAATTTGCTTGATCATTTGTTTCCTCATTATCGAGTGGATAGAATTCACTTTCTTCATCTCTGTTTTTAGAAATGAAGGCTTTATCCTTAAATTTACCATCAAGTAAATCTTGTGCTCTTTTCTTACAATACATAATACCGTGTCTAGGAGCATTACAATAGTGACAAAGAAATTTTTGTAGACCTTGGGAGGTTGATTTTTATTTAAAAGAAGGCTTGAATCTTCCTTTAGCATATGATTTGTTTCTACCATACATTTTTGTTTCTTCTAGATCAATCTTTTTTGTTCTATTTTCTTCTTCTATTAGAGAAGAAATTAAATCCTCTAGACTCAGATATATTTTTCTCAAAGTAAAGACCATATTATAATAACTAGGAGGCATGTTATTAAGTAATATTGCTTTTGCATCATCATCAAGGACATCAACTTTGATTCCAGCTAATTTATTTGAAATAGAACAAAACTTATTGATAGGCTCCACCATACTTTCTCCTTCCTCCAATTTGATTCCAACCATTTTTTGCTTAGTGTCATTTGTTGCGCTATCTACTTGTGACCCAAATAGTTTGCTTAATGTCATCCAGATAAAATGTGATGTCTTTTTTAGATTTATGTGATGCAGGTAGGCATTAGATAAACCTAGGCCAATAATCGTCATTGCTTTTCGATCCTTCCTTTCCCATTTTGTTGCTTCATCTACGTCGTGTGGTTTCTTGATTTTTCCTTCCACAAACTCCCATAGATATTTGTTAATTAGAAACAATTGATTTCTAACCTGCCATATATGGAAATCTTTTCCTTCGAATTTTTCAATTCGATTCAACTTGTCCATGTCGATTTAAAGAATTGGATGTCGGTTTCAACCGAAAATGCGTCCGTGAGGCAATTTATTTTTTATTTTTATAATTTTTGGTAACTACAAAATGACCAATGCAAAGAGATTGAAAAAACACACATTTTTAACATAAACATCATCTCAATCTGAGTTACCAGCTGAAAGTTATGGCAACTACAAATTTTAAATCCAACATCTTTACGAACCGGGCTTTCCAAAAATGGATTTTTTTTCTATTTTTCGCTAAATCCAAAAATGGCGAAAAAACAAATATGAAGAGTTATAACTCACGATTTCCACAATTGGATGAAACAAAATATAGTCTTTCTTGCAAAATATAAGGATCTCCAAACGTTTGTTACATCGCCCAATCATATATGAACAAATGCAAACACAAAAAGGCACTTGGATTGCTGAAAATATGTGTCTACACACATAGTGATAGTTGCTTGATTTTTTAAAGTTGTGTATCTGCTCCACATATACAACAGAGTCTCAATGATTCCACTTTCTAGATCAATTTTATTCTATAGATCTGTCCATGTGAATTCTATCTTGTTAGTCTTCAAGATTTTTATCTGAGTACTTCAATACTTTGGCATCCAGTTCATAGTTTGAACTTGACGTGAGTAGATTATTAGATCCTTTGTGCCAATACAATGCTCGGGAGCTGCTATAGATTCACAGTTCGAGTATAACACAAAAATTCATTCTCCCATCACATCCTAAGACCAAATATTGCTTTGATGCCACTGATAAAAACTACACAATAATAAAACACCAAATAATAAAAATATAGAAACGGAAATTATTCGGGATGAATTTACATAGATGGAGAATTCATTTTATAGTGTTTAATCTCCTAAAAAGTGGAGTCAAACTTCATCTTCAATCCCTCATATCTCTCTCCATGAATCTCTCAGACTTATCCCCTAATATCTCACACACCAAAATAGCTACGTGAGTTGTTCTCATAACTCACCCAAATACTAATACTAATTATTACAACTATATTATTAAAATGAGTTATATAAACTCATTATTAATAATATTACAATTTATTAATAATGTCACAATATATTTGTAATATATTTCTAAAGGTGTCATGGCTAGTGTTCTTGGTGGACTCTCTTGCTCGTCAGTGTAAAATTCTGATTTTTCAAAGATATCCTTGTTGTAGATGGAGGCGTAGCTTGTGCTACAACTTGTGGTGCATGTTCGAGAATGGAAGTACGTATTGCTTGAGGTACCTTGTTGTTCTAACACTTCATCACCCATATGATCATGTGAATCGACAGCTATTATACTTATTCTTTTTTCTACACTTTCATCCCATACTTTATTCTCAACAAATTGTACATCTCTACTTATTATAACTTTTATAGTACTTGGATTAAACAACTTGTAAGTCTTTTTATCTTTTGAATACCCAAAAAGATACACTTCTCACCTCTATTATCCAACTTCCTTCTCATCTCTTTAGGAACATGAGCATATGCCACACATCCAAATACTTTGAAGTGTGCAACACTATGCTTTCTATTGCTCCAAGCTTCTTGAGGAATCATATTCCTTACACTTTTAGTTGGACATCTATTTGAAATATAAACAGTAGTTGCTACTGCTTCAGCCCAATATTCATTTGGTAAATTCTTTGACTTCAACATACTCCTTGTCATTTCCATGATGGTTCTATTTTTCCTTTCAGCCACATCGTTTTGTTGAGGCGTGTAGCAGGTTGTAAACTGATTTTGAATACTATGTTGTCTGTAAAAACTCATAAAAGCATTAGAAATATACCCACCACCACTATCAATTCTTAATACCTTAATGTAGTAACCACTTTTCTTCTCCACAAGATCCTTGAACTACTGAAAGACTCCAAAACATCAAATTTATGTCTCAAAAAATAAACCAAAGTCTTCCTTGTATAATCATAAATGAATGCCATAAAATATGAACAACCTCCAAGAATTTGTTTGCATGGGTCCAAATAAATGTCAATATACTATCTCAAGAGGTGCACTGTTCTTACTAATTTTCCAACTGGGAAAGAATCTTTGTGTTTCTTCCCAAAATACACCCTTCACAGACTCTTTCTGGTTTTTGAATCAATGGAAAACCTTTTACCATATTCTTCCTATGTAATAAATTAAAACCTCTAAAGTTTAAATGTCCAAACCTGAGATGCCAAAGCCATGATTCATCTTTCATAAATGATTGAAAATTTGATGTATTCCTTGAGTGTGGGATTAAATCAGTATTAGCACATGACTCGCTTGCATTAGCGAAGACATGATTTATATTGGTGCAGGAGGAGTTGACAAAGGACTCATTTAGCTTAGTGCGGGACTCACTTGCTAGAGCACGAACTTGTAGGAATGATTTGGCTTAGTGTAGGGATTTCTTTCTTGAGCGCAAGACTCACTTGCTTGAGTGCGAGACTCAACAAAATACTAATTTGGCTTACCACAGTACTTGGCTACGAACTAAGCTGTTGTTTTGGCTGCAAGTAGATCTGATTTTCTCTTTTTTCTTGGTTGTAATTTCAAGGGAAACATTCTTTTTTTGCTTGTCTTCAATTTTACAATTAACCTGAATGCTAAAATTTTTTCCACAATCACACACTCATTATCTTCAATATAAAATATGTATCCTTTCTATACCAACTACCTAATACTCATTAAATTATTTATCAAACCAACAACATAAAAAACATCATTAATGACCTTTTTCTCCCCCTTTTTGTTAGAATGTCAACAATCCCTTTTCCCGTTACATTCACTTGATTATTGTTCCCAAGTGTAACATTACTCTTTAATGACTCATCCAAACTAGAAAATAACTCTAAATTTCTAGACATGTGATTTTTGCAACTTGAATCTAAATACCAAACATCATGTCAAATTTCTTGAACCATATTAGATTCAATAGATGATTTTGTGGAAATCACTTGATGGAACGTTTTGCATGCAATAAACATAGAAGTTTATGTAGAACTTTCAGGCTAATACTGATTTTGTTTTCCTTGACCATATTGTTTCTTCTTACATTCAAAAGATTAGTGTGCATCCTTTTTGCAATAATGACATTGAACATGTGACTTGTTTGTTTATGATGGTTGAATGATTATGACCATGTCACTAATCATGGTTTTTCCTCTTCCATCTTGGTTTGCGGGACTACTACCGCATCCTCTAAATATATTTCCACCTCTTCCTCTAGGATTGAATGTACCTCCTCTTCATCTACCATGGATTATAGAAGTCGACAATGCATTTTCTGTGGTTGTATGTGATGTATTCAGCCTCTACTCATGGTTTATCAAGGAGGCATGCAACTCATCTATTAACATCTCGACTTAGATCCTTAGTTTCCTCCAGTAACAAGGAATGGACCAAATTTAACGGTATAACTCTAAGGATTTTTTCAACTATCCTTTGATCTTCTATGGTTTCCCCGTGTGATTTTATTTGATTTACAATCCCAACAACATGTGTAAAAAGGATTCTATACAATTTGAATCTTTCATATTTAGATTCTCAAAATCTTTTCTAAGCAACTGGAGTTTTGCAACTTTAACTTTATCCTTACCTTAATATGCCACTTGGAGATTTTCCCATGCATCATTTGCTTGGTTGGCTGCTAAAACTCTAGGAAGAATGCTCTCATGCATAGCTTGATGAATGTAAAAGAGGGATTTTCCATCCTTCTTCCTTTGTTCTTTCAAAAGATTTTTTTCTTCCTGTGTGAGTATGTTGAATGTTGTTGCATTCGTGGGTTCTGCATTCCAATTTTTAACAATATCCCAAACATTCAGGATCTAAAAAGAGCTTTCATATTCAAAGACCAATATTCATAATTTTTGCCAAGAAACCGTGGAGTCGTAGAATAAACAAACGTGCTCTAGATGTGGATGCCATTAATGATTTATCAATAAACTCTGCAAAGATCTGGAAGCAAAATAACTTAATATTGATGGCTAAAACCTTCTTCTCTGATACCAAAAGAAGGGAAAAGGAAGTGGAAGATAAAAAAATTCAAAATGCATTCAACAACAATAAAATTGATAAAAAAATGCAAAGCAATGGAGGACACAATACAAAAATGCACAAAAAAAATAGAAATAAAATCCACTACACATATATTCAGATTTTTGGAAAATACTCAACGTAGCTTCCGTGCTCTTTTTTCTTCTTCTTCCCACTCTACTCTTTTCTCTCTTCCTCTCTTCTTACATACAAAACATGCATCACACACACCTAAAACATTCAATTTAGAAATTAATTCCAATTTGTTGCACGCGAGGTAGATAAAAACATTAATTATTTTTCCAAAGATCAAAGAGATTGTCAAAGATTAAATATGATCATTCCATTAAATGAAAATATTTTCCCTTTTTCCAAAATTTGCATATGTCAGAAGTTTTGCAGATGTCAGAGGTTGGAGTTAATTTAGGTTAGAGTTAATTTCAGTGGTTGAGATTATATCTCCAACAAATATAAGGAGGCAATGCACTACATACTCTGTCAACTCGTCTACATATTTCCAACTATTGCAGACCTGCATTTGCAAGAATGTGCATTTCCTACTGGGAATTTTTTTCAAAATGTACATCAAGTATCGTAAAATGTTTGGAATGATAGAATGATACCTTGTGTCATGTAATATCATAATTGCAACTTATAGAAGACATGAGTATTATCATTAGGAATAGACACCAAATGCAACAATCAGGTGTCAATCCATGTCACTTCACCTTTACCGATTACTCCCAGTGTATTTCGAAAATGTCTCTTAGGAAATCGGTAGCTTTTGATTATTATTTTAGTCTTTAGATGATACCAATCTTGTTCATCTATCGCTGATGTAGGCTAAAAATAGAATGGTTGTATTAGCCTATGAGGAAAATATAGATATATGATTATGTATATGTCTGAAATTTAAATGAGCTAAGCATCCTTATAAAATTTTGGTTTTAGCATTCGATGAAAAACACGTAAGTCCCATTGGAATTTTCCTTCGACGATAAAGAAATTCATTAATATGCAACTTAGTGTGTTGTGTTCCTATTTTCTATAGTAAAATAAACTCAATGTTGTCATGAGATGTATTCACATCCATATTTTCAGACTTTAAGTTGACAAGTTCTGTTGATTATAGGCTGATTTTATGAGTCTGAATGCATTTTTGGTCTACATAATACAAACTTGTTTGGAGATTTAGACTAGACACAAATCGTGGAAACTGATATACCATGAAGCAAGAGAGACTCTTTTCTTGATCGAAATGCCCCAACCGGATGAGTCAATTATGGCCATTTACCGGAGGAGTATTCGTTCATGGTTTCCATTTTGTATATTTTTTTCTAGATTATACTTTTATATGTTTAAATATTGCAATTATGCACAATCGTATTTTGGTATTTTGTCATACTTCCATTTTTTAGAACATTGAACTCTTGTTTAAGAGTAGGAATACCATTTAAACAACCGTAGTATCAACAGGATTTTACATACATATTTATATAGATTTTAGTTTTGTATACTTAACATGCAAATTCGTTATATCCAAGATCGTGCACATTTTTTCTATTTCATGCTATAATTATTACCCAATATGATTTCAAAGTTAAATTTTGTTATCCTTTCGATTCTAACTTTAAACCATAGTTACTAAATATGGTGTATGTGGTGAGATTTTAAATTTTTTTCATTTTTTCCCATCCACCATACCAAACAACCTATATTTCAAGTTTTAATAATTTTAAATATAGAAAAAACAAAAGTCTAAATTTTATGTCTCTAGTTATGTTTTGGTAGGTGAAAACAGGGAAATGTGACTCGGTCATTAATGCACACATCCAATCAACTCAACCACCTAGATTTGATCAGATTTTTCATCTTTCCTTCTTACACAAGTTAAGATGACATGGGGAGGTGGATCTGACAGTGACTGGAGGAACATTTCCGGGTATTTATTACGGGTTGTTGGTAGTTGAAATTGGAAATATGAGTTTCCCTCTCTTTTCCTTCCTCTTCTCTCCATCTTCTTCTATATATTATTAAATGATGCTCATTTGTAAAGGTTAGACCCTCTTGGTTTGCAAGGGCATCAATTAGAATGTTATTCCTTTGCATTTTTGAGTTGCAGGACCTCGGATCTAGCTCGCATGCATGTGGATACTTACTTCTTTCCACCATTGTAATCAACTGTGCATCTCCCAGAGTAATAAAAGTATTTATTTGTGTCTATTCTCTTCCCTAACTTGTGTTTTATTGCATCTTTTTGCCTTTCCTTTGCTTTATTGGTTTGTTATGCATTATTTACATCCCTTATAGGTTCCTTTTATGTTGTGTTCCATGAAAGTGAGTGTGTGAATGTTGTTTCAAACTGTGGCACGCATGTAGACCCTCCCTATGCACATTTTCCTTCATTTTCACTCATCTGAGAGTGTTCATCCCCCTCTTTTAGTGTTATCACCTCCCCTTACCCTAGGTTTTAATTTCATGCATCTCCTTCTCATCTTGGTCTGTTTGAATTATAGAGTAGTGCTATGTAGCTACATCTCCCTTCCTAAGAGTAGTTTTAGCGAGTAGAATAAGTAGAGGAAATTGACCTTCCCCAGAGGTTTGTCTCAAGCACAAGGTCCCACAACTTGGAGACAGTCTCATGTTACCTCAAAGCCCCAAATCATCCTAATTTCGGACGACTGCAATTTCGAGCTCCAGCAGCTTTGGCACGCCCTATAGGAAAAGCATTGAAAGCTCACAATTCATCATTGCTAAGTTTTGGTGTGTGACTTAGTGATTTCTAGCCTTTGGATGCTTGCTTCAACACATCGGGTGACTCCCAACTACTTATCTATTGGTTTCATTTGTCTGCATGTGTCATTTGTCATCAAAGGAAAGTAAACACGAGAGGCACACAAGGACGTGCACAATGCATTTGCAACATGAATGCAAAGCAACAATTACAGTTGTGTGTGCACATGAATACGCGTAACATAGGTAAAGCTAACACATGCAAAGTTGTGTAGTAGTTAGCACAAGATGCGGGCATGCGTGCATGAGAAAAAAATTCAATGCCTCACCAAGTTTTATGTGTTCTTAGTGAGATTCGGCCTTTAGAGGTAATTTTAAGCACGTCTGGAGACTTCACCGATCTAAACAACTTATTATATCATTTGTAGACCTTAACCTTCTTCCTCTCATCCATTTCCTCCTTTATTTTTATCCTTTCATTCATCTTCATGTTTTTAATTCATCCATGGCTCTTCATGGAGCTCTTTCATTCTCTCATTTCAGTTCCTCTCCCCTCTCCATTTGTAGCAGTGGGATGATATTCCCAAAACAACCCTGATCAATTTGCTTATCTTTCATGGAAATGGAGATCAATCTCTTGTTGATCACATCCAAGACATAGCCAACTACTGCACCATTTACAATGTCATTGAAGAAAATATTTCCCTCAAACTTCCTATCTTATCAATCGAGAGGAAAAACAAAATATTGGTTTGGTAGTTTGGATCCTCAATTCATTTCCACTTGGGATCAGTTGGGAGAATAATTCTATAATCGGTTCAAGGAAAATGTAGATTTCATTATCCTCATGGAGCATCTCAAAGACAATACAACGGGCTTCAACAAAATATATCTCAGACTTCAACATCGGGTCTACAAGAACTTGGCACATGATTCCTCGAGAATTAATACCCTCACAAGGTATGGCATTCTTGTATTATCTAAGGTCCTTGGATGTTGATTCGGTTGTGTTGATCCAAGCTCTTGGAAGAAACACTCTTCCTTATGCATTTGATATTGCTATAATAGCTGAGAAGAGTCTCATTCACGCTGGTCAAAGGAAACCTTTCCTGTCAGCGCACGCTCTCATTTCTCCCATCCCTCCCTCTCTTTTCTAAGCTTCTTTGTCTAACTATAGAGGACTCCCTTCTAGACCCAAATGTAGCCAACTCGAGGAATTATCAAGAAACGTTAAGGTAACATAACTAGTTTAAAGAGGAAAATCTCGGGGGCCTTGTAACCCCATAAAACAAAAAAATGCATATGACCTTACAAAATTGAAGGAAATTCATACAATCATTCCATGTACATCATATGAATTAGATTGATCCTAAAACCAATTTACTTTATTAATGGGTAATGAATATAAGAAGACCTACGTTTTTTTTCTTCATTATTTCATTGCTCTATGACATTCTAGAATTCAAAAACCGTAAAACAAGAAGAAAAATGTGTCACATGAAAATATTCCACATTTCCCAAATTAGTCATTGGTAGACTACAACATCAAGTATCATAGTGGACCGACCATGCTTTGTGTATATAAATGCAATAAAATAAACTAAAAAGACGAATACATTATGAGGCGATTCAACACACAACTTGAACACAAGAAAGAAAAAAGTCGGTCGTGGCGGGGCGGAGCAGTGCATAATATTTCGTAATGTTGGCTATGTGCGGGAGCAGGCGAGTCTCATTAGATGACAGAAATAGGCAACCCTTCAGCGGAATATTGGGGAAAACCCTATCACAATTCCTTTATCCCCGCTAAACAAAGCGAACGACAACATTTTATATATTTTATTTTGCCCTATCTTTGTTAACTATTATTTTGTTTTTCTACTTTTTGTTTATTCATTGTTGCCTAATATGTGGTTTCATTAAAGATTATATCATGCAAAGTTATTTTATGTTTCAACAATGTAGAATGCATTTTGCATGCATTTATATTTTGTGACTTGGTCGCTTTTATGATCGAGCTATGAATGCAATAGATCTTTTATGGAGGTGACTCTATTCTTGGTATCATGCAAAGTGTTTTACTTTTTCAATAATAGCGAAAATATCATGCATTGATATTTTATGTCTTGGCCATTAATATGATGGAGCCATGAATGTAACAATCTTTTATGGAGGTAACTTTCTTGCTTGATATCATGCATAGTTTGTTTTATGTTTCATCAATGTAGAATGCTTTTTGTATGCATTAATATTTTGTGACTTGGCCATTTACATTATGAAACCATACAATTTCTTGAAATGACTTGACATGCAACAACTTGGATTTACATCGAACGCTCTGCATTTAGTTATTTAAGCTTTAAGATTTATCTTATTCTCATTCTCTTTAGTGGCTCTTTCCATGTCTTCTTTGGTGAAATTTTTTTATAGACTTTTTTGGAAGTGCCTCTAAGTATGTCATGATCTCTTAACTACTTTTATACAATTTTTATGCCATTCAATCATCTTCTACTTCTTCACAGGGAAAAACTTTCTTATTCTTTGAAATCCTATCTCCAACTAACCTATCTCTAATTTGCATCATTTTGTCTTTTGGGATATGTATTAATTCGTATTATTGGCCACCCGATTTTGGTGAGCATTTGGGAATTCTAAACAAAGAAGAAATTACATCTAATATCAATAGGTTAAGTCATCGGTTCACTTTGCGTACGGGGTTGGTTGCATCAAATCATATTTGTGGGTATAATTTTGCATTATACATGTAACTACTAAAAAAGTTATAGAGAGTAAAGATCAAATTCAGAGCAATGTGAACAACAATTTTCTTAAAACAACTCCCATAACAAAGTCTATTGCAAACTCTACAAGGTCACTACAAGTCTTTAACCACCTCCTTCCATTATTCTCGGTGTTCCCCTCTACAAAATTTCAATTAGAACCACATAACCAAATTAATATAAAAAAGAATACAACACTATCATGGAAATATCTATGCATTTTGAAAAATGATTACCGTTGACCCACATGATTAAACCAACATAAAAGTAAAATGGGGCAAGAATAAGAAAGGTTTTTATATCCTCCTAACACATATATACAAGTCCTCCAAATACAACTGAATTATATAATTTAATTTCCTAGTTGAGGTGAGTATCAACACTCTCACATACAAAGATCAAATAGTCTAAGAAGAGTAGACAAAAAAATTGAAGTACAAAATAAGTTTTCTAAACAAGTCTTGAGACATTTCAGTAAATTCCATTGGTATATTAAAAGCAATTTCCTTTGATGTGGTTCTATTTGATATGATATTTTCAAATAAGCGCACGCAAGAAGTAGTATTAAAGCAAAGAACATGATGAGATGTAAACACTTAGTTATGGTTTTAATAGCTGGGATAGCATGGCATCTTTACATGTTCAACAAATTTTGTTGCATTACATGTTTTGAAATCTAAGATTTGTGTTTAGCTTTGATACAACATATCTTCAATAATTACGAGACATGTATTTTCAAGAATGCACTTTCACCGAATTTCCTATTGGGATATTGTTTTAAATTGCATGTCAAGTACCATTTTTTAGCATTAAGACTGTGACAATGTCTTGTTATGATCACGATAAAAGTAGATTATACAAGGGAAATGGAAATCTCAATCTTGCAACATTGTGTAAAGAGAGTGGATTGTGAAGGGAAGATGCAGGGGAGGATAACAAAAACTCAAAATGCATTCAATAACAATAAAATTGATAAAAAAATGCATAGCAATGGAGGACACAATACAAAAAATGCACAAGAAAAACATAAATAAAACCAGCTACAAATATATTCCGATTTCTAAAATAATTCAAAGAGAGCTTGCTGCTTTATGTTTTTCTTCTTTTTCCCACTCTACTCTTTTATCTCTTCCTCTCTTCTTACATACAAAAATGCAGCACATACACCTAAAACATTCAATTTAGAAATTAATTCCAAATCATTTGCATGTCGAGGCAGGATACAAACATTAACTCTTTTTCCAAAATCAAAGATGTCAAAGATCAAATATGATCATTCCATTAAATGAAAATATTTTCCCTTTTTCCAAAATCTACATCTGTCGCCGAAGTTTTCCAGTTTTAAAGGTTGGAATAACTTTCGGTGGTTGAGATTATATCTCTAACACCCCTTAATTCAACTCATTGTCATCCTTCTCAAAACTGCAAGCTATACCATCTCCATAGATGTTGCTACCATTTCCAAATCTTCCATTATTTACTCCATCTTCATCATAGACACCTTAACAACTTCTTAGATATTCAAATGCATCTTTTCCCAACGGTTTGGTAAAAATATCAATAAATTGATCTTGTGATCTACAAAACTCTCGAAATATTTCCTTGTTATTAACCAACTCTCTTATAAAATGATATTTAGTGTCTATGTGCTTGCTTCTTTTATAAAAAACATGGGTTTTAAACAATGGAATGACTAAGTTATTATCACAATATATCTTTGTTGCTTCTTTTTTTGTGCATCAACTTAACTAACATTCTCCTCATCCATATGTCTTGACATGTCACACCCATCGCTACCACACACTTCGCCTCAATGAAGAAATATTTGAAATGAGACATTTCTTTGAAGCCCATGATACTACCCTTGTTCCAAAATGAAAAGCATAAGCAAAGGTACTTTTCATATCATCAACATTGTTAGCACAATCAATGTCCATGTATCCAATGAGCTTAAACTCGTCCCATAGCTGAATACAAAATTTCATAGTTCTTTGTTCCACAAACATACCTCGAGATTCTTTTTCCAGACTTACCAATGAGAGTCTTTTGGAGACTCCATGAACCTCAAAATATTCACACCATACATAATATTAGGCCTTGTGGTCGTTAAGTACAAAATACTACCAACTATTATTTTAAACAATCTAGGATCAACAAATGAACCACTATCCTCCTTACTCAACTTCAGCCCTATAACAACTGGTTTAGGCACTAGCTTACAACTCAACATGCCTTCGAGAGATTTCAGTAAATTCCATTGGTAGGTTAAGAGAAATTTCCTTTTGTATTTAACCAAATTCCATTTCCATTGATGATGTGGTTCTATTTGATATGAAATTTTCAAATAAGTGCATGCAATAAGTAGTATGAAAGCAAAGGACATGATGAGTTTTAAACACTTAGTTATGGTTTTAATAGTTGGGATAGCTTGGCATCTTTACATGTTTAACACATTTTGTTGCATTGCATGTTTTGAAATCTAAGATTTTTGTTTAGTTTTGATACAACATATCTTCAATAATTGCAGACATGCATTTCCAAGAATGTGCTTCCACTACGTTTCTTATTGGGATATTGTTTTAGCATTAAGATGGTGAGAATATCTCGTTATGATCACGGTAAAAGTAGATTATACAATGGCAATTCCAATCTCAATCTTAGAACATTATGTAGAGAGGGTGGATTGTGAAGGGAAGAAGTAGGGGAGGATAACTAAAAACTCAAAATGCATTCAACAACAATAAAACTGATAAAACAAATACACAAAGAATGGAGGACACAATATACAAAATTCACAACAAAAATAGAAATAAAATTAGTTGCACATATATTTAGATTTCTGGAAAATATTCAACAGAGCTTCACTGATCTATTTTTCTTCTTCTTCCCACTCTACTCTTTTCTCTCTTCCTCTCTTCTTACATACAAAAATGCAAAGCACACACCTAAAACATTCAATTCAAAATTAATAACAAATCAAGTTGCACGTCGAGGTAGATAAAAACTTTAATTCTTTTTCCAAAATCAAAGAGAATGTCGAGATCAAATCTGATCATTCTATTAAATGAAAATATTTTCCTTTTTAGAGAATCTGCATCTTTAAGAATTTTTTCAGCTATTAGAGGTTGTAGATAATTTTGGTGGTTGATATTATATCTCCAACACTCCCCCTTAATCTCAACTCGCAGTCATCATTCTCAAAATTGTTTCTGTACCTTCTCCATAATGGTTGCTACCATTTCCGATTTTCCATTATTCATTTCATCTTCAACATAGACACCCAAACAACTTCTTAGATATTCAAATGCATATTTTCCCAATGGTTTAATAAAAATATCAACAAATTGATCTTGTGATCTAAAAAAATCTAGAAATATTTCCTTGTTACTAACCAACTCTCTTATAATATGATATCTAGTGTCTATGTGCTTGCTTCTTTTATGAAAAACATGATTTTTAGACAATGTAATGGCTAAGTTATTATCACAATAAATCTTTGTTGCTTCTTCTCATTTGCGCATCAACTCGGTGGGCATTCTCCTCATCCATACATCTTGACATGCCACACCCATCGCTACCACATACTCCGGTTTTGATGAAAAAGAGTTACAATGAGTTGTTTCTTTCAATTGCATGAATCACGCCCTATTCTAAAATGAAAAGCATAACTAGAGGTACTTTTCCTATCATCAACGTTTTAAGCACAATTATTTTTGTGTATCCAATGAGCTTGAATTAGTCCATAAGTGAATAAAAAATTCATAGCTCTTTGTTCCACAAACATACCTCTCTATATTATTTTTCTAGCTTATGAATGAGTCTTTTGGAGACTCCATAAAACTCAAAATAAGGCTCACACCATTCATAATATCAGGCCTTGTGGCCGTCAAGTATATGAGACTACCAACTAGTCTTTTAAATAATCTAGGATCAACAAATGAACCACTATCTGCCTTGCTCAACTTCAGCCTGTAGAATAACCGGTGTAAGTGTTGGATTACAACTCAACATATTAAATATTTTCAATACATCACTTGCATAATTTGATTGAGAAATAAAAATACCTTCAACTGATTGCTTAACTTCTATTCCCAAGAAGTATTTCATGAGACCAAGGTCAGTCATTTCAAACTCTTTCATCATGGTTGCCTTAAAATAATTTATGGAAATGTCTCCCATGAAAATTAAATCATCTACATAAAGACACACAATCAACATTTTACCTTTTTCATCCATTTATATATGCAAATTAGGTTCATTGTTGCACCTACTGAAGCCATTTTTAATTAAATAAGAATCAATGCGGTTGTACCATGCTCTAGGAGCATGCTTAAGTCTCGTAGAGCATCGTTTTCAGTTTGTATACCTTTTCTTTATGACCTGAAATTTCATATCCTTCTGATGTTGCACATAAACCTCTTCTTCAAGATAACCATTTAAAAAATATGATTTTATATCCATTTTAAAAATATACTACTTGTTTTGAGCTACAATGGCCAAAACGATTCTTACCATATCTAAACGCACTACACAGAGCAAATGTTTCATCAGAGTCAATACTAGGTCGATGAGTGAAACCTCTAGCAACCAATCTTTCCTTATGCTTTAGCACTTTACTATCCACGCCATGTTTAGTTTTGTAAATCTATTTTACACTTACAACATCCTTTCCTTAAGGATAATCCACCAACTCCCAAGTTTTGTTTTTCTCAATAGCTCCAATCTCTTCATCCATGGTTTCTACCTATGTTTCTTCATATTTATTGCTTCATCAAAAGACATCGAATCAAAAACTTATGAATATAAAAAAACACTTAGAAATAATTTGTTGTATCAAAATTAAAATCATATTCATAAATATCTCTTAAACTCCTTGTTTTTCATTGTAATAAACTTGCCAATGTAGGATATGATGAACTGTTGCTATCAACTAATTTTGGTGGACTAATTTTTAAAGGTGTCATGTTTGGTATTCTTGGTGAACTCTACTGCCTAGGTGTAAAATTCTTATTTTTCAAATATCTCCTTGTTGTAGATGGAGGTGTAGCTTGTGCTACAACTTGTGGTGCATGTTCGAGAGTGGAAGGAGGTATTACTTGAGGAATACCTTGTTGTTCTAACACTTCATCACCCATATCATCATGTGAATCGGTTGTTGTTATACTTTTATTATTTCTACACTTTCATTCCATGCTCCATTCTCAATTGTAGACACCTAAAATGTCTGCATGACTAATTAGCATTAATGATGTCCCGCATTTTAGCTTCATCATCATAATAATTACACACGTAACTATTATTCACACACATACATATGTGAAGCACTATAATATTCCTAACAACCAGTCCATTTTAATCTATTTTAATCCTTTTTAATCCATTTACCTATATTATTCATTATATCACATCATCATCCATATAATAATTAATCACAATATTAATTATTATTATTAAATCTATTTTATCATATTTACCCCTTTATTGTTTTATCACCATTTATCATTTATCCCAAATCCTTGTAAATCATTATTATATCTTATCCCATCCTTAATCCCTTTTATTCTATCACATTATCTTAGTTTAATCCTTCATTAAAATTTATAAGAATTTGATATTCCTATGTCTCACCTACCACCTACCCATTACATCCCTACACCTAGCCTTTCCATCAAATCACATCCCTAATCGTCATTTATCAACCTAATCTAACCCTCATCATGTGCACATCCTCACTTCTAAATCTACTGAATTCTAAATATAGAAGCTTATCCATTTCTCCCTCACATTTTCAAATATTCAAATGCATCCACACTATTCCATTGAATTTTTAATTCAATGGAAATCCTCTTGCAAAATCTAGAAATTTTCATTCTAGAATCCTCCAATCCTCTCATGCAATTCTAACCATTGGATTCAATCCAACATGGATTGGCATGACAGGGGCTGACGACATGTTATGGAGCTCCCCCCAGTAGGGTTCAAGGACGGAACCCTGAAATAAAAATGAAGGAGTGAATCCTTTGTTTCTAGAAAGACAATTCAACCCCATTCTATTTTTAGGAAAGAAAATCCTAATGGCGTTTTTCCACTCTATTTTTAGGAGGATAAATCCTAATTGTACTTCATCAATTAGGTGTATATATATTTTTGTGGATATCTAAAGTTGCTCATAATGATTTCGCATGTAACTGTTCATCTTGAGTTAATAAAACTTGATATCTTGCACCATGAATGTTTCCTAAGCACTCATTAGGGTTTTACCATGTAAATTTGGTGTTCATCTCTTACATGTTTTGGTATTTTATATATTTTATTTTGCCCTATCTTTTCTAACTCATTATTTTGTTTTTCTACTTTCTATTTATTCATTGTTGCATAATATGTGGTTTCATTAAAGATTATATCATGCAAAGTTATTTTATGTTTCAACAATGTAGAATGCATTTCACATGCATTGATATTTTGTGACTTGGCCATTTTTATGATTGAGCCATGAATGCAATATATCCTTTATGGAGGTGACTATGTTCTTGATATCATGCAAAGTGTTTTACTTTTTCAATAATATTGAAAATATCGTGTATTGATATTTTGTGTCTTTTCCATTAATATGATGGAGCCATGAATGTAACAATCGTTTATGGAGGTGACTTTGTTGCTGATATCATACATAGTTTGTTTTTTGTTTCATCAATGTAGAATGCATTTTGTATGCATTAATATTTTGTGACTTGGCCATTTAAATTATGAAACCAATTAATTTCTTGAAATGACTTGACATGGATCAACTTAGAGCTACATCAAACGCTCTACATTTGGCTATTGAAGCTTTACGATTTATCTTATTCTCATTCTCTTTAGTGTCTCTTTCCATGTCTTCTTTGGTGAAATTTGTTTTATAGACTTTTTTTAAGTACCTCTAAGTATGTCATGATCTCTTAACTATTTTTTTGTACAATTTTTATGCCATTCAATCATATTCTACTTCTTCAGAGGGAAAAGATTTCTTATTCTTTGAAATCCTATCACTAGCTAACCTATCTCTTATTTGCATCATTTTGTCTTTTGGGATATGTACTAATTAGTATTATTGGCCATCCATATTTTAGAGAGCATTTGGGAATTCTAAACAAAGAAGAAACTGCATCTGATATCAATAGGCTAAGTTGTCGGTTCACTTTGTGTGGGGGTTGGTCGCATCAAATTAGATTTGTGGGTATATTTTTGCATTATACATGTAACTACTAAAAATTATAGAGGGTAAAGATCAAATTCAGAGCAATGTGAGCAACAATTGTATTAAAACAACTCCCATAACAAAGCCTATTGCAAACTATTCAAAGGTCACTGCAATTCTTTAACCGCCTCCTTCCATTACTCCTAGTGTTCCCCTATACACAATTTTAATAAGACCCACATAGCCAAATTAATATTAAAAAAGGAATACAACACTATCAAGGAAATATCTATGCATTCTGAAAAATGATTACCGTTGACCCACATGATTAAACCAACATGAAAGTAAAATGCGGTCCTAACAAGAAAGTTTTTATATCCTCCTAACACATATATAAAAGTACTCCAAATACAACTGAATTATATAATTTAATTTCCTTGTTGAGGAGAGTATCAACATTCTCACATACAAAGATCAAATAGTCTAAGAAGAGTAGACAAAAAAATTGAAGCGCAAAATAACTTTTCTAAACAGTTTTCGAGACATTTCAGTAAATTCCATTAGTATATTAAAAGCAATTTCCTTTGATGTGGTTCTATTTGATATGATATTTGTAAATAAGTGCATGCAATAATTAGTTTTAAAGTAAAGGACATGATGAGATTTAAACACTTAGTTATGGTTTTAATAGTTTGGATAGCTTGGCATCTTTACATGTTCAACACATTTTGTTGCATTGCATGTTTTGAAATCTAAGATTTGTGTTTAGCTTTGATACAACATAGCTTCAATAATTACATACATGTATTTTCAAGAATGCGCTTTCACTTTGAATTTCCTATTGGGATATTGTTTTAAATTGCATGTCAAGTACCATTTTTAGCATTAAGACTATGACGATGTCTTGTTATGATCACGATAAAAGTAGATTATACAATGGAAATGTAAATCTCAATCTCAAAACATTATGTAAAGAGAGTGGATTGTGAAGGGAAGAGGCGAGGGAGGATAACAAAAAACTCAAAATGCATTCAATAATAATAAAACTGATAAAACAAATGCACAACAATGGAGGACACAATACACAAAATGCACAAAAAAAACATAAATAAAACCATCTGCAAATATATTCGATTTCTAAGAATAATTCAAAGAAAGCTTCGCTGCTGCTGTTTTTCTTCTTCTTCCCACTATACTCTTTTCTCTCTTCCTCTCTTCTTACATACAAAAATGTAGCACACGCACCTAAAACATTCAATTCAGAAATTAATTCCAAACTATTGCATGTCGAGGTAGATACAATCAGTAATTCTTTTCTAGAATCAAAGAGAATGTCAAAGATCAAATATGATCATTCCATTAAATTAAAATCTTTTCCCTTTTTCCAAAATTTGCATCTATCGGAAGATTTCCAGGTTGTTAGAGGTTGGAGTTACTTTCGGTGGTTGAGATTATATCTCTAACACCCCTTAATCTCAATTCATTTTCATCCTTCTTAGAACTGCCTATACCATCTCCATAGATGTTGCTACCTTTTCCAAATCTTCTTATTGGGATATTGTTTTAAACTGCATGTCAAGTACCATTTTTAGCATTAAGACTATGACAATGTCTCGTTATGATCACGGTAAAAGAAGATTATACAATGGAAATTTCAATCTCAATCTCGTAACATTTTGTAGAGAGGGTGGATTGTGAAGGGAAGAAGTAGGGGAGGATAACTAAAAATCAAAATGCATTCAACAACAATAAAACTGATAAAAATACACAACAATGGAGGACACAATATACAAAATTCACAAAAAAATAAAATTTAGCTACACATATATTCAGATTTCTTGAAAAGATTCAAGAGAGCTTTACTTGATCTATTTTTCTTCTTCTTCCCACTCTACTCTTTTCTCTCTTCCTCTCTTCTTACATTCAAAAATTAATTCCAAACTGCATTGCACGTCAAAGGTAGATACAAACATTAATTCTTTTTCCGAATCAAGGAGAATGTCGGAGATCAAATCTGATCATTCTAATAAATGAAAATCTTTTCCCTTTTTCTAGAATCTGTATCTTTAAGAATTTTTCCAGCTTTTAGAGGTTGGATTTAATTTTGGTGGTTGAGATTATATCTCCAACACTCCCCTTAATCTCAACTCGCAGTCATCCTTCTCAAAATTGTCGGTACCTTCTCAATAACTATTGTTACCTTTTCCATATTTTCCATTATTCAATTCATCTTTAGCATAGACACCCAAACAACTTCTTAGATATTCAAATGCATCCTTTCCTAATGGCTTAGTAAAATATCAACAAATTGATCTTGTGATCTACAAAACTCTACAAAAATTTCCTTGTTATTAACCAACTCTCTTATAATATGAAATCTAATGTCTATGGGCTTGCTTCTTTTATGAAAAACATGATTTTTAGATAATGCAATGGCTAAGTTATTATCATAGCAAATTTTTGTTGCTTCTTCTCATTTTCACATCAACTTAGTGGGCATTCTCCTCATCCATATGTCTTGACATGCCACACCCGTCATTACCACACACACTCCGCTTTTGATGAAAAAAGAGTTACAATGGGTTGTTTCTTTGAATCCTATGATACTACCCCTATTCCAAAATGAAAATCATAACCAGAGGTACTTTTCCTATCACCAAAATTTACAAAGACAATTATTTTCATGTATCCAATGAGCTAAATTCATCCACAACTCAATACAAAATTTCATTGTTCTTTTTCCACAAACATACCTCTCGTATTATTTTTCTAGCTTGCCAATGAGAGTCTTTTGGAGACTCCATAAACCTCAAAATAAGGCTCACACCATTCATAATACCAGGCCTTGTGTCCACAATTATATGAGACTACCAACTAGTCTTTTAAATAATCTAGGATCAACAAATGAGCCACTATCTTCCTTGCTCAACTTCAGCCCTATAACAACTTGTGTAGGTGTTCAATTACAACTTAGCATATTAAATATTTTCAAATTATCACTTGCATACTTTGATTGAGAGATAAAAATACCTTCAACTGATTGCTTAGCTTCTATTCCCAAGAAGTATTTCACGAGACCAAGGTCAGTCATTTCAAACTTTTTCATCATGGTTTCCTTAAAAGAATTTATGGAAATGTTTCCCATGAAAATTAAATCATCTACATAAAGACACACAATCAAAATTTTATCTTTTTCATCCATTTATATATGCAAAGTAGGTTCGTTGTTGCATCTACTGAATCTATTTTTAATTAAATAAGAATCAATGGGGTTGTACCATGTTCTAGGAGTATGATTGAGTCCGTAGAGCACTTGTTTTCAGCTTGTATACCTTTTCTTCATGACCTGAAATTTCATATCCTTCTCGGTTGTTGTACATAAACCTCTTCTTCAAGATAACCATTTAAAATATCTGATTTTACATCCATTTTAAAAACATACCACTTGTTTTGAGTCACGAATGGCCAAAATGATTCTTACCATATCTAAATGCACTACAGAGCAAACGTTTCATCAGTAGTCAATACCAAAGCTAATGATTGAAAACTTTAGCAACCAATATTGCCTTATGCTTTAGCACTTTATTATCCATGCCATATTTAGTTTTGTAAATCCATTTTACACTTACTACATCCTTTCCTTGAGGACGATCCACCAACTCTCAAGTTTTATTTTTCTCAATAGCTCCAATCTCTTCATCCATGGTTTCGCCTATGTTTCTTCATCTTTATTGCTTCATCAAAAGATATTGAATCAAAAACTTTTGAAAATAAAGAAAACATTGAGAAATAATTTGTTTTATCAACATTAAAATCATATTCATAAATATATCTTTAACTCCTTGTTTTTCGTTGTAATAAACTTGACAATATAGGATATGATGAACTGTTGCTATCAACTGAGTTTTGTGGACTAATTTTTAAAGGTGTCATGGCTGGTATTCTTGGTGAACTCTACTTCCTAGGTGTAAAATTCTGATTTTTCAAAGATCTCCTTGTTGTAGATGGAGGCGTAGCTTATGCTACAACTTGTGGTGCATGTCCGAGAGTGGAAGGAGGTATTGCTTGAGGTACCTTGTTGTTCTAACACTTCATCACCTATGTCATCATGTGAATCAGTTGTTATACTTATTATTATTTCTACACTTTCATCCCATGCTTCATTCTCAATTGTAGACACTTAAAATGCCTACATGACTAATTAGCATTAATCGTGTCCCGCATTTTAGATTAATCATCATTTATTTGTAACCGAGTGTAAGTGCAACAACAGATTTACACAGGAAAGATTAGTTTATCACCGTGTATTTTTGCTATATTAATTACACAATGAATTAGGCTAATTTATAGCCATTACAATAGACTAACCTCTTCATATAAAATAGGAAGTGTATCAAATAACTTACCCGTTTATAATTTTACAAGTACAACAAAACTCTATAAATAATATATTATTGAAACAATATATTATAAAAATAATTTTAACCATAATAATTACACACGTAATTATTATTCACACACATACATATGTGAAGCACTATTATATTCCTAACATTCCCCCCCTTAGTGTGAACATGGGGAAGAGTAATTACACTTCCTTCTATAGCATGCCACCCGTGCATGCTCATGATTTGGATGGTTTTTCAGGACAGCCAACGACCTCAACATGGATGGTTTTATAGGACAACCAACAACCTCAACATGGATGGTTTTACGGGACAACCAACAACCTCAATAGGGATGGTTTTACAAGACAACCAACAACCTCAATATCATGATGCTGCTTTCCTTTGTACTTTCATCTGTCCACTATGTTTTTCCTTTAGGGAATTATGTAGGAAATACTGCTCACTAATTACAAATATGAAAAGAGAAAATGGAACATTGAGACCATGTTCCCCCCCTCAATGTGAACATTTCACTTATTCAAGCCATAACAGGAACACTGAGAAAGAATCATGTTGCACACAACTGAAATCAACTGCAACTCTGAAATAAAAGCAAACTCACACACACACTATCACCACAGCCTGTGCAGCCTGTCATTGGTGATCGACGAGAGGTCACTGATTGACCTCTAGCCTCTGATGCCTCCATCCTCCAATAACATGCTACTAGCTCAACCGGATTTGGATATGACGCTAAACTGCTTTCCACATTTTTATTCTTTTTCTTCTCTTCCAAAGCAATGTGAAACACTTTATTTCTTCCAGACGTTGGGTAACACCGAAAATGCGTCCGTAAGGCAAAAAAATTATATTATTTTTTTCTTCGAACTTTTGATTCTAACAAGACACTAGTGACAATAACACTAAATTGACACAACGACTCTTGAATACAATTTTATGACGATGACAAATACCGACTTTATTAATGTGTAGACATGAATAAATGATGAGTGATAATATTCAAATATTTAAAAAGTAATCACACATTACTTTTTACTATAGACTTGATTTTAATTGACTATCTAATGAGGAACTATGACACAATATACTAACAACCAAAAACCTATATGGATCTATAGACAACTTTTATTTGTGTTATAACAAAAATTAAATATCATTGACTTATTAAAAAATACTTAAAAGACGTTGATAAAAACACTTTAGACTTTATACACAAAAAAATAAAAAATCCAAAGTAGATCTAAACTCACCAGTGGATAGCATGGTGGTTGCATTCCAGATAAATATGAACATAGTTTGCAATAGAATACTGCATGCTAATTGTATGCTAGATAGACGGTTTTCCGTAACTAAATAGCTCCTTAATAAAATTCGCACAAGTTTCTTCACCGATCCGGTGTTCAAGAATCTGAATTGTTTGTTAGTGAGGAATGAAGTTGATCCCATAATGAACACCACTGGATCTTGTACACATGGAAAAATATACGTGGAGATGGATAAATGCACAAGAATTGTTTGAGAACCAAGAATCACAAGCCACGTGATAGATTAGGATATGCACACGAAATAGGTAATTATTCTCTTAAATCAAGAGAATATACCAAAAAATGAGTTATGTCAGTCAATCCCTGATGCAGGCCGTCAAGACACAATATTCACATGCACTGGTTTTTAGTTTCCCGTCAAAGGTTGAAAAATGGCGCTAATATTGCAGATCTCCACACAAATATAGGAGCACGTGGAGAAAATTCACGGGCGTAATATCGGGGTACACAGGCCCAAATAATAATCACACCAATCTTTTAAATGCATTCACATATTCATGTAAATTTTCTCGTGGTATGCGCAGATCTGAAATAGATTTGGTGGAGTCTTCACGTAAGCATCGACTGGCACACAATAAATCCACTCCAACTGGATATGTTAGAGAAGAGATTTGGTTTTACACCTTAGACTCCAAACACAATTCACAAATCAATTCGAAATTTTACAAATATCCTCCTAGAGCGGGCTCACATGAACAAAATCCTCCACACGTTACAATTGCAAGGACTGCATACACAAAGATTTCTTCACCTTCAAGACGTTTAGCTGAGTCTCCTACTTTTTGCTAATCTGTGGGAAAATGGATGAATGCACCAACAATAAAGGGGGGACGTAGTACATGCAGGTTAGAAAAAAAATAGACAACGCCAGAACCAGCAACAAAACACACAATATGCTACAGTCTAGTTCTCTTTAAAAATAAACTCTCATCGGTTGGGGCTATCAAAAATTACAATGAATCTTCCCCCTACATTAACTCAAGATTCCATCGCTCTGATACTGATGTAAGTGCAACAACAGATTTACATAGGAAAGATTAGTTCATCACTATGTATTCTTGCTATATTAATTACACAATGAATTAGGCTAATTTATAGCCATTACATAGACTAACCTCTTCCTATATAATAGGAAGTGTATCAAACAACTTACCCGTTTATAATTTTACGGGTATAACAAAACTCTATAAATAATATATTGTTGAAACAATATATTATAACCATAATAATTACACACGTAACTATTATTCACACACATACATATGTGAAGCACTATAATATTCCTAACAACCACCCATTTTAATCTATTTTAATCCATTTTAATCCATTTACCTATATTATTCATTATATCCCATCATCATCCATATAATAATTAATTGCAAGATTAATTATTATTATTTAATCTATTTTATCATATTTACCCCTTTATCATTTTATCACCATTTATCATTTATCTCAAATCCTTTTAAATCATTATTATATCTTATCCCATCCTTAATCCCTTTTATTCTATTACATTATCTTATTTTAATCCTTCATTAAAATTTATAGGAATTCAATATTCCTATGTCTAACCTACCACCTACCCTATACATCCCTACACTGGCCTTTCCATCAAATCACATCCCTAATCATCATTTATCAACCTAATCTAATCCTAATCATGTGCACATCCTCACCTCTAAATCTAGAAGCTTATCCATTTCTCCCTCACATTTTCAAATATTCAAATGCATCTACACTATTCCATTGAATTTTTAATTCAATGGAAATCCTCACAAAATCTAGATAGTTCCATTCTAGAATCCTCCAATCCTCTCATGCAATTCCTAACCATTGGATTCAATCCAACATGGATTGATCCTCACCCTCCATTTTTCCACTCCTCAACTATAAATCAAGCACTCATCCTCCATGAGAGCACATCTTCTAAATTCATATCAAATTGTTGTTATTTTATCCACTCATTCATCCATCCAATCTATCTACAATATATCATCCTTCATCAATAATCAAGCATTCATCAAGTAATCAAGGGGAGGTGCTTCCCAAATCAGTCCACACAAATATGAAGCAACAATCAAGCAATCTTCATCATCCAACAAGCAATCCAAGAGCACATCCAATCAACAAAGGAGGAGAATTCCACTTGTAGGTAAGTACAGGTATATTGCTTTCTCCCTCTTTCCATCTTGCTCTATCGGAGGTAGTTGATTAGTTGTGTTAGATCTTGTTTTGAATTGGTTTCATAGTCATTTCATGTTTTGCATGCTAACACAATTTTTCATCTACATTTTGGCACCCACCATGGGGCTTACCCCTAAATTTTGATTGAAACTAGTAGCATTTAGAATAAATAAAAAGCTATCAAAAATTTAGAAATTTTCATGGTGATTTACCCCTTAAAATTTTGAATTTTTGGGCTTTTCTTCCATATTAATGCATATGTGACCTATTTTAGCACATATATTATAAAATAACACATTTTTCTACTTGTTTTATAGGCTCTATGTGTGCAGGAAAAATTTCAACACATTTATCCTATCCCGTGGCGCACTTAGCATGAAACATCGCATATCATACCTCTATTTTGGCGTATTTGTCTTGAATTGGCGCATTTGTTCTGTCTTGGTGTATATGTCCCGAGTTGGCACATATGTGACATATTTCAACACATTTTTTTGCTTTTACTTTTCCTACCTTCCGAGAGCCATAAATTTTGACCCCAAACTTGAAACGACTCCGTTTATTTTCATCGAAAGGTATTAAAAAGATCCATCCAATGAAAGTGTTAATTTACAATTTCATTGTATGAATTTTTCATGGTTTTCATTTTACTAAATCTTTTCTTTTTAACTACACATTAATTTATCTTTTCTTGCTCCAAACTACTAACACTTTATGTGCAGCTTCCTACGCTTACCCAAGGATAGAAATCAATCTAAAACTTCTAACTATTTTTGTCTTGTAGCTCAGAAGGTCCAAGAGATTTGGGGTTATAATCAAACTACTAATCTTTGTTTTGTAGGGACTCCTCTTCAAGACCACTTTTGAATTTTTTTTAATTGTCTTTTTATCATTTAAAAATGAAAAATATTCATATTATCTTCCATCTTTCCTTGTTAAACCCGAAGGTTGGATTTTGTGTATGCTCTCCTCTCGCGTCCTTGGATGATCTTGAGGATCAAAAGCAGTCCACCTTCTTCCCTTTTTCATTTTTATGGGAAATGTGATGTGGATTTCATCACCACACATTTTTATAGTCTTAAGGGCCTTCGACCATGGGCTTAACCTCCACACATGTAGACACACCTCGTGTTTTGGTGGGGTATACAAATTCTTAGAGAGTTGTCATTATTGGCTAAACGTCTATGTGTTTTAAGCATGACATGAAGTGAGGGGATTTCACGTCCCAATACACAGGCCTTAGACAACATCCTTGCCACATGGATTTTGGCCTCACGTACCGAAAGGTATATAGAATACTCCTCAAAACTCTTCTTTATCCTAGCACATGTAGCCTTTGATCGAAATCAAGCTATAGTGCAGGGGAAGGAACCACCGAAGATTACTCACTAGCCGATCACACATCGATGTAAAGGTGGGCCAACTCAGTGAGCACCACTATTTTGTCTTGTATTAAAAGTGGGATATAGCTTGTGTTGCATACCCACTTGACTAGCTAGGTTGTGTGTTTGAATGTGTGTTTCTTCCTTACATATGATATTGACTACACATCAATCAACCAATCAAACATTAATCAAATAATTAAATCGAATAACCATTTAAACATAATCAAACCCAATCCATCCATCTAATCCCCTTTTCTAATCCATCCCACCCCCTCTAATCCCTCCATCTTAATCATATCTTACCTACATCCTATCCATACCTAATCCTATTCCTAAATCTTATCTAAACCCCCATCCTCATCATGGCTCCCATCAAAGCCAAATCCTATCAACCTTTACCTTCCCAATTTGATCAAAATATTCCTCTTACTATCCAATCCTTACAAAACAAAATTATGCCACTCACATCCTCTATCCAAGAATCTCCTAACCCATCCCAATTTGATCCCACCATCCTCACAACCATCCAAAATCTTAAATAATAAATTCTTGACCTCAATCACACCTTAGCCAAACATCTTCTCAACTATATTACCTCACACCCACTTATGATAGTGAGGATCTTATTGACATCGACCAAGATGATACTCCATCTACACAACCAATCATAACCAATTCTACCACACCATCCAACCTCCCCAACCATCCCAATTCCTCATATTACATAGATTTTGATTAAATCCAAATATACCCATCCAAAAATAAATATATCCTTTTCAAACTTTACCAAACATTAACCAGCTATGATTCGTACACCACATCCACTTCTAAAAAAATCCAAATCCAAAGCCAAATCAAAATCAAAACCTAAACCACCACTTAACGACCTTCTTTTACAATTTTATAATCTATTATCCGAACCAAATCCTTCATCGCCATTATCCACCTCTAGATCCCCATCAACCAATCTAATCCCCAACTCCCTCCCATAAAAACATATCATAATGTACCTTATACATACCCAATCACATCCAATCAAGACCAAACCAAACCACAATCCTTATCCCCTACATCACACCTTAATTCTAAATCCTCATCATCCTCATCATCCCAACCTCATCCCTTGGAATTTCTCCTAGATATTCCCAAGTCCCCTCCTCTAACATCTTCTTTAGCTACTAAGTCTTCATCACTTATATCCAACCCTATCCAATCAAATCCTACTCCCTCCAACCTGGCCCCTATGCCACCTTTATCCTCTCCATCCACATCTAATAAATCTAAAAATCATCAATCCTATCCTAAACCATCGAATGTGACTCCTAATTCACCTCAATCTCCCAAATCTAATGTGGTTTCCAAACCATCCCCTATACCTAAAAATCACCAAAATTCAACTCACCTCCCTCATCAACATTTATTATATCCTTTAAATCCACACAATCTACCTCCCCAAATCCAACCAATCTAACATATCCTCTCCATCCAAATCTAACACATCCTCTTCATCCAAATCTAACACATACTCTTCATCCACCCCTACCTTATCCATTCCATCCGCAATCAAACCATATATTACTACACAAACCAACCCTACACCATCCACATCTCCAAAATAAATGAAATCCAATCCTAGGCCAAAATCCATCAACAATCCAAAACCAAACCAACCTCCTAAAGCCCCCAAGGATAATATTCCATCCAAATCCCAACTACCCAATCCACATCCTAAATCTACATACAAATCACATAAATCCCTCCTATCTTACCCACTCCTACACATATCCTACCTAACCCACCCTTAATACCCACACCATCTTTCTTACCAACCCCAATCACCTTCGCCTCCTTAGGTGAATCATTGACTACCATCTTCCATCGTCTAAAAATTTTCAACATGATTATCCATCCCCAATCAAATCACGTAATAAAAACCTTACCAAACCATCTTGGTATAGACAACATTATTATTGTGATTTCCATCGCACCCATGGACATTCGACCAATTGTTGCATGTAATTTAGGTCTTATGTACAAAACCTCATTAACCAAGTAATTATTATCCTTGTACCCCTCTATCTACCACCTTTTCATCACAATCCTATCCCTAACACTCATCCATCATCTAAATCCCACTCAACATCAAAACATCATCAACCATCCAAATCTCATCTTACATCCAAACATCCCTCATTGATCAAAAATCAAAACCCTAATCATCAATCAAAACATCCTTCCTCAACAAACAACCTAAGCAAAACTCCCTACCATACTTTTTTTCGGGCCCTTAGTGGATGAAAAAATAACAAACATCTTCAAATCTAATGGTGACCACATGGCCTCATCTTCCCCATCTACTTCATCTCCTATAGCGAAGAAGATGTTTCCAACATGAAACATCGTGGTATTTTAGGTTTAGGGCTTAAACCTAACACCAACACCGACCCTCCTACTACTCCATCACAACCCGATCCCACCAACTCCCATGATACACCCATTAATCCATCTACCAATCCCCAATCTTCTTATCCCCTTAGACATCCTAAACACCTAAAATCGGATTGAGCATTAGGTTTTCCTTTGCACACGGATGTTCTTTCCTCATCCCTCCATCCTCATTCCAATCCAATCCATTTTCATAAATACTTCATTGACTTAATCACACATAATGTAATTCATTAATACCTATTACACTTGTGTGACCTTGGTTTATCCCTACTATTAACATACAAGAACGATTGTATCTTAGAGATCCATTCACTTAATCACACATCATAATTCAATTGTGGTAAAGACCATTTGGTGCATCTTTTGACACTCTAGCCTATGTCATCACCACACTTGTTTTTAGCCCCTATCAAGCCACTTGTGATTCTTAACCACTAGAGGTCTTAAGAGAGTGGATCAAAATATCAAATCTCAAAACTAAAATAAATTTTTTTTATGAAAATTAAAAAATGTTCTATAAAATCCACCTCAAGACTCTCTTTAGGGGTGTTTCCAGAAACTCTACCGGGTCTATGGACACCTGGATGGCAGTAGAGAAATGTTGTGATAAGAATCAAATGTATCTCTGTTGGGGCTATGGACACCTAGCTGGGAGCGGAGCAATGTATGAATTAACCTTCCGTCCACCTTCCATCAACCTACTTGACTTAATCACTCCCTATACATTGGCTAGTTTGTCTTCACATACTACCCATTAAGTCTTCACTTCAAGTGGTAATTAACTATCAATTTTTCACACACTCTAATCTTGAAGAGACATCACACTTGAATGTTTCCAAGTATGGCTTAGCCCTTTGTCACACTTGTGTTTTCATCCTAATTTTATTTTACAACATGTGATTTTAAGCTTATCTTTTGTTCATCATCCATTACAAACCATCCATCCCTTACATCTGCATCCTTTTGCATCCATCACCTGTGGAAACTCGATGATCCTATTGCTTTATCCTATCCCTCCATTTTTGCATCCTTTAACCTATCATCATTATGACTGGGGGAAACTTTATAATCTATTGGGGGCACCATCCCCGAGTTTTTATTCTTCCTTACACTTGGAGATGCAACACACTAGACTATCATCCATCATCCCACCCTTTTACTTGGGATACTATATTATCCAATCATCTTGCATCCCACCTTAACAAATCAACTAAATCATCACCTAGTTCCATATCCTACCTTATCACATCCAAAAATTCTTGTCCTATCCTTCAATCTTATCCAACCAATCCTTTTATCCTTTATCCTATCCAAAATCATCCCTTTATCCCACATCCTTTATCCTTTCCCAAATCATCCCTTTATCCCACATCCTTTATCCAATCCAAACCATCCCTTTAGCCCTAATCCCTATTCGCATCTCCCTTGGGAATTATAGGAGAAAGTCACCTGCTTTCAACCCCTCACATCCCTTTCACATCTTCATCCCACCACATCTAAAAAATCTTTTAAAAAAACAACAATCTTAAAATCCAAAAAAATCAAACAAATCTTAAACATCCAAAAAATAAAAAAACTTAAAAATCCATAAAAATCAACAACGCACATAAAATCTAAAACACTTTTGCATGCATTTGTGTGTGTGCTTGTTCACTTGTTTTGGACGATGATATGAAGCCTCTTTTTTCTTTCAATTTCTTTTGCATGGCCGATGATATGAGGCCTATTTTCTCTCTTTTTCTTTTGCATGGCTAATGATACGAGGCCACCTTTTATTTTATCTTTCTAGAGGTCCAATGATATGAGGACCCCCTTTTTAATATTACTTTGTCCAATGATATGAGGATAGGGGCATCTAACAATTAAAACATCATGGTATTTATACCATTGGTGCATCTTGCTCTATGCCACATCTTAATAAACTTGCTAATGATGATAATTGTGGGAACTTTACGATAGCACCACCCCTTTACATCATCACTCATCCTAATCATCATCACCTTATTCAACCAACCCTTCATCAATCATCTAACATCTAATCATCAAATATTATTCATGTAATTAATATATCCAACATTTTCAATCAATCCTCTCACCCACACATCTTTACATACAATATCCAACATGTAAATCCTTACCCTTGAATAGAGCATCCCAAATCCAAGTAATCAAAATCCAACATCCAACATCCAACATCAACAACATCATCAATCCAAGATCCTATCTAACTCTTACTCCCGTGGTTGGGCATCCAACAATAAAAAAATTTGAGATCCAACAACATCAATCATCCAAAATCCCGTGATCTAACAAGATCCAAACATCCAACATCCAATAACATCCAATATCCAAACATCCAAAATGTCAACCCCTTACTTGGGGCATCCTCTAATCCAAAATCCAAAATCAACACCCTTGTTGTACATCATTGACTAGGGGCATCAAAAATCCAAAATCCAATATCCCCTAATCATTCTAATCCCCTCTACCACAAATTAGGACACGAGCCCCTCTACCACAAATTATGATGTGTACTCTCAACAATGGGAGATGTTAGGCAGAGCCCCTTCCAAGTGCAATGAACGTATCTCCTAGGCAATCGGCCTTTTTGATCACCGATTGACCCCGTCCCCCGTAAGTATGCCTTCTCTATCACTATCTCTTTCCTCTAATATGCTTTCTTCTTACTTCATCGCTCATGCCACACATGTGGATCAATGACATGAGCTTTCTTAAGCTACAAATTATGAAGGGGTTGGGGTCTATCCTATTGAATTGAAAGAAATCAACAAATAATAAAGTATCACCAAGATATCTATGCATTTTATGGGAATATCTTCTAAAAGAGATTTTTCTCTCCGTAATGGTGATTCCCGCTATTTCTTCCGAGTTGCTCTTCCGGCCGAGTCAATAAATTGTTTTGTTTTGTTGAAGGATATAGGAGAACCACCATCTATAAATATTAAAAATAAGGAAGCTATATGTCCTGGAAGCCTAAAACTAGCATGTGTGAGGGCAATATTACTTACACCAAAGTATCGACTTGCAAACTATTTACATGGCTGGGATGTCAATCAATAAAGAACTAGTTCCGATTTTTATGGAGGTAACTCGTGATTATGTTAGATATGGAAGTCTTTAAACAACACACTTAACTTTTGGTAGGTCCAACGCTCTAGACCAATCAGAAATTAATTTTAAAAAACATTAATTTATTTTAATTTCCTTCTTGGTCCAGAGTGTGGGACCTACCAAGGTTTTGCGTGATGTTTATGGTCATTGGTTAGATATGTGCCAACAAATTTAAATTTTGTATCTCTATTTGGTGTGGTTTTTACCAATCATATCGTAGAGGGGTCGAGGGGGGGCGACGACATGTTATGGAGCTCCCCCTGACAGGGTTTAGGGGCGGAGCCCCCAAAGAAAAAATTAAGGAGGCAATACCTTGTTTCTACAAAGACAAATTAAACTATATTCTATTTTTAGGAAGGAAAATCCTAATGGCATTTTCCACTCTAATTTTAGGAGGAGAAATCCTAACTGTACTTTTCTAATTAGGTGTATATATATTTTTTTGGAGATCTAAAGTTGCTCATTACGAGTTCTCATGTAATATGTTCATCTTGAGATAATAAAGCTTGATATCTTGCACCATGGATGTTTCCCTAAGCACTTTGAGATAGGGTTTTACCACATAAATCGTGTTCATGTTTTACATGTTTTGGTAATTTATATATTTTATTTTGCTATATCTCTCAAATCTGTTATTTTATTTTTCTACTTTCTGTATTCATTATTGCATAATATGTGGATTCCTAATAGATTATATCATGCAAAGTTATTTTCGGTTTCAACAATGTAGAATGCATTTCAAATTCATCGATATTTTGTGACTTGGACGTTTTTATGATTGAGCCATGAGTGCAATAGATCTTTTATGGAGGTTACTTTGTTCTTGATATCATGCAAAGTGTTTTACTTTTTCAACAATATCGAAAATATCGTGCATTGATGTTTTGTGTCTTGGCCATTAATATGATGGAGCCATGAATGTAACAATCTTTTATGGAGGTAATTATGTTGCTGATATCATACATAGTCTTTTTCTATTTCATCAATGTAGAATGCATTTTGTATGCATTAATATTTTGTGACTTGGCCATTTACATTATGAAACCAAGTAATTTCTTGAAATGAATTGACATTGAACACTTGGAGCTACATTGAACACTCTACATTTGGTTATTTAAGCTTTACTATTTATCTTATTTTCATTCTCTTTAGTGGCTCTTTCCATGTCTTCTTTGGTGAAATTTTTTTATAGAATTTTTTTAAGTACCTCTAAGTATGGCATGATCTCTTAACTATTTTTGTACAATTTTTATGTCATTCAATCATCTTCTACTTCTTTAAAGGAAAAATATTTCTTATTCTTTGCAATCCTATCATTAGCTAACCTATCTCTAATTTGCATCATTATGTCTTTTGGGATATTTACTAATTCGTATTATTGGTCATCCATATTTTGGAGAGCATTTGGGAATTCTAAACAAAGAAGAAGTCAGCATCTGATATCAATAGGATAAGTCATCAAGTTTCTTTTTGTACAAGGTTGGTTACATCAAATCAGATTTGTGGGTATAATTTTGCATTATACATGTAACTACTAAAAAGTTATAGAGAGTAAAGATCAAATACAGAGCTATGTGAGCAACTATTGTATTAAAATAAATCCCATAAAAATTCTATCATGCAAACTCTACAAAGGTCACTGCAAGTCTTTAACTACCTTCTTCCATTACTCCCAATGTTCCCCTCTACACAATTTCAATAAGACCCACATAACCAAATTAATATAAAAATAATACAACACTATCAAGGAAATATCTATGCATTCTCAAAAATGATTACCGTTGACCCACATAATTAAACCAACATGAAAGTAAAATGTGGTAAAGTAATAAGAAAGGTTTTTATATCCTCCCAACACATATATACAAGTACTCCAAATACAATTGAATTATATAATTTAATTTCCTTGTTGAGGTGAGTATCAACACTCTCACATACAAAGATAAAATAGTCTAAGAAGAGTAGATAGAAAAAAAATGAACTACAAAATAAGTTTTCTAAACAGTTTTTGAGACATTTCAAGTAAATTGTATTGGTATATTAAAAGCAATTTCCTTTAATGTGGTTTTATTTGATATGATATTTTCAAATAAGCACACGCAAAGAAGTAGTATTAAAGCAAAGGAAATGATGAGTTTTAAACACTTAGTTATGGTTTTAATAGTTCGGATAGCTTAGCATCTTTACTGTTAAACACATTTTTTTGCATTGCATGTTTTGAAATCTAAGATTTTTGTTTAGCTTTGATACAACATATGTTTAATAATTACAGTACATGCAATTTCAAGAATGTGCTTTCACCGAATTTCCTATTGGGATATTGTTTTAAATCGCATGTCAAGTACCATTTTTTAGCATTAAGAGTGTGACAATGTCTCTTATGACCATGATAAAAGTAATTTATACAATGGCAATATCAGTCTCAATCTCAGAACATTATGTAAAGAGAGTGGATTGTGAAGGGAAGAGGCAAGGGAGGATAACACAAAACTCAAAATGCATTCAATAACAATAAAAATGATAAAAAAATGCACAACAATGGAGTACATGTAATACATAAAATGCACAACAAAAACATAAATAAAACCATCTCGTACATATATTCTGATTTCTAAAATAATTTAGTAGAGCTTTGTTGCTCTATTTTTCTTCTTCTTTCCACTCTTCTCTTTTCTCTTCCTCTCTTCTTACATACAAAAATGCAGCACACACACCTAAAACATTCAATTCAGAAATTAATTCCGTATGTTCCATTATTCACTTTATCTTCAACATAAACACCCAAACAACTTCTTAGATATTTAAATGCATCTTTTCCCAATGGTTTGGTAAAAATATCAACAAATTGATCTTGTGAGATCTATAAAACTTTAGAAATATTTCCTTGTTATAAAGCAACTCTCTTATAATATGATATCTACTATTTATGTGCTTGCTTTCTTTTGTTTCATCTTCTTGTTCATGCATCAACTCGGGGGCATTCTCCTCATCCATACGCCTAGACATGTCGCACCCGTCACGCTACATACTCTACTTCTAATGAAAAAGAGTTATAATGGGTTGTTTCTTTGAATCACATGATACTACCCCTATTCCAAAATGAAAAGGATAACCAGTAAGTACTTTTCCTATCATCAATATTGTCAAGACAATCGTTGTCCATGTATCCAATGAGCTTAAATTCATCCACAACTGAATTTACAAAATTTTAGTTCTTTATTCCACAAACATACCTCTGAATTATTTTTCTAGCTTGCTAATGAGAGTCTTTTGGAGACTCCATGAACCTTGAAATAAGGCTCACACCATTCATAATATCAGGCCTTATGGTCATCAAGTATATGAGACTACCAACTAATCTTTTAAATAATCTAGGATCAACAAATGAACCACTATCTTCCTTGCTCAACTTCAACCTGTAATAACTAGTGTAGGTGTTGGATTACAACTCAACATATTAAATCTTTTCAATACATCACTTGCATACTTTGATTGAGAGATAAAAATACTTCAGCTGATTGCTTAACTTCTATTCCCAAGAAGTATTTCATGAGACCAAGGTCAGTCATTTCAAACTCTTTCATAATGGTTTCCTTAAAAGAATTTATGGAAATGTCTCCCATGAAAATTAAATCATCTACATAAAGAAACACAATCAACATTTTACCTTTCTCATCCATTTTTATATGGAAATTAGGTTCGTTGTTGCACCTACTAAAGCCATTTTTAATTAAATAAGAATCAATGTGGTTGTACCATGCTCTAGGAGCTTGCTTGAGTCCATAGAGCACCTTTTTCAACTTGTATACCTTTTCTTCATGACTTGAAATTTCATATCCTTTTGGTTTCTATACATAAACCTCTTCTTCAAGATAACCATTTAAAAATATGATTTTACATGCATTTGAAAAACATACAACTTGTTTTGAGTTGCAATGACCAAAATGGTTCTTACCATATCTAAATGCGCTACAGGAGCAAAAATTTCATTATAGTCAATACTAGGCTACTTTCAAACCTCTAGCAAACAATCTCGCCTTATGCTTTAGCACTTTACCATCCATTTTACACTTACAACATCCTTTCCTTGAGGATGATCCACCAACTCCCAAGTGTTATTTTTCTCAATAGCTTTAATCTCTTCATCCATGGTTTCTTTCTATGCTTCTTCAAATTTTATTGTTTCATCAAAATACATCGAATCAAAAACTTCTGAAAATAAAGCAAACAATGAGAAAGAATTTGTTGTATCAACATTAAAATCATATTCATAAATATCTCTTAAACTCCTAGTTTTTTGCTACAATAAACTTGCCAATGTAGGATATGATGAACTGTTATTATCAATTGAGTTTGGTGGACTGATTTTGATAAAAATTACACAATAATAAAACACCGAATAATAATAATATTGAAACTGAAATTATTTGGGATGAATTTACATAGATGGAGGATACATTTTATAGTGTTTGATCTCCTACAAAGGTGGATTCAAACTTCATCTTCAATCCCTCATATATCTCTCCATGAATCTCTTGGACTTATCCCATAATATCTCACACATCCCTTTAATATATCGCACACCAAAATAGCTACGTTAGTTGTTCTCGCAATCACCCAAATACTAATACTAACTATTACAATTATATTATTAATATGAGTTATATAAACTCATTACTAATAATATTAAAATTTATTAATGATGTCACAATATATTTGTAACATTCACTCCCCTATTGTTAAAATTATTAATTCCCAATATATAGTCTCCTAATGTTAACATTACAGAAAAAAAATCAGACTTCCTTCGCATTTTTTTCACCCATGCGTGCTCATGATCTAGATGGTTTTGTAGGTCAACCAACAACCTGAAACAAAGGATGGTTTTACAGACAACCAACAACCCAAATATCATGTTGTTGTTTTTGCTTTTTGCTTTCATCTCGTACACTATTTATTTCATTCAGGGAATATGTAGGAACCACTACTTACTGAATACAAACTGAATAGAGGGAAAATTGAACATTGAGACCATGTTCCGGTTCCCCCCTCGATGTGAACATTTCACTTATTCAAACAGGAACTCTATAATAGAATCACACAATTGAAACTAACTATAAATATGAAATAAAACACACACACACATACACACACACACACTGCCACCACAGCTTCATGTGGCCCCATCGTTGGTGACTGACGAGAGGTCGTTGATTGACCTCCATCCTCTATTTCCGTCATCCTCCATAATAATGCACTCTTTACTTAATACAAAAAGTCTTCATCACTTTGCTGAGCATTTGTTTCCTCATTATCAAAGTGTTTAGACTTCATATCCCAATCACTTTCTTCATCTCTTGTTTTAGAAATGAAGGGTTTATCCTTCAATTTACCATCAAGTAAATCTTGTGCTCTTTTCTTATAGTACATAATACCATATCCAGGAGCACTACAATAGTGACAAAGAAATTTTTGTGGACCTTGGGAGGTTGTTTTTGTTTATTAAAAGGCTTGAATCTTCCTTTAGCATATGATTTGTTTCTACCATACATTGCGGTTTCTTCTAGATCAATCTTCTTGGTTCTATTTTCTTCTTCTATTAGAGAAGAAATTAAATCCTCTAGGCTCATATTTATTTTTCTCAAAGTAAAGACCATATTAGAATAACTAGAAGGCATGCTATTAAGTAATATTGCATTTACATCATCATCAACCACATCAACTTTGATTCCAACTAATTCATTTGAAATAGAATAAAACTTATTGATATGCTCCACCATACTTTCTCCTTCCTCCAGCTTTGAGTCCGAACAACTTTTGCTTGAGTGTCGTTGTTGCGCTTATCTGCTTGTGAGCCAAATAGTTTACTTAATGTCATCCAAATCAAATGTGATGCCTTTGTTAGATTTATGTGATGCAGGTAGGCATTAGATAAACCTAGGCCAATAATCATCATTGCTTTTCGATCCTTCCTTTCTGTTTTGTTGCTTCATCTACGCTCGTGTGGTTTCTTGTTTTTTCCTTCCACAATCTCCCATAGATGTTTGTTAATTAGAAACAATTTGTTTCTAACCTACCATATATGGAAATCTTTTCCTTCAAATTTTTCAATTCGATTCAACTTGTCCATGTTGATTTAAAGAATTGATGTCAGGCTTCAACCGAAAAGGCGTCCATGAGGTAATTCTATTTTTAATGACTACAAAATGACCAATGCAAAGAGCTTGAAAAAACACACATTTTTAATAAAAACATCATCTCAATCTGAGTTACTAGCTGAAAGTTATGGCAACTACAAATTTTAAATCCAACATCTTTTTGGACCCCTTTCCAAAATGGAAATTTTTTTGCTATTTTTCATTGAATCCAAAATGGCAAAAATGAATATGAAGAGTTATAACTCACAATTTTCACGATTAGATGAAACAAAATATAGTCTTTCCTGTAAAATATAAGGATCTCCAAACGGATGTTACATCGCCCAATCATATCTCGAACAAAGACAAAAAGGCATGTGGATTGCCGAAAATATGTGTCTAAACACATAGTGATAAATGCTAGAATTTTTAAAGTTGTGTATCTACTCCACATCAACAACAGAGTCTCAATGATTCCAGAATTTCTAGATCAATTTTATTCTATAGATATGTCTACATGAATTCTATCTTGTTAGTCTTGAATATTTTTATTTGGTACTTCAATACTTTGGCATCCAATTCATAGTTTGAACTTTACATGAGTAGATATTAGCTCCTTTGCGCCAATACAATGTTCAAGAGCTGCTATGGATTCAAAGTTCGAGTATAACACACAAATTTAGTCTCCCATCACATCCTAAGATTAGAGATTGCTCTGATGCCACCGATAAAAACTGCACAATAATAAAACACCGAATAATAATAATATAGAAACTGAAATTATTCAGGATGAATTTACATAGATGGAGAATTCATTTTATAGTGTTTGATCTCCTTAAAAGTGGAGTCAAATTTCATCTTCAATCCTCATATCTCTCTCCATGAATCTCTCAGACTTATCCCTAATATCTCACACACCAAAATAGCTACGTGAGTTGTTCTCACAACTCACCCAAATACTAATACTAACTATTACAACTATATTATTAATATGAGTTATATAAACTCATTATTAATAATATTACAATTTATTAATAATGTCACAATATATTTGTAACAAATTTCTAAAGGTGTCATGGCTGGTGTTCTTGGTGGACTCTCTTTGCTCGTGTAAAATTCAGATTTTTCAAAGATCTCCTGTTGTAGATGGAGGCGTAGCTTGTGCTATAACTTGTGGTGCATGTTCGAGAGTGGAAGAACGTATTGCTTGAGGAATACCTTGTTGTTCTAACACTTCATCACCCATATCATCATGTGAATCGGTAGCTATTATACTTATTATTATTTTTACACTTTCATCCCATACTTCATTCTCAACAAATTGTACATCTCTACTTATTATAACTTTTCTAGTACTTGGATTAAACAACTTGTAAGTCTTTGTATCTTTTGAATACCCAACAAAGATACACTTCTCACCTCTATTATCCAACTTCCTTCTCATCTCTTTAGGAACATGAGCATATGCAACGCATCCAAATACTTTGAAGTGTGCAACACTATGCTTTCTACTGCTCCAAGCTTCTTGAGGAATCATATTCCTTACACTTTTAGTTGGACATCTATTTGAAATATAAATAGTTGTTGCTACTGCTTCAGCCCAATACTCATTTGGTAAATTCTTTGACTTCAACATACTCCTTGTCATTTCCAAGATGGTTCTATTTTTCCTTTCAGCCAAACCATTTTGTTGAGGTGTGTAGCGGGTTGTAAACTGATTTTGAATACTATGTTGTCTGTAAAACTCATAAAACCATTAGAAATATACCCACCACCTCTATCAATTCTTAATACCTCAATGTACTAACCACTTTTCTTCTCTACAAGAGCCTTGAACTCCCTGAAAGACTCCAAAACATAAAAGTTATGTCTCAAAAAATAAACCCATGTCTTCCTTGTATAATAATTAATGAATGTCATAAAATATGAACAACCTCCATAGAAGTTGTTTGCATGGGTCCACATAAATGTGAGCATACTATCTCAAGAGGTGCACTGTTCTTATTGATTTTCCAATTGGGAAAGACTCTTTGTGTTGCTTCAAAATACACCCTTCACGAGACTCTTTTCTGGTTTTTGAATAAATGGAAAACCTTTTACCATATTCTTCCAAGTGTAATAAATTAAAACCTCTAAAGTTTAAATGTACAAACCTTAGATGCAAAAACCATGATTCATCTTTCATAAATGATTGAAAATTTTATGTATTCCTTGAGTGTGGGATTAAATCAGTATTAGAACATGTCTCACCATAGGGCTCACTTGCATTAGCAAAGATATGGTTTATATTGGTGCAGGAGTTGACAAACGACTCGTTTAGGTTAGTGCGGGACTTGCTTGCGTTAGTGTAGGACTCACTTGCTAGAGCGCATAATTTGCAGGACTGATTTGGCTTAGTGCAAGGCTTTCTTTCTTGAGTGCAAATTTCTTAAGCGCATGACTCAACAAAAGACTGATTTGGCTTATCACGGTAATTGGCTGCAATCTAGGTTGTTGTTATGGCTACAAGTAGATCCAATTTTCTCATTTTTCTTGGTTGTAATCTCAAGGGAAACATTCTATCGCTTTCTCATCTTCAATTTTACAATTAAATGAGTGCTAAAATATTTTTCCATAATCGCACACTCATTATCTTCAATATAAAATATGTATCCTTTCTATACCAACAACATAAAAAACATCATTAATGACCTTTTTCTCCCCCTTTTTATTAGAATGTCAACAGTCCCTTTTCCCATTACATTCACTTGATTATTGTTCCCAAGTGTAACATTACTCTTTAATGACTCATCCAAACTAGAAAATAACTCTAAATTTCTAGACATGTGATTGTTGCATAACCAAAGGTACTTTTCCTATCATCAACGTTTTATGCACAATTATTGTTCATGTATCCAATGAGCTTAATTCATCCACAACTAGATACAAAATTTCACATTTATTTGTTCCAAAAACATACTTGTAGTCATTTTTACACCCACCGAAGAAGAACAAGGGAATCCCATATGCACTTTGGCCTATCACACGGGGGGACTGGGTGCTTACTCGAGGCACGCATAGGCGCTAAGTCTCTCTTTTATGTGAGTTAAGTGGGAAACCATCATCTAGGTCAAGAACTTAATGAATAATGGTGGAAATGAGACATACATTCATCATAGGGCTCAGAGCGGCCTCTAGACAAATGTGTTCATTCTAAATACAGTATTTGCAGATAACAAATAACCACAACAAAAAAGGAAAATACATAAGAGCTTACATCTATTTCATAACTTCCATGAATAGAAATGAAACGATATAGATATGGATCGAATCAATTACATTCATGCTCATTTATGTTTGTAACCTCATTACATTCATACTCATTACAATCAATGGATCCATTTAGACTACCACAGCTTGACCAGACCGAAGTCATACATCACAACAGGGATCATGTCCTTCATCCATACAAAGACAATTTATTACCCAACTCCTTAATACATTTTTCCATCATATAGTGATCAGGGGATCATTTTTGAAAGTTCCCTAAACATCTCTAAATGGTTTCAGTGCAGAAGATCATCTCGAGAGCTTTCCAACGACTGTGAGAACGTGACAAACGGACATTGGGAGCTCTAGATATGTTCGGTCAAAGTTTGGTCAACGGGAAAGTCAACTATGGTCAACTGGTCAATATTTGGACCAATCGCACTGTGACACGTGGCTTGCCAACACTCGTCGAATTCGCTCGATTTTCCTATCGGGAGACGACAAGTGGACTACAGGATTATTTCTAGGCCACATTATATGGGTCGAAATAATATTATTTTGGTAAAGGCCACTTTTCAAACGCCACATGTATATATAAATGTGTATACATTAGTATTAAAACATGCATATGTTTTGAGTTGTTTGGGAGGCATTAAGCCTTGCCACGTGGAAGAAGGAAATTGGAGCGGTGGTAAGGGGGCCCATGCGTGGACTGTCCCACGTGAAGGATGGAGTAGGTAAGATAAACCTTACCCAAATAATAAAGGCGGTCAAATGTGGGTTGAATACCCACTTTAGCATATAAAACCGCCTCCTCTCCACATGGCCGCTCCACATGGGATTTTTATCCCTTAACACATGCAGCCGCGCCAAACTTGGGTTCTAACCCATTAAAATATTCAAATGCGGCTAAAATGGGTATTAATCCCATTAAAAATGCATGCCGCTCCTTATGGATTTTAATCCATTTAAAATTACATCCGCCCAACTTGGGATTTAATCCCATTTTTCAAGTACGGGTGAAGGCTAATATTAGCCTATGGATAATATGTATTGCAATATTTGAGGACCCTAAAAATGTATAAATAGGGTACCTATTTCATTGTAAGGGGACATCACACACAAACTCGAGAGAAGCTCATTCCTAGAGCGTTGGAGGCGAAGTCCGAGCCAAGAGGAGAATGAGAAATTGTTGTGTGAAGACCTAAACTATTTAGGCATTGTATATTTTTATTGTTATTGACCTATTATTTGTTAGGCAATAATAAATGAAATATTTGTGGCTAGGAGTTATTCAAACTACCTAGTTGGCCCATAGCGCCACACCAAGTACTTGCAAATCCTGGATTGTCGACCGGAGTGCTAGCTTCGCATTATTTGCGTCGGGAAGGCCGATCACAGCCGAAGGAGATTGTACGCCAGGAAGGTGGAAGTCGGGTGCTATTTTTCACCCTTGTCGTCCGAAGAACTGGTGTACTGGTAGGCAAGTAAAATTCCATTAGGTTTTCTTGTGAAAGTACTATTGTAACTTACAAGTTTTGACTAGTGGAATGGTTCGATCATGAACCCGGAGACGTAGGCAATTGCCGAACTCCGTAATCAATCTGTGTGCAATTATCGTTATTGTCTTGCATGATTTTAAATTGATTACTTAAAAGGAGTAAATTATTGGCAAATAATTAAAGCCTATAAGGGTCTGAGATCAGGTAGTAATAATCGTTATTTTTCGATCATATAGCCTCATTAAATCCCACATAATCCTTGTAGTATATCTCGCAAATCTCCACTCTCTCTATTCTCAATTTTCCTCTCTTATGATCCTTCACCACATGTCTAGCTCTAGTTATCCCCTTGATCTCTTCTGCGGGTTCTTGTATATATAGGCATCCTGAAGTGCCAACTCATCCTTCTATAGCCTCAGATCTATTGCCAAGCATCCGTATGGGCTCTCCATGGGAACATGTTCCTTCAGGTATGGGCTCTCCACATTCTACCATGATGGTCTCCTATGTGCGCCTGCTCCTCTAGCATGGGCTCTACACGTTCTGACATGATGGTCTCCCATGTGCGCCTCCATCACTAAGCATATTCCTTTTGTGGGCCCCACATGGTCAAACTGACACCTTATTTGCTTCGCATGCATGGTCGGGTCCTACTTTTCCCATGTCCTACTTGAGATGCCAAATATGGCTAAGTCCCGAAACTTGGGCTCTATCCACAAGCGCACGCACCACCGGGTTTCCTTAAACCCTTCCTTAAACCCTATTCTCGCACACCTTATCCTATGCATCGGTCTTCTTCTAGGCCTTGCATGCCTTCTTCTTCCGCACCTATCCTTCAACCTAGGCCTTACGTGCCTATTCACCTTGGTGCACTTAGTTGATATTTTAGGGGCCCAACATCACCCCACACTATGCCTCATTCTCTCCGTTCGCATGAACACTTCTCCACTGGATAAGGGACTTCAAAGAGACTAACATTTTGTAAAAATAATAAGGGGATGAGAAATGTGGGAGAGAAGAAAGAATGGGGAAGGGATGGCATTAACTCAGCAAGCTAGGAAAATCCCTTTGCAAGTCGGCCTCCATCTTGTTCTAGAAATCAACTTCACTTTGTGCTCTAACAGAGGTCACCAACTAGGGCATTTACCTCCTAAAACTTATCCCATCTCCCTAAGTGCCCATAGTGTCGAACTTTCTCCAACTCCTTGCTCATGTCTTCAAGCGTGTCCATCCTCCTAGTGATCTGTGGGTATAGTTCCTTCAACCGGTTTTTGATTTAACCCCTTAAGGCTTTAATGGCCTCAGATTTTATTTCAACCTCGGTAAGGATTATGTCCCTTTCCACCCTATTTCCTTTATTCTTCTCCTAAAACTCCTTCAGCTCTGCTTCGTGAGTGGTGACCAAGGTGCTTGCCACCCTATCCCTATCTGCACAATTATCGTACGATGCCTTAGCAGATTGGGAAACAATCTTAACATCCGTAAGCACCTTGCTATACTCAGCAATGAGTGCTACCAATTTCAATTTTTCCTCTTTCTCCAAGCATGCTACCACTTCTTCTGTGGACTCCAGGGCCAATGGTTGTCTCTCCATGGTGAGGATGTGTGTCAAATCTTCTAAGCATTCAAGAGTGAACCTATAATTTTGTGCGGGTGGCGTTAGGTCTGGATGCTTCAATATAATGGCACTTTTGATAGACTCCACCTTTTTGTATACCTCATGCACCTTTTCCTTTTCATCCCTTAGTTCATGATTCAGCTGCGCACTGATAAACTCTTCTTGTTTCAAGCTTCTAGTCTTTTCAGCCAGCTCCTCTTCCTTCTTTTCTAGCTTTTCCTCTAGAAATTTTATTCTATCATTTCTCCCAAAGAGCCTAGCCTTAGTCTCGACCGCGACCTTGTTGAGTGCATTACGAGCTGCTCATCCGAGAGTTACTGGGCATTTACCAAGGGGTTGGTTCCCTTAGACTCTGGTACCGACTTGACTTCCCCTTTGCATTCTTCGAACTCTAGTTCATCAATATGGGACTCAAACGCCCAAGAGAGCATCTTCCTTGTCCTAGGGTACGTGCCCTCCTTATCAAATGACTCCATAGCTAGAAGTTTTTCCATGGGTACAGTGCTTTGGAAGTGCACGCGTAACACTTTCCTTTGGTCATCAACATAGTTCATGACCTATCCTTGTTCTGCATCAAGGATCCTCCTTCCCAAGCACGCGCCTTTGGGAAACTCACTATTAGACTGGGACCTCCTCCCATACTGACTTGCTCTTTCTCGATGCTTTCCTCCTTACCCTCTTCCATTACTAGGTCAGCGCTGCGCTCCAATTCTTTTTCTACCAAGGCCTTGATTATTTTTGTTGCTTCTCTTTCTCGCCACCTTAGCCACTTGCTCCTCCATGAGGCTTATAGTTTCTTATTCTTGCGCACCAACCTCCTCACTTCTTCCCATGTCCTGGGTGCCTTCCTCACCATGGCTACCCTTATGTCGTATGAAAATGAGCTTCGTTCTTATTCTCCACCCTCTTCTCCTAAATCATACACGCTTTGAAGACAGGTGGCTCTTGATCTCTTTTAGGATCATCCTCTTCACTGTCATCTTCTTCACTTGTCATCATCCTTTTCACCTATGTATTTCTCCAAGCTATCTCTGTCTCCTCCAAGTCAGCTTCCTCTTCTACCCTCTACTTTTTCTTGAGAGGTGACTCTTTGGTAGGGGATTCAACCTTCTCTGCTTCCTCTGGTGACTTCTCTTTAGTGAGGGGTTACTCGGCGCTTCTTCTTCTCGGTGTCTTCTCCTTTACCGGGATTTCTTCCTACACATATAGGTGCTAGGTTTTGCACTAGCCGCCAATGCGCTTCTTCGAGAAATTTACACACTTGGTGCTTCTTCTTCTTCTCTTTCCCTCTTCTTGGGCGTGGGCTTCTTTCTACCCTTGGGATCTTCAAGTATGGAGACATCATTCTCCAGGTATATGCCTTTCTCGATTTGGGTCTTATGCGGAGGTATACGCACACCACGGATCCTCCTGCAATGGGAAAAGTCATGGGCCTCGTCATTTTAACTTCATGCGACATGTACCTCTCCACGTACATGCGCTTTTCAAGGTATACCAACCCTTTGCGCATTTCCCTATGGTCCCAATCCAGATTACCAAGGTCCAGCTTCAACTTCTTGGATTCTTTGAACCTGTTTACTCCTGCTTTGAAGTATTGAGCTATGAAGGCAAAGGGGAGCTTGCACCACGGGTTCCATGTCTCTTCTATTAGTCTAAATCTGCCCAGGTAGAAATACTAGCACATAGTAAATTCATCTTATCCCTTGGTTTCCATTTGCAGTTGTTCAGGAATCCTCCATTCCACTCTGAATGCATTCCTTAGACATGTATACCATTTCTCTAGGTGCGCCTTGTGCACGGTCGTCATAGTGTCACATGTGTATTTTTCAAATCTCTTTGCGGATGAAGGGTCCTCAGCAGGTACTCCCACATGAATTTGTCTGATGCATCAGGTACTCCAATCTTTGAAAACACAATGGTTAGCAGGACATTACTAGAAAAGGATTTTGTCACCTTCCTTCACATAGTGACAATCTCATCCATGATGAATGCAGACAAGTTGTAGATGGTGCCCTCTAAAATTTTCCTACAAACATGCAACCATGGCTTATTGACCTGGGTCCATCTCTCCTGGCCATTTAAATTTGTCACCAGATGCACGGCCATCTTCATTACCGGGTCCTTGATGTCTATGATATCATAGTACCTTGACCCCTTTTTGTATGCATTAGCGGTGATGGTTTCCTTAATTGCCTCTTTGTCACTTAATTCATCCTCCAAACTATCTTCTTCACATATAAGGCCTGTGAAATGTGAAATGAGTTGAGGGGTAATGCACATCTTGCACCCTGCGAAGTGGAAGTAGTCTTCATGCATGTACAACATTAGCCATTGATATAGGTGCTCAAGCTTCTTGAAGTAGGGCAACTCAAAGAGTTGCAATAACCCTACCTTCTCCAACTTGACCTTCACATCATTGTTATAGATGGGAAAACCTTCTAGTGTCTTTTTATTTGTTGGGCGCACTAACTCCAGTGCCATCTCCTTCTCAATTGTGCTCGTACGATGATTTTATTCATTTACATACATGTTTCTTAGATGGGACTCCCACTCCTTCCTAAGAACAATCCATCTGGGTACTACATTTCTACATACCACTCTTTGTTTATACTTGTGTCAGTTTCTTGTTTCTTGCCCTTGCCATTTCCCTTTCCCTTCTTAGGTGTGCTAACTAATTTCTTGGGTGCCATTGTCTATGTCCTCTTATCACTACAATCACTTCTTGTTACTTGATTCTTCCACTCTCTCCCACCTTAGATCTTGAATTTGTGAAGAAAACTCCTTAAACTCATGCCCTAGTTTTTAAACCCTAATCGGGATAATTCCTTCATAAGATGACACCTTCTCACAACTTCTCTTATGCTTGTGAAATCCCTTCCTTCTAGATCGCAAATTAAAACTAATTACTCATGTTCAACCTCTTCATATTTTTCTTCACACGGATCAGTTCTAAAAGCCCTAGTTTACAGAGAGATACAAAAGTGCTTCTTTCTCCTTATTCGCAAAGTGAAAATGAAATGCCTCGACCCTTTATTTATAGATTTTCCTACTTTGTAACATTAAATGCTACCTTACCTACCACCGTACATTAACACTTAATGCATATTTTTCAAACAAACCTAACTTTCACGCTTTCACTCATGCACCCAACCTTGTGAAGGCAATTCTCCAACCTTCTGGCACGCAACGAAACCATCTTGACAGGAGACTCTGCGCGCACATATCCCACGTCGAAGGCACTTCTTCTGTCATAATTTTTTCTCTCACCTACCTCATGTTACTTATGTGCTTCTTCTTATCTTGTACGTGGATCCCCAATGTAGCATTTTCCTGACACCCACCATTCTTTTTCACCTTTTCCTTGCATGTACTTTCTTCACAGGGCCATTCAACTAGGCTTTCCAATGCAATCCTTCCTGACACTTCACACTTCAATTTCTTCCACCTTACTCCACCCCACACTAAACTAATGTGCATTCCTCTATGTAGTCTACAACCTTCGAGAGAGTAATGAGATTACCGGAACCCAAGGCACAACACAAAACAACAAGGAGAAAGGAAAACACAAGAAAGGGAAAAATGCCTTAGAAAAAAATCCTAAACTAATTGGCAATACTACCTTATTGACAAACACCAAGAAGACTTATTTATAGTAGGGCTTCAGCTTACTCCCATTGAAGTGTCCTGGAAATCTCATCCCATCCAACGCTTGTAACTGACACGTTCCCGAATCAAGGATGTACGAGATGGTGTAGGGACCCAACCAATGCACTTTTAGCTTCCCGTGATGGCACGAAACTTACAATCATATAGTAAGACTATCTGCCTAACCTTGAACTTCTTATTCCTAATGTGGCAATCATGCCATGCTTTCTACTTTTCTTTTTCTATTGTTTGGCTCCACCTGGTGAGTGATCATCTTTCATCCAGCTTCATCAGTTCATCAATTCTTTCTTAGTGCTTGCTCATCATCCACCCATTCTATGCTCGCTATATGTAGAGAAGTTAACATGAATTCAACTGGCAGGACAACTTCCATGCCAAACACCAATTAAAATAGTGTGGCTTTGTTCAGCCTTTTATAAGTTGTCCTATAAGCCCATAACACGATGATACCTTTTCATCCCAATCTTGTCTCCCGACATCACAGATCTTAGTCAATGTGTGACTAAGTATTTTGTTAAATGCCTCAGTAGTTCCATTTTCCTAAGGGTGATAGGGAGTAGTTTTGTGATGAGCCACCATGAATTCTACTAACAAGATCCTCACGGTCTCATTCAAGAAATGTGTACCCCTATCACTAGTTAACTTAAAGGGCATCCATACCTTGTGATTGATAGGTATTGCAAGAGCTTTATTACAAGTTCTACTCAATTAATGGAGTTCAACATAGATATAATATAATATTCTTCTCTATATCTTTACTGCACAATAGATTACAAATATATAGGAAAATACTTTCTTATAAACAAGGTGATGGTTGTTAACAACTTCAACCATCTGAAAACTCACGTACAACAATAATCCCGTAATAGATATTGTTATAACAATATATATTTATAACAAACTAACATGTAACAAATATTTACCTTACGGTAACATACTAACAACCATGTGAATACTAATTCCTAACATTCCCCCCCTTAGTGTTTACATGGTAGAAAAACATCCAAACTCTCAACTACAGTATGCTCACCCTTGTGGCATGTCCAACTCGTGACTCATGACCTTGATCCAAAAGAAATGCTCGCTCCTTCCATGGTTTTAAACAGGCTTACCACAAACCTTGACGTGACAGGAACCTCATCAACTGTCGACCTCAGGTGGTTTTCTAGATCCTCCCACAAACCCTTTCAAGATCCATGAACTGACTTACTCTGGTGCTACTGTTCACCACTATGCTTATACATCAGGGAATTATGTAGTAAACACAACTTTCATATCTCAAAACCACACAATAGAAGATATATTGAAAATATTTCACATTACTTCCTATAAGAATCGTAATGTTCTTAATTGTAGTCTCTATCATTGATCACTACCACTCGATCTCGAACAACATAGAAAACTACCACTGCCACTGGAAGCTTTCCTTGACTAAGTCATTTTGGGTGCAAAATGGGAATGGAACATTGGTATGTATTCCCCCCCACAATGTGAAATTCCAAATAAGAAATCAGAAAGGGAAAAATGTATTGTGTTATATCATACTAATTGGATCTTGTTGTCTTGATCTTGCTGCACATGATCACCATTGCAATGAACATATTCACCGACCAATCATTTTGCAATGAAGTATGGTAGTCAGAGGATCTCCATAGTTTTCTACTCTCTTATACAATTATTTTCCAGTATTAACAATAAAGCACACCACTCAAAGCAATAGGAACACTACAAACTGAAGCACACTAATAAAATGGAAACCATACTAAAAATCATATACTCACACCATACATATGCCACCACAGCTTCTGCGCGGCCTCGTTGTTGGTGACTAACGAGAGGTCGTTGTTTAACCTCCTTCCTCCATTTCCTCCTTCCTCCATCAACATGCTACTAGCTCAGCTAATATTGATTTTGAGGCTCAAAATTTCTACATTGGGGTTATTTGTATAACTTCTCCCTCCATTCATTTTATATTAATTTGAGTAGGTCAAATATGTCTTCAGTCAAGTATTTTAACAAACTTGCATATATTAGAGCGATCATATTACTGTCCTTCATTCACGAACCCTTCACTTCCATGTGCATATCCATGTGTGTGATATTTGAAGCTTTCTATATATCCAAATATACTCTTGCATTCTACATTCAGACTACCAGTTGGTATATTGGACACAATAATGTGAATGGGCATGCCAAAGGTCTGATGGAATGTGGCAATCTCTAAATGAATGCTTCGTAGTCTCCAAAAAAATCTCTACGAACTCTACTGATCAGGAGTTGAGCCGTCAATAATTAGGAAACACAGGATGCGACTGCAGCAAACATCAAGCTTGTATTTCCTAGCAGAAATTTGCAACAGATCAAAAAATTCTAACTTTACTGGAGCAGACGCATGGATCTCATAAAATCAGGCATGAATTAACAGAACATAAGTCTGTAGAACTGCGGCATGCAAGTCTAGATTAATATATTGATGCAAACATATGTTTGATTCTCTTCACCATCCGGAGAACTATGGTTGTCTAGATCTGGAGCTAATGTCGTGCCAGATGCAGATGTATATGAGCCAAAATGGATTAATACACATTTTCCAGATTCCACAAATAATGGAAAATCGAGCCACCTTGTACCTTGATGCTACACGTTTAGAAATTTGATGTCAAATCACATATGAGCAAATTCACAGCCACGTATGAGCTAGGTCCTGGTCTTGATGTAATATATTCACAATCACGCAAAAATAGAAAGTCACATATCAATACACAGCTACAAATATTGGAATATGCAGGAAAAGACTCAATAAATATGTCCCAATGGAAAGAGATTTGTAGAGTGTTGAATGGAGGTAGACCACAATTTAAGATATCACCAAAGGATTCAACGCTGCGCAGCCACTGATAACTCACATGCAATAGATAGATCGTACACGTATCTGACTTCACAAAATGGCATTAAACAAAGGGAAATTCCTGTAAGAGACTCTCATGGAAGAGGAATTTCTGGATCTTAAGTGCTCTGATACCAATGATAGGTATTGCAAGAGCTTTATTACAGGTTTTACTCAATTAATGGAGTTCAACACAAATATAATATAATATTCTTCTCTATATCTTTGCTGCACAATAGATTACAAATATATAGGAAAATACTTTCCTATAAACAAGGTGATGGTTGTTAACAACCTCAACCATCTGAAAACTCACGTACAACAATAATCCCGTAATATATATTGTTATATATTTGTTATAACAATATATATGTATAATAAACTAACATGTAACAAATATTTACCTTACAGTAACATACTAACAACCATGTGAATACTAATTCCTAACGTTGATAATGTTTTCCCACAAAATCTTCTATCACAGTAGCTATCGTACAGCTCTTTAGTTTGGGCTGCCTCTTCCCATCTTGTCAAATATTCCATGCAAGTGATTGCGTAGTGTGATCCAAATCCAGTGCAAATGCGTCTTACAATAGGACCTACAAAGTTTATTTCCCATTTCTCAAAAGGTTCAGTGCTAGGGATAGAGCACAAAGGAATTTCATCTCTCCGTCCTAGCTTGCCAGTGCACTGATAATTTTCACACGCTTTACAATACTCCCTGCAATCCTTATCCATGGTCTCCCACCATAATCCTACCATTAATAGCTTATGTGCGGTGGCGTCGCCGCATAATGCCCACTGCACTTCCTCCGCATGCTTCCTCTATGATGGCAAGGTGCTCGTGCTCTAGTACACACCTGCGTAAAATTTCATCATGCCCTAGTTTGTATAAGTCCCCACTAATCAACATGTAGGGCATGACGCATATGGCTAGTTGTTTTCTCCTAATGTCCTCATCCCTTCCGTGCCATACCCATCTTAAGGAACATAACAATATCCTCCAAGTCTGAGGGTGTACACCGTAACCTAAACAGTTGTGCATCTGGCATGGTATCTTTAATGCTCTATGCGTCCTCCCCTGAATCAATCCTAGACAAATGGTTAGGTCCGAATTACTCTTTCCTGGTTTGACCACTACGGTGAACTCAAATTCTTGGAATAACAACACCCACCGGCATATGTGCCCTTGTAGGACGGGATTGTTCACCAAATATTTTAATGCCATGTGGTCAATGTAGAAGATAAAGGGAGTTGCCAACAGATACTACCTAAACTTATGAAGCGCATAGATCATAGACAATGCCTTGCGCTCGGTCGTAGTATAATTCTGTTCTGCTGGTGTCAACTTCCTACTTGCAAAGCATAGGGGGTGATCAATAATTCCTCACCAGCCGTCTGAGCACCGCCCCAATGGTTGTTCCAAAGGCATCCACATGAACATGGAAGGGCTTTTCCCAAGAAGGAAATCATAATATAGGCGCGGTGACGAGCCTATCGCTCAATGTTTCAAACACCTTCTACTATGCCTCTCCCCAGTTGAAAGGAACTTTTAAGCCTGAGGCAACTCTTCTAAAGGTGCGGAGATCTTGCATACCCCTTGATGAAATTCTGATAGTAGCCCACATGTCCAAGAAATCCACGGACTGCTTTCTTTGGCTAAATGGCTCCCCCAATCCCACAATCACTACAATTTTGGCAGGATCCACCAGTAAGCCTTCTTTGCATATCATGTGCCCCAACAAGGTCCCAAACGGGGTAGTAAAAACACACTTCTTTATGTTGAGAGATATCCTTAACTACCAAAACCTTTCAAACATCAACCATAGGTTATCACAATGGTCCTTGACCAGTTCATACACACCCAATCATCCGTATAATTGGAGAAACTTGTGGATGAAGTCTTGGAAGGCCTGCACTACAATGCACGAGAACATAAGCAGTGCATTCTTCAACCCAAAAGGCATAACCATGTAGGTAAAACTTCCCCATTCGGTGTCGAAAGTTGTCCTTCTCTATTCTTCCTTTACAATCCTCACCTGGTGATAGCCTAAGAACCCATCCGTGAAAGAGTAGACTTCACGCCCTACCACTCCTAAGATTTCTTCAGTAAATGGGGTTGGTAAAGGATCAATGATACATACTGCATTCAAATCCCTATAACCAACACATATTCTTATCCTCCTGTCCTTTTTGATACTAATCACCATCAGACTTATCCATTCTAACTCCTCCATATCTTCTATGATTCCCGACATCAAGTTATCTTGTCTATTTCCTCCTTGACCTTTACCTGCAAATTAGGATTCATTCAAGACGGTCTCTTCCTAACTGTGCACACACCTTCCTTCAACTTAATTATCATTTCCCCCAAGGAGTGGTGAATGCCTTTGAGCTCATGATACCCGCATGGGAATAAATCCTCAAACTCACGTAAAAGATCAATGATCTTAGAGACTTCCTTCTCCGACCAATAATCTCCAATGATAGCTTCTTTGGGTTTTGCCTCGACCCAATATTAACCTTCTTTGTCTTTAAAGGCTCGTGATAAGAACACGCTCTCTCATCAACACTATCCATCACTTCACACAAGCCTAGAGAATGGTTAACCTCCAAATTTTCCATCTCTTCACCATCTATGATATAGACCATCTTTCCTTTTTTTCTTTCTCGCACGCAAGCTCAAATTTTACCTCATCAAATTCATATTCACCAAATTTTCCACCCAAACATGGCTCTCCTAATAATTCTACAAGCCTATCCTCTCCTTTGCACTATCCCCCATCATAAGGATATTGACCTCTTGCAATGCCTTATTCACCAATGGTTTGGTGCTTCGATACTCAAATGCTTGGCTAGTTCTTGCCAATTCCCTGATTGGCGGCGTGTCTCAAAGTGGATGTACCATGCGCACGCGTAACCCTACAGTGTAGAATATAGTTTGTGGATCCACAAGGATGGTGGAAAATCTTCCGCGCCTTCCCTCCATACTCTCTCACAGGCTTGGATTTGGAAAGAGGCGGGCTCACTACCATGGTAGTCTTTGATGGTGGTGGGTGCGTTGCTTCTAGAGAACCAGATAGAGAAGGAAATTCTCACCTCACGCCATTCTGAAGGGTATCCCAATTCATTGCCCACCCGTACGCAGAGTTCCTAGTAGGACGTAACTTAACATCCCTCTTTGTTCCTTTTCCTCCTTCCACTGAGCTTCCATCTTCGTAAAATATCTCAAGGAAGGATCCTCCTGAGTACTTAGGTAGCTCCTTTCCTCCTAGGTGCCGGACTATACGTGCCCTTGTCACCTTTGTCATCGATCCTCTCAAATGCATACCAATTAACTCATAGGTTCCATGTGCCCAATTATCACATGCTATAGTAATGGTGTCACTTACTGACTTAGCATCCTCAAACTGGATAACTCCATTGGTAGGATGGATTATCTCTAGATCCTTGATTAAGCACACATATATTCTATCTAGGACCTCTTCTCCCAAAGGTTCAGTATAGGGTGTTGACTTCCCATCGCCCAAGGGTATGTTGACACGTTTCTCCTCACTTTCAAAGCTGATGTTCCCCTTGTTGAACCGAAGGTCCGCGTTGTTCTTATAACATCACGGGCACCCAAGTAGTGGCTGGGAAATTGTCTGCCTCAACGAGTGCTAAGACTTCAAGTCCCCAAGAAAATTTTCTCCCGAATGGTGATAGTTTCTTCCATTAAGACACCGATGGGCATTGCCTTTGTTTTTTTTTCCATATACAACACATTTGAAGATGGCTGTAATGCAGGCCTTCCCATCTGATGCTAAGCATCTAAAGTGAGAACATTGACCTTCGCACCTGTGTCGATGAGGATATTGCTAAACAGCCATCCATCCACGACCGCATTTAACATGATCTCCCTATCATAGTCGAGGCTGTGAGGGGGAAGGTTTACATGCAAGACTTACCTCTCGCACTCTTCCCCGATGCATGGTACCTTCTCTCTCAGCCATGCTCCTAACAAGGGAATAATATTCTCTTACCTTAGCATCTTACATACTTCCTTGACCTCATCTAGGTCATATTTTGGCACCTCAACCCTCCTTCTTTTCTCCTCTCTCTTGGATTTCTCCTTTAGACACTAGATTTCTCCTTATAAACTCTTAATGACGTCCATGGTATTTTAATATACCTCTCTTTGGTGCATAGGGTTTGGGTACCTTCCATGTACCCCTTCTTCCCTTGAAACTAGGTTCTTCTACCTTTGTATTTCTTTTATGCGTGCCACCTCTACTCTTGTTGTCACCAAAACAAGTTCCAAGTCTACATCACGTGTTACCCGGGCATCCATTGGTTGTTTTTCTTCTTAATGCTTACGATTGCAACACCCTTGTCTTTCCAAAGGTGCTGCTGACTCATATGCTCAAATAACTCAGGGAACTCCTCATACTTGTGCTTCTTTCCACACCATGAGCACTGCAATAAGTATGGGCACTCGCGCTTGTAGTGGTCTATAGATCCACAATTAAAATAAGTTCCACATGGGAACTCACTTCTTCCTCCTTCGTGGTTACCACGACCATGAAATCCTCCGTGAAATCCTCCTCTACACCCACCTCTATCCGCATTCTCCTCATAATGGTGATCATCACCTTTAGAACTACTGCAATGCTGGTCTGGCGCACCCCATGATCAATGGCTTCATGGATCTGGTCAATGATTCTATAATCCTTAGTATTATGGGTTATAGAGGTGTAGATCTTACGGTAGTAAGACACATTCTTCCGCATCACGTGCTACAACAGGGGACATCTACTCACATCATGGTCCCCATGAAAAATCTCACAATCTACTACTATGGCACGTACTGTCCTCCGGGGGCAACTATCCTTGACATGCCCCTCTACTTCACAATTTGTACACCATAACCCACTGCGAGTCTCATGTGCTAAGTTCGCAGACAACTTCTCTAGCTGTTTAGCCATAGTAGTGATTTCAGCCTCCGAAAATGGGATAACACCAATATCAACACTTACAATAGCTTCAGCACGCAGAGCAGCCTCCAACGCTTTGTACGTATCTATGAAATTTTTATGTGATAAAGCTCTTCTAAAAGGTGTTATCAACCCTCCAACAAACCATTGAGCATGTTTTGAAGGGTGAATATCATATGACAATTTTGATAGGAGAGTCTTAAACCACACGTCATACTCCCACACTCTCTCTGCCATTCCTTGTTGAATCTCCTTTAAGGCGCTAATGCTCTTTTGTTTGAACTCAGGAATGTGGAATTCTGCTAGGAAGGAATTATTTAAAGCAATATAATCCACCACCGTTTGATGAGGGTCATATTTCCTATACTAGCTATGTGCACACCTTGATATCGTTGTGAATCGATTTTGCCTTCCGCTCGGGCTAGTGATCCCTTTCGCGCGCCATAGATCTCACACTTGTGGACATGCTCTACAACATATTCAATCCTCTCGTAATCTAGAAAATGTAATGACATCTCAAAGAAGACTTGATGGGATTATTGGGGTCCTTGTCCTCCTGAGCCAGATCCTTGGTTTCCTATGTTGTTTCCTCCGCCGCCGGATCCACCAGGCCCACCAAGTCATGTTCCTCCTAATCCACCAGATCCGCCAGTGTCTACTGTGTCCTATTCCTCTTAATCCACTAGATCCACCAGGTCCACCAAGTCTTGTTCCTCCTGATCCTCTAGATCCACTAGGTTCTCAGTAGTAGTCATGTCAAGGGTCCCCACAGTCCTATTGAACTACACGCCAACGGTGGCCTCAGTGATGATTCCCCACTACTAATAGTGTACCATGTGCCACTCCCAAATGTGAAACCGAAGGTGGTGTACTTGCTCCTTGTCTAAAAATCCCTTTGAAAATTGGAATATGTGTAGCCATAGAAGTCCCAAATGAGAAATTATATCTCTTGGGTGCAGATCGGTCACTTCCACCGATACCAACTAGGCTAACAATATTCTCCCCTTGATCTAGAAATCCAGTGCCATGGTTTGGTTACTAGGTGGGTTCGAGATACACACCAACGACCCTTCTCTCTCTACCTAAATAACTCTCATCGAAGCCAAAGGGGTTTCTCTTACACTCTTGCCTAGATGGGGTAGCATAGACTGCTCAGTTTCACATCCTTCGCATGAACCTCAACTCCTTCTTGTAATGTCTCGCTCTCCTATATCCATCACACCTACAACCTCACATTGTCTAGCAATCTCCCTTTCCTGCGCTTCACTATACCCAAGTCATCTCTCCTCCTTTCTTTTGCTACCGCAAGGTTTGCCATCTTCCTCATCCTAGCTTCCTCGCCTGGCGCTTCGAAATGGCTTAACCGGCCATTGGAAATGCCTCTAAGCTCAAGGTAACAATCAAGATCTTCATTACTAGGAGGATAGCACATAGAAATGATCCTCTGGGATCCCCGGAAACTAAAACTTAGCAACCTCTGGACAAGAGTATGTAGAAATAACATACTCTAGAGTGTAGCTAGCCAACACACCTTTCCACCAATGATCCACAACACGAGTCCACATCAGATCTACATCTTGCAGCCTCTGGTATTCTTCTTGGGTCCACATGTGTGATCTATAATACTAACTTGATCTAGACATATATGTTGAGATCCATTCATACAATTCTACTGGGAAGCAACAGAAAAATGTTTCATATAACTCATGGTAGAGGTTCTCTTCTACCCATCTATGTGCATCAAACTTAGACCCAATGTTGAATCTCTGAGAAAATTCATCCTTTGTGCTCTTGAACCTTGATTCAATGCTTTCCAAAGTTAAATACTTTGTCATTACTCATTATACAGATCAAGATGTATGTCATTGCCCACTACAACTTTGAAAAGAGGTCCCGATAATGGAACTAAGATGTAGTCATTTTTACACCCACGAAAAGAACAAGGGAATCCCATGCGCACTAGCCTAACACCCAGTGGGAACTAGGTGCTCACCCGAGGCACACGCGGGTACCGAGTCTCTCTTTTATGTGACTTAAGTGGGAAACCATCATCTATGTCAGGAACTTAATGAATAATGGTGGAAATGAGACATATAGTCATCATAGGACTCAGAGCGGCCTCTAGACAAATGTGTTCATTCCAAACACATTATTTGTAGATAATAGATAACCACAACAAAAGGAAAATACATAAGAGCTTACATCTATTTCATAACTTCCATGAATAGAAATGAAATGATATAGATATGGATCAAATCAATTACATTCATGCTCATTTATGTTTGTAACCTCATTACATTCATACTGATTACAATCAATGGATCCATTTAGATTACCACAACTTGACTAGACTGAATTCATACATCAAAGCAGGGATCATGTCCTTCATCCATGTAAAGAGAATTTATTACCCAACCCCTTAATAAATTGTTCCCTCATATAGCCTCATTAAATCCCACAAAGTTCTTGCGGTATATTTGCAAAGCTCCACTCTCTCTATTCTCAATCTGTCTCTCTTCTCGATCCTCTAGCCACACATCTAGCTATAGCTATCCCCCTACTCTCTTCTCTACGAGCGATTGTATATATAGGCATCCTAAAGTTCCAACTCATCCTTCTGCAACCTCAAATCCATTGCCAAACATCCGTATGGGCTCTCCATGGGAACATGTTCCTTCAGGTATGGGCTCTCCACACTCCGCCATGATGGTCTCCTATGTGCACCTACTCCTCCTACCTAGGCTCGCATGTTCTCGACATGATGGTCTCCCATGTTTTCCTCCATTACTAAGAATATTACTTTCGTGGGCCCCGCATGGTCGACTAACACCTTATTTGCTTCACATGCGTGGTCGAGTCCCACTTTTCCGCTTCCTACCTCGAGACACCAAATACGGATAAGTCCTTAAACTTGGGCTTTGTCGCGCAGTGTGCCACAAGTGTTTTCCTAAAACCCTTCCTTAAACCCTATCCTACGAGCCTTATCTTGTGTGCCCATATTCTCATTAGGCCTTGCGCCCCTCTACGTGCGTTGGTGCACTTAGTAAATCTTTTAGGGGCCAACAATACCTCAGATTATTTTTCTAGCTTGCCAAACGAGAGTCTTTTGGAGAATCCATAAACCTCGAAATAAGGCTCACACCATCCATAATATCAGGCCTTATGGTCATCAAGTTTATGAGACTACCAACTAGACTTTTAAATAATCTAGGATCAACAAATGAACCACTATCTTCCTTGCTCAACTTCAACCCTGTAACAACTAGTGTAAGCGTTAGATTACAACTTAGCATATTAAATATTTTCAATATATCACTTGCATACTTTGATTGAGAGATAAAAATACCTTCAGTTGATTGCTTAACTTCTATTCCCAAGAAGTATTTCATGAGACCAAGGTTAGTCATTTCAAACTCTTTCATCATGGTTGCCTTAAAATAATTTATGGAAATGTCTCCAATGAAAATTAAATCATCTACATAAAGACACAAAATAAATTTTTACCTTTTTCACACATTTATATATGCAAAGTAGGTTCTTTGTTGCACCTACTAAAGCTATTTTTAATTAAATAAGAATCAATGGGGTTGTACCATGTTCTAGGAGCATGCTTAAGTCTCGTAGAGTGCCATTTTCAGCTTGTATACCTTTTCTTCATGACCTAAATTTCATATCCTTCTTGTTGTTGTACATAAACCTCTTCTTCAAGATAACAATTTAAAAAATCTGATTTTACATCCATTTTAAAAACATGTCACTTGTTTTGAGCTACAATGGCCAAAACAATTCTTACCATATCTAAATGCACTACAGAGAAAAACGTTTCCTTGTAGTCAATACTCGACCGATGATTGAAACCTCTAAAGAACCAATATTTCCTTATGCTTTAGAAATTTACAATCCATGCCATGTTTAGTTTTGTAAATCCATTTTACACTTACGAAATCCTTTCCTTGAGGATGATCCACCAAATCCCAAGTGTGATTTTTCTCAATAGCTCCAATCTCTTCATCCATAATTTCTCCTATGTTTCTTCATCTTTTATTGCTTCATCAAAAGATATCAGATCAAAACTTCTGAAAATAAAGAAAACACTTGAGAAATAATTTGTTGTATCAACATTAAAATCAGATTCATAAATATCTCTTGAACTCCTTATTTTTCGTTGTTATAAACTTGCCAATGTAGGATATGATGAATCACTTATCAACTAAGTTTGGTGGACTAATTTTTAAATGTGTCATGGCTGGTATTCTTGGTGAACTTTCTTGCCTGTGTAAAATTCTTATTTTTCAAAGATCTCCTTGTTGTAGATGGAGGCATAGCTTCTTCTACAACTTGTGGTGCGTGTCCGAGAGTGGAAGAAGGTATTACTTGAGGTACCTTGTTGTTCTAACACTTCATCACCCATATCATCATGTGAATTGGTTTTTGTTATACTTATTTTTATTTCTACACTTTCATCCCATGCTTCATTCTCAATCAGACAACTAAAATGTCTACATGACTAATTACCATTAATCATGTCCCGCATTTTAGCTTCATCATCATTTATCCGTAACCACCCATTTTAATCCATTTACCTATATTATTCATTATATCCCATCATAATCCATATAATAATTAATAGCAATATTAATGATTATTATTTAATCTATTTTATCATATTTACCCCTTTATTGTTTTATCACCATTTATCATTTATCCCAGATCCTTTTAAATCATTATTGTATGTTATCTTATTCTTAATCCCTTTTTATTATATAACATTATCTTATTTTAATCCTTCATTAACATTTATAAGAATTTAATATTCCTATGTCTCACCTACCACCTACCCTATACATCCCTACACCTAGCCTTTCCATCAAATCACATCCCTAATCGTAATTTATCAACCTAATATAATCCTAATCATGTGCACATCATCACCTCTAAATCTAGAAGCTTCTCTATTTCTCCCACACATTTTCAAATATTCAAATGCATCCACACTATTCCATTGAATTTTTAATTCAATGGAAATCCCTCAAAAATCTAGAATTTTCCATTCTAGAATCCTCCAATCCTCTCATGCAATTCCAACCATTGGATTCAATCCAACATGGATTGATCCTCACCCTCCATTTTTCCACTCCTCAACTATAAATCAAGCACTCATCCTCCATGAGAGCACATCTTCTAAATTCATATCAATTTTTTGTTATTTTATCCACTCATTCATCCATCCAATCTATCTACAATTTATCATCCTTCATCAATAATCAAGCATTCATCAAGTAATCAAGGGGGTCCTTCCCAAATCAATCCACGCAAATATGAAGCAACAACCAAGCAATCTTCATCATCTATAAAGTAATCCAAGAGCACATTCAATCAACAAAGGAGGATGATTCCACTTGTAGGTAAGTACAAGTATATTGCTTTCTCCCTCTTTCCATCTTTTTGTATCGGAGGTAGTTCATTAGTTATGTTAGATCTTGTTTTGAATTGGTTTCATATTCATTTCATGTTTTACATGCTAACATATTTTTTCATCTACATTTTTGGTGCCCACCATGGGGCTAGCCCCCCTAAATTTTGATTGAAACTAGTAGCATTTAGTATTAATAACAAGTTGTCAAAAATTTAGAAATTTTCGTAGTGATTTACCCCTTTAAATTTTGAATTTTGGGCTTTTCTTCCGTATTAGTGCATATGTGACCTGTTTTAGTGCATATATTATAAAACAACACATTTTTATGCTTGTTTTCTAGGCTCTGTGCATGCGCAGAAACAGCTTCATCACATTTACTAAATCTCGTGGTGCACTTAGCACGAAACATCGCATATGACCTCTATTTTGGCGCATTTGTCCTGAATTGGCACATTTGTTCTGTTTTCACGTATATGTCCTGAGTTGGCACATATGTGACATGTTTTAGCACATTTGTTTTTCTTTTACTTTTCCTACCTTCCGAGAGCCATGAATTTTGACCCCAAACTCGAAGCGACTCTGTTTATTTTCACCTAGGAAGGTATTGAAAAGATCTATCCAATGAAAGTGTTAATTTACAATTTCATTATATGAATTTTTCATGGTTTTCATTTTACTAAATGTTTTCTTTTTAACAACACATTAAGTTATCTTTTCTTGCTCCAAACTACTAACACTTTATGTGCAGCTTCCTACGCATACCCAAGGATAGAAATCAATATGAAACTACTAACTATTTTTGTCTTGTAGCTCATTTGGTCCAAGAGATTTGGGGTTATAATCAAACTACTAATATTTTTTTTGTAGGGTCTCCTCTTGAAGACCCCTTTTGAATTTTGTTTAATCATCTTTTTATCATTTAAAAATTAAAAATCTTCATATTATCTTGCATCTTTCCTTGTTAAACTTGAAGGTTGGATTTTGTGTATGCTCTCCTCTCGTGTCCTTGGATGATCTTGAGGATCAAAAGCGGTCCACCTTCTTCCCTTTTTCATTTTTAGGGGAAACTTGACATGGATTTCATCACCACACACTTGTCATAGTCCTAGGGGTCTTGTGACCATGGGCTTCACCTCCACACATGTAGACACACCCCGTGTTCTGGTGGGGTATACAAATTCTTGGAGAGTGCGTTATTGGCTAAGCGTCTATGTGTTTTAAGAGTGACATGAAGTGAGGGGATTTTAGGTCCCAATACCCATGCCTTAGACAACATCCTTACCACAGGATTTGGGCCTCACGTATCAAAAAGGTATATAAAACAATCAAACAATCAAATTAACCAACCATCCAAACATAATCAAACCCAATCCATCCATCTAATCCCCTTTTCTAATCCATCCCATCCCCATCTAATCCCTCCATCTTAATCATATCTTACCTACATCCTATCCATACCCAATCCTATTCCTAAATCTTATCTAAACCCCCATCCTCATCATGGCTCCCATCAAAGTCAAATCCTATCAACCTTTACCTTCCCAATTTGATCAAAACATCCCTCTTACTATCCAATCCTTACAAAACCAAATTATGACACTCACATCCTCTATCCAACAATCTCCTAACCCATCCCAAGTTGATCCCACCATCCTCACAACCATCCAAAATCTTAACCAACAAATTCTTGACCTCCAATCACACCTTAGCCAAACATCTTCTCAACTATCCTCCCTCACACCCACTTATGATAGTGAGGATCTTATTGACATTGACCAAGATGATACTCCATCTACACAACCAATCATACCCAATCCTACATCCACACCATCCAACATCCCCAACCATTCCACTTCCTCACATTACATTGATTTTGATCAAATCCAAATATCCCCATCCAATAATAAATATATCATTTTCAAACTTTATGAAACATAAACCAACTATGATTCGTACACCACATTCACTTCTAAAAATCCAAATCCAAAGACAAATCAAAATCAAAACCTAAACCACCATCTAACAACCTTCTTTTACAATTTTCTAATATATTATCCAAATTTAATCCTTCATTGCCATTTTCCACCTCTAGATCCCCATCAAAAATCTAATCCCAAACTCCTCCCATCAAAACATATCATAGCTTACCTAATGCATGCCCAATCACATCCAATCAAGATCAAACCAAACCACAATCCTTATCCGCTACATCACACCGTAATTATAAGTCCTCATCATCCCAACCTCATCCCATGGACTTTCTCCCCTGATACTCCCAAGTCCCCTCCTCTAGCATATTCTTTAGCTACTAAGTCTCCATCACTTATATCCCACCCTATTCAATCAAATCTACTTCATCCAATGTGACCCCATGCCACCTTTATCCTCTCCATCCACATCTAATAAATCCACCAATCACCAATCCAATCCCAAACCATCGAATGTGACTCCTAATTCACCTCAATCTCCCAAATATAATGTGGTTTCCACACCACCACCATCTACCTAAACAACACCAAATTTAAACTCACCTCCCTCATCATCATCTATTCTATCCTTTAAATCCACACAATCTACCTCCCCAAATCCAACTAATCTAACATATCCTCTCCATTCAAATCTAACACAAGCTCTTTATCTACCCCTACCTTATCCATTCCATCCCCAATCAAACCAAATAATCCTACACAAACCAACCCTACACCATCCACATCTCCAAAATCAATGAAATCCAATCCTAGGCCAAAATCCATCACCAATCCAAAACCAAACCAACCTCCTAAAGCCCCCAAGGCTAATCTTCCATCCAAATCCCAACCACCCAATCCACATCCTAAATCTACATACAAATCACATAAATCCCCTCCTATCTTATCCACTCCTACACATATCCTACCTAACCCACCCTTAATACCCACACCATCTTTCTTACCAACCCCAATCACCTTCGCCTCCTTAGGTGAATCATTGACTACCATCTTCCATCATCTAAAAATTTCAACATGATTATCCATCCCCCAATCAAATCACGAAATAAAAACCTTCCCAAACCATCGTGGTATAGGGAACATTATTATTGTGATTTCCATCGCATTGATGGACATTCGACCAATCGTTGCATGTAATTTAGGTCTTATGTCCAAAACCTCATTAACCAGGAATCTTATCCTTGTACTCCTTTATCCACCACCTTTTCATCACAATCCTATCCCTAACACTCGCTCATCATCCAAATCTCATCGTACATCCAAAAATCCTCATCAATCAAAAATCAAAACCTTAGTCATCAATCAAAACATCTTTCCTCAACAAACAACCTAAGGAAAAACCCCTCCCATACTCCTTTTTGGGCCCTTATTGGATGAGAAATAACAAAAATCCCACAATCTAATGGTGACCACATGGCCTCATCTTCCCCATCCACTTCATCTCCTATAGCCAAGAAGATGTTTTCCAACATGAAATATTGTGGTCTTTTAGGTTTAGGGCTTAAACCTAAAACTAACACCGACCCTCCTACTACTCCATCATAACCCAATCCCACCAACTCCCTTGATCCACCCATTAATCCATCTACCAATCCCCAATATTCTAATCCCCTTAGACATCCTAAACACCTAAAATTGGATTGAGAATTTAGGTTTTCCTTTGCACACGGATGTTCTTTCCTCATCCCTCCATCCTCATTCCAATCCAATCCATCTTCACAAATACTTCATTGACTTAATCACACATGATGTAATTCATTAGTACTTATTACACTTGTGTGACCTTGGTCTATCCTTACTATCAACATCCAAGAACGATTGTATCTTAGAGATCCAATCACTTAATCACACATCTTAATTAACTTGTGGTGAAGACCCTTGGGTGCATCTTTTGACACTCTAGCCAATGTCATCACCACACTCATTTTCATCCCCCATCAAGCCACTTGTGATTCTTAACCCCTAGAGGTCTTAAGAGAGTGGATCAAAATATCAAATCTCAAAACTAAAATAAAAAATCATATCAAAAATAAAAAATATCCAATAAAATCCACCTCAAGACTCTCTTCAGGGTGCTTCCAAAAACTATACCGGGGTTTATGGACACTGCTAGAGAGGAAATGTTGTGACAAGAATAAAATGTATTTCCATTGGGGCTATGGACACATGGTTGGCAATGGAGAAATGCATGACTTAACCTTCCATCTACCTTCCATCAACCTACTTGACTTAATCACTCCCTATAGATTGGCTAGTTTTTCTTCACATACTACCCATTAAGTCTTCACTTCAAGTGGTAATTAACTATCAATTTTGCATAATATAATCTCGAAGAGACATCACACTCGTATGTTTCCAAGTATGGCTTAGCCCTTCATCACACTCTTGTTTTAGTCCTACTTTTATTTTACAACATGTGATTTTAAGCTTATCTTTTGTTCATCATCCATTACAAACCATCCATCCCTTGCATCTACATCCTTTTACATCCATCATCCATGGGCACTCAATGATCCTATTGCTTTATCATATCCCCCTTTTTGCATCCTTTAACCCATCATCATTATGACTGGGGCAACTTTATAATCTGTTGGGGCACCATCCTTGAGTTTTTATTCTTCCTTACACTTGGAGACACAACACACTATAATATCATCCGTCATCCCACCCTTTTACTTGGGAGACTATATTATCCAATCATCTCACATCCAGCCTTAACCAATCAACTAAATCATCACCTAGTCCCATATCCTACCTTATCACATCCAATAATCCTTGTCCTATCCTTCAATCTTATCCAACCAATCCTTTTATCCTTTATCCTATCCAAAATCATCCCTTTATCCCACATCCTTTATCCTTTCCCAACTCATCCCTTTATCCCACATCCTTTATCCAATCCAAACCATCCCTTTATCTCTAATCGCTATTCGTATCTCCTTGGGAATTATAGGAGAAAGTCACCTCCTTTCAACCCCACCTATCCCTTTCACATCTTCATCCCACCACATCTAAAAATCATAAAAATCAGAAAAAATCAAACAATCTTAAAAATCTTAAAATCCAAAAAAATCAAACAAATCTTAAAATCCAAAAAAATCAAAAATATTAAAAATTCATAAAAATAAATAACACACATAAAATATAAAATACTTTTGCATGAATTTTTGTGTGTGTGTGTGCTTGTTCACTTGTTTTGGCCGATGATATGAGGCCTCTTTTTTTTCTTTCAATTTCTTTTGCATAGCCGATGATATGAGTCCTCTTTTCTCTCTTTTTTATTTTGCATGGCTGATGATATGAGGCCACCTTTTATTTTATCTTTCTAGAGGTCCAATGATATGAGGAACCCATTTTTAATATTACTTTGTCCAATGATATGAGGATAGGGGCATCTAATATTAAAAATCATGGTATCTATACCATTTGTGCATCTTGCTCTATGCCACATGTTAATAAACTTGCTAATGATTATAATTGTGGAAACTTTACGATAGCACCACCCCTTTACATCATCACTTAGTCTAATCATCATTACTTTATTCAACCAACCGCTTCATCTATCATCTAACATCCAATCATCAAATATTATTCATGCAATTAATATATCCAACATTTTCAATCATCAAAACATCCAACATCCAATATCTAAACATCCAAAATGTCAACCCCTTACTTGGGACATCCTCTAATCCAAAATCCAAAATCAACACCATTGTTGTACATCATTGACTAGGGGCATCAAAAATTCAAAATCCAATATCCCCTCATCATTCTAATCCCCCTCTACCAAAAATTATGGCATGCACTCTCCATAATGGGAGATGTTAGGTAGATTCCCCTTCCAATTGCAATGAAGGTACTCTCCCTCAAAGAATCAACCTTTTTGATCACCGATCAAGCCTGCCCATGTAAGTATGCCTTCTCTATCACCATCTCCTTCCTCTTATATGATTTCTTCTCGCTTCTCATCGCTCACGCCACACATGTGGGATCAATGATGATAGCTTTCTTAAGTTACAAATTATGAAGGAGGTTGGGGTCTAGCCTATTGAATTGAAATAAATCAACAAAGAATAAAGTATCGCCAAGATATATACTCATTTTAGGGGCATATCTTCTAAAAGAGATTGTTTCTCCTCTAATGGTGATTCCTGCTATTTCTTTTGAGTTGTTCTTCCAAGTTGAGTCAAGAAATTGTTTTGTTTTGTTGAAGGATATAATAGAACCACCATCTATAAATATTAAACATATGGAAGCTATATGACTAGAAGCCTAAAACTAACATGTATGAGGGAAATATTACTTACAATAAAAGTATCAACTTGCAAACTATTTAAATGGTCGGATGTCAATCAGCATTGGCTCCGATTTTTATGGAGGTAACTTTTATGATTATGTTAGATATGGTGGTCCTTAAACAACACGCTTAACTCGTAGGTCCAACGCTCTAGACCAATTAGCAAATTAATTTTAAAAAACATTAATTTATTTTTATTTCCTTATTGGTCCAGAGTGTGGGACCTACCAAGGTTATGTGTGAAGTTTACGGCATCGATTAGATATGTGCAACAAATTTAAATTTCAATCCCTTTATGGCACGGTTTGTACCAATCATGTCGTAGATGGGTCGAGCGGGCGGCGACATGTTATGGAGCTCCCCTGCAGAGTTCGGGGCGGAGCCCCAAAGCAAAAACTAATGAGTCAATACCTTGTTTCTAAAAAGACAAATTCAATTGGATTCTATTTTTAGGAAGGAAAATCCTAATGGCATTTTTCCACTCTATTTTTAGGAGGAGAAATCCTAACTGTAGTTCGTCAATTAGGTGTATATATATTTTTGCGCAGATCTAAAGGTGCTCATAATGAGTTCGCATGTAATCTATTCATCTTGAGTTAATAAAGCTTGATATCTTGCACCATGGATGTTTCCCTAAGAACTCGAGATAGGGTTTCACCACGTAAATCTGGTCTTCATCTCTTACATTTTTGTAATTTATATATTTTATTTTTCTATATCTCTCAGAAATCTATTTTATTTTTCTACTTTATGTGTATTCATTTTTACGTAATATGCGGTTTCCTAACAGATTATATCATGCAAAGTTATTTTCTGTTTAACAATGTAGAATGCATTTCACATGCATCAATATCTTGTGACTTGGTCATTTTTATGTTTGAGCCATGAATGCAATAGATCTTTTATGGAGGTGACTTTGTTCTTGATATCATGCAAAGTGTTTTAGTTTTTCAATAATATTGAAAATATCACGCATTGATATTTTGTGTCTTGGCCATTAATATGATGGAGCCATGAATGTAACAATCTTTTATGGAGGTGACTATGTTGCTGATATCATACATAGACTCTTTTCTATTTCATCAATGTAGAATGCATTAATATTTTGTGACTTGGCCATTTACATTATGAAACCAAGTAATTTCTTGAAATGACTTGACATGGAACAACTTGAGCTACATCAAACGCTCCGCATTTGGCTATTTAAGCTTGATGATTTATCTTATTCTCATTCTCTTTAGTGGCTCTTTCAATGTCTTCTTTGTGAAATTTGTTTTATAGAATTTTTTTAAGTACCTCTAATTATGTCATGATCTCTTAACTATTTTTTGTACAATTTTTATGCCATTCAATCATCTTCTACTTCTTTAGAGGAAAAAGCTTTCTTATTCTTTTAAATCCTATCACTAGCTAACCTATCTCTGATTCGCATCATTCTATCTTTTGGGATATGTAATAATTCGTATTATTGGTCATCTAGATTTTGGAGAGCATTTGGGAATTCTAAACAAAGAAGAAATTGCATCCGATATCAATAGGCTAAGTCATTGATTCACTTTGTGAAAAGGGTTGTTGATCAAATTAGATTTGTGGGTATAATTTTGCATCATACATGTAACTACTAAAAATTTATAGAGAGAAAAGATCAAATTCAGAGCAATGTGAGCAACAATTATATTAAAAAACTCTCATAACAAAGTCTATTGCAAACTCTGCAGGTAATCGTAAGTCTTTAAACGCCTCCTTCCATTAGTCCCAATGTTCCCCTCTACACAATTTCAATAAGACCCACATAACCAAATTAATATAAAAAAATAATACAACACTATCAAGGAAATATCTCAAAGCATTCTAAAAATGATTACCATTGACCCACATGATTAAACCAACATGAAAGTAAAATACGGCAGAATAAGAAAGGTTTTTATATCCTCCTAACACATATATACAAGTACTCAAAATATAACTAAATTATATAATTTAATTTCCTTGTTGAGGTGAGTATCAACACTCTCACATACAAAGATCAAATAGTATAAGAAGAGTAGACCAAAAAAAAATTGAAGTACAAAATAAGTTTTCTAAACAGGCCTTCGAGACATTTCAATAAATTCCATTGGTCTATTAAAAGCAATTTCCTTTGATGTGGTTCTATTTGATATGATATTTTCAAATAAGCGCATGCAAAAAGTAGTATTAAAGCAAAGGACATGATTAGTTTTAAACACTTAGTTATGGTTTTAATAGTTTGGATAGCTTGGAATCTTTGCCTATTTAACACATTTTTGTATTGCATGATTTAAAATCTAAGATTTTTGTTTAGCTTTTTTACGATACAACATATCTTTAATAATTACGGACATGCAATTTCAAGAATGTAATTTGACTTAATTTCCTATTGGGATATTGTTTTAAACTACATGTCAAGTACCATTTTTTTATCATTCGAGTGTGACAGTGTCTCGTTATGATCACGATAAAAGTAGATTATACAATGGCAATGTCAATCAATCTCGAACATTATGTAAAGAGAGTGGATTCGAAGGGAAGAGGCAAGGAGGATAACAGAAAACTTAAAATGCATTCAGAATAATAAAATTGATAAAAATAATGCGCAAGAATGCAGGACATAATACACAAAATGTAAAACAACATAAATAAAACTAGATGCACATATATTCGATTTCTAAAAATAATTCAGCAGAGCTTCACCGCTCTATTTTTCATCTTCTTCCGACTCTACTCTTTTCTCTCTTCCTCTCTTCTTACATACAAAAATGCAGCACACACACCTAAAACATTCAATTCAAAAATTAATTCCAAATCGCTCCACGCCGAGGTAGATACAAAACAAGTAATTATTTTTCCATAATCAAAGAGAATGTCAAAGATAAAATATGATCATTCAATTAAATGAAAATATTTTCCTTTTTCCAAAATATGCATCTGTTAGAATTTTACTAGTTGTTAGAGGTTGGAGTTAATTTCGGTGGTTGAGATTATATCTCCAACACTCCGCTTAATCTCAACTTGCTTTCATCATTCTCGAGAATTGTCTGTACCATCTCCATAGCTTGCTACTTTACCTTTTCCGAGATCTTCCATTCTTCACTTCATCTTCACCATAGACACCCAAACAACTTCTTAGATATTCAAATGCATCTTTTCCCAATAGCTTGGTAAAAATATCAGCAAATTGATCTTGTGATCTACAAAAATCTAGTAATATTTCCTTCTTATTAACCAACTCTCTTATAAAATGATATCTATTGTCTATGTGTTTGCTTATTTTATTAAAAACATGGTTTTTAGACAATGCAATGGCTGAGTTATTATCACAATATATCTTTGTTGCTTCTTCTTGCTCGTGCATACACTCAACTAGCATTCTCCTCATCCATACAACTTGACATACCACACTGTCGCCGCCGATACTCCGCTTCGTTGAAGAAAGACTTACAATGGGATGTTTCTATGAAGCCAATGATACTACCCCTATTCCAAAATGAAAAGCATAAGCAGAGGTACTTTTCCTATCATCAATGTTGTCATTACAAAAGATTTCCATTTATCCAATGAGTTTAAACTCATCCATTCTTTGGATAAAAATTTCCATATTTCTTTGTTCCACAAACATACCTCCGTATTCTTTTTCCAGTTTACCAATGAGAGTCTTTTGGAGACTCCATGAATCTCAAAATAAGGCTCACACCATACATAATATCGGGCCTTATGGTCATTAAGTACATGAGACTACCAACTAGTCTTTTGAACAATCTAGGATCAACACATGAACCACTATCTTCCTTGTTCAACGTCATCCCTATAACAACTAGTTTAGGTGTTGGCTTACAACTCAACAGCCTTCGAGAGATTTCAGTAAATTCCATTGATAGGTTAAAAGAAATTTCCTTTGGTATTTAACCATATTTTATTTCCATTGATCATGTGGTACTATTTGATATGATATTTTCAAATAAGCACACAAGAAGTAGTATGAAAGAAAAGGACATGATGGGTTTTAAACATGTATGGTTTTAATAGTTGGGATAGCTTGGCATCTTTACATATTCAACACATTTTTGTGCATTGCATGTTTTTAAATCTAAGATTTATGTTTACTTTTGATACAACATATCTTCAATAATTGCAGACATGCATTTCCAAGAATGTGCTTTCATTATGTTTCCTATTGGGATATTGTTTTAAACTGCATGTCAAGTACCATTTTTTAGCATTAATACTATGAAAACGTCTCATTATGTTCACGGTAAAAGTAGATTATACAATGGCAATGCCAATATTAATCTCAAATTATTATGTAGAGAGGGTGGATTGTGAAGGAAAGAGTTAGGGGAGGATAACAGAAAAACTCAAAATGCATTCAGCAACAATAAAACTGATAAATCAAATACACATCAATGGAGGACACAATATACAAAAATCACAGAAAAAATAGAAATAAAATCATTCGCACATATATTTAGATTTCTGGAAAATATTCAAAGCAGAGCTTCACTACTATGCTTTTCTTCTTCTTTCCACTCTATTCTTTTCTCTCTTCCTCTCTTCTCATACAAAAATGCAAAGACACAAACCTAAACCATTCAATTCAGAAATTAATTCCAAATTGTTGCACATCATAGGTAGATACAAACATTAATTATTTTTCGAGAATCAAAGTGAATGTCGAGATCAAATCTGATCTATCTATTAAATGAAAATCTTTTCCCTTTTTCAAAAATCTATATCTTTAAGAATTTTTCCAGCTATCGAGGTTGGAGTTAATTTCAAAGGCTCGATTATATCTCCAACACTCCCCTTAATCTCAACTTACAGTCATCCTTCTCAAAATTGTTTGTACCTCTCCATAGTTGTTACCTTTTCCAGATCTTCCATTATTCACTTCATCTTCAGCGATAAACACCCAAACAACTTCTTAGATATTCAAATGCATCTTTTCCCAATGGTTTGGTAAAAATATCAACAAATTGATCTTGTGAGATCTACAAAACTCTAGAAATATTTACTTGTTATAAACCAACTCTCTTATAATATGATATCTAGTGTTTATGTGCTTGCTTCTTTTTTGAAAAACATGATTTTTAGACAATGAAATGGCTGAGTTATTATCACAATAAATCTTTGTTTCTTCTTCTTGTTCATGCATCAACTCGGTGGGAATTATCCTCATCCATACGCTTGCAATGTCATACTCCTTTACGCCACATACTCTACTTCATGAAAAAAGAGTTATAATGTGTTGTTTCTTTAAATTACATGATATTACCTGTTGTTGCACTCACAAGGCACTCCCGGATGCGAGATCGCTTCTAGGTTGATCACTCTAGCATCCAGTGTGATTGCACAACATGGAAACCTCTCTCCAAGTGTGGGAATTTGTGGCGAGAGAGGAATCTCCAGATTAGAGGCTGGTTCCTCAAACTCCTCTGATTTAGATCTATATTTTGCAAAACTACAGAGGTTTGAAACCTAATCCTACTCTAAAATCCAAGGAGACAGAGATAGAAAGTGCAAAAATGAAACTAAACTAACAGGTGATACACCAAAGGAGGAGTGGTGAACACTTCTTGTTCTGCAGATAGACACAGATCATAAAATGTAACATAAAACATCATGCACAAGCTGATAAGATGTAATCAGAGGTCTGAAATGAAACAAGCAACACAAACAGAGGACTGAAAACTGATCACAGAGCCTGTATTGTCATTTCCACTATCAAAATCCTTGTATTACAACATCAAAAAGGTAGAAAACCTATTACAATTTTAGAAGAGGTCTGATACTTGCAAAAATCACTTGTTACAGGTGAAAGAAGAAGCCTGCTATCCAAAGAAATGTTCCCCCTTTGGAAATGAGCCAAATCTGGCTTTTACAGTGCATGGGTCGAGCCCAGGGGACAGAAAACATACAAAACATGAGAACCCATCCCTCCTTGACTGCAGATGCATTAAAATGGCATGGGGGACCTTACAAACCCATACCCTATCACTTTGACCAATTTACAGGAGAATGCGACCCATTCTACATTAAATCTGGTCGCTGAAATGTCACTTCTGGCCATGAACACGCGTCAGAGCCGTTTCTCAATTTTCTCTCTCCATAATACACCAAAACTCAAGATTAACCCCAAAATCATGTAGATAATTTCACAAGCTTTTTGTTGATATAAAGAACGTGCAAATCTGAGCTCTGGAGCGAAAGATATGTCGATCTGAAGATTTAGGGCACGAAACAGGTGAAAATGCGTTTTGAAATTTTTCCCGCGCTCTGCCACCTGGATGACACGTGGCATGCATTGATTGGCGCGTAATTCTCTCTCCTTCCCTACTTCATTGGACATGTGTCTTCTTTTTATTGGCTCGGGCTTTTCCTTCAAAAATCACCCTTTGACCTTTGGACCTTTCTCCTTGTGACACGTGTCATGATCTGATTGGTCCGCGGGTCTGCCGGCTCTTTCGCGCCCTTCGCGTCCATTTGTCCCGAATGTCCCAGTGCTGCGTGGGACAAAAACTTCCGATCCGCCCAAAATGGGCTTCCATGCCCCTTTTCTTGCTGATGACACATGGCGTGATCTGATTGGCTTTCGGCTCCTTCGGCTATCCGCGTCCCGCGCGTCCCTTTGTCCCACTTGTCCTTGTGCTGAAGTTTCCCGTTTCGGCCGAACCGGCCGGTTCACGTCCTTCGCGTCCATTTGTCCCAAATGTCCCAGTGCTGTCTAGGACAAATTCTTCCGAACCGCCCGAAATGGCTTCCTTTGCTCTCGGCCGCTTCGCCTTTTCGCGTCCTTCACGTCCTCGTGGCCCAGATGTCCCAACTGCTTAGTACGAAAGTTCTCCATTTCGCCAATCCGGCGGTTCGCGTCCTCAAGGCCCAAATGTCCCGAGCAGTTAGTCGATTTTCTTCTCTTGGCCGAACTTCGGCTGAACCGGCTGGTTCGCGCCCTTCACGTACATTTGTTCCACTTGTCCCAGTGCTTCGGGCCGCCTGGAGGCGTTTCGGCCGAACCGCGCCTTGGTGTCCCGAATGTCCCAACTGCTCCTAGGACAAGGACTTAGCCGATTTTCACAATTTTTCTGGCCCAAGCTTATTTTCTGCAACTTTTTCACATTTTCTCAGAGCTTGCTCTTTTCAACCTGGACAGGAGAGTTAGAAAAATTTCTGAGGGGACCCTAGAAACATGATTTTTGCCCTGAATCCATCCATTTGCCTGGGACTCGAGAACTCTGATGTATGTTATCAAATCAACCCTGGGGGTGGATTTGGATAACAATTTGGCGACTCAGCGGGGATACCTGCCTGCTAGGTAGAAGATACCAGTTGCCTGAAGCAGTCCATTGGGCATGGAGTCATCAAATATTCTGTTTAGAACCTCAACTGACTCAGAATGTGCAAGGAGGAAGATGGAATGTCTCCTGATAAAAGCAAGGACTGCAAAACATCTCCATGAATAGCAAGTTGTGCCAAAGCACTTAGGGAAAATAAAACTAACCTACAGCAAAACAATGTGCACAAGCACTTGGAGGAAAGGAAATCTAATCTAATATTTACAGAGGTAGTGAACTTCCTTCTAGAAGCAACGCTTGAGATAGATTCCATTGACTGGAATCTGCAGTTCTTCACCATCCAATGAGGCCAATTGGAAAGCATTGCTATTCTTGCACTTTGTGACCATGTATGGGCCACTCCAAATGGCATCAAATTTTGAATGCCTTCTGGTTTTGCTCTGTCCACATCCCATTTCAACACTAGATCTCCAACTTGAAAAGATCTATCCTTGGCCTTTCTATCAAAGGTCTTCTTGATCAAAGCTTGATCCTTTTCCATTGCTTGGGATGCCTGATTTCTAATCTCTTGCAGCTCCATCAACTCTGCATACCTCACCTCCATGGGCTCAAATTCAAGCAACTCCAACTGCTTCATGAGTTCCAACATTGGCAACTCAAGTGACATGGGCAAGATTGCCTCTCTTCCATAGACAAGCCTAAATGGAGAGTTACCTGTGGATCTTTTGGGAGTGATCCTATCAGCCCATAAGGCTGATTTCAGCTTGGTATGCCAAGACCTCTGATTCTCATCAAGAGTCCTCCTAATGATCCTCAACAAGTTCTTGTTTGTAGACTCGGCCTGGCCATTACCCTGAGGGTAATAGTTCGATGAAGTGCTTAGGTAAATACCGTTCTTGACAGCCCACTCAGTCACCTTAGATCCAATGAATGCCAATGCATTATCAGAGATTATTGTAGCAGGTACACCAAATCTAGTTGTTATCCCCTCATAAAATTCTAAGATGCTAGACTCATTTGCCTCTTTCGATTACTCTTGCTACCGCTCTGTCCATTTGGTGAAGTAGTCTCTGGCCTGTCAAAATCCATTTGTGCCCTTGGCTTGAATTGGGATTAATGACTCGATGAAGTCCAAACCCCATTGCATGAATGGCTGGTCAACTGAGATTGGATGCAATGGAAGGGCAGCAAGTCTCTCTTTCCCCGTGAAGAATGCACAATTCTTACACCTCTTGATCCATGCATAGCAATCATCAAGATTTTAGGCCAATAATACCAGCCTTCATGATTTCTAGAGCTGTTACTCTTGGTGCAAAATGGCCACCAGCTGGTCCACCATGAAACTCTTCTAATACCCTTTGAATCTGACCTAGTGCTAATGCATCTCAGCAGCACTCCATTTACATCTTTCCTGAACAAAACTCCATCAACAATGGCATACGGAACAGCCTGCAACCTGAAGTGTCTCCTTTGGGTCTTGTTCATCTCTGGAGGGCATAGACCTATGCTTAGGAAGTGCATAATACCTTGGGTCCAGCAAGGAGTCGGGGCAGCATTGTCTTCTTCTTGATTGCCACTTGGCTCATGGCTGTCCTAGACTGTCAAAACAGTTTCTTCTTTGTTGCATACTTCTTTTTGCTTCCCCAAAACCAGCTGCTCACACAATCCTTTCCCTCTTACCAGCTTGGTGATCTTGATCTCAATGTCATACTCCATGACACGGGTGATCCAACCTGCCCTTTTCTCATTCAAATCCTTGTTGAGGAGGAAGTCCTTAACCCCAGCATGTGAGACCAGCAGTTGAATCTTATTGTTTGAGACCAAATGTCTGAACTTCTTCAAGCTCCTGATGACAGCAAGGACATGCTTTTCGATGAAAGAATACTTTATTTCGTAATCTTCCAAGGTTTGGCTGAAGAATGCTATGGGCTGTTCTGAACCTTCTCTATTCAGCTGTGTTAAGATAGCTGAGATTGTGTCTGATCCTCCAAACGCATACAACATGAAGTCCTTTGAAAAGTCTGGGTTGATAAGAGTTGGAGCTTGTGATATTGCATGCTTGATGCTTTCAAAACTTTCTTTTCCTTCTGTTGTCCATTTGAATGCCAAACTCTTCTTCAACATCATTGTTAGAGGCTTCACAAGAGTGGAAAAATTAGGCACAAATCTGCGGACAAAGTTTATCCTTCCTAAGAAGCTTTGAAGATATTTCTTGTGGTGTGGCAATGGGAGCGTTCGATGGCTTCAACCCTTTCAGGATCAATTATTAGCCCTTCCCTAGAGACAATGTGGCCCAACAATTTGCCCTCGTGTGCCAAGAATATACACTTCTTTGGATTCAACGACACTCCGAACCTTCTACACCTCTGAAACACTTGTCTGAGGTGAAAGAGATGGTCTGCTGCATTCTTTGAGAAGACAGTGATATCATCTAGGTATACCAGCACTATATTGTTGATTAAGCCTTTGAATGCCATATCCATAGCTCGCTGAAATGTTGCTCCGGCATTTGATAGGCCAAATGGCATCTTCTTGTAGGCATAGGTGCCCCATTTGGTGGTGAAAGCTGTCTTGAATTGATCTTCTTCCTTCACCATTATCTGATTATAGCCTGAGTATCCATCAAGTAGTGAGAACCTTTCTGAACCAGCTACAACTTGCAATATTTGCTCCATGGAAGGGAGTGGGTAATGGTCCTTGAGGGAGGCTCTGTTCAAGTCTCTGAAGTCAACACACAGTCTGATTTCTCCATTTCTTTTTCTCACTGGCACCAAGTTTGCAACCCCTCAATAAGCTTGCTTAACTCTTTTCTCATGAGAGGTTCAATATGGGGATTCACTGGCCTTTGCTTTTTCCTAACAGGCTTGGATTTCGGATCCAGCTCAATAGTATGTTGTGCCAGCTTTGGGTTGAAACCTCTTAGATCTTTGTAAGTCCAAGCAAAGATATCTGGGAACTCTTGACAAAGCTGAACAAAGTCAGATTTCTCTTGTGAGGTACTTACTTTGCCAATCTGCAATGTTTTGCCTTCTTCCACTAAAATAGGCTCTGAATCTTCACCCTTCACTTGAATGTTTGCTTTCTCCTTCCGGAACTGATCATTCGGGTTGAAGATTGACTCCAAGGTTATGAGGCCTTTTGGTAATTTGTTAGTTCTCAGCTGTACTACCTGATCACCATATTGCTGCTCCAACTTGTCTTGATTTCTGGCAGAGAACTCAGCTTCTTCTTGTAGGAAATTAACAATTTGCTGATCATTCTCGAAGACTTGCCAACTTGTGCCGTTATCTGGAACAGCTGGTCTCACAACCAATTTGATATGAGGCTGAGATTTCTCACTTTTGATACTCTCTACAACATCAAACGCAGCCCCAATTGCTGCAAGTCTGTCAATGGCTTCATTCTTTTTTCTTGGGATGGAATTGATGCTAAAAGCTTCAAAATCTTCAATAAGATCCCATACCCGATTTTTGTAGCACTTAAGCAGATCATTTTTGGCAGCATTTTTTCCTTTGACTTGGTTTACGACCAGCTCACTATCACCAAATACTTGTAAATTCCTGATGCCTTTCTTCATTGCCCAGTGCAGTCCATGAATTAAGGCTTCATACTCAGCCGTGTTGTTTGAACAGGAAAACTGGAAACGGAAGGCTGAGTAATACCTTATACCTTGCGGTGAAATGAGCATAGCTCCTCCTCCTGCACCTTGTCTACTCCTTGATCCATCAAAGAACAATTGCCATACTTCATTCTTGTCCTTATGATCTGGCTTGGTGATGCTGGGGAGAGGTTGATCCTCTTCATGTAAACAATAAACCCCTAGCTCAGATTCTTCTATTTCTTGATAAGGATCAAAGGCATGCACTTTGCTTGCCCATTCATCAAGAGTCAAATCTGGGATACTTCCAACCTTAGTGTCAGCTTCATCAGTGCTAGGGTGATCTTCTTGATCAAATGCTGAGAAATTGGCATTAATTTGACTTGGAGTGTAAGGCTCAATATGGAAGTTTGCAATAGGTTCGGATCTGATTGTGGCCTTAGTTCCATATCTTGTTCTGAATAGCATGTGTGACCAATCAGCAGACAAATACCCTCCAATCTTGGCCGTGAAGTCCCTTGACAAACATAGGGCAAAGAGTGGTGGAAGGTCTATGACTGACACATCTTGTAACACTATTACGTTGGGACATGCGTGTAGTGTGAGGCTCAAACCTTTGATTACTCCAACCATTGTCACTGTTGTCCCGTCTAATTGCACTACACCCTTGGAGATGACTTCATATTGAAGCCCTAGCTGATCAGCTATTTGCTTGGGCATTACTGAACTACTTGCCCCAGAGTCAATCATGCAATTATGTACCAACTTATCTCCTATGATCAATGAAACATAAAATGGAGGGGGCTTCAACATTTTACCTTGTTGTCCTCCATGGTTTCCTTCAGGCTGGGCAGCATTTGTGAGTACCTTCTCTTGCATTTGGACCTGTTGGTTTGAAGTTGACCAGTCCTTCATGGCAGCTTGTAGCAAATCTCTCTTGTCCTGGGATGGATAGGGATTCCCACATTGATATATTGATGTTAGTCTTCTTCATCTATTCAATGATACTGAACGGGGATGAAGTATCCTTTTGTTGTCCCTTGGTTTGCACATTTACTCCTTGCACATGGGCAGCAACAGCTGGCATTTGAGTTGGCCTAGGGGCTGTTCTTGGCTGCCCTTGTGCATTTGAAACTGGACTTTGCTTGCCAATCATTTGTGGAGCCGTGGAAGGTTGTGGATTGGTTGGAGCTAGTGGCTGCTCTTCACCCAAATTTCTCCTCTTTGACCTTGTGTTGGCTGCAACACCTTGAGAAACTGCTTGATTCATGCCACAGAAATCTTCTGCTTGCCAGTTCACCAATGTGGTGTCATTTGGGGCTGATTGCTGTTGGAATGTTTCTTGTTGTTGGTGTTTCCTTGGTTGCCCTCACCCTCCACACCAGTAGTTGTCACCATCAATGCTTGATTGAGAGCACCATTGAAGCACATGGATTGGTTATGAGGCTCATTGCATGGAAAACACCAATCATATTCCTGAGCAATGTTGTTCTGTGTTGGCACTAATGCCTTAGAGGTAGATATGGCATTTGGGTTATAGGGCTGGAATGGTCTATTGGCAGGGGGCCTTGTTTGATTCACATTTGTAGCTGGATTAGGTGGTCTTTGTGGTTGGTATGGCTGCCTATTAGGCTGAGCTTGGGGTTGATAAGAAGGTCTGAAACCTTGGGCTTGCTGTCTCTTGAGAGTAACCAGCTCGTTGCCTAGGTTTTGCAACTGTTTCATGACCTCTTGGAGTTCATTTGAAGCACTAGAGGATGAAGTAGAAGTTTCACTTGAACTTTGATTTCTAGGGGTAGGAACAGGAGCCAAAGTGGGTGTTTGACTAGTGCTTGGATTTTCTAAGTTTGGATACAAGGGCATGGGAGGCCTAGGAGCCAGTTTACCAGCTTGAATAAGACAGTTTTCGGCTCTAATGGCAATGCTATAAGCAGCAGGTAAGGTTGTGCCTCCCATAGATTGAATTAACATAGAAATATCAGAATTCAAAGCTTTAAGGTAATATAGAAAAGCACCTTCTGTCATTGGCACATTGCTCTGACCCATTGGAATCCTATCCCAAGACCTTTGAAATCTGAAGTTGAAGTCAGTCAGCTGCTCGTTGGGGGCTCTCTTGATAGTTGTCAGCTGCTCCAAAAGAGACAAGTTGTCTCCCTTCTCTCCAAATTGCTCGTGAAGTGCAATACACAGCTGATTCCAGTTTGTGATAGAACCAGCTCCAAGGCTCCTAAACCATTGTAATGCTTTACCCTTGAAGGAAGATGTCGAACTTGATGACCACTTGCATTTCATTGATTTCATGAATTACACAAAGGTTAGCAATATCTTTAACATGATCGCCTGGAGTAGTCTGATTTTCTCCAGTGAAGTAGGGAATGTTCTTCAAGGATGCAATAGGAACTGGATGTTGTGCATTGAGAGCAAGTGGGCTGCTTCCTGTGAAGTTGACGTAGGGGTTGTTTTGAGCCATTCTAATTGGTCTTAAAGCCCTTGTATACTGAATGAAAGGCCTGTCAGGTGGAGGAGTTGAGAGAGTTCTGTTTGGTGGAGATGGAGACCTCTGAATCCTTCTTCCTCTTTGCCTTCTTCTTGGAGATAACTGTAGGTATTCAAACAACACTTCTTCTTCTCCAACTCTTGACCTTGTGGTGATTCTTCTCATGAGTTTTCAGGCCTGCACTGCTGAAACCAGTTGATTCTTCCCCTTGGAGTCGCCAGATATGCAAATAATAGCTCTTATAAGCAAGAAAACTGCAGCAGATGCATATCAACTTTGCTGCAATAAAAATGAGACCTCTAGGTCCCACCGGGCGTGCCAAAACTGTTGTTGCAGACTCACAAAGACCCCCGGATGCGAGATCGGGCTTCTAGGTTGATCACTCTAGCATCCAGTGTGAATGCACAACATGGAAACCTCTCTCCAAGTGTGAGAACTTGTGAAACCGAGAGGAATCTCCCAGATTAGAGGTCGGTTCCTAAAACTCCTCGATTTAGATCTATATTTTGTAAAACTACGAGGTTTGAAACCTAATCCTACTCTAAAATCCAAGGAGAGAGATAGAAAGTGCAAAAATGAAACTAAACTAACAGGTGATACACCAAAGGAGGAGTGGTGAACACTTCTTGTTCTGCAGATAGACACAGATCATAAAATGCAACATAAAACATCATGCACGATCTGATAAGATGTAATCAGAGGTCTGAAATGAAACAAGCAACACAAACAGAGGACTGAAAACTGATCACAGAGCCTGTATTGTCATTTCCATTATCAAAATCCTTGTGTTACAACAACAAAAAGGTAGAAAACCTATTACAATTTTAGAAGAGGTCTGATACTTGCAAAAATCACTTGTTACAGGTGAAAGAAGAAGCTGCTATCCAAAGAAATGTTCCCCCTTTGAAATGAGCCAAATCTGGCTTTTACATTGCATGGGTCGAGCCCAGGGGACAGAAAACGTACAAAAACATGAGAACTCATTCCTCCTTGACTTAAATGCATTAAAACAGCATGGGGGACCTTACAGACCCATACCTTATCACTTTGACCAAATTACAGGAGAATGCGACCCATTCTACATTAAATCTGGTCGCTGAAATGTCACTTCTGGCCATGAACACGCGTCAGAGCTGTTTCTCGATTTTATCTCTCCATACTACACCAAAACTCAAGATTAACCCTGGAATCATGTAGATAATTTCACAAGCTTTCCGTTGATATAAATAACGTGCAAATCCGAGCTCTGGAGCGAAAGATATGTCGATCTGAAGATTTAGGGCACGAAACAGGTGAAAATACGTTATGAAATTTTTCCCGCGCTCTTTTTGGATGACACGTGGCATGCATTGATTGGCGCGCGTAATTCTCCCTCCTTCCCTACTTCATTGGACATGTGTCTTCTTTTTATTGGCTCAGGATTTTCCTTCAAAAATCGCCCTTTGACCTTTGAACCTTTCTCCTTGTGACACGTGTCATGATCTGATTGGTCCGCGGGTCTGCCGGCTCTTCGCGCCCTTCGCGTCCATTTGTCCCGAATGTCCCAGTGCTGCGCGGGACAAAAACTTCCGATCCACCCGAAATGGGCTTCCATGTCCCTTTTCTGCCGGTGACACGTGGCGTGATCTGATTGGCTTTCGGCTCCTTCGGCTATCCGCGTCCCGCGCGTCCCTTTGTCCCACTTGTCCTTGTGCTGAAGTTTCCCGTTTCAGCCAAACCGGCCGGTTCGCGTCCTTCACATCCATTTGTCCCAAATGTCCCAGTGCTGTCTAGGACAAAATTCTTCTGAACCACCTGAAATGGCTTCCTTTGCTCTACGCCGCTTACGCTTTTCGCATCCTTCGCGTCCTCACGACCCCAGATGTCCCAACTGCTTAGTACGAAAGTTCTCCATTTTGGCCGATCCGGCGGTTCGCGTCCTCAAGGCCCAAATGTCCCGAGCAGTTAGTCGATTTTCTTCTCCTTCGGCCGAACCGGCTGGTTCGCGCCCTTCGCGTACATTTGTTCCACTTGTCCCAGTGCTTCGCGGGCCGCCTGGAGGCATTTCGGCCGAACCGCGCCTTGGTGTCCCGAATGTCCCAAATGTCCCAACTGTTCCTAGGACAAGGACTTAGCCGATTTTCACAATTTTTTCTGGCCCAAGCTTATTTTCTGCAACTTTTTCACATTTTCTCAGAGCTTGCTCTTTTCAACCTGGACAGGAGAGTTAGAAAATTTTCTGAGGGGACCCTAGAAACATGATTTTTGCCCTGAATCCATCCATTTGCCTGGGACTCGAGAACTCTGATGTATGTTATCAAATCAACCCTGGGGGTGGATTTGGATAACACTACCCCTGTTCCAAAATGAAAAGCATAACCAGAGGTAATTTTCCTATCATCAATGTTGTCATCACAATCGTTGTCTGTGTATCCAATGAGCTTAAATTCATCCACAACCGAATTTACAAAATTTTAGTTCTTTGTTCCACAAACATACCTCTCGTATTCTTTTTCTAGCTTTCCAATGAGAGTCTCTTAGCGACTCAATGAACCTTTAAATAAGGCTCACACCATTCATAATATCATGCCTTATGGACGTTAAGTATATGAGACTACCAACTAATCTTGTAAACAATCTAGGATCAACAAATGAACCACTATCTTCCTTGCTCAACTTTAGCCCTGTAACAACTAGTGTAAGCGTTGGATTACAACTTAGCATATTAAATATTTTCAATATATCACTTGCATACTTTGATTGAGAAATAAAAATACCTTCAGTTGATTGCTTAACTTCTATTCCCAAGAAGTATTTCATGAGACCAAGGTCAGTCATTTCAAACTCTTTCATCATGGTTGCCTTAAAAGAATTTATGGAAAGGTCTCCCATGAAAATTAAATCATCTACATAAAGACACACAATCAACATTTTACCTTTTTCATCCATTTTGATATACAAATTAGGTTCTTTGTTGCACCTACTTGAAGCCATTTTTAATTAAATAAGAATCAATGTGGTTGTACCATGCTCTAGGAGCTTGCTTGAGTCCATAGAGCACCTTTTTCAGCTTGTATACCTTTTCTTCATGACATGAAATTTCATATCCTTCTGAAGTTGCTATACATAAACCTCTTCTTCAAGATAACCATTTAAAAATATGATTTTACATGCATTTGAAAAACATACCACTTGTTTCAAGTTGCAATGACCAAAACGGTTCTTAACGTATCTAAATGCGCTACGAGAGCAAACGTTTCATTATATTCAATACTAGGTTGTTGATTGAAACATCTAGCAAAAATCTCTCCTTATGCTTTAGCACTTTACCATCCATGCCATGTTTAGTTTGGTAAATCCATTTTACACTTACGACATCCTTTCCTTGAGGACGATCCACCAACTCCCAAGTGTTATTTTTCTCAATAGCTTCAATCTCTTCATCCACGGTTTCTTTCTATGCTTTTTCATATTTTATTGTGTCATCAAAATACATTGAATCAAAAACTTCTGAAAATAAAGCAAAAACTTAGAAATGATTTGTTGTATCAACATTAAAATCATATTCGTAAATATCTCTTAAACTCCTAGTTTTTCACTACAATAAACTTGCCAATGTAGGATATGATGAATATTTGCTATCAATCTGATTTTGGTGGACTAATTTTGATAAAATTACACAATAATAAAACACCGAATAATAATAATATAGAAACTGAAATTATTCGGGATGAATTTACATAGATGGAGAATACATTTTATAGTGTTTGATCTCCTACAAAGGTGGAGTCAAACTTCATCTTCAATCCCTCATATCTCTCTCCATGAATCTCTTAGACTTATCCCCTAATATCTCACACATCCCTTTATTATCTCACACACCAAAATAGCTATGTGAGTTGTTCTCACAACTCACCCAAATACTAATACTAACTATTACAATTATATTATTAATATGAGTTATATAAACTCATTATTAATAATATTAAAATTTATTAATAATGTCACAATATATTTGTAACATTCACTCCCCTATTGTTAACATTATTAATTCCCAATATACACTCCCCTAATGTTGACATTATAGAAACAACAATCACACTTCCTTCTGTAACATTTTGTCACCCATGCATGCTCATGATTTGGATGGTTTTGTAGGTCAACCAACAACCTAAAACAAAGGATGGTTTTACAAGACAACCAACAACCTAAAACAAAGGATGGTTTTATAGGACAACCAACAACCCAAATATCATGTTGTTGTTTTCCTTTATGATTTCATCTGTCCACTATGTTTTTCCATCAGGGAATCTGTAAGAACCACTACTTACTGAATACAAACTAAATAGAGAGAAAATTGAACATTGAGACCATGTTCCGCTTCCCCCCCTTAATGTGAACATTTCACTTATTCAAAAAGAACTCTGAAATAGAATCACACAACTGAAACTAACTACAAATATGAAATAAAAGAAAAAATACATACACACACACACTGCCACCACACTTCATGTGGCCCCATCGTTGGTGAATAACGAGAGGTCATTGATTGACCTCCATCCTCTATTGCCTCCATCCTCCATGATAATGCACTCTTTACTTAATACAAGAAGTCTTCATCACTTTGTTGAGCATTTGTTTCCTCATTATTACAAAGGGTAGACTTCATATCCCAATCACTTTCTTCATCTCTATTTTTAGAAATGAAGGCTTTATCCTTCAATTTACCATCAAGTAAATCTTGTGCTCTTTTCTTACAATACATAATACCATGTCCAGGAGCATTACAATAGTGACAAAGAAATTTTTGTGGACCTTGGGAGGTTGTTTTGTATTTAAAAAGAAGGCTTGAATCTTCCTTTAGCATATGATTTGTTTCTACCATACATTGTAGTTTCTTCTAGATCAATCTTCTTGGTTCTATTTTCTTCTTCTATTAGAGAAGAAATTAAATCCTCTATACTAGGATTTATTTTTCTCAAAGTAAAGACCATATTAGAATAATTAGGAGGCATGCTATTAAGTAATATTTCTTTTGCATCATCATCAAGCACATCAACTTTGATTCCAGATAATTGATTTGAAATAGAACAAAACTTATGCATATGCTCCACCATACTTTCTCCTTCCTCCAAGTTTGAGTCCAAACAACTTTTGCTTGAGTGTTGTTGTTGCACTATTAGCTTGTGACCCAAATAGTTTGCTTAATGTCATCCAGATCAAATGTGATGACTGTGTTAGATTTATGTGATGCAGGTAGGCATTAGATAAACCTAGGCCAATAATTGTCATTGCTTTTCAATCCTTGCTTTCCCATTTTGTTGCTTCATCTACGTCGTGTGGTTTCTTGATTTTTCCTTCCACAATCTCCCATAGATATTTGTTAATTAGAAACAATTGATTTCTAACTTTCCATATATGGAAATCTTTTACTTCAAATTTTTCAATTTGATTCAACTTGTCCATGTCAATTTAAAGAATTGGATGTCGGTTTCAACCGAAAATGCATCCGTGAGGCAATTTTATTTTTTTTTTACAATTTTTGATGACTACAAAATGACCAATGCAAAGAGCTTGAAAAAACACACATTTTTAACAAAAACATCATCTTAATATGAGTTACCAACTGAAATTTATGGCAACTACAAATTTTAAATCCAACATCTTTCGGACCCCTTTCCAAAAATGGAATTTTTTTCTTGTGTTTTTTCGCTTTGAATCCAAAAATGGAAAAAAACGAATATGAAGAGTTGTAACTCACGATTTCCACGATTGGATGAAACAAAATATAGTCTTTCCTGCAAAATATAAGGATCTCCAAACGGTTGTTACATCGCCCAATCAGATCTGAACAAATGCAAAGACAAAAAGGCACGTGGATTGCCGAAAATATGTGTCTACACACAGAGTGACAGCTGCTAGAATTTGTAAAGTTGTGTATCTACTCCACATCAACGACAGAGTCTCAACGATTCTAGAATTTCTAGATCGATCTGCTTCTATAGATCTGTCCACGTGAATTCTATCTTGTCAGTCTTCAAGATTTTTATCTACTACTTCAATACTTTGGCATCCATTTCATAGTTTGAACTTGACGTGAGTAGATTATTAGCTCCTTTGCGCCAATACAATGCTCAAGAGCTGCTATAGATTCACAAGTAGAGTATAACACATGAATTCATTCTCCCATCACATCCTAAGACCGGAGATTGCTCTGATACCACTGATAAAAATTGCACAGTAATAAAACACTGAATAATAATAATATAGAAACTGAAATTATTCAGATGAATTTACATAGATGGAGAATACATTTTATAGTGTTTGATCTCCTACAAAGGTGGAGTCAAACTTCATCTTCAATCCCTCATATCTCTCTCCATGAATCTCTTGGAATTATCCCATAATATCTCACACATCCCTTTATTATCGACACACCAAAATAGCTACGTTAGTTGTTCTCACAACTCACCCAAATACTAATACTAACTATTACAATTATATTATTAATATGAGTTATATAAACTCATTATTAATAATATTACAATTTATTAATAATGTCACAATATATTTGTAACATATTTCTATAGGTTTCATGGGTGGTGTTCTTGGTGGACACTACTTTTGCTCAGTGTAAAATTCTGATTTTTCAAAGATATCCTTGGTGTAGATGGAAGCGTGGCTTGTGCTACAACTTGTGGTGCATGTCCAAGAGTGGAAGGACGTATTGCTTGAGGTACCTTATTGTTCTAACACTTCATCACCCATATCATCATGTGAATCGGCAACTATTATACTTATTATTTTTTCTACTTTCATCCCATACTTTATTCTCAACAACTTGTACATCTCTACTTATTATAGCTTTTGTAGTACTTAGATTAAACAACTTGTAAGTCTTTTTATCTTTTGAATACCCAATAAAGATACACTTCTTACCTCTATTATCCAACTTCCTTCTCATCTCTTTAGGAACATGAGCATATGTCACACATCCAAATAATTTGAAGTGTGCAACACTATGCTTTCTACTCTCCAAGCTTCTTGAGGAAACATAGTCCTAACACTTTTAGTTGGACACATATTTTAAATATAAACAAACAGTTGTTGCTACTTCTTCATCCCAATATTCATTTTGTAAATTCTTTGACTTCCGCATACTCGTCATTTCCATGATGGTTTTATTTTTCCTTTCAGCCACACCATTTTGTTGAGGTGTGTAGTGGGTTGTAAACTGATTTTGAATACTATGTTGTCTGTAAAAACTCATAAAAGCATTAGAAATATACCCACCACCTCTATCAATTTTCAATACCTCAATGTAGTAACAAATTTTCTCCTCCACAAGAGCCTTGAACTCCCGAAAGACTCCAAAAAAATCAAATTTATGTCTCAAAAAATAAACTCAAGTTTTCCTTGTATAATAATTAATAAAGGTCATAAAATATGAACAACCTCCAATAGAAGTTGTTTGCATGGGTCCACATAAATGTGAGTGTACTATCTCAAGAGGTGCACTGTTCTTCCGATTTTCCAACTAGGAAAGACTCTCTGTGTTACTTCCCAAAAATACACCCTTCACGAGACTCTTTCGATTTTTGAATAAATGGAAAACCTTTTACCATATTCTTCCAGTGTAATAAATTAAAACCTCTAAAGTTTAAATGTACAAACCTGAGATGCAAAAGCCATGATTCATCTTTCATAAATGATTGAAAATTTGATGTATTCCTTGAGTGTGGGATTAAATTGTATTAGCGCATGACTCACCGCAGACTCACTTGCATTAGCGAAGACATGATTTATATTGGTGCATGAGTTGACAAAGGACTCATTTAGCTTAGTGTAGGAATCGCTTGCATTAGCAAAGGACTAACTTGCAAGAGCGTAGAACTCGCGGGACTGATTTGGCTTAGTGCGGGGCTTTCTTTTTGAGTGCAAGACTCACTTGCTTGAGTGCGGGACTCAACAAAAGACTGATTTGGTTTACCATGGTACTTGGCATGTGAACTAGGCTGTTGTTTTGGCTGCAAGTAGATCCAATTTTCTCATTTTTCTTGGTTGTAATCTCATGGGAAACATTCTATTGTTGATCATCTTCAATTTTATAATTAACTAAGTGCTAAAATATTTGTCCACAATCACACACTCATTATCTTCAATATAAAATATGTATCCTTTCTATACCAACTACCTAATACTCATTAAATTATGCTTCAAACCAGCAACATAAAAACATCATTAATGACCTTTTTCTCCCCCTTTTTGTTATAATGTCAACAGTCCCTTTTCCCATTACATTCACTTGATTATTGTTCCCAAGAGTAACATTACTCTTTACTGACTCATCCAAACTGGAAAATAACTCTAGATTTCTAGACATGTGATTGTTGCAACTTGAATCTAAATACCAAACATTATGTGGACTTTCTTGAACCATATTAGATTGATAGATGATTTTGTGGAAATCGCTTCAGCAAACTTTGTGCATGTAATAAACATAGAAGTTTTTGTATAACTTTCAGTTGATACTAATTTTGTTTTCTTTGATCATATTGTTTCTTCTTACATTCAAAAGATTAGTGTGCATCCTTTTTGCAATGATGACATTGAACATGTGACTTGTTTGTCTATGACTATTTGAATGATTATGACCATGTCACGATCATGGTTTTGTCCTCTTCCACCTTGGTTTGCAAGATCAACTCTGCATCCTCTAAATGTATTTCCACCTCTTCCTCTCGATTGAATCTACCTCCTCTTCATCTACCATGGATTATAAAAGTCTGAGATGAGAATGCATTTTTAATGGTTGTATTTGATCTATTTAGCCTCTACTCATGGTTTATCAAGGAGACATACAACTCATCTATTGACATCTAACTTAGATCCTTAGTTTCCTCTATAGCAACAAGGAATGAACCAAATTTAACAGTATAACTCTAAGATTTTTTCAACCATCCTTTGATTTTCTATGGTTTCCCCATGTGATTTTATTTGATTTACAAGCCCAACAACATGCGTAAAAAAGGATTCTATAGAATCTAAATCTTACATATTTAGATTCTCAAAATCGTTTCTAAGTAACTGGAGTTTTGCAACTTTAACTTTATCCTTACCTTGATATGCCACTTAGAGATTTTCCCATGCGTCATTTGCTTGGTTGGCTTGCTTACAACTCTGGGAAAAATTCTCTCATGCATAGCTTAATGAATGTAAAAGAGGGATTTTCCATCCTTCTTCCTTTGTTCTTTCATTTAAGATTTTTTTCTTCTTGTGTGAATATGTTGAATTTTATTGCATTCGTGGGTTCTGCATACCCATTTGCAACAATATCCCAAACATTCTAGGATATAAAAAGAGCTTTCATATTCAAAGACCAATATTCATAATTTTTGCCAATAAACTATGGAGTCTGTAGAATAAACAAAGGTGCTCCAGATGTGGACGCCATTAATGATTGTCAATAAACTCTGCAAAGATCTAGAAGTAAAATAACTTAATATTGATGGCTAAAACCTTCTTCTTTGATACCGAGATGAAGGGAAAAGGAAGCGAGAGGATAAAAAAACTTAAAATGCATTCAAAAATAATAAAATTGATAAAAAAATGTATAGCAATGGAGGACACAATACAAAAATGCCTGAAAAAAATAGAAATAAAACTAGCCGCACATATATTCGATTTCGGAAAATACTCAATAGAGCTTCCTACTCTTTTTCTTCTTTCTTCCCACTCTACTCTTTGCTCTCTTCCTCTCTTCTTACATACAAAAATGCATCACACACACCTAAAACATTCAATTTAGAAATTAATTCCAAATTGTTGCACGTCGAGAGCGTATAAAAACATTAATTATTTTTCCAAAGATCAAAGAGATTGTCGAGAGATCAAATCGATCATTCCATTAAATGAAAATATTTTCCCTTTTTCCAAAATTTGCATATGTCAAAAGTTTTGCTGATGACGAGAGGTTGGAGTTAATTTAGGTTGGAGTTAATTTCAGTGGTTGAGATTATATCTCCAACAGATTGAAGGAGGCAATGCACTACGTACTCTATCAACTCATCTACATATTTCCAACTATTGCAGGACACTGCATTTCCAAGAATGTGAATTTCCTACTGGGACTTTGTTCAAAATATATGTCAAGTGTCGTAAAATGTTTGAAATGGTAGAATTATACCATGTGTCATGTAATATCATAATTGCATCTTATAGAAGACATGGGTATTGAGATGAGGCATAGACACCAAATACAACAATTAGGTGTCAATCCATGTCACTTCACCTTTACCAAATACTCCTAAAGTATTTCGGAAAGGTCTCTTAGGCAATCTGGTAGCATTTGATTGTTATTTTAGTCTTCAGATGATACTAATCTTGTTCATCTATCACTGATGTAGGATAAAAATAGAATGGTTATATTAGCCTATGAGGGAAATTATAGATATATGATTATGTATATGTCTGAAATTTAAATGAGCTAAGCATCCTTGTAAAATTGTGGTTTTAGCATTTGATGAAAAACACTTGTGGCCCATTGGAATTTTCCTTCGATGATAAAGAAATTCATTAATATGCAACTTATTGTGTTGTGTTCCTATTTGCTATAGTAAAATAAACTCAATGTTGTCATGAGATGTATTCACATCCGTATTTTAAAACTTTCGTTGAAAAGTTACATTGATTATAGGCTACTTTTATGAGTCTTAATGCATTTTTGGTCTTCATAGTACAAACTTGTTTGGAGATTTAGACTAGACATAGATAGTGTAAAGCCGATATACCATGAAGCAAGAGAGACTCTTTTCTTGATCGAAATGCCCCAACTGGATGAGTCAATTATGGCCATTTACCATAGGAGTATTCATTCATGGTTTCCATTTTGTATTTTTTTTCTAGATTATCCTTTTATCGGTTTAAATATTAGAATTATGCACAATCGTATTTTGGTATTTTGTCATACTTCCATTTTTAACATGCAATTATAATTATTTATTTTAGTAGGTAAATAATAACATTTACGAGGAAGCTTTTGTTTGAGAATATTCTAAATGGGCTTTGTTATCCATATTTCACCCCGGAAAAAATATTGGATCAACCACGATCTCGCATAGGAGAAATGCATTCAAAAGGTGGACAGAAAAGGCTTGAAATTGGCTAAGTATAAAGGTGTAAGTGGAGGATGCCAAGTGTTAGTATGGTGTTGTTTCAAGGGGTAAAAGTCACAAAATGGCCCTTGACAACTCCCCAAGGAAAAGATCAGCATTTGGGCCCGAGTCAAAGCCAAAGTAGGAATCGGAAGAAAGGGGAAAAGATAAACTTTGAACCCACAAGCCAAATTTTGTTCCAATCTGGCCACATGTCCCATATCAAAGGGGGACCCATTTTTAAAGATGTTTTCCCATCCTCCTCTACTGATGACCCAACACAAAATTTGAAGGGGCATATCTTTCGGCTCGGGCTCGAATATTGCAAATCTCACGTCGTTGAAAATATCTCGGCCTCACCTATGGCACGGAGGTCTAAAACTTTAATTTTGGGGGTTAGGTAAAGATAAATGGAGGAAACATCTTGGGGCCTTCAATGCAAAATCCATATGTCTCAACAACTAGATCAAATTTAATCTGTTTCGTTGTTTCCTCTTCCTTTAATGCGCCAAACCAAGGATCGATGCAGTAAAGATGGATTTGGGGGTAGATTTTATCATAAGCATTAGCAGCAGTGGTTAAGTTCCGACCTACTTTTCCCGCTTCCCTCTCTCTTTCTTCTCTCTGATCAAATCTATAAATACGGGGAAGTATTCATTGTAAAAGTTGTTGTTCATTCTTCTTCCCGGCCCCCCTCTTCTTTTCTTCCCGTGGTTGAAAATGGAATTTAAGCCTCCTCCCTTGGCTTTGTAATGGCATTTTCTAGCCTCTTTCCCATTAATGGTGTATTGTGTGAACTCTTGGAGCAATAAAATATGTTTTGTGATGCGTTTTGTCCATCCTTTGCTCATTTTTGTCTCTTCTCGCATCTCACCATTGCGGGTATCTTGTGCATATTCGATGTTTGTTGCGAGTCCACGGGAGCCGTGTTTAATGGGTTTTGAAGTGGTGTTCCATGTGAAATCTATCTCTGGTCTGTGGTGCATCTTGTCCACCCTCTCCTTTGCTCACCTCTCTCAACTTTAATTTGTTGAGATTGTGATCAACACTTTCCTTTTCTTGGTGCTATCACCTCGTAGTGTAGAATTTCTTTATTTTCATGCTCTCTCTCTCTCCTGGTCCCTTGGAATTGTTGGATTAGGAGTAGATAGTCACATTTTTGCATTAGGAGTAGATAGTCACATTTTTGCATTAGGAGTAGTTTAATGCTAGGATTAGGAAGAAGAATTTGTCTTTCTCCGAAGGGCCATCTCAAGTCCGCAAGTCCCATAGCTTGAGAGATGGTCCAATGTTATGCAGATCACACCAAATGACCTTGCCTTAGAAAAGTAGATCCATAACTCATTTGAGGGTGTTGTAATTTTGCATTAACATTTTTGGCACGCCCGGTGGGATAGGTATGAAGCACCTTACCACTTCACTTCATCAAGTTTGATGTGCTCTTGGTGAATATTTCAGCCTTTGGAGGCACTTTCAAGTACATCTAGCGACTCCATCTAGTCAAAAACCCATTCTCTGAGTTATAGACCTTTTCCATCCATTTCCACTCATTTCATCCATTTTCTTCTTCCATCTCTTCCATTTTCTCCCATTCCATGAAGTTGTGCAATCATGACTTCTTTCCCACCATGGAATTCTCATTTGCAGTAGGACAACAATGAAGCAGAGTACTTGTCTGATTTGGAGGACTGTTTTGATGGAGAAGAACCAGTTGAGTTTCTATTGTTTTCTCCTTCATCCACCTTCCAAGCATATGAACCTATTGTCATAAAAGAGAAACAGCAGAAGAGTTCCACCATTCCTTCCACACCATTCACCCAAAGAGGTCTACAAGAAGACTCCATTTTTGGAGTGGAAAATCAGAGCAATGGGCATATCAAAAGGATCAGACCTTGCCCAATTAGGTATTTGGCTTCATTAGAGCCAAAGGAGCAGCCACAACTAGTCATGTCCATTTCAGGGCATGAGGATGATATGCAAAGCACCAAGGATCAGTTGTCGTACCTCTTCAATCCAAATGCAGAGCAACTAAAAGAGGTATTTGATTTGTCTCCAGCTGATACTTTGGTGATTTGGGTGGAAGATCAGCTTGTAGTTAGTTTTTCACTCATCCAACCAGCCATGTTCAGTGCCAAATCAGTTGCATGGCTGCCATTTTTGAGGAAGGGAAGCTATTTCTCCCTGCCAGTTGCAGGTTTTGTTTGAGCTCCCTTTGCTCTTGGTTAGAGTAGAGTAGGTAGGTTTGTTTTCAGCAGAAGAAGTGCTTTTGCACACTCTGCATATCCCACTTGGGGTATGTATGATTTTCATTTTGTACATAGTTTTTGGTGTTGTTGTTTTGCTCTTGCACAATTCATTTCAGTTGGCTTTTGGTGAAGTCCAACTTAAAGTTCAATGGGTTTCCAAGTGGCTCAAAGGTGATTAGATCTTCAAATTTTCATATCGGAATCATTTTATAAGGCTAGACTCCATGCCCAATGGATACTTCAGGCCACTTTGGTCTCTTCATCTAGCAGCGAGATGTCCCCGTGAGTCGCCAAATTACTATCCATATTTCACCCCCGGGCAAAATATTGGATCAACCACAATCCAAAGATAGGAGGAAATAGAGTCAAAATGTGGATAGAAAAAGGCTTCAAAATTGGCTAAGTATAAATGTGTAAGTGGAGGATGCCAAGTGTCATTGTGGCGTTGTTTGAGGGGTAAAAGTTGCAAAATGGCCCGCAACTCCATCCAAGGGAAAAGGTCAGCATTTGGGCCCAAGTCAAATCCAAAGCGGAATTAGAAGAAAGGGGAAAAGATAAATTCGAACCCACGAGGCCTGATTTTGTTCCAATCTGGCTACAGTGTCCCATATCAAAGGGGACCCATTTTTTAAAATGTTTTCTCATCCTCTGTATAGACTGACACAAACTTCAAAGGGGCATATCTTTCGGCTCGGGGCTCAAAATATTGCAAATATGACGTCATTGAAAATATCTCAGCCTCACCTATGCCACGGAGTGCGAAACTTTAATTTTGGGGGTTAGGTAAAGATAAATGGAGGGAACATATTCGGGCCTTGATGCGGGATCCATCTATCTCAACAACCGGGTTGGATTTGATCTATTTCGTCGTTTCCTCTTCCTTTAAGGCATTGAACCAAGGATCAATGCGGTAAAGACGGTTTGGGGGAAAATTTTATCGAAGCATTAACATCGGTGGTTGAGTTCCGACCTACTTTTCCCACTTCCCTCTCTCTTTCTTCTCTCCGATCAAATCTATAAATACGGGGCGGTATTCATTGTAAAAGTTGTTATTCATTTTCTTCCTTGCCCCCTCTTCTTTTCTTCCCGAGGTCAAAAATGGAGTTTAAACCTCCTCCCTTGGCTTTGTAATGGCATTTTCTCACCTCTTGCCCATTAATGGTGTCTTGTGTGAACTCCTGGAGCAATAAAATATGTTTTCGTGATGCGTTTTGTCCATCCTTTTTTATTGTCTCTTCTCGCCTCTCACCATTGCGGGTATACTATGCATATTCGATGTTTGTTGCAGGTCTTGGGAGCCGTGTTTAATGGGTTTTGAAGTGGTGTTACTGTGTGAAATCTATCTGCAGTGCAGTGGTGCTTCTTGTCCACCCTCTCCTCTGCTCACCTCTCCCCACTTCAGCGAGTTGAGATTGTGATCAACACTTCCCTTTTCTCGGTGTTATTACCTCGTAGTGTAGGATTTCTTTATTTTCATGCTCTCTCTCTCCTTGGTCCCTTGGAATTGTTATATTAGGAGTAGATAGTCGCATTTTCTACATTAGGAGTAGTTTAGTGCAAGGATTAGGAAGAAGAAGTTGACTTTGTCCGAAGGGCCATCTCAAGTCTGCAAGTCCCATAGCTTGAGAGATGGTCCAATGTTATGCACGAGATCACACCAAATGACCTTGCCTTAGAAAAGCATATCCATAACTCATTTGTGGGTGTTGTGATTTTGCATTAATGGGCTTACCAAGAAATCTGCTCAAGTAACAATGCATTTAAATTTGTAACAATGTTGGGCATCACTTTGTTTTGTTTATTTTAGCTACTGAAATGCGGGAAACAAAACAAGTGCTCAGTGTGATTTTATGAGATGCGAGTAATAAATTCATGGTTTTTGTGGGGGTTTAAGGGTAATATTTGTTAATTTAACGGTTTGTTGTGAATTCATTTGTGAAAAACTTTACGGATGTTTAGCTTTAGAGTATTTTATCCTATAAAAATATCTAATTCGAGTCCCGCCTTTACTCTTTTTGTTCAAGAAAATGAAGATATGATGTTTTTCACATATAAAATTCAGAATACCCACTCTTCTCTCCATGATTTATTTATCCATGAATCCCATTGTACGAAGGAGGGTGATCAAATTTTTTGAAGGCTACTTGATATGGGATGGTTTGTGGATAAAACATTAGGATCCTATTTGTGGTTGGAAAAATTCCATGAGAAAAGGTAGGTGGTAATGGGTGAATTAATACACATTTAGAACATTGAACTCTTGTTTAAGAGTAGAAATACCATTTACACAACCGTATTATAAACGGGATTTTACATACATATTTATATAGATTTTAGTTGTGTATACTTAACATGAAAATTCGTTATATCCAAGATTTTGCACATTTTTTCTATTTCATGCTATAATTATTACGATATGATTTCAAAGTTAAATTTCGTTATCCTTTCGATTGTAACTTTAAACCATAGTTACCACATACAGTGTATGTGGTGAGATTTTCTATTTTTTCATTTTTTCCCATCCATAGTATCAAACAACCTATATTTCAATTTTTAATAATTTTAAATATAGAAAAAACAAAAGTCTAAATTTTTTTGTCTCTAGTTTTGGAAGGTGAAAACAGGGAAATGTGACTCAAGTCATTAATGCACACATCCAGTCAACTCAACCACCTAGATTTGATTAGATTTTTCATCTTTCCTTCTTACACAAGTTAAGATGACATGGGGAGGTGGATTTGTGATCTTTGGAGGAACTTTTCCGGGTATTTATTGTAGGTTGTTGGTAGTTGAAATTGGAAATATGAGTTTCCCTCTCTTTTCCCTCCTCTTCTCTCCTTCTTCTTCTATATATTATTGAATAATGCTCATTTGTAAAGGTTAGACCCTCTTGATTTGCAATGCTTTATTCCTTTGCATTTTTGAGTTGTAGACCTCGGATTTGGCTCGTTGCATGTTGATACTTACTTCTTTCCACCATTGTAATTGATTGTGCATCTCTCAAGAGCAATAAAGTATTGTTTTGTGTCTATTCTCTTTTAACTCGTGTTTTATTGCATCTTTTTTTCTTTTCTTTGCTTTATTGGTTTGTTATGCATTATTTACATCCCTTACATGCTCCTTTTATGTTTTGTTCCATGAAAGTGAGTGTGTGAATGTCGTTTCGTTGTGGCACACATGTATACCCTCCATGTGCACATTTTTTCTTCATTTTCACTCATATGAGAGTGTTCATCCCCCTCTTTCTAGTGCTATCACCTCCCCTTAGCTTAGGTTTTCATTTCATGCATCTCCTTCTCACCTTGGTCCCTTGGAATCATAGAGTAGTGTTAGGTAGCTACATTTCCCTTCCTAAGAGTAGTTTTAGCAGTAGAATAGGTAGAGGAAGCCGACCTTCCCAGAGGTCTGTCTCAAGCACAAGGTCCCACAACTTGGAGACAGTCTCATGTTACCTCAAAGCCCCAAATCATCCTAATTTCGAGCGAGTGCGATTTCGAGCTTCAACGGTTTGGGTACGCCTATAGGAAAAGCATTGAAAGCTCACATTTCATCATTGCTAAGTTTTGGTGTGTGAATTAGTGATTTCCAACCTTTGGAGGCTTGTTTCAACACATCTGGTGACTCCCAACTTCTTATCTATTGGTTTCATTAGTTTACGCCATCTGTCATCAAAGGAAAGTAAACACGAAGCACACAGGATGCACACAATGCGTTTGCAACATGAATGCAAAGCAACAATTACAGATTGCGTGTGCACATGAATACGCGCAACACAATGTAAAGCTAACACATGCAAAGTTGTGTAGCGGTTAGCATGAGATGCGGGCATGCGCGCATGAGAAAAAAATTCAATGCCTCACCAAGTTTTACGTGTTCTTAGTGAGATTCGGCCTTTAGAGGTAATTTTAAGCACAACCGGAGACTTCACTTGGTCCAAACAACTTATTATCTCATTTGTAGACCTTGACCTTCTTCCTCTCATCCATTTCCTCCTTTGTTTTCATCCTTTCATTCATCTTCATATTTTTAATTCAGCCATGGCTCTTTATAGAGATCTTTCATTCTCTCATTTCGGTTCCTCTCCCCTCCATTTGCAGCGGTGGGATGATATTTCCAAAACAACCCCGATCAATTTTCTTCTCTTTCATGGAAATGGAGATCAATCTCTTATTGATCACATCCAAGACATAGCCAACCACTACACCATTTACAATGTCATTGAAGAAAACATTTGCTTGTACTTCTTATCTTATCATTCAGAGGAAAAACAAAATATTGGTTTAGTAGTTTGGCTCCTCAATCCATTTCCACTTGGGATTAGTTGGGAGAATAATTCTATAATCGGTTCAAGGAAAATGTAGATGGCATTTTCCTCATGGAACATCTCAGCACAATACAACAGGCTTCAACAAAATATATCTCAGACTTCAACATCAGGTCCACAAGAACTTGGCACATGATTCCTCAAGAATTAATACCCTCACAAGGTATGGCATTCTTGTATTATCTAAGGTCCTTGGATGTTGATTCGGTTGTGTTGATCCAAGCTCTTGGAAGAAACACTCTTCCTTAGGCATTTGATATTGCTATAATAGTTGAGAAGAGTCTCATTCAAGCTAGTCAAACGAAATCCATCCTTGTCGCGCACACTCTCATTTCTCCCATTCCTCCCTCTCTTTTCTAAGCTTCTTTGTCTGACTATAGAGGACTCCCTTCCGCACTCCAAATGTAGCCAACTCCGAGGAATTATCAAGAAACGTTAAGGTAACATAACTAGTTTAAAGAGGAAAATCGAGGGCCTTGTAACCCCATAAAACAAAAAATGCATATGACCTTACAAAATTGAAGGAAATTCATACAATCATTCCATGTACATCATATGAATTAGATTGATCCTAAAACCAATTTACTTTATTAATGGGTAATGAATATAAGAAGACCTACGTTTTTTTATGTTCATTATTTCATTGCCATTCTAGAATTGAAAAACCATAAAAGAACAAGAAAAGCGTGTCGCGTGAAAATATTTCACACTCAAATTAGTCATTGGTAGACTACAACATCGAGGTCTCATAGTGGACCGACCATCCTTTGTGTATATAAATGCAATAAAATAAACTAAAAAAGACGAATACATTATGAGGCGATTACACTTCCCTTTTCTTGGTGTTATCACCTCATAATGTATTACCCTTAAACCCCCACAAAAACCATGAATTTATTACTCTGCATCTCATAAAATCACACTGAGCACTTGTTTTGTTTCCCGCATTCTGTAGCTAAAATAAACAAAACAAAGTGATGCCCAACATTGTTACAAATTTAAATGCATTGTTACTTGAGCAGGATTTCTTGGTAAGCCCATTAATGCAAAATCACAGCACCCACAAATGAGTTATGGATATGCTTTTCTAAGGCAAGGTCATTTGGTGTGATCTGCATAACATTGGACCATCTCTCAAGCTGTGGGACTTGCGGACTTGAGATGGCCCTTCGGACAAAGTCAACTTCTTCTTCCTAATCCTTGCACTAAACTACTCCTAATGTAGAAAATGCGACTATCTACTCCTAATATAACAATTCCAGGGACCAGGAGAGAGAGAGCATGAAAATAAAGAAATCCTACACTACATAGGTAATAACACCGAGAAAAGGGAAGTGTTGATCACAATCTCACCGCTGAAGTGGGGAGAGGTGAGCGAGAGGAGAGGGTGGACAAGAAGCACCACAGACCAGAGATAGATTTCACACAGAACACCACTTCAAAACCCATTAAACACAGCTCCCAAGACCTGCAACAAACATCAGAATATGCACAGTATACCTACTTGATGGTGAGAGCGAAAGAGACAAAAAGGATGGACAAAACGCATCACGAAAACATATTTTATTGCTCCAGGAGTTCACACAGTACACCATTAATGGGCAAGAGGCGAGAAAATGCCATTACAAAGCCAAGGGAGGAGGTTTAAACTCCATTTTTGACCCTGGGGAAGAAAAGAAGAGGGGGGCAAGGAAGAAAAATGAATAACAACTTTTACAATGAATACTGCCCCGTATTTATAGATTTGATCGGAGAGAAGAAAGAGAGAGGGAAGTGGGAAAAGTAGGTCGGAACTCAACCACTGATGTTAATGCTTTTGATAAAATTTTCCCCCAAATCCGTCTTTACTGCATTGATCCTTGGTTCAATGCCTTAAAGGAAGAGGAAACGATGAAATAGATCAAATCCAACCCGGTTGTTGAGATAGATGGATCCTGCATTGAAGGCCCGAATATGTTCCCTCCATTTATCTTTACCTAACCCCCCAAAATTAAAGTTTCAGACCTCCGTGGCATAGGTGAGGTTGAGATATTTTCAATGACGTCATATTTGCAATATTTTGAGCCATGAGCCGAAAGATATGCCCCTTCGAAGTTCGTGTCGGGTCTATACAGGAGGATGAGCAAACATTTTAAAAAATGGGTCCCCCTTTGATATGGGACACTTGGTAGCCAGATTGGAACAAAATCAGGCCTGTGGGTTCAGAATTTATCTTTTCCCCTTTCTTCTAATTCCTGCTTTGGATTTGACTTGGGCCCAAATGCTGACCTTTTCCCTTGGATGGAGTTGCGGGCCATTTTGCAACTTTTACCCCTTGAAACAACGCCACAATGACACTTGGCATCCTCCACTTACACATTTATACTTAGCCAATTTTGAAGCCTTTTCTATCCACATTTTGACTTTATTTCCTCCTATCTTTGGATCGTGGTTGATCCAATATTTTGCTGGGGTGAAATATGGATAGTAATTTGGCGACTCACGGGGACATCTGCTGCTAGATGAAGAGACCAAAGTGGCCTTGAAGTATCCATTGGGCATGGAGTCTAGCCTTATAAAATGATTACGATAGACTGACAACATCGTCTCATAGTGGACCGACCATCCTTTGTGTATATAAATGCAATAAAATAAACTAAAAAGACGAATACATTATGAGGCGATTACACTTCCCTTTTCTTGGTGTTATCACCTCATAATGTATTACCCTTAAACCCCACAAAAACCATGAATTTATTACTCGCATCTCATAAAATCACACCGAGCACTTGTTTTGTTTCCCGCATTCGTAGCTAAAATAAACAAAACAAAGTGATGCCCAACTTTGTTACAAATTTAAATGCATTGTTACTTGAGCAGATTTCTTGGTAAGCCCATTAATGCAAAATCACAGCACCCACAAATGAGTTATGGATATGCTTTTCTAAGGCAAGGTCATTTGGTGTGATTCGCATAACATTGGACCATCTCTCAAGCTGTGGGACTTGCGGACTTGAGATGGCCCTCCGGAGAAAGTCAACTTCTTCTTCCTAATCCTTGCACTAAACTACTCCTAATGTAGAAAATGCGACTATCTACTCCTAATATAACAATTCCAAGGGACCAAGGAGAGAGAGAGCATGAAAATAAAGAAATCCTACACTACATAGGTAATAACACCGAGAAAAGGGAAGTGTTGATCACAATCTCAAACTGAAGTGGGGAGAGGTGAGCGAGAGGAGAGGGTGGACAAGAAGCACCACGGACCAGAGATAGATTTCACACAGAACACCACTTCAAAACCCATTAAACACAGCTCCCAAGACCTGCAACAAACATCAGAATATGCATAGTATACCCTGCAATGGTGAGAGGCGAGAAGAGACAAAAAAATGAGCAAAGGATGGACAAAACGCATCACGAAAACATATTTTATTGCTCCAGGAGTTCACACAGTACACCATTAATGGGCAAGAGGCGAGAAAATGCCATTACAAAACCAAGGGAGGAGGTTTAAACTCCATTTTTGACCCAGGGAAGAAAAGAAGAGGGGGCAAGGAAGAAAAATGAATAACAACTTTTACAATGAATATTGCCCCCGTATTTATAGATTTGATCGGAGAGAAGAAAGAGAGAGGGAAGTGGGAAAAGTAGGTCGGAACTCAACCACTGATGTTAATGCTTCTGATAAAATTTTCCCCCAAATCCGTCTTTACTGCATTGATCCTTGGTTCAATGCCTTAAAGGAAGAGGAAACGACGAAATAGATCAAATCCAACCCGGTTGTTGAGATAGATGGATCTGCATTGAAGGCCCGAATATCTCTTGTTGATCACATCCAAGACATAGCCAACCACCGCACCATTTACAATGTCATTGAAGAAAACATTTGCCTCGGACTTCTTATCTTATCATTCGGAGGAAAAACAAAATATTAGTTTAGTAGTTTGGCTCCTCAATCCATTTCCACTTGGGATTAGTTGGGAGAATAATTCTATAATCGGTTAAAGGAAAATGTAGATGGAATTTTCCTCATGGAACATCTCAAAGACAATACAACGGGCTTCAACAAAATATATCTCGAGACTTTAACATCAGTCCACAAGAACTTGGCACATGATTCCTCAAGAATTAATACCCTCACAAGATATGGCATTCTCGTATTATCTAAGGTCCTTGGATGTTGATTCGGTTGTGTTGATCCAAGCTCTTGGAAGAAACACTCTTCCTTAGGCATTTGATATTGCTATAATAGGCGAGAAGAGTCTCATTCAAGCTAGTCAAAGGAAATCCATCCTTTTCACGCACGCTCTCATTTCTCCCATTCCTCCCTCTCTTTTCTAAGCTTCTTTGTCCGACTATAGAGGACTCCCTTCCAGGACTCCAAATGTAGCCAACTCCGAGGAATTATCAAGAAACGTTAAAGTAACATAACTAGTTTAAAGAGGAAAATCGAGGGCCTTGTAACCCCATAAAACAAAAAATGCATATGACCTTACAAAATTGAAGGAAATTCATACAATCATTCCATGTACATCATATGAATTAGATTGATCCTAAAACCAATTTACTTTATTAATGGGTAATGAATATAAGAAGACCTACGTTTTTTCTCGTTCATTATTTCATTGCTCTATGACATTCTAGAATTCAAAAACCGTAAAACAAGAAGAAAAATGTGTCACATGAAAATATTCCACAGCCCAAATTAGTCATTGGTAGACTACAACATCAAGTATCATAGTGGACCGACCATGCTTTGTGTATATAAATGCAATAAAATAAACTAAAAAGACGAATACATTATGAGGCGATTACAACACACAACTTGAACACAAGAAGAAAAAAGAAGTCGTGGCGGGCGGAACAGTGAAACAATATTTCGAGAATGTTGGCTATGTGCAGGAACGGCGAGTCTCATTAGATGACAGAAATAGGCAACCCTTCAAATATTGGGGAAAACCCTATCAAAATTCCTTTCTCCCGCTTTGACAAAGCGAACGACAACATCAAATGATGAAGATGAAATAAACCGTGGATTGAGCCAAAAGTTGCAGATATTTGTGTGGAGATATACATTCACCATTGCAACAGACGATGGTCGGGATGTTTCGACAAAACAAATTTAAAAAAATCAAAATGTAGCAAGAATCATATTCTTGTAAAATTATTTACATAACCCAAATTAATAAAAATGTAGTGATTGACATGCGGCTAGAGTTGTAGTCATCCGGGATGCGTGGGATGAGCATGGATGAAAATGATGTTATAAAATGATGTTATAAATGGTAAGTCCTCAAGAACCCATTGCAGAGCATGGGTGCTCTCCCCACTCCCATCCATGCCTCCCAAGATTACCTATGTTTTGAGGATTTAGATGACAGAATACAACTCGGCTTCCGAAAATGTCGACATAAATTAGGGACCATCTCTTGCACATCAAACCTTCTCTTGTACCTTATTTAATGCCACAAAAAAGAAAGTGACGTGCGAAATGAAACAAATGTTTTTTTAGTAGTTTAAGTCGAAATATTTTTGATAAAAGAATATACCCGAAAGAAGTGTTATAAAATAATTTAAATTGTATTATTATTTGGTAATAAAAATTTATTTGAAACTTAAATTTCAAAAATTTAAATTATTTTTAAAGAAAAAATAATTACTAAATTATATAATTGAGAAAATTAAAGGAAAAAACTTCAAAAATTATTATTTATATATAAACAAAATCATAAAAAATTGAAAGAAGTGTTATGCAAAATGTTTAGATAAATAAATAAATTTAAAAATATTAAATAAAATTTAAATTATATTAATATTTGGTAATAACAATTTATTTGAAAAATAAAATTTCAACAAATTTAAATTATTTTAAAAGAAAAATTAATTACTAAATTATATAATTGAAAAAATTAAAGAAAAAAACTTCTATAAATAATTTGTTTATTTACAGGTCCTCTACTTTATAATCTCTTATTATAAGGTTGTCATGTTAATATAATTGAAGTCTCCTACCCAATACAAGCATTTGAATAATAAAATTGTCTTTAAAAATTAATAATAATTTTATATATTTTTAAAATTTCACAATCTAAATATACCTATAGTAAATGATATTGAAACCATAAATGAATATTGACTTAGTCTCGAATAAATTATATTTTATATAAAAATAATCTTAAATATTTACAAAAATAAAGACAATAAATTCACACTATGAAATAATTTTTAATACAAATATTTAAAAACTCAATTTTCTAATTCAATATTTTGTAAAATAATGGAAAAATATATAAATAAAATTAATTTGACAAATAACTTGTATTTTAATTTCTTATTAATTAAAAACACACTTGATTAATAAGAAACATATAATACTAAACTACCTTAATTTGGATTCTGTAAGTGCACGTTGGGGTGTAGGCTCCTAAAGAGGGTTTGGAATTATATATTAGTAGGTTTAATTTTATTGGTCAAGACTTTATTCTTATTGAGGCACAATAAATTTTAAAAGTTTAGAACTAACATATAATTTTTGGCGAGAATGTTTTTGCTTTTTTGATTTTCTATCAAACCACCCTTTAAGAAATACGTTCTAATTAAAAAGATTTCAAAAATGGGGTTATGAAAGGAATAAAGATGTTGGTAGATACTTGAGGAACCTCAACTATGTTCCTTATGACATTTCTCTTCTTTTAAGATTATATTTGGCGATATGCATTAGTATAATAAAAATCATTTTGCTATGCATGATTCTTTTTATATACTAAAAATATAAAATCCACTTTAATAAAAGGTCCCGCATATGATTCATATGTTTGAGTTCTTTGTACAATGTGGCCACAATACCTATCAAGTTGTGGGAATAGATAGTAACTTAGATTAGTTGCGTTGATCTAGAGTTCAAAAGTGATTTTTTTAATAATTATTATTTTGAATAGGTATGTGTTTGAATGTCGTTTTAAGAAGTCTGTCTGGCATGGCACATTAAATTTGACATTACAAAGCTCTTCAAGAATACTCATAAGCATGCAATTCATCTTTGTGACCGCAATCCTGAAATTGATAACAACTAATCACTTTGGGATTATCGATCTACCACTCTTTACGTTTTGACATATCTCCACAATATATTTGCTGATAGGCTTGTTAGAGACAACTTTCTTTGTAACTGATTTTTTTGGTAGTCGTCCTTTATTTAAAATAAAAATAAAAAACCATGTTGTCATAATCAAAAATTTAAAATCCACCATGGTTGGGATTTTGCTAATCAATTTTTAGTAATTAATCATTGGTGATAGGCCTTACTAGAGACAAATTTCTTGTGTAACTGACATTTCATTTTCATAGTCATTCTCATTTAAGAAATTCTAATAAATTTTAATTGTTTTGGTACCATAAACAAAAACAAAAGTGGACACAACATCTAAAAACCATTCATGGAAATATGGGAATTAATCAAATATGTAACTGTTGCATTCTAATTTGAGAGTGCAGTGGAATAAATCAAATATGTAACTGCTGCATGAGAATCAGATATGTAACTTCTGCATGCAAATTTAATGACACTATCTTTATTTATTTTCATATAAAACATCTTAATCGTTTTATTATCTTCTTTATTTGTGACTGATAGAACAATTCATATGGAAGAGTCCAGATGGCATGAAAACCTTAAAAATTCCTACAATAAAACCAGAGCAATCGATTTGTTACCTGTGTCCAAAAAAGTAATACGGATTAAACCCTAATATGACAGAATTGGCGTTATAAATCCCGAATTGAGGGCATTTAAGCTGATTCAGAGGTATAGCATTTTCAAAAAAAAGTTGGGGTCGGAAAGAATTCATCCCTGCGATTTCGAAATAATCCGTTACCATCAAATCGGTTCCACAATATAAACATTGCTCACCATTAGTATTGCAATAGAAAGAGAAAAATTGATAGCATTCACTGGGTATGGCTACTTCACTGTAGAAAGTCTATCGATGGGAAAATCAAGCCAGGTTTATGATCACTGAAATTGAATTGAATCTGAGAAAATTATACAATAAAACATCCAGATTGAACTATCGATCAAGCAATTGATATTTTAAAATGGATTGCGAAGGAAGGATTTGAACATACTTTCACCTAAGATTTCGATTTGGGGGTGTGGTACGCAATTTCGGTGGAATAATGGCTCTCTGTTTAGAAAAGATAAATTTACCCTTGTTCTCCCTCAATTTATAAATATACTATTTCTAAATAATTGATCAGTTAATCTATTTTTTCCGGAATAAAGCATCCCTCTATCTTGCAATTTTTCGGTGGATCATAGACTATCAAGGGCTCTTGAGGGTGGAGGTGCAGGCTCTCTTTCACTATTTCTTGAAAATAAATCAAATCTGAAACGTCTTATTCTTCAACAAGTCTTTCACTTCCCACAAAATTAATGATCTATTTCTTCATATAGCTTTTTTTTCATAATTTGTTGATTTCTGAGAAGCACCAATGAGAATGCCCACTTAGCTATAATGGTTGAAGTATCAGTCCCAACACTAAATAGATCTTGCTTATTCATCAATACAAACAAATAAAACAACAAAAATTGCATTGGTTAATTGTTTTTAAATTCAAAATGGCACTTCTATTAATTTAAAAGAATAATATACATTGAATAATATTTGTTGAATTTATTTTTGTATTGATATTGCACATATTCTTCATGAAACAATTCATGTGAACTAAATAATGGTGGATGTATGTTGATGGAGATCCATCCACTTGATCTCTCTTCCTACAGTTAGCATAAACAAATGTTCTCTCCTTAATAAGTGGCCAAATAATTGGCATCTACAAAATAATTATTTTTGTTATTTAGTACATGTGCTTCTTTTTCATTTTTATTATTTTAATGCTAAATACCTTATTTGAGATTTTTATTTATATGTATTTGTTTACGGGAAGTGTTATTGTTGAGAAGTTAGAGACATTATTTATTTTTGGATACTCTTTAGTAGGAAATTTCAATGCTTATCATTCAATCGGCTATGGAGGACACTATATGGTTTTATAAAGTGATTTGTTTTGATAAGGATTATATTTATCTAATGTATTATTGAGGTGATCTCTATTAAAATGAATGTTGAAGAGTTGAATATTAATTTATTTAATGCAACATTATTTTTTTGGGATATGTTACTTCGTTACATTTATTGGTTGATGTTTTTATGTTCTTCTTTTGTTATGTATTATTTTGTTTCTTACAAATTTATTATTTTAAAAATATAAAGTAATTTGACCAATATATGGATAACCATCAAAATATGTGGGCACTACAATTAGTCATGTTGATCTAGAGTTCAAAAGTGATTTTTTAATGATAATTTTTGAATAGGTATGTGTTTGAATGTCATTTTAAGAAGTATGTCTAGCATGGCACATTAAATTGCTTGGATATGATATGTTACTCATAGAGGGACAATATCTTGTACAAATATGACATTTTGAGAAAACCTTGGCTAGGAACTCTTTCGAGTTCATTTGCGATAAAGAAATCTAGTTCTTACAAAGTTGATGTATATGTTATGAAATGGATCCTTAGTTCTTTTGTGTATGCAGCCACGAAGAATTCACTAGAGTGGCATAAACTAGTCAATGGTTTGTGGATTGCCTAGATTGTTGAGTTATTTCTCATTTCTCTACTTCGAACTACTTTCAAGTAGTATATGTGAACCATAAATTTGACATTACAAAGCTCTTCAAGAATACTCATAAATATGCAATTCATCTTTGTGACTGCAATCCCTGAAATTGATAACAACCAATCACTTTGGGATTAACGATCTACCACTCTTTACATTGTACATATCTTCACAATATATTACCTCAATGATTACACAACATTCCCTTTCCCCTACACATGATTGACAAAAATATCATGTGAATGTATATTGGTTCCCCACACCACTTTTTCTAAGGAAAGCGGGTGCTTATTAATCAACCGAGGCATGGGATAATTAATTAATGCCCATAAAACCATTTTAAAAAAATTAAACCGTGGCAACGCAACTCTCAATCTCTGAATGTTATGTAGAGAGGAGCACTGCACTACACATTTTGCAAACTCGTGTAATTTGCAAGAATGCGCATTTTCTACTAGGACATTGTTTCCAACTGTATGGCAAGTGCCGTAAAATGTTTGACAAAATGATAGAAGGAGATCTCGTGTCATGTAATATCGTAATTGCAGCTTACAGAAGACATGGGTAATGTCACGAGGCAACAATCCCTATCACTTCACTTCACCTTTGCCAATTAACTCCCAGCGTATTCTGGCAAACTTGAGATTCTTTTGTGAGTTGTACTAGCTGCGAATGCCCTCATGGAACCATACATGTCAATTGTTTGACAAAATCTAAATTGCAGGTGTAGAACCAGTCATAATGAAAGAGACATGCGAGATTAGCTCAGAAGACAGATGAAATTAAGATCAACGTAAAGGTCGTGATTAAGCTCACCATAGCAGAAAAAGTACAGTGTGTCAAGCCACATAATGCAAATGAAGATAAATACCCACCCATCCTCGCGTTACCCTATTTTGGTGGTTGCGTTGTGCGGGGGCCGCGCGGACGCGAGCCCCCTCTACCACAAATTATGACGTGCACTCTCCACAGTGGGAGATGCTAGGCAGAGCCCCCTTCCAAGTGCAATGAAGGTGCTCTCCTAAGCCATCGGCCTTTTTGATCAGCGATTGACTCCGCCCAGGTAAGTATGCCTTCTCTCTCACCATCTCCTTCCTCTTATACGCTTTCTTCTCGTTTCTCACTGCTCACGCCACACGTGTGGGATCAATGACAGTATAGCCTATTGAATTGAAAGAAATCAACAAAGAATAAAGTATCCCCAAGATATATACCTACGCATTTCAGGGGCATATCTTCTAAAAGAGATTGTTTCTCCTCTAATGGCGATTCCCGCTATTTCTTCTGAGTTCTTCTTCTGGGCTGAGTCAGAAAAATGGTTTTGTTTAGTTGAAGGATATAGGAGAACCACCATCTATAAAGATTAAAAATATGGAAACTATATGACTGGAAGCCTAGAACTAGCATGTGTGAGGGCATTATTACTTAGAGTGAAAGTATCGACTTGCAAACTACTTACATGGGTGGGATGTCAATCAGTAGCAACTACTAAATGCAACAGATTTTTTATGAAGGTAACTCTATTGATTATGTTAGATATGACGATCCTTAAACAACACGCTTAAACTTGGTAGGTCCCACGCTCTAGACCATTAAAAAAATTAATTTAAAAAAACATTAATTTATTTTGATTTCCTTATTGGTCTAGACCTTGGGACCTACCAGATTATGCATGATGTTTACGGTCATCGGTTAGATATGTGTCAACAAAGTTAAATTTTGGATCCCTTTGTAGCGCATTTTGTACCGCTCATGTCGTAAAGGGGGCGGGCGTGATAGGGGGGGGACGACATGTTATGGAGCTCCCCAAGCGGGGGTCAAGGACGGAGCCCAGAAATAAAAATGAAGGAGTGAATCCCTTGTTTCTAGAAAGACAATTCAACCCTATTCTATTTTTAGGAAAGAAAATCCTAATGGCGTTTTTCCACTCTATTTTTAGGAGGATGAATCCTAACTGTACTTCACCAATTAGGTGTATATATATTTTTGTGGAGATCTAAAGTTGCTCATAACGAGTTCGCATGTAACTGTTCATCTTGAGTTAATAAAACTTGATATCTTGCACCATGAATGTTTCCCTAAGCACTCAGCTAGGGTTTTACCACGTAAATTTGGTGTTCGTCTCTTACATGTTTGGTATTTTATATATTTTATTTTTCCCTATCTTTGTTAAATGTTATTTTGTTTTTCTACTTTCTGTTTATTCATTGTTGCCTAATATGTGGTTTCATTAAAGATTATATCATGCAAAGTTATTTTATGTTTCAACAATGTAGAATGCATTTCGCATGCATTGATATTTTGTGACTTGGTCGCTTTTATGATCGAGCCATGAATGCAATAGATCTTTTATGGAGGTGACTCTATTCTTGGTATCATCATGCAAAGTGTTTTACTTTTTCAATAATATCAAAAATATCGTGCATTGATATTTTATGTCTTGGCCATTAATATAATGGAGCCATGAATGTAACAATCTTTTATGGAGCTAACTTTGTTGTTGATATCATACATAGTTTGTTTTATGTTTCATCAATGTAGAATGCTTTTTGTATGCATTAATATTTTGTGACTTGGCCATTTACATTATGAAACCAAACAATTTCTTGAAATGACTTGACATGGAACAACTTGGATCTACATCGAACGCTCTGCATTTAGTTATTTAAGCTTTAAGATTTATCTTATTCTCATTCTCTTTAGTGGCTCTTTCCATGTCTTCTTTGGTGAAATTTGTTTTATAGACTTTTTGGAAGTGCCTCTAAGTATGTCATGATCTCTTAACTACTTTTATACAATTTTTATGCCATTCATCATCTTCTACTTCTTCACAGGGAAAAACTTTCTTATTCTTTGAAATCCTATCACCACTAACCTATCTCTAATTTGCATCATTTTGTCTTTTGGGATATGTATTAATTCGTATTATTGGCCACCCGTTTTGGTGAGCATTTGGGAATTCTAAACAAAGAAGAAATTGCATCTAATATCAATAGGTTAAGTCATCGGTTCACTTTGCAGTACGGGGTTGGTTGCATCAAATCATATTTGTGGGTATAATTTTGCATTATACATCTAATCGCTAAAAAAGTTATAGAGAGTAAAGATCAAATTCGAGCAATGTGAACAACAATTGTCTTAAAACAACTCCCATAACAAAGTCTATTGCAAACTCTACAAGGTCACTACAAGTCTTTAACCGCCTCCTTCCATTATTCTCGGTGTTCCCCTCTACAAAATTTCAATTAGAACCACATAACCAAATTAATATAAAAAGAATACAACACTATCATGGAAATATCTATGCATTTTGAAAAATGATTACCGTTGACCCACATGATTAAACCAACATAAAAGTAAAATCGGGCAAAGAATAAGAAAGGTTTTTATATCCTCCTAACACATATATACAAGTCCTCCAAATACAACTGAATTATATAATTTAATTTCCTAGTTGAGGTGAGTATCAACACTCTCACATACAAAGATCAAATAGTCTAAGAAGAGTAGACAAAAAAAATTGAAGTACAAAATAAGTTTTCTAAACAAGTCTTCAAGACATTTCAGTAAATTCCATTGGTATATTAAAAGCAATTTCCTTTGATGTGGTTCTATTTGATATGATATTTTCAAATAAGCGCACACAAGAAGTAGTATTAAAGCAAAGAACATGATGAGATTTAAACACTTAGTTATGGTTTTAATAAGTGGGATAGCATGGCATCTTTACATGTTCAACAAATTTTGTTGCATTGCATGTTTTGAAATCTAAGATTTTTGTTTAGCTTTGATACAACATATCTTCAATAATTATAGACATGTATTTTCAAGAATGCACTTTCACTAAATTTCCTATTGGGATATTGTTTTAAATTGCATGTAAAGTACCATTTTTTAGCATTAAGATCGTGACAATGTCTTGTTATGATCACGATAAAAGTAGATTATACAAGGGAAATGGAAATCTCAATCTCGCGGCATTGTGTAAAGAGAGTGGATTGTGAAGGGAAGATGCGAGGGGGATAACAAAAAACTCAAAATGCATTCATAACAATAAAAATGATAAAAAAATGCATAGCAATGGAGGACACAATACAAAAATGCACAACAAAAACATAAATAAAACCAGCTACAAATATATTCCGATTTCTAAAAATAATTCAAAGAAAGCTTATTGCTATGTTTTTCTTCTTTTTCCCACTCTATTCTTTTATCTCTTCCTCTCTTCTTACATACAAAAATGCAGCACATACACCTAAAACATTCAATTCAGAAATTAATTCCAAATTGCAAGTATGTCGAGGCGATACAAACATTAACTCTTTTTCCAAAATCAAAGAGAATGTCAAAGATCAAATATGATCATTCCATTAAATGAAAATCTTTTCCCTTTTTCCAAAATCTGCATCTGTCGAAGTTTTCTAGGTTTTAAAGGTTGGAATAACTTTCGGTGGTTGAGATTATATCTCTAACACCCCTTAATTCAACTCCTTGTCATCCTTCTCGGAAGCTGTCTATACCATCTCCATAGATGTTGCTACCATTTCCAAATCTTCCATTATTTACTCCATCTTCATAATAGACACCTAAACAACTTCTTAGATATTCAAATGCATCTTTTCCCAACGGTTTGGTAAAAATATCAATAAATTGATCTTGTGGTCTACAAAACTCTCAAAATATTTCCTTGTTATTAACCGACTCTCTTATAAAATGATATTTAGTATCTATGTGCTTGCTTCTTTTATAAAAACATGGGTTTTAAACAATGCAATGACTAAGTTATTATCACAATATATCTTTGTTGCTTCTTTTTGTTCGTGCATCAACTTAACTAACATTCTCCTTATCCATATGTCTTGACATGTCACACCCGTCACTGCCACACACTTCGCCTCTGAAGAAAGATTTGAAATGAGACGCTTTCTTTGAAGCCCATGATATTACCCTTGTTCCAAAATGAAAAACATAAGCAAAGGTACTTTTCATATCATCAACGTTGTTAGCACAATCAATGTCCATGTATCCAATGAGCTTAAACTCGTCCACAGCTGAATACAAAATTTCATAGTTCTTTGTTCCACAAACATACCTCGATATTCTTTTCCAGCTTACCAATGAGAGTCTTTTGGAGACTCCATGAACCTCAAAATATTCACACCATACATAATATTAGGCCTTGTGGTCGTTAAGTACAAAAGACTACCAACTATTATTTTAAAGAAACTAGGATCAACAAATGAACCACTATCCTCCTTACTCAACTTCAGCCCTATAACAATGGTTTAGGCGCTAGCTTACAACTCAACATGCCTTCGATAGATTTCAGTAAATTCCATTGGTAGGTTAAAATAAATTTCCTTTTGTATTTAACCAAATTCCATTTCCATTGATGATGTGGTTCTATTTGATATGAAATTTTCAAATAAGTGCATGCAAGAAGTAGTATGAAAGCAAAGGACATGATGAGTTTTAAACACTTAGTTATGGTTTTAATAGTTGGGATAGCTTGGCATCTTTACATGTTCAACACATTTTGTTGCATTGCATGTTTTGAAATCTAAGATTTGTGTTTAGTTTTGATACAACATATCTTCAATAATTGCAGACATGCATTTCCAAGAATGTGCTTCCACTACGTTTCCTATTGGGATATTGTTTTAGCATTAAGATGGTGAGAATATCTCGTTATGATCACGGTAAAAGTAGATTATACAATGGCAATTCCAATCTCAATCTTAGAACATTATGTAGAGAGGGTGGATTGTGAAGGGAAGAAGTAGGGGAGGATAACTAAAAACTCAAAATGCATTCAACAACAATAAAACTGATAAAACAAATACACAAAGAATGGAGGACACAATATACAAAATTCACAACAAAAATAGAAATAAAATTAGTTGCACATATATTCAAATTTCTAGAAAATATTCAACAGAGCTTCACCGATCTATTTTTCTTCGTCTTCCCACTCTACTCTTTTCTCTCTTCCTCGCGTTACTCGGTTTGGTGGTTGCATTGTGGGGGCCTGCGCGGATGCGAGCCCCCTTTACCACAAATTATGACGTGCACTCTCCACGGTGGGAGATGCTAGGCGAGCCCCTTCCAAGTGCAATGAAGGTACTCTCCCTATGCCATCGGCCTTTGATCACCGATTGACCCTGCCTAGGTAAGTATGCCTTCTCTCACACCATCTCCTTCCTCTTATACGTTTTCTTCTCGTTTCTCATCGCTCACGCCACACGTGTGGGATCAATGACAGATAGCCTATTGAATTGAAAGAAATCAACAAAGAATAAAGTATCACCAAGATATATACACATTTTAGGGACACATCTTCTAACAAAGATTGTTTCTCCTCTAATTGCGATTCCCGCTATTTCTTCCGAGTTGTTCTTCCGGCTGAGTCAATAAATTGTTTTGTTTTGTTGAAGGATTTAGGAGAATCGACCATCTATAAATATTAAAAATATGGAAACTATATGACCGGAAGCCTAAAACTAGCATGTGTGAGGCAATATTACTTACACCGAAAGTATCGACTCATGAACTATTTACATGGCTGGGATGTCAATCAAGAAAGCAACTAGTTCCGATTTTTATGGAGGTAACTCATTGATTATGCTAGATATGGTGATCCTTCACTTAAATCTGGTAGGTCCCATGCTCTAGAATTAATTTAAAAAAACATTAATTTATTTTGATTTTGTTATTGGTCCAGGAGCGTGGGACCTACTGGGTTATGCGTGATGTTTACGGTCATCGGTTAGATATGTGTCAACAAAGTTAAATTTTGGATCCCTTTGTGACGCGGTTTGTACCGCTCATGTCGTAGAGGGTGGGGAGGTGGGGGGGATGAATCCTTGATTCTGAAAGACAAATTCAACCATATTCTATTTTTAGGAAGGAAAATCCTAATGGCATTTTTCCACTCTATTTTTAGGAGGAGAAATCCTAACGTATTTCAAATCGAATTAGGTGTAAAAATATTTTTGTGGAGATCTAAAGTTGCTCATATATTATACATATGGCAATGCCAATTTCAATCTCGGAACATTATGTAAAGAGAGTGGATTGTGAAGGGAAGAGGAAGGGGAGGATAACAAAAAGTCAAAATGCATTCAACAACAATAAAACTAATAAAACAAATGCACAACAATGGAGGACACAACACACAAAATGCATAGCAAAAACATAAATAAAACCAACGATTGCACATATATTCGATTTCTAAAAATAATTTAGCAGAGCTTCGTTTCTGCTTTTTCTTCTTCTTCCCACTCTACTCTTTCCTCTCCTCTTCTCTTCTTACATACAAAAATGCAACACACACACCTAAAACATTCAATTCAGAAATTAATTCTAAAGCTTTGCACGTTAGAGGCAAATACAAACATTAATACTTTTCTAGAATCAAAGAGAATTTCAAAGACCAAATATGATCATTCCATTAAATGAAAATATTTTCCCTTTTTCGAAGCTACATGTGTCGAAGTTTTCCATCCGTCGAGGTTAGAGTTAATTTCGGTGGTTGATATTATATCTCCAACACACCCCTTAATCTCAACTCGTTGTCATCCTTCTCGAATCTGTTTGTACCATCTCTATAGATGTTACCTTTTCCAAATCTTCCTTTATTCACTTCATCTTCATCATAGACACCTAAACAAATTCTTAGATATTCAAATGCATATTTTCGCAACGGTTTGTGTTATCGGTAATTTTGACTTCACTAAATTTTTTTAAAAATAGAAATTTTGATTTTTTTCAAAAGTGTTACTTTGCGTGGTTTAACACTCTCATCGTGATCATCTCATTTTTGTGATCGCTCGGTCTTCATTTCGTCCATTTCAAGTAGTACTACTCCTTCTAGGCTTTAAATCACATGAAAATTGATTAATTAATATTTAATTAATTAATTACTCTTTGTTTGATAAAATTAATTTTTAATGACTTGGGAGTATTTAATTAAATAAATATCAATTAAAAGTCATTCGAAAAAAATTATTTTATTGCCAAGAAAGTAAGCTTGTGCTTCTAACTCACGGAATGCCAAATTGGCTTCCCGAACCCGGATTTCCCCTTTCCTAGAAAATTTATTTTAATTTCCCGCTTGTGGGATTTTCTTCACCAATTGTCAAATCAATGGATTGGCAAACGGGCAAGAAATCTCCCGATTTCCCACATGGGGAAATTGAACGGAATTATTGTCACCCACTTTGTCATTCCCATGGCAATTGGTCGTTGTTTTTTCCCCATTCCCCTAGCAATTAATTCCACTACCGGGAAGATGGGAAGTTGGTTTAGCCTTCATAAATTCCTCCTTCGAACTCATTGGAAAGATTCGTACGAAGCTTTCTAAAATTGCTTCTCGCTTCTTCTTCTAAAGAACATAATATTTTATCACATCCCACAATCTTGGTGAACGCCATTGTGAAGAAGAAATACAAGAGGACAACCATAGAAAGGTTTATGCAAAAAGGAGATACAATACATTAACAAAGATCATATCATCAAAGAAAATCCTGGACAAAGAAAGACCACATGGGGAGATAAAGATTTGTGCAGGTTTTAAAGGAGAGGACAAATAGGTAATCTAAAACAAAGCAACTAGGAGGATCCCACACATTCATTAAAGCAAGGCTACGCATACACCCAAGAAAGAAACAAGTTTCCAACGCCTGAGGAGGAAGAAGAAACCATTCCACGCGTGGGAGAGAGGAAATCAGGACAGTCAAAAGAAATTTGTCATTGTTTTAATTGTTTTCTTTACAAATCCTCACGTATTCAATGCCCAAGAAAAAGATTACATTAGTTATAAGAGAACAAAGTTCCCACGCCACTTTGAAGGAGGAATACACATTGTTTTGGAGAAAAAAATATCAGTTTAAAGCACCAAAAAATAGTCCACATAGCTAAAATAATAGTCTGTTTTCCACGTGGAAGGAAGGAGCGGAGAGGAATAGTTCAAATAAAAAGAAAAAAACCCACGTGGTTTGTAGGTGAGAGAAAAGCCAAAGGCTGCGCAAGTTTCAAAGGAGGATAGTCAAATTTAATTCTCCACGCATGCACAAGGCACAACCAAGTAGAAATAAAAAATAAAAAGAAGAGGTACAGTCCAGCAAAGGAGAAATCCATGCATGAGGGAAGAGAAAGCAAATCCAACGCATTTTTCCCAAGGAGAAATCCACGAAAGGCCATGCGAAGGGAAAAAATAGTTACAAGAAAAGAATTCCACGCATTTTCATGAGGACAAATCAAAACAACAAAAAGACAATAAAAAAGGAGATTCCACGCTGAGGTAAAAGAAGACACTTTGTTTTATGCATCAAGAAAATCAGTTAATACGCATTTCTCCAAAGAAGAACAATCCAAGGAAGTTTCCACGCATACACAAAATGAAGGAACAACTGTTTCAACGCATTTTCCAGAGAAGATTCCATGCCAAAGACAAGGAAGGAACATTTGTTTGTCAGGAGTAATTTAAATGCCACAGCTTTCTGAAACAATTTCCACGTAGAGCTATTACCTGGTGTAAGGGAAGTTTCAATTAGGCATCGCTCAAAATTTCCAAGAAGAAGTAAATCTCGAAGTATGCGGCCATTTAAATCATGTGATTTTCACACATACGAGGAAGAATTTGCTCTGGAAAATTAAATAAAAAAATCGATATTGAACTCGGGTGATTTCGTTTATTTAAAATAAATAAAAAAAAGTTGTCCTCGAGTCGAATTCAAACCGAGTCTCGATGTGTGTATTTTTTTGTGTACTTTGGACTAGTTATTATTATTATTATTATTGTTTTTAAATAATAATAATAATAATAAAAAAAAATTAAAGTGAGTCATATTTTGTTTTTGCACCGGGGGATTTCGGAGACTGAGACCCGACCCCGCTTGCATTGTTTTGCGTGCCCAAGTCATTCTTCTATGAAATTCATAATGGCCAAGAAATCTAACAAATCCAGGAAGATCAAGGAAGCCAGTGGAAAAATCAAACAAATCCGTGCTCAAATATGAATTCCAAGGAATCATCCCTCCCAGTTCCATTAAGTCAACATATGACAACATCACTGATACAAATCTGGGTCACATCAATGTGCAACAATTCTACGAGTGGGTGAAAACTGAAGGCAAGACCATATTCTTGGATAGGCTTTACCATAGTGGTCTACCCCAAGCAGCAGCATTTCCTGTCTCGGTGTAGTGTCCAGAGTTGGTTATTGCTTGTGCTGAGCACTATGATCCTGAGAGACAAGGAATTTTTAAAGATAATCGCGAGCCTTTCCTCTTAATCACACCAGAGCACATTGAGGAATTTCGACATACCTGACTTTCCTAAGAATGCAGATATCACTCGCCAGTCACCGCAAGAATTATGGGATGAAGAACCCCTAAGATGGAGCAATATGGTTAATAACAATTGGTTAGTAACCAAGAGGCCTCGAATTGACAGGCTTCCCAAAGAACTGTACCACGTTGAGTTTGTGGAAGAAATCAGGGAAATGATTACTCTCCTAAGTCGAGTTTTTGGTCTACTCTGCTTTGATTTTCCACCCATAGATGTATCAGTTTATCTGCATCATCCTTGCCAAGAAAGAGTTTGTGGATTGGGCCACCATCATCAGTAACACCCTTCACAAACAATTGATAAAAGTTAAGATGACTGGATGCTTCTACATGACATCGTATCTGACTTATGCAGTAGTAAGAAGAAAGCTATTTTTGCGACTTGAAACTATAGAGGAGTCATGGGGCCGTCAAATAGTGTTTTTCATTATTACCCTCAACTTAGTTTCAAAAATAGCTCTCACCATTTTAGAAGAGTCAACAATGCATTCACCTTCCGAGTGATTCGAAACCTGAATCAAAATACTGAGGAAAGATTTTCTAAAGAAGCCATGAGTGTCATTTCCCAATGGGGAACCTGGTTTATTCAATTTTCATCATTTTCCTACATTCACATGAGTGGCTTTACTGGTACCCCATGGAAGCTTCCTAAGTACGTTAGTGACAGATGGGCATTAATGGAGCTTGCGAGAAACTATTCCAAGTTCACTACCTTCTTAGTGACAAGCACCGTTCAGGAATTCATTTCCCAATCCAAATCGGGGAATACCAATGTCCAAATATTTTTAGTGCACAACTCATGGAAAAAGAGTTCGCTCATAACCATCCATCCATATGTGAAGAGAGCCTAGTTTGATATCAATGGATATATGCAGAAGATTCTGGGAGCAAAGTATCAACATAATCCTACCATGGAAGATTTATGGGCTGCTTTTTTAGACAAACATGAAGTAAGAAGACGAGAGTTTTCTCACCTAACACTTGCTCATATCAAGGCCTTCCACATCAAGAACCCTCTATTCATTCATAAATGATGATGAGGATGTCATTGATCCCTCATATGATGCAGTTGCTTTTACCCCATTGCCTCGAATTGATTGGACCAAAAGAGATGAATTTTCTCTTGATAGCAAGAATCAACCAATTATTGAAAGAAGCATATCTTGGTACAATAAAGAACTTGCCAAGTTACAATCAATTCAAGATCATGCTTCGGGATCACAAAAATTTCCAACACGAGGAGGCCTCCATTCAACCAAAGTCTCTTCTCGATCAACCTCTGTACCATCCAATCATACACAACAAGCAAGAAAGGAGTGGTTGCCAAAATCCACTTCGCCAAGTAATGTGTCACGAGGAGAAAAATATAAAGATCCTAACCCGAAGAAGGAAGAGAGTGTGTATCTGGATTTTCTACCTCGAGTAGAGATTCTTCTACCCACATTGTTAATAGTGCTTAGAAGCTAGTGGCAAATGATCCTCAGTCATGCTTCGAACAAGCATCCACTCAGGTGCAGGTAATTCAAATATCAAACACTTCGGAGCATGTAGTTCATGAAGGGATTTCCCAAAATCTCCTAAATAATCAAGAGGTGGATATTGAGGTTGTTTCTCCTCAAATCGAGGTCATATATAGGATTCAAGCAGATCTCATGATGTCGAGAATAATGAGAATATTGATTCGAGCTCTAGGATTTTGTATGCGGAAATAGTGCATGATACTCCTTCCTAGGTTGATTCCGAGGTTAAGAAAAGGAAGAGGGTTGTCAAGGCAATTGACATTGATTTTGATGCCCTTTTCAAACTTTCAAACGACGTCATTCCAAAGAAGCCTAAGGTGCTTTCTCAAATAATGGTGGATAGTGATGGAAATAGGTTTGCATGGATCTCACCATCCCACAAGTTGATAAGGAGTGTGATGTCATGACACCTGCTGATTATGAAGTTTCTAGACTTGGACTTGGGAGGTCTACATTAGAAAGTGACATGGCAATGGCTTGAGATTCAATTGATATCGTGCTAAAGAGACTTGAGAAATATAAGTCTCAAAACTCTCATCTCAAGGCCAAAAGAATCAATTGGTGGAATATGTTCAACATTTGATAAATCCCATATCATCCACTTTCCCAGTACCTGATGTAGTGGCTGCCCCAGATGAAGAGACTCTCAATTTGTCAAAAGAAATAAACACATTAGGCCATGTCACTAAAACTTGGCTTTCAAAGATTCTCATTTTAGGCCAAGAGATGATCAAGACTGCGGTTAAGCTTCATGAAGATGTCAATGCGTATCTTGATCCAATTCTTTCTTTCAAAGAAACTTTTGTTTCTAATATATCAAATTTGGATGAGATATTGCCCAGTTTACAGGAGATGACAAGTATGGAATCCTCAGTTTTAGCCATTGAAGGAATTCTCAAATTTGAACATCGAGGGACACATTTTCTTTGGTGTCTGCATCTCAAATCAAGGAAGACGCTTCTCAAGGATTCTATGATCCATTATGAGAGCATGTGCAATGAAGCCTTCACTTCACTCTCCTTGATTCAAGAATTCATAGCTGAGATTCCTTGCAACCTCGTAAATGAGCATAATCAAAGGTGTTCATCGGAGCAGGTGGAAGAGAAATTTTCACAATTGTTTAAGGACATGTACACTCCCGCCAACAATTTCTCGTCAGTTTCAATGGAGCGGTGCATCAAATTAAAGAACTTGTTTGAGAACGCTCAATCCAAAATTGTTAATTTAAATGATATGCCAAGTAGGATTCTTGAATTGCAGGTATTTTGTGAGGCTATTTTTCACCAAATGAACCTCCAGAAGAAGAAAAGATGTTTGAAACTTTGGGAAGGTTTAGATCCTTTCAACTGGAAAAAGTGGCAGATCCTAATTTCACCGGCGGTTCAGGGAGTTAATTTTCTTGGTATCTAACAAAGTGGGAGAGTCCATTTCTCATACGCTTGAGATAGGTGGACCCCATTTCAATGGATAAGGCACTAGTTATTATTGTATATTTTAAAAGGTGTTGTTATTTGCTTTCGGAAACTATGGATATTTTAAGTAATTTCTATTTTTGGGTTGTCTTTAATAAAGTTGGTTAAAAAAGTCAAAGGTCACTTAAGTTCCTTATTTAATGATCATGTAAAACCCTAACTACTTTGTAACCAACTTTTGGGTTATAAAAGGAAGTGAGGGGCTCATTTGTAAAGGTGACTTTGAGAGAGGAGAAGAAATACTTTTGTGTGCAAGCTTTGTTTCAGAAGAAACTTTGTGTTCTTTTGTGAAAAACATTTTGGAGTTAATGAAATACGAACTTTGTGTCTCATTCATTGTCTCTTATAACATTTGATGTTCTTATGTTCATTAGATGTTAGGTGTTTGAATCTTGCATGCAAATATTATCTTTGATCTTATTGTCAATGTTATTAATCGGTTGTTCTAGTTCACAGTGATCAAGCTCTGATTATCTACTTGCTCATGTGTGTTCCCTTTACACGTTCTTGTTTGGCTAACTCAAACTCCATTTTATTTGTGTTAGTTATTTGTCTTTCTTCTTCATGCAATATTAGGCTCTGGTTTTACCTAACTCTTGCATGTTCTTTCAATTCATTCCATTTCACTCCTTTCCTTCATCCCATTCCATCTCCCTCATTCACTTTTCTTTCCATTGATGTTCCAAAACACCCCCACATACAATTTTGAATGTATAGATGTAAATACAGTTTTGGTTTTCAATAAAGGCAACCTCACCTTCATTGAGGAGGGACTTCATTCCCACACTATTACATGTCATTTGCATGCATGTGAAATCCATATGCTAACAGTTTTTGGTGACTCTACTGGGATTCAAGAATCGTTAACCAATGCTTGGTTAAATCTTTATGACTATCCCCTCTACAAAAGCTTTAGTTCTTCAACCGAACCTTGTGCCCAATGAATATTTTCAAGGAGACATCGCTGCCAACCTTCGAATAGTATCTTGGGAAACCATGAAAGCTTGTAGAAATTTGTGGCTGTTGATAGAGCCATTGACAGAGAAATCTATGTCGAAGACCTTAGAAGAAGAGCACCCACACTTGTGGCCAAAAGACCTCCTGGACACATTTTGATCATTGTTCACTGACGCGGTCCTCTTCCACCAAGGTAATAAGTTGTATGACTATTACAGGTAACCCACCTATCTTGCAACCAAATCTTGTTTTTGTAGATAATCAAGAAGATATATCATCAGATTTGAGGCAAGCTATTTGGGAAAAGCACACGAATAACTATCATTTTCATCTTGCCGCATCAGTACTAGATAACGAAGAAGAGAAAGCCATGAGAGTTTCTAGAGCTATTCAGGTGCAAAATAGCTCAAGAAAGAGAGTGAAGAGAAAAGGCTAGAGCTGATTAGAAACATGCCAGTGATCCCTTCACAATAAAGATTTCAAACTAGAAGGAAAGAGGTTTACGCGAGGAGAAAAAGCTAAAGGTCGATCTGATCCCACTTTTGACTTTCAAGGAAAGTTTGGTTTCAAGTTATCTCCTCCAAAGAAGAACACACCTCGTAGATCTGCAAGCCTTGCATCAAGTCCTGAAAGAGCAAGCAAGGAAGGAATCACTACCAGTCAAGCACTTGTCCTTGCTCACGTTGTTTTACCTTCGCATACCACCTTTCCCAAAATGGCAGTCAACGTACCATGGGGAAATGCCATAGGCCCATTGGCCTTACTAGCTCGACATGAACTCCCACGAGGATCAAGAAAGATTCTTCCCAAGTTCGATGGAGATGGGAAGACATCACCAGATGACCATATTTCTACCTTTTTCACTTTGCATGTGTGTTTTTTGTCAGTAGAATATGAAGATGTTGCTATTCACCTTTTCATCAAAACATTGCATGATGTTGCTGTAGATTGGTTTCATCATCTACCAAATGGATGCATTACAAATTGGAATGATATGAAAACTAAGTTTGAAGATCGATTCAAGATGGTAGAAGATGAACATGCCCTTCTTGCCCAACTATCTCAGTGAAGAAAGAGCCAACAGAACCCATGAGGAACTTCATGGCTAAATTCAACAAAATGGTGAACAAAGTTCCAACTAGGGATTCACCCAAACCCTGATGGACAAAAATGTTTCTTTATTAACACACAACAACCAGAAGTGTGCTATCAGCTGAGAAGGGCTAGAGTGGCTACCCTAGAACTTTCTCAGTCCTTGGCCATCAAAATTGAGGATGACTTAATCATGGTGGGTAAATTCAAGAAAACTTCCCTCAAGGGAAAGAGTCAAGAAACCTCCAATGCTTCAGAAGCTATACTCACTAAGTTAGCTAATGATGTGCTAGCTTTGAAAAAGCAAGTTTCTCAGAGTAGTAAACCCACTCCTTACAAAGACATCCCAAGGAAAGGCTATGTTCCCAACAAAGCCAGGATTGCAGGTCCTCCAACGAGGCTTGCTATTGAAGCAGCTCCCACAACTAACTCAAAATGTGATGTCATTGAAGAAAGTGATGATGAGGTTGAAGTCATCGAGGTTGATGAGGAAGAGCCGGATTCTAGGAACATCTGAACCTAGAAGTGAAGATCCTGAGGGAGAAAGTAATAATCATTTCTTTGAGTACCGTTTAGATGAGGAAGATGGATATGAAGAAATTATAGAAGATATGAATAGTCAATCCTTCGCTGTCTTCACACGCTCTCAGAAAAAGGAACAGGATACCACTAAGGTGGGAGATAAAGAGGTTTCCAAGGAACTTCAAAAAGAATCTAAGACTAAGGAAACTTCCAAAGAATCCAAAACAAATGAGACTCCTAAAGAGTCCAAGGTGACTGAGGTTTCAAAGGTCAAAACTATCTTAAAGAAAGGAGGGCCTTTGTTAAATCAATCAATTGATAAATCAGCTATGAAGAAAGTTTCTTCTTCCACGTCCGTATCAACCAAGCCCAAGACAAAGGTCAAAAGTGTGCCATCATCAAGTTCAAAGAACTAGTATCTGAGACATCAAGTACGGTTACTTTTCCCAAATTTGATATCATTGATCATATCAATAAAACAAAAATTTCCATGTCACAGGTAGAGTACTTGAAGTCCAATAAGGATCAACTCGAGAAATTGGTCCAGTTTATCAAAGGTGACTCTACTTGTTCATTCCTCCAAAGGGATTATGAAAACTCCCAAAGATGGGAAAACTCAAAATATTGTGGCGGCCACTACACCTTCAAATGAAAAGATTGAACCTTTCTTTATGTCCTTTCTGATCAACGGATGCAAATTAAGTAATTGCATTATAGACTCTGGAGCCTCGATAATGTGATGCCAAAAAAGTAGCACATGCTCTTGGTTTGACTTGTACAAGAACATTCGGATCGTGCTACTCCATGGAAACCAAGCAAGTTCCTTTGATCGGGTAGATTAAAGACGCCCAAATGGTTTTAGCCCAATTCCCTCAAAAGCGAGTTAAGGTAACTATTTTAGTTGTTGATATTCCCACCTCATATGGAATGTTGTTGAGTAGGAAATTTTGCAGAGATCTAGGTGGAGAAATTCAAATGGATTGGTCTCACGCCATGATCCCTATCAATGGAGAAATGAAGAAGCTTATGCCGAAGCTTAGAGCAAATTTCACGGTAACTAAAACCGAAGATCCTCGCGCACAGATCCTTTTCCAAGGCTCAAGTATGGGTAATTATATGATGACTATAGAAATTCATACCCCTGAGATCACTTGCCAAGATTCCAATGAGATATGGACTCTTGAGTTTGATGGAAGTTGTTGTTCAATGGGTTCTAGTGCAGGAGTGGTGCTCATATCTCCAAATGGTAAAATATTTCCTTTTTCCTACAAACTTGAATTTTCAAATACTAACAACACTACAGAGTATGAGGCATTAATCCTTGGCCTTCAAGTGCAGAGGAGAAAGGGATCAAAATTTGGAAGTCTTTGGAGATGTGGAATTGATCGTGAAACAGTAAGAAATCAGTTCCAAGTAAAGAATGATCATTTGAGACACTACAAAAATAAAGTGTGGGACGCAATAGAAGCTTTGATGCTTTTTCCATAAAATTTGTCCCTCATGAAAAGAATGACAAAGCAGATTCTCTAGTAGTCTCAACTTCATTAATGATTCCTCATTCAGAGTTTGATCAAGTCAAATACACCATTGAAATGGTTTTTAGGCCAAGTGTTCCTGACAATGTAGAAAATTGGCAAGTATTTAATGATGATCAAAAAATTATTGCCTTCTTGGAAAAGAGGGATAATTTTGAACAATTGTACTTTGAAGGAAGTGATTCTGTGTTTTGCGAATCAACTACCTCACCCATTCAGGAAGGAGTTGAGAATGAAGATCCTGTGATGGCATCATCCAACTCAAAGGAAATAAAATTCCCAAAGGATTGGTTTCACTTGAAGAACTTTTTGACAAACATGACAGGTTTATCAAAGAGAAAGAGTAGGAAGGACCTGCGAATTCTACTGACTATGAGCAAGTTAACATCGGTACCAAGGATAAACCTCGCCTAATCAATATCGGTAAGTGTTGCTCACCTGAGGAGTGCAGAAATTCATAAGCCTCCTTACCAAATATTCTGATGTTTGGCTTACTCATATGAAGACTTGAAGTCTTTCCAACCCAGGGAAATGGAGCATGCCATACCCTTGAAGCCTGGTGCAGTTCCATTTAGGAAAAAGCAAAGACAATATAATCCCAAGATTACAGGGACAATATTTCATGAAGTTCAAAAGATGCTAGATGCACGAATAGTGTTTCCTATTCAACATTTGACTTGGATAGCTAATATTGTACCTGGTTCACAAGAAAAATGGAGAAATTAGGATTTGTGGATTTCCACAATCTTAATCAAGCTTCCTTGAAGGATAACTACCCACTGCAGTCATGGACCATATTCTAGGGTAGTAATTGGATCAGAAATGCTATCTATGCTAGATGGTTTCTCTGGCTATAATCAAATTGAAGTGGCTAGAGAAGATCAACATAAAACCATGTTCACCACCCCCTTGGGGTACATTTGCGTATAGAAGAATGCCTTTTGGTTTGATTAATGCCGATGCTACTACTTTTCAAAGGGCTATGGATATGGAATTCATAGATTATAAAGACAAAATCATCGTGATATACCTAGATGACTTGATAGTGTTCTCAAAGAAGCGAGAAGATCACCTAAGAGATTTAGAGAAAATATTGCAAAGATGCAGACTTCATAAGATTTCTCTAAATCCAAAAAAGTTTGTGTTCGAGTTATAGAAGGAAACTCCTAGGTCATATTGTTTCTAAGGAAGGAACTAAGATCGATCCTGAGTGTGTTCAAGCTATCAAGAATCTTTCCTTGCCTACAAGTAAGCTTGGAGTCCACTCCTTCTTTGGGAAGGTGAAATTTTTGAGAAGGTTTGTGCCAGATTTTACCGAGCTGACTAAAGAAATCGCTGATATGATGAAAGGAAAAGAATCCTTCAAATGGTCAAAGGAAGGTAGAGAGGCATTTGAGAAAATCAAGGGTGCTATTGCAAAAGCTCCTACATTGGTGTGTCCTGATTTTAAAAAGGATTTCATAATTTATTGTTATGCTTCACACACACAATCTCCGCCATTTTGACTCAACACAATCAAGAGGGGATCGAATCTCCTATTACATTCATGAGTTCTGGATTCAAGAAACATGAACTTAATTACACTCCTCTTGAGAGACATGCGTACGCAGGTGGTGAGAGCCTTGAAACACTTCAGGTACTATGTGTTGAATTCTCACACCAAAGTCTTAGTTCCAGACACCACAGTTAAATCGATGCTTGACACAACAGGAACCAGGATCTAAAAGAGGTAATTGGGTCTCCAAGATCCATAGGAATATGATTTGGATATCAAGCCTACCAAGTTGGTTCGAGGAAGAGGACTCTACCAACTCATCGCAGAGAATGAACCACGAGATAACTCTGAAGAAGAACCAGTTGAAGAAAATTTACCATTGGTAGTTTTTGTCAGTACCACTAGATGAATGGTATTCTGATATTGCCTACTTTCTCACATATGGCAAGTGTCCAGAGAATCTGATAGCTAAGGAGAAATGAGCTATCAAACTAAGAGCTGCTAGGTACATCATTTGGGACAACACGTTGTTCAAGAAAGGAATTGACGGCATGTTCCTCAGATGTGTTGATAAAGAGCAACAACCTAGATTGTTGGAAGCTTTCCACAATCATGCTTGCGGTGGTCATTTCTCTGCCCAATGATGGCTCATAAAATTCTATGAGCACATTATTACTGGCCCACTATGTTTTTCGATGCTCAGAAATGGGTGACAAAATGTGAAGCTTGTCAACAATTTGTTGGAAGACCAAAGTTGGAAGCTTTGCCTTTGAAGCCATTTCATTGAAGAACCCTTTCAACAATGGGGTTTAGATTTCATTGGGGTTTTGAATCCTAATTCTAGTGCTGGTCATACTCACGTGCTCACCACAACTGACTACTTTACAAAGTGGGTAGAAGCTATACCAATGAAACAAACATCTACTGCAGTAATTTGTGACTTCATCAAAGAAAATATATTGGTTCGTTATGGAATTCCACACAAGATCGTGATGGACAATGCCTCAAATTTTTCTTCTATAGAGATGATAGGTTTTTGTTATGGGTATGGGATATCTTTGTCTCATTCATCAAATTACTACCCTCAGGGAAATGGTCGATTGAATCTAGTAATAAGAACATCATTACTATCGTGCGCAAGTTAGTCAAAGAAAATCAAAGAACTTGGCATAAAAATTTATATGATGCATTGTGGGCTGACCACATAACTCCCAAAAGGGCAATCAAGATGTCTCCATTTCAACTTTTGTATGGAACCGATGCTCAAATTCCCATCACACTGGAGTTACCAACGCATTAAAATTAGCCCAGGCAGTTGATGATGAATGCTTCACCAATGCATTAGATAAAAGAATCATGTTCCTAAGCAAGCTTGAGGAACAAAGAAGTCAAGTGGCAAACATGATTGAGGAACATCAATCCAAGGTAAAGAAATTTTTTGACAGAAAACCAAGGAGAGACAATTTCAAATCAATGACTTAGTTCTCTGGGACAAAAGACGTGAACCAAAAGGAAAGCATGGGAAGTTTGACTCGCTATGGCTAGGCCCTTTCAAAATAAGACATTTTTGTGGAGATAGCACCTATTACTTGGCATATCTTGATGGAACTCATTTGCCTTTGCCCTATAGTGGGAAATATCTCAAGCACTATCAAAATTGAAAACGGGTTGTCCCCATATGTACATAGGTAATTAGGATTTTGGTTTGTTTGTTTCCCTGTTTTTCGGTCTCCTCTCTTGTGTCACCCATTTTTGTGCCCCATCGTGTTGAGATCATGTTCATAAATATTTTGGTCTAGGTCCATTGCTGCGTCCATGAAGTCCTTGTCCCCAATTAGAGCCAATTGTTATCAACCAATTTTGACTTCGCAAAATTTTTTAAAAAATGGAAAATTTGAATTTTTATCAAAAGTGTTACTTTGCATGGTTTAACACTCTCATCACGATCATCTCATTTTTGTGATCGTTCCGGTCTTCGTTTCATCCATTTCAGGTGAGAACTCCTCCCGCCAAGCTTTAAACTGTTAAAATTAATTAATTAATTAATTACTCTTTGTTTGATAAAATTAATTTTTAAAGACTTGAGTATATAATTAAATAAATATCAATTAAAAGTCATTCGAGAAATTTTTTATTTTATTGCCGGAAAGTAAGCTTGTGCTTCCAACTGCCGGGAATGCCAAATTGGCTTCCCAAACCCGGATTTCCCCTTTCCTGGCAAATTTATTTTAATTTCCCACTTGTGGGATTTTCTTCTTCACCATTGCCAAATCAATGGATTGGAAAAAGAAATGAGAAATTTAAATCTCCCCATTCCATTCCCATTGGCAATTGGCCGTTGCTTTCCCCATTTCCCATGGCAATTAATTCCACTACCCGGGAAGAAGGGAAGTTGGTTTAGCCTTCATAAATTCCTCCTTTGGACTCATTGGAAAGAGTCGTACAAAGCTTTCTAAAATTGCTTCTCGCTTCTTCTTCTAAAGAACATAATATTTTATCACATCCCACAATACTCGGTGAACGCCATTGTGAAGAAGAAATACAAGAGGACAACCATAGAAAGGTTTATGCAAAAAGGGAGATACGGCCTTCAAAGACCATATCATCAAAGAAAAATCATGGACAAAGAAAGACCACATGGGGGAGATAAAGATTTGTGCAGGTTTTAAAGGAGAGGACAGTCTAAAATAAAGCAACTAGGAGGATCCCATGCATTCATTAAAGCAAGGCTATGCAGGAAGAAAGAAACAAGTTTCCAACACCTGAGGAGGAAGAAGAAACCATTCCACGCGTGGGAGAGAGGAAATTAGGACAGTTAAAGAAATTTTTCATTGTTTTAATTGTTTTCTTTACAAATCCTCACGTATTCAACAATGCGAGAAAAATATTACATTAGTTATAAGAGAACAAAGTTCCCACGCCACTTTGAAGGAGGAATACACATTGTTTTAGAGAAAAAACATTAGTTTAAAGCACAAAAAAAAAAAGTCCACATAGCTAAAAGAATAGTCTATTTTCCACGTGGAAGGAAGAAGCAGGAGGAATAGTCCAAAAAAAAAAAAACCCACGTGTTGTAGGTGAGAGAAAAGCCAAAGGCTACACAAGTTTCAAAGGAGAACAATCAAATTTAGTTCTCCACGCATGCACAAGAAAGCACAACCAAGTAGAAATAAAAATTAAAAATAAGAAGTACATTCCAAAAAGGAGAAATCCACGCAGATGGGAAGAGAAAAATCAATCCAACGCATTTTCCCGAGGAGAAATCCACGTAGCGGGAGAAAAGGAAAACAACAGTTCAAGAAAATAATTTAACACATTTTCATGAGGACAAATAAAAAGGAGATTCCACGCTGAGGTAAAAGAAGACACTTTGTTTTATGCATCAAGAAAATCATTTAATACACATTTCTTCAAAGGAGAACAGTCTAAGTAAGTTTCCACACATACACAAATAAGAAAGAACAACTATATCAACTCATTTTCCAGAGAATATTCCACGATAAAGACAAGGAAGGAACATTTGTTTGTCGGATAAATTTAAATGCCACAACTTTTTGAAAAAATTCCACGCATAAACTATTACCCGGTGTAAGAGAAGTTTCAATCACACATCACTCGAAAGATCGCCAGAAGAAGTGAATCTCAAAGTACGCAACCATTTAAATCAGGCGATTTTCACACATACGAGGAAAAATTTGCTCCGCAAAAATTAAATTAAAAATTGATATTCAACTCGGGTGATTTTGTTTGTTTAAAATAAATAAAAGTTTTCCCAGTCGGAATTCAAACCGAGTCTCGGTGTGTGTATTTTTTTTGTAACCTGGACTATTTATTATTATTATTATTATTGTTTTTAAATAATAATAATAATAATAAAATTAAAGTGAGTCATATTTTTCTTGCACTGACGGGGATTTCAGAGACTGAGACCCGACCTCGCTTGCATTGTTTTGTGTGCTCGAGTCATTCTTCTGTGAAATTCATAATGGTCGAGAAATCTAACAAATCCACAAGAAGATCAAGGAAGCCAGTGGAAAAATCAAACAAATCCATGCACTCAAATATGAATTCCAAGGAATCATCCCTCCCAGTTCCATTAAGTCAGCATATGACAACATCACTGATACAAATCTGGGTCACATCAATGTGCAACAATTCTGTGAGTGGGTGAAAATTGAAGGAAAGACCATATTCTTGGATAGGCTTTACCATAGTGGTCTACCCCAAGCAACAACATTTCCTGTCTCAGTGTAGTGTCTAGAGTTGGTTATTGCTTGTGCTGAGCACTATGATCCTGAGAGATGAGGAATTTTTAAAGATAATCGTGAACCTTTCCTCTTAATCACACCAGATTACATTGAGGAATTGCTCGACATACCTGACTTTCCTTAGAATGTAGATATCACTTGCCACCGCGTGACAAGAATTATGGGATGAAAAACCCCTGAGATGGAGCAAGATGGTTAATAACAACTAGTTAGTAACCAAGAGGCCTCGAATTGATAGGCTTCCCAAAGAACTATACCGCATTGAGTTCGTGGAAGAAATCGAGGACATGATTACTCTCCTAAGTCGAGTTTTCGATCTACCCTCTGCTAGGATTTTCCACCCATGGATGTATTAGTTTATCTATATCATCCTTGCCAAGAAAGAGTTTGTGGATTGGGCCACCATCATCAGTAACACCCTTCATAAACAATTGATAGAAGTTAAGATGATTGGATGCTTCTAATGACATCATATCTAACTTATGCAGTGAGCTTGAAGAAAGCTATTTTTGACTTGAAACGAGAGGAGTCATAGGCCATCAAATAGTGTTTTTCATTATTACCCTTAACTCGAGTTTCAAAAATATCTCTCACCATTTTAGAAGAGTCAACGATGCATTTAACTTCCGTGTGATTCCAAACTGAATTGTAATACTAAGGAAACATTATCTAAAGAAGCCATGAGTGTCATTTCCCAATGGGAACTTGGTTTATTCAATTTTCATCATTTTCCTACATTCGCGTGAGTGGCTTTACTGGTACCCATGGAACCTTCCTAAGTATGTCGATGGATGATGGGCATTAATGGAGCTTGCGTGGAAACTATTTCAAGTTCACTATCTTCTTAGTGACAAGCACCATTCAGGAATTAATTTCCCAATCCAAATCGGGGAATACCAATGTCAAAATCTTTTCAATGCATAACTCATGGAAAAAGAGTTCACTCGATAACCATCCATCCATATGTGAAGAGAGCCTAGTTTGATATCAATGGATATATGCAGAAGATTCTGGGAGCAAAGTATCAACATAATCCTACCATGGAAGATTTCTGGGCTGCTTTTTCGGATGAACATGAAGTAAGAAGACGAGAGTTTTCTCGCCTAACACTTGCTTAGATCAAGGCCTTCCGCATCAAGATCCCTCCCGATTCATTCATAAATGATGATGAGGATGTCATTGATCCCTCATATGATGCAGTTGCTTTTACCCCATTTCCTCGAATCGACTAGACCAAAAGAGATGAATTTTCTCTTGATAGCAAGAATCAACCAATTATTGAAAGAAGCATATCTTGGTACAATAAAGAACTTGCCAAGTTACAATCAATTCAAGATCATGCTTCGGGATCACAAAATTTCCAACACGAGGAGGCCTCCATTTAACCAAAGTCTCTTCTCGATCAACCTCTGTACCATCCAATCATACACAACAAGCAAGAAAGGAGTGGTTGCCAAAATCCACTTCGCTAAGTAATGTGTCACGAGGAGAAAAATCTAAAGATCCTAACCCCAAAGAAGGAAGAGAGCGTGTATCTGGATTTTCTACCTTGAGTAGAGATTCTTCTACCCACATTGTTAATAGTGCTTAGAAGCTCGTGGTAAATGATCCTCACCATGCTTCGAACAAGCATCCACTCAAAGTGCGAGTAATTCAAATATCAAACACTTCGAGCATGTAGTTCATGAAGGGATTTCCCAAAATCTCCTAAATAATCAAGAGGTGGATATTGAGGTTTTTTCTCCTCAAATCGAGGTCATAGATAGGATTCAAGTAGGATCTCATGATGTCGAGAATAATGAGAATATTGATTTGAGCTCTAGGATTTTGTATGCAAAATAGTGCATGATACTCCTTCCTAGGTTGATTCCGAGGTTAAGAAAAGGAAGAGGGTTGTCAAGGCAATTGAAATTGATTTTTATGCCCTTTTCAAACTTTCAAATGACATCATTCCAAAGAATCCTAAGGTGATTTCTTGAATAATGGTGGATAGTGACGGAAATAGGTTTGCGGATCTCACCATCCCACAAGTTGATAAGGAGTGTGATGCCATGACACCTGCTAACTATGAAGTTTACAGACTTGGAATTGGGAGGTCTACATTAGAAAGTGACATGACAATGACTCGAGATTCAATTGATATCGTGCTAAAGAGACTTGAGAAATATAAGTCTCAAAACTCTCACTCAAGGCCAAAAGAATCAATTGGTGGAATATGTTTAACATTTGTTAAATCCCATATCAATCACTTTACCCGATGACTGATGCAAAGTGGCTGCCCCGATGAAGAGACTCTTGATTTGTCAAAATAAATAAACACATTAGGCCGTGTCATTAAAACTTGGCTTTTAAATATTCTTGTTTTAGGTTAAGAGATGATTGAGACTTTGCTTAAGCTTCATGAAGATGTCAGTGCGTATCTTGATCCAATTCTTTCTTTCAAAGAAAACTTTATTTGTAATATATCAAATTTGGATGAGATATTGCCCACTTTAGGAGATGACAAGTATGGAATCCTCGGTTTTAGCCATCAAGGAATTCTCAAATTTGAACATCGAGGGACACATTTTATTTGGTGTCTGCATCTTAAATCAAGGAAGACGCTTCTCGAGGATTCTATGATCCATTATGAGAGCATGTGCAATGAAGCCTTCACTTCACTCTCCTTGATTCAAGAATTGATAACTAAGATTCCTTGTAACCTCGTGAATGAGCATAATCAAAGGTGTTCATCGAGTAGGTGGAAGAACAATTTTCACAAGGTTTTAAGGACATGTACACTCCCACCAACAATTTCTCGTTAGTTTCAATGGAGTGGTGCATCAAATTAAAGAACTTGTTTGAGAACGCTCAATCCAAAATTGTTAATTTAAATGATATGCCAAGTAGGATTCTTGAATTGCAGGTATTTTTGAGGTTATCCTTTGACCAAATGAACCTCCAGAAGAAGAAAATATGGTTGAAACTTTGGGAAGGTTTAGATCCTTTAAATTGGAAAAAGTGGCAGATCCTAATTTCACCAAATGTTCAGGAGTTAATTTTTTTGGTATCTATCAAAGTGGGAGATTCCATTTCTCATATGCTTGAAATAGGCGAGACCCCATTTCAATGGATAAGGCACTCGTTATTATTGTATATTTCCGAGATAAGTGTGTGATACCTCCAATTCCTTTTAGACGCATAAGCAATCAACCACTTGTACAGATCTACCTGGAAAGATAACAAAGAAGATCTCAAATAAATAGTCGTACAAATTCCACTCTACCCACGCTGCGTGCAAGGCCAAACTCGAGATCCAGTGTTGAACCTCTAAGAATATTCTTCTTGTAAATCTACTATCCACCCCTCAACACTTTCTAGGGTCAACCGGTATGCCTTCATCACGAAACATCCCGAAAACAAATGAAAAAGAGGTCCCAACAATGGAACCATTGATGCTTCCTAGAATCTCTTGTGAATAACCCAGTGCACTAACACATCATTTAGCTTTGGTGAGCACTCACCCGAAGCACGCAAAGGTGCCAAGACCCTCTTTAGAGTTGCTTGTACAGGATGTTAGTGTGATGAGGTTAAAACATATTCAGGTTCCATAACAAGACATAAACATTCCATAGTGCATAAACCGTAGAGCTAGAATAAGATAAAGAAGCTAAACAATAATCATGATAAGTTTAACCATACAAGAACCAGATTCAATTATGTTTAACACCATTATCTAACCAATATTCTCCATTGCATTAACATTGTAAAACATAGAAGCTTATTACACTCAGAAAGTATCTTCATGAGTCATGCGCGTATCAACACCAACAACATAACTATATAATAATTCACCCTCTAATCTCTCTTAAGCTACACAATTCAATACATATTTATAGAGGTGGGGACTTTCCCTTCACCGCCCATGCACTTCTCAAAATAGGTCACATGTTGATAATAGCCATGCACCTTTACAATGGCATGCATACATGCAAGTGTTCTAATAATAGATGTCCTATAGTTAACTGAAAAAAGAAATCCTCTTATTAGTTTAAACTATGCATGGCTCTTATCAATTTCTCATTCTTAAAATACCATTGTGTGTGGTGCCGCCTTTATCTCTATGTGTGCTTCATACACTATCTCCAAAAATAGCCCTTATCCATAAAAATAGCTAAGTCCTGAGCCAAAGTGTTCGACACACATTTCCTTTCCTATCTTCCCGTGCCTTCAAATGCGCCTTGTTCCCCACGTGCATCCTTTGTGTGTCTTCTCCTTAGAGCAACATTATGTCTACTCAACATTACCCCACACTAAAGTACATTACCATCCCAAAAATGGGAATTCTTTCTGATGTTCCCAATAATAAAGAATAAGTAATGAAAGAATTAATGAAACATTGTACAAAAGAATGAATTTTCACTCTTCAGCACCCTCTTCTTCAACTGGGAGGATCAACTCTAGATATTCAATTTTGATTTTAGCCTCCAATTTCTGCCATCGACTTAGTGCAGACCTTGTTTTCTCTAGAATATTTGTGGCTATGGCATCCAATTTTTCCTAAGTGATTTTCTCTTTCTCATTCTATAGTACCCTAACAACATTGGCCATACCTGACATCATTCCTTCCATGAGGTCTATCTTCCGCACTATGAGATTCACAATCTCATCAATCCTCTCTTTGTGCAAATCCTTGGTAGTTGCGAGGGCCTCACACTTTTTTACTAGTGTCAATATTTCTGCACACCCTAGTGTCTCATCTTTCATTGCCTTCAAACTTCATTATCTTCAACTAGAGTTTTGGTCCTTATTACTACTTCTAGTGCTGCACAAAAATTGAGAGCTTGGTTCACTTTCTTCAACTCATTCTTCAAAATTTGGAGCAACACCTCGTAAGTTGAAAATTTTCTAATCATAGAGTCCCTTGCTCTCTTTGCTTTTTCTTAAGAATATTTTGGCGTGGGCATCCAAATTGGTCTGTCCTCTGACACCAAATCAACCAAAGTGCACACACAATGCATAACATAAGGAAACCTTTTAAGACCCTTAGGTTCAAGATGAGGCCTTGCTTTAAGGATGTGATTACCAATTTCCTCTGTCATGCTAATGAAAGCCTCATTCTTTACCCGTTCTTATTCCTTCTCTTCTTTTAAGTGTGTTATCCTGCAGTTTTAATCTTTTTTATCTTCAAGCAACACTCGAATGGTGGCGACCTTATCAATGTTTCTGCGTGTCACCTCGGTAGATACCTTGACCAAGGTATTGCTGACCTACTCATCATACATTGGAGTAGGTTTTATTATCATGTTCATGTTCTAGGGTGTCTTCTTCATTCTTCATGAGACACATGACTCTTTACATACATCAAAGTTTGGTTCGTCCATATGGGTCTGCATGGACAAGGATAATTGCTTCCTTATGTGCATAGTGGCCATATATGGATCCATCAACTCTTTCCCATATAACTCCTTAAGGTCCACAAAGTGCTCAAATCGGGCGCCGATGATTTTTCTTGTGTCCTCAGTATAGCCCATACTAGGGACAACATACTCTTCACTTGTTTTCTCTCTTTTGTCCTTAGCCCCTTAGGAATCTAGACACCAAGGTGCAGTTGGCCCTTCCTCCTCTTGAGTAAGAATGGCATGTTGGGTTGCTCTTGCACAATTTCTTCTACTTATTTCACCCCTTCCTCTTCATCTCTCATTTCTTCATCCCGAGGTTCCTCCACATCTTCAGGTTAAATTGGGGTTCCTAGCGCACTCTCTTCATACTCCTCCTCCTCCTCATTAAGCTTCAAATTTCTTCTTCTCTTTCTCTTGGGTGCTTCTTTTTTAGGGGAGATTTGAGGTGACCTTCGTAAAGGTTGAGATGTTCCTACGCCTTGGGTCCTGGTTCTTTTGAACACCTTCTTAAACTGGCATTCCTCATGGATTGTACCCATGTCCAAGTCTTCCTCTTCTCCTTACGTCTGTGGGGGAGTATATGCACTGATCACTCTCCACTTTTTCTATGGGCTACCTCTGGCCTCTATGGTCCAAGCCTCCACTATCCTCATTAAGTTCTTCTTCCTTGTCTCCTTCTATGGTCAAGGCAGGCTTTGGAGCTGCCACATTTTCAACTGTGTGTTTTCCCTTAGGCAGCCTTGGGAGCATAAACTCATTCTCCACATACTTGTCATTTTCCATCCTAGGCTTGAGCTGAAGATAGATAAGCACGGCCCCACTATCCCCAATAGCCAAACTTACCAGCTTCATACTTATAACATCAGAAATAAGCCTCTCAATGTAGGTAGATCAACTTGGATAAACATAAGTTTTCCTTAGAGTATGGTAGTCACATTCTACCTTGTCTCGCGTTGTAGCTCAACCGACACACATCAGTAAACTTATGTACTACTTCTTGGAAGTAGTATGTTGTGAAGGTGTATGTTAGTTTGCACTAAGGACTCCATGTCCCATCCTTCATTACAAAGTGCGCAATGCAAAAATGTTGATATACCGTGAATTGTACTGCCTTGCCCACTACTAAGGGTAACTCCTTTGGAATGCGTCATTCCTCCTCAAAGGTCATGTGAAGTCGATCATACCATATTTTTTCCCTTTGTTTGAATGGGCCACTCATTGTTCCTTCACACAAATACTTCTCAAACCTCTCTGCGAGGGACTTCTTTTCCACAGGGTATTCCCAAATTTTGTTATTTGGCCCATCGGGCACTCCAATTTCTACAAACACAAGAGATAATAGGATAGTGCCAAAACTTATCTTTTCACCGCATGCACTTCCTCAATAATTTTTTCTACTATGTAGCTGCTAAATTGTAGACTTCCCTTGTGACATCTTCTTCGCAATATGGAGCCACATGGTATTTACTTATGACCATCTCTCCTGATCATTTAGCTTAGTAAGTAGATGCAGCACTACTCGCACCACAGGTACTTCCTTAATTTGTAGATTTCCATTCTGTGTAGACCCTTAGAGTATCCCAACTCCTTGCTTATGGCTATAACAACTTCCTTATCGGTTAGATCACTACTAACCTCTGTCCCCGTGCCCTTCAATCCTGTCAATGTGGCAATCAAAGGTGTGGTGATCCTTACCCGCCATCCAACAAAATAGAAAAATTCCTCATGGACTCTACTCATAAGCCATTGGTATAAATTTTCTAGTTTTTCAAAATATGGGAGTTCATACAACTGATACACCCCTACCTTCTTGGGTAACTTCTCCCCAACATCGTCATATATTGGCATGTCATCTACCGTGTGTTTGTTGGTTTTCTTATTCAACAATGCTTCCAACTCCACCTTGTTATTGGTGGTGTGATGGTTGTAATCACTTACTTTGCATCTATGGATATGGGAATCCCAATCCCTTCCAATGATCATTCCTTCTAGATACTACGTTTCTGAAAAATTACACTTGAGAGCAATTTTGAACTCGATTTCCACCTTCTTCTTCCCCTTCATTCTTGCTTCATGTGCTTTCCTTGGTGCCATGGTAAAAATCTCACATTTTTCCTCTGTTGAGTAAGCTTCATGCCCTATCTCAAAAATACATGCCCTAGCTATTTCTCAATGCTTCTGCTTCACTCAAACCCTACTCCAATGGGGACACAAGCCACTTTTGTGCATAAATCTACTCTCCACGTCCTGGTTTTATAACTCTCCACACCTCAACATGTTTTTCTTAGTTTTTTCGCAACTAACTCTCTTGAATACTTGAGATTGCAAAGGTAGAAAGAAACCTGCATCAAATTTTTATATAGTGTTGTTAAAAGTTATTTCATTTATTGCTCCTTTACCTACCACTGATCCTTTCATTAATTGACCATTTTCCCAATTTCCACACAATACACCTATGCACCACAACTATAACTTTATATCACACCTTCTTACCTTCTCGCTCTGAGACCTCCTTCGCATGCGTCCATGTGCCAAGTACCTCACCACTATGCCTTCCTCTAATAGTTTCTACAACTGTAACTTACCTCATGTTATATTGTTCATTCATTCATTTCCAGCTATGGTCTTCCTTAGGAGCAATCTTCTTTCTAGCAGTTCCCTTCCATTTTTGAATAGCACATGTAACAAGTATGTTCTCATGTGTACTTATTTTTAATAACAACCACCCCACACCAATGGTATGTGCAGTCCTCTATGCATAAAAATACTTTAGATTGTAATTAGCTTCTAAGCACGTGAATGTGCTTATTACACAAAACACCAAAATAAATTGACAATGCATAGTGATGAAGAAGCTAATACATCAAAACAAATACAGAAATGGCAATCTATACTAAATGGAAATACTACCTTATTACAAACACTAAGAAGACTTATTTATAGTAGGGCTTCAACCTACTCCCGTTGAAGTAACCAGGTAACCGTGTTCCATCAAGTGCCTCTAACTGACAAGTGTCTGATTCAAGTATGTGAGTGATAACATACGGTCCCAACCAATGCACCTTAAGTTTCCTGGATGGCGCAAAAACTTGGAATCATAAAGAAGTACCATATGTCCAACCTCAAGCTTCTTGTCCCTGATGTGTTTGTCATGCCATGCCTTTTGTTTGGCCTTTTCCTACTTCTGACTCCAACGTGTTATGGTGTGCCTCTCATCCAACTATATTAACTTGTCAATTCTTTATTTTAATGCATGTTCATTAGCTAGACCTCCCACACGCGCAATACACAAAGAAGGTAACATGAATTCCCGAGAAGAACTACTTATGCGCAAACACCAACTAAAAGGGTGTGGCCTTATTCAACCTTTTTAGGTTGTTCTATATGCCCAAAGTACAAAAAAAACTTTATCATCCCAATCATTCCTTCCAACATCACAAATTTTTGTTAACTTCTGCTCAATATCTTGTTGAAGGCCTCAAAGTAGTGCCATTTTCTTGAGTTTGAAAAGGTTTAGTCTTGTGGTGCGTGACCATAAATTCATCCTTATAATATCCTAATTGTCTCATTCAAGAAGTGTGTGCCCCTATCACTTATCAAACTCAACAGACATCCATACCTAGTAAGAATATTTTCCCATAAGAACCTTGTTGTTGTAGTTGTATAATCCTTTGTAGGTGTTGCTTCTTCCCATCTTGTAAGATAATTTGTACAAGTGATGATGTAGCATGATCTAGTTCTATGTGTGGTTGGGGAAATAGGACCCACAAAGTCTATTTCCCATTTTTCAAATGGTTCTACACTAGTAATAGGCCTCAAAGGAATTTCATCTCTTTGTCTAGGTTTTCCAAGGCACTGACAATGATCACATGCCTTACAATACTCTTTACAATCCTTATACAGGGTCTCCCACCATAATCCAACAAGTAGAATCTTGTGTGTGGTGGTGTCACCTACATAATGCCCACTTGCAATACCACCATGAGCCTCTTCCATGATATCCATGTGCTCATGTTCTAGTACACACCGGCACAATACTTCATCTTGGCCTAGTTTGTATAAGTCACCACTGATCAACATGAAGGGTGCGGCGTGAATTACAAGTTGTTTCTTCTCTAAGGCTTTCATTCCTTCGATGTCATACTTGTGTGTAAAAAGACAACAATATCCTCCAATTCAAGGTGTGCGCTTTAACTGTACGATTGTGCATTCAACATTGTATCTTTAATTGTCCGTGCATCCTCTCTTGATTGAATTCTTGATAAGTGGTCTAAAAGAATTAATTTTACCTGGTTTTACCACAACTGTAAAGTCAAATTCTTGGAATAAGAGAACCCATTAACATATGTGCCCTTGTAAAATGGGCTTATTTACTGTATTTCAATGCCATATGATTTGTATAAAACATAAAAGGTGTTTCTAGTAAATATTGTCTGAATTTATGCAGCTCGTAGATCATCGATAAGGCCTCGTGCTCTATAGTTTTATAATTCTATTCTGCACGAGTCAACTTTCTAATAACACAAAAGATAGGATGATCTATAATACCTTCTCGAGGCTGAGCTAACATTGTGCCAATGCTCGTGCCAGACGTGTCCACATGTACGTGAAATGGTTGGTTCCATGAGGGTAAATGTAGAATAGGTGTTGTAGTAAGTCTCTCCTTCAATGCCTCAAATACACGTTGCTGCAGTTCTACCGAATAGAATGTCCCTTTCCCTTTTAGTAACTCCTCCAGGAGCGTGACAATCTTTGCATATCCTTAGATAAATTTTCTGTAATACCCTATATGACCAAAGAATCCATGCACCTCACTATGATTGGTAGGCTCCTCCAAGCCCACGATAACTGCAACCTTAGCTGGATCTACTAACAAACCTTCCTTGCAGATGATATGCCCTAGCATAGTTCCAAAAGGTGTAGCAAATACGCACTTCTTGATGTTTAAAGATATGCTTAATTGTCTACATCTTTCAAACATTAGGTGTAAGTTGTCACAATGATCCTTAACAAGCCCATATACTATCTAATCATCTAATTAAACTTGCAAGAATTTGTGAATAAAATCTTGGAATGCTTGAACAACTATGTGCGTAAATATAGCAGGCACATTCTTCAAACCAAAGAGCATCACCGTATATGCAAAGCTTACCCATTCAGTGGTTAAAGTTGTCTTCTCTTGGTCCTCTTGTGCAATTCTTACCTAATGATACTTGGAGAATTCATCCAAAAGAGTAAATTTGACGCTGTAATGCCTTCCAACATTTCCTCGGTGAAAGGCATAGGAAAACGATCAATCACACATGTAAAATTCAGCTCCTTGTAATCCACACAAATCCTAATCTGACCATATTTCTTGATACTAATTACCATGGGGCTAACCCACCATGATTCTTCTAAGGGCTTAATGATTCCAGATTTCAACATTTTGTCAATTTCTTCTTTAACCTTTACACGCATGTTAGGGTTCATCCTATAAGGTCTCTTCCCCGATGGGGCACACCTTCCTTTAGCTTAATATTCATCTCACCCAATGAATCATGCACACCCTTTAACTAATGGTAGCCCCTAGGAATAATTCATCAAAATCACGTAGTAAGTCGATTATATTTTCCACTTTAAAATCATACCAATAATCCCCAACTATGGTCTCCTTAGGTTCAAGATCCGTTCCAATGTTTACTTTCTTGGTCTTCATAGGATCATGATAGGTGTGCACATTTTTATTTGCATTGTCTAAAACGTCACGCGTACCTGTTGAATGATCTATGTCCAAATTTTCTACTTCTTCATCATCCACTATGTAGACCATCTTTCCTTTCTCCTTCTCAAAGTAAATGTGCTTAAATAGTTTGGCATCTGTCTCATCTATTTCATCAAAACGCACTCCTTGTTCTTCCTCACAAAATAACTCCTAAATGAGTTCTTTAGCCTTGACACTGTCTCCCATAGTCAAGTACTTCATAACTCGTAATGCCTCTTCCACTAGAGGTTTAGTAGAGAAGTAGTCAAAATTCTAGATCATTCTTGTAATCAAGTCTTGCCAATTTCTAGTCTCCCTATGTAATTCTGCATAAACATACCAAGCGTGTGCGCATCTTTGCAAAGTGAAATAAAGTTTGTGCACACATAGTGAAGGTGGTAAAGCTTCATGTCCCTTTGTCGAGAGTATCTCACACTGCTAAATGTGGTGTTGAACAAGTTGATTACCATGATATATGTATATTTGAGTAGGCACATTGCTCCTGAGGAACCGGGTTATTAGTGAAACTCGTACTTCATTCCATTCTATGAGATCATCCCTGTCAACCATCCACCAGTGCATTGTCATCCCGCGTAGGGTATACACTAACATATTTTTCTCTCCACTTGATATGTTCACTACTCCTCCATGGTGCTCAGGAATATCGTAGGATCTCCTTCTCCAGTGCACCTGGGTATAGAGTTGTTACCTATCCTCCTAATATAACGAGGTCTGTCTCTCCACGTAGATGCACTTCTTACTTTTCACCCAACCATCTCATAGGTGCCATGCACCCAATTATCACAAGCAATACTTGTAGTATCACTAATAGACTGTGCATATTCCCACTGGAGGATTCCTTCCTTAGATGGCTCAAGTACTTCGGATCTCAAATGACACGAACATAAATTCTGTTCAGGTATTCCTCACTCAAAGGTTCAACATATGGTGCAAATTTTCCATCTCAAAAAGGGATAATAACTTGTTCTTCCTTTTTATCAAAGTTTATATACCCCTTGTTGAACCATAGATCAATATTATTTGTATAACACAAAGGGTGCCCAAGTAGAACTAGGAAGTTGTCCTCTTCTGCAAGTGCCAAAACCTAAAAGTCCCCAGTGAACTTGGTCCCTTGTATAGTAATGGATGCATCCTTTAAAACTCCAATTGGAGTAGCCTTAGTCTGATTAGCCATAAACAGTACATTAGAGGATGGCTACAATGGAGGTCTTCCTATATGTACATGCGATGGAAAAGTGACATGCGAGCATGGGAATCTACAAGTAACTCTTCCTCACACCCAACCTCTCAAGGTCGTGCCGAGACAGCCGGTGGGGATGGAATACACGCGGGGTACAGATAAGCTAGTTAGGTAATCTTATGTCTTCAACACACAATAAGGGGATCTATGAATCTAAGGCAAAGAAGGCCCTCCTAACCTGAACTAGTGTGATAGATCATTTGGTGAGGATAGCTACTCGAAGGCTCCAATCAATATCAAGCTCTGCCATTATTCGATCTATAGGTTGTGGAATATGTGGAAGATAACCTGTGGGTGCTTCTTATATATCTCCCAACAAGGTCATGAAAATGGAATGGATAAATATGTAGTAGATCTTTTGGTGTTTTATGGATGATTCTCTAGTCTAGTCTAGAAACCTTTAGCTTGATTAGTTGTTACGTTTAATAATGATAGTTGTGTGATAATGTCTGGTGGGAGTGGAGAGGATCTAAACACTAATGTTCGCAAACCAGCGTCAACGTTGGATTGATTTGTAGGCCCATTGGGTTGTGGGACCTTTGGATCACAACCGTAAGTTCATGGTTGTTGTGGACCTCCTATGGTCATGTGAAGAATCAATCCCTTATTTTGATCCCAAGTATCCAATAATCGTATGCCTTTTCGGCCTCTACGTTTAGAACTAAAAGTTGCACGATTTTCTCGGAGTACCTAATAGGTGTTCTGGCAACTTGGATACATAAGCTAGTGTCTATATCAACGAGGAGGTCTCCTGCATCCGGCTGTGGGATTAGTGGATCACAACCGAATGTTTGTTCCCTTTCAAGTCCTTCTACAGTCATACGGATGTCTATCAAGGCAATCTATAATTTGGCTGACTTGACTAGAATGTGTGCACTCTGTCGTCTTCTATGTTTAATCCCCTTAACTGTGAGCTGATTTCTTGTAGGTCTGTTGTTGTTTGGAAGACCCAATTCGAGATTTTGGTCTATATCGAGTTAATGCTACAACAAAAGATTTGGTTGAGGCACGATAGGCTCAAAAACATATTCTCACTGGGCTATCTAGGTCCCGTGATTGTCATACAAAATCAATATAAGCCTAATTCAAACAAAAATAAATTAGCTATGCAAGATATATCTACAACATATATATATTCCTCTATTTTTGTATTTTTAATAGAATTTTAAATGGAATTAAAATAACAACTAATCTAATATATTCGAAAAATGACAACTAATCTAATAAAAAAATTAAAACAAACAAGGTAGCCCAATGTAACTACTTGCCTATGTAGTTGTGAGTTTATCCTAAATAACTAGATAGCTGATTAACTTAATTGAAAGATTCTCGATCCTACCTCAGAAGTAAGGAATGAATCATAGTTTCTCGAAACTATCAATCCCCACACTTCCTGGCAATATATCGAAATGAATTTTAATTGAAATGAAATATTTCACTACTCGATTTGATATATTTTAACTAGAACTTTGAGATAAAACTGGAATTTGCATAACACGATGCAGCGAATCCAGTAGTTGATGACTTTGTCCCCTCGAAATGATCTCCTCATTCCTTCGTGTTCACATGAATCTAGAAGAGCGTGTATATGCTAGCATCAACAGAAGAAGGTTTTGAACAATGACAGCTTTTGGATATAGACCGAATATAATGCGAGTAGGAGAGGGATAACGCAAGAGAAAGAGCTTGGCATATGCAATTCCTAGCAAGATTTATTGCGGGAATATAATGCAAGTGTACCGAGAGATTCTAGAATCTACGTTATGTGAAGAACACAACCTACAACTCTAATGGATGCAATCTATAACTAACACTACTCTGCTCTAAACTAATTTGTATGGACAACAATACACAAGACTAAAGCAAGAAGATCGAATGGCTTCTTAAAAGCAAAGGAAAAACTAGCATGGATGCAAACATGAAACAAAATGAGCTCTAAACAAGAAATTGACAGACTAAACAATGGAAAATGAGAAGTTGAAGGGTAGTTTTGAGGGGCCATTTGTTTGAAAACAAACCAGCTATTTATAGATTTCACATTCACCCAAAGGTAACTCCAATCAGAACTCTTTTACCATTAAACAATGAAGAAACACTATTCCAGGGGACATAAAACATTAATACAAGCTAAGGCGGTTGAGAAAGCTAGTGAAAGTTGAAAATTACACCAGTCGTGATCAAAGAACATGTTTTGGAAACACGTGAAGGATCGCTGCCACTGCCAGGGCGGCGGTTTCGTCACTAAAGGTCAAAATGCTAAGAAATGAAGGGCAGAGGAATAAAACAAAGCATGAGGAACATGGAAAAAGCGTTTGGGATGCTAACATGTACTTCATGAGCTTTTTTGGATTCGAACACCTTACGAGGTGACCTGTATCATCATTAGGGCATGTGTAACATCGTTCACGGCGATACAGTACCCTATAATTTTAGGTACATACATATTGCCCCTCGGAGAAGCATTTTTAGCCATGAAGAGGCGTAAAACGGTGGGTCCGAGTATGGCGGTCCAAAAATGGGAAGTTAGAAATTATACCTGACATGCCCGTGTGTCGAAATGTCGTCATCCAAGTTCCCGCTACCTGCAAAATGGAAAGAAGACTCAAGTGCAAATAGACAAAATAAATCAAAAATAAATACTAAATTAGTATGAGATGAGGACTTACCATTAGCGTGGGGATGAGAAATTACCTCCGTTGGCGCTCTAAACTGCGAAGGGGCATTCAAAATGAGTCAAAATACTAACTATATATATATCCTCTTTGCATGTTTTTATGTGTTTTGTAGAAGAAGGAAGAGTACATCGAGATAGAGCCAAGAGAGAGAGAGAAGTGATTAGCTTCCAAAGTAGTGCTAGATGCACTCTCTCAAGATGAGTAGGATACCCTTCGGAGGCGGCAGTATTTGAGGATCACATGGTCCCACATGTTACCCCGACCCTAATCACATACTATGTGACTTATTGTCTTGTTTTGATGCGGAAATCGTAACACTTTCCGATTTCCAGTGTCGAGGGGTGAGTGGACTATCACCTTAGAGGATGTCTACCACATTTTGGGAGTCTCGATTATTAGGAGGAGACTTTCATTTGATACAATAACATCCGAGCCAGTGACTCGGTGGGCTCACTTAAATGAGAGACGCATTTGTCTCCACTAAGGTTCGAAGAAGGGGGTGAAGGTCCGTTCTATTCCTGGCTTGCCCATCCCTTTGATCCGTTAGGCTATTATGGGCATCCTTGCTTCGAGATTGATCGAGACAAGGGAGGGGATACATTGCTTTACTTGTTGGGCCCCCATCATCACACAGATTGAGGCACATGGTCGGATTTATGCCTGGGGAGCTGATATACTTGGGACCACCTATCACAACTTGTACAGGGTGGTTCGCTTACAGGGACAATCTTTGAGCCATCCGACCTTGGTTATGAGCTGGGTCTATGAGCGTATCATCCCTTATGGGAGAGGCATAGAGGTGGTGGATCCCGGGGCCGTGAGGGTAGCTAGATGGACAGAGATGTTGGTGCTTAGAGCACCCCACTAGCCAGTTGCTTCCCTGACTACTGAGGATATGGAGGCCACACCTTATCAAGCCATGACAGGGTTGTGGGGCGAGGAGACCTTCACTTTGATTTCTGCTCTACTATAGGGCAACTTGTGGACAGGACGGGAAGGTAGAGACACACCCCTTTGATCGAGTGCCTCAGCAGTTTAGCCTTGCTTACATTGATATGCTTCCCAGGGAGTGGTGCTCCACTGGTTTGAGTGTTCGAGATCGATTCGGGAGGCTAGGGAAGGTCCTGGGGATGGGGTTGGATCTGTTGTTACTCCCGGCATCCCTATTGCAGCTGTGGGAGGATGGTATGCACCCGAGCGAGAGTCGGTGCTCCTCAGGCACCTTTACTTTGGATAGCCACCGGTCCTACCCATAGCAGTGGTGACCCTATTGATATAGACTCGAGTCTGAGGATTTCACAGGGGGAGAGATGGAGGAGGAGACCGATGACATGGAGGTCAGCAAGTCGGGTGGGGGAGAGGATAGTGATCCCGAGTGGCATGACACTCAGGAGATTTTACAGGCCGAGAGGGCATAGCAGAGTGTGGAGAGGGTGACTCTAGTCTTAGAGGAGTTTCCTTCTCAGGACCTAGGCAGAGAGGATGAGTCTGTAGTAGGATGCTATGTTTCCCCAGGACACAAGAGGAGGACATCAGTTTGATGGCATCTATGGTAGGTGCTGATCCTAGGGATCCCTCTTGGAGGCCCAAAGATTCGAGTGAGTTGTCACTCTTCTTTTAATATTTGTTTTTAGCTAGGATTTCCTTAGTTGCTATCTCTCCTTTTGTTCGTCCTTGGTTTCATCTTTTGATTATTTTCTAACTTGTTTTCTCCTTTGCTTGCAGAGACTATTGATGAGTGGCGAGACTTGATTCGTCGGGTATGTACTGATACCCTGATGCTCCCCATGGAGAAGACTCACACCGAGCTATCTGTGGATGTAGGGGAGCCTTCAACAGCTGGTAGGCATAGCGATGTCTTTGCCCCTGTCTGGCATGTGGCCAAGATGGTGACTTCCCTCGTACTGAGTTAGCTGGGTATAGGACTGCAGAGCACTTGATGAGGAGCCACTCTCATAGCGAGGCTACAGCTACTATTCGGGACCATGAGCCCTCAGTGCACTCGAGCAGTGCTAGCGTAGCCAAAGTCCTAGACATGGTCATGCACCTTCTGAGGGATCTCATAGGGGTTGAGAGGCCACTTGGCTCTTTTTGTAGTGACTCTTGCTAGATTGTTTATACGATCATTTTGTATTTTCTAGGCTCATTGAGCGTTTTGACCATGCCTAGTGCATGATGGCATTGTACATGAAACCTAATTATATATATATATATATATATATATATATATATATCTATCTCTTTTTGGATCTAGATCTCTTTATACCTAGAGTTTTGTGATTCATTTTCACATGTATATTAGATGTTTATAAAAAAATTATTTTTATATGCTTTTTAGAATGTATGCAATGGAAAACATATATCACAAATGCTTTCTTTTTGTATTTCATGATGCTGATGTATGATGATGAAAAATGAACTTGTGATCTTGAACTTTAGCTTTCATAAGCAATTTTCTGGTACTTCATATTGTTTTGAAAAAATGTGATGATGAACTGGTATGATGAGCAGATGCACTTGCCCCACTCCTAACTCCACACAACTAGTAAGATGCGAGGGCTCACCACCGAGAGCTAGAAAGGGCACAAGCTATGAGGTGTGTTGAAATGGTAATGATGGGAGATAGACAAAGAGTTGGTGGAACCAAATTAGGACGCTACAAACCTACCCTACTCAAGTGACTCCATAGTTTAGAATGTGACTTGCTTTGCAGTTTATCTAGACTTAGATCCGTAGATGGCCACTTGGTTGACAAAATTTGGTTTTTAGGGTTTTGAACTCTCTTGGAATTTTGGACATCTAATTCATTTGTTTTTGACTCAAGATTTCAAAGGTTTATTTGAACTATTTGCTTATGACCTTCAACATTTACTGTCAAGAGGACCCCCTACACCTTGCCCCATGCTACTAGTAGGAAGCATGGGCTTATCACCATGGACAAGGCATAGGCGAGTAAGGGCATTCCCATCCTTTCCCAACCCTACGTCACTAGTAAGAGACACAAGCTCAACACCAAAGGTTGGTAGGGAAAGGAAATGTGTAAAAGTAAAATTTTCTATTTGATCTATATTTGACTTACCTACTTGAGAAAAATGTCAGTATGTTCTTATTTCCAAAGAGATATATATACGGGATAGATGTGACACCATGAAGCTTCTAGAATAGACCATAGGCAAGACACCTATCCTAGGAAGAAACCAAAAGTGAGAACAAGCATGCAGGCCTTGGTATGGCTACCATTAAGACTTTGTCATATCTAGCTTTAATTGATGAAATGATTCTGAATCAGATTGATGATGTTATGAAAATGAAGAAGTATGATTTGAATGCTCCTGTCAATACCATCAAAAGTTTGTAATGAATTGCTTAAGAATAAGTCCCTTGATCACCAAGTTTTATGAAGTGAGTGAACAAAATGAACCTAACTAAATGAATATGTAATGTAGATATAATTATACAAATAGTGCTGATGCTTCATGCGTAAAACTATTTAAGGTGCAAGGAATTGATAGTTTCACCAAATTCCTCACCTTCTAGTGTGCACAAGAGATACGCACCATTTCGTAGTCCTTCATGACTCGATATGGGCCCAACCACTTGGGCCGAACTTTCTTCCTTCGCTGATTTTCTTATCGATCCAGTTGTCTAGTCTTAGAACTAGATCTCCTTCATATATTTCTCACTCATAGACCTTTTTGTTATACTACCAGCACATCCGGTCAGCATAGACTCTATGTTGTTGTTCAGTGTTTAACTTGGCCTCATCTAGGCTTTCTAGTTGGGAGAGGCATGCCTCTCTATAAGCTTCCTCATCTAGAATCCCTTGTAGTGAGATGCGGAGACTGGGTATTTCAACCTCAAGTGGGAGAACTGCTTCTACTTTGAATACCAATGAGAAAGGAGTTTCTCTTGTTGGTGTTCTTATTGAGGTTCGGTGGGCCCACAAGGCCGGATATAATTTTAAATGCCAATCTCATTTGTTTTCTTTTACTATTTTGAGGAGAATAGCTTTCAACGTTTTGTTTGTTGCTTCAGCCTGCCCGTTGGCTTGAGGATAGTAAAGAGAGGTTGTGTGATGGTTTATTTTGAACTTTCTACATAGCTCATGAACCTCATCATTCTTAAAGGATGTGCCATTATCTGAGATAATGACTTGTGGGACACCATACCTATAGATAATTTGGTTCAAAATGAATTTGGCAATCACCGAACCTGGTACGGTGGTGAGAGGCATGGCCTCCACCCATTTGGTAAAATATTCCATGGCTGTGATTATAAAATTATGGCCATCGGTTGATGAGGGAGAGAATTTCCCTATTAAGTCCAGACCCCAAGTGGAGAAGGCCATGAGTTCTATTGGTTACAGGGATTGTGTTGGCATGTGAATCTCATGAGAGAATTCTTGACATTTGTGGCACTTACGTATGAATTCCACTATGTCATGTTCGAGAGTGGGCCAAAAATAACCCATTCGATGTATTTTGTGAGTGGTGGCGTGACCACCGAGTGGCCCCACATATCCCACTCATGGGATTCATGAAGAATCTTCTTGATTCTTCTGTCGACGCATCTTAGAAGCATGCCATCAAAGGCTCTACGATAGAGCACTTGGTCTAAAACAACATATTTAGTGGCAATAATGTGTAACCACCTTCTTTGTTGTGGTGTGGCACTTTCTCGGGTATGTATGGTCCATGATAAAATTGATGATATCAGTATACCAGGACATGTAGAAATGGGGGGTCTGGTTTCGACAAAGTATACACATTCATCAGGAAAGTCTAGATCTACCAACTCACCTCCATCTAGTGGATTTTCAGCTAACCAGTCTGCAATGATTTGTCCTTTAACGGATTTTTGGTTTACGAATGTTAACTCAAATTCTCCCATTAGGGTTATGAAATGGCCAACTTTTTTAGATAAAGATCCTTGTGTGAGAAATGTTCATAAATGGTCTATCTTTACAATGACCCTTGTTTCCTAGTTTAACATGTAATGTCTCAAACGTTTTGTTGCAAAAATTATGGCAAGGCATTCTCTCTCTTCCTATGTGTAATGTGTTTCATAATCGAGCAATGTTCGGCTAATGAAATAGATCATGCGTTCTCATTTATCATCATCTTCTTGAGCCAGCATGCAGGCCAGCAAGACATGAGTGGCTCGTGAGTATAGAATTCAAGGGCGGTCTAGGCTTGGGAGGCATTAGCGTGGGTGGTGACAACAAGAAACACTTAATTGCTTCAAAGCCTCATTGCAGTCTTCAGTCCAATCGATACTATAATCTTTCTTGAGTAGATTGTTGATTGGATGAATGGCAAAGCTTAAATCTGGGATGAACCTTCGATTGCATCGAGTTTCCCAAGAAATGACCTGATTCTAGACTCATCCAAGGTGGGATCATTTCGAGAACAACCCATATTTTGGCCGGATCAACATCAATCCCTCGTGAAGATATAATGTATCCTAAAAGTTTTCCTCCTGTTACACCGAAAACACACTTCTCTGGGTTTAATGTGACACCATACTCAATTAATCGTGAGAGGATGACACGGAGTACTTCCGGATGATCACAACATTTCTTGGCTTTGGCTAACAAGTCATCCACATATGATTCCACAATTTTATGGATAAGATCATGGAATATATAAGTCATTGCTTGCTAATATGTAGTGCTGATGGACATTTTTAAGACCAAATGGCATAACAACATAACAATAAGTTCCCCAGGGAGTTATAAACATGGTTTTGGCTTGATCTTGTTTAGATATTTTAATTTGATTATATCCCGAGAACCCATCCATGAGAGACAAAAGCTCAAATCCAGTTGTTGCATCAACGATAATGTCAATGGATGGTAATGGGAAATCATCCTTGGGACAAGCTTTGTTAATATCCCGAAAATCTATACAAATGCGTATCTTTCCATTCTTTTTTAGAATGGGAATAATATTAGACACCCATTGCGAATAGTCGACTAGTTTGATGAATCCTACTTGGAGGAGTTTTATTACTTCCTCTTTTACCATGAGAGCCACTTTTGGCTTCATTGGTCTTGACTTCTATTTAATTGGCTTCGCATCTAGTTTAGTGATAAGATTATGTACCGCAACTTGTGGTGCGATACCTATCATTTCTTTATAATTAAATGCAAAATCCTTTTGATGTTCTTTGAGGATTTGGGTGTGTATTTCTATTTCTTCCAAAGTTAACGAGGATCCCAACTTCAAAATTCTTGGTTCTTCCTTTGTTCCAATGTTTATATCAATGGTTTCTTCTATCAAAGAAGTGTTACCTTCTTCAAACTCAGGTGGGGCTAGAGGTAGTTCCAGGATTTCTCCATTTTCTATCTTGTAGATATTGAGATCCTTTTGTGGAGGAGACTCTACCGTGGGATTTCCAAAGTAGGAAGAGGAATGTGGTATTAAGGAAAGATCAACTATATGGTGAGCATGATGAGCTCTGCATAGGCATTTAGATATTCGAGAGTGACTTTATCACTATCAACATGATGTAAGATAGGAGATTCATTCTCAACTGTATGTGTTAGCAGAGGGTTTGTTGACATTTTCTTCACCAATGGTTTAGTATGAAGTGATACTTTGAAACTTGTATCTTCTAACTCATTACTTGGGGTAAAACATGAAGCTGAGGTTGCTATTGAATCTGTGAGAAGGTTCTGTTCTCATGGGATTGCCTCAATGGATATGAAGTCAAATCTTTTGCTTAGATCTAATACCACTTTGTTTTATAGAGTTGTAAGTGCTTAGCTCTAGTCTCATATACTTCAGAGACTTGGTTTGCAACTAACTGAGTCTCCTAACACTCTAATGTCATTAACACCAATCCTTTTGCTATGATGAGGCCAAGGAGGAGGGCTTCATACTCAATGCCATTGTTTGTACATTCAAAGTTCAACTTAAAAGCAAAAGGTAGGATCTTTCCCTCGGAGAAGTAAAGATTACGCTTCCCGGCTCCATAGCGACATCTAGCTCCATCGAAATGGAGAGTCCAATATTTACTAGGAAAGATGGATGTTGGGACATTCTTCATCTATTTCTTCTATTTCGGTTACTTCTACCATGCAAAGTTCCTTTGCTGGAAGAGAACCAACTCCTAGGGTACATCCCATACCTGCGGAATCAAATGGTAGGAAAATTGGTAGATCTTGTTCTAGTAATTTGACAATTTTTGCAGTAGTTCCTAATGACACTGTTTCTACAATGTTAGCTTCATCCTTGAGGGTTGGGATGCCCTTGACTAGGTTCATAATTTCTAGTTCTATTGTAGGTATTAATTTTTCTTCTGGTTTTGAGTCAATTGGTTTGTTAAGTTGGTTTATTGGGAGTTCAAACTCGAGTGAACACTATTCTTTTCTTCAAGTCTGCTAGGTGTATGTCGAATGGTTTTGGGTCACCTTTTGCTACGAATATCTTTCCTAGGTGTAAGAATCTTATTTCTTGGAATAACATAGAAGGGATTGCTTTCATGCGATGTATCCATGGTCGACCGAGGATCATATTATAGTTGGTTTCCCGATCTATGATATAAAACTTGGTGAGGATTGTCTTGGGTCCTAAGGTGATTGGTAATATTATAGTCCCAATTGAAGTAGCTTTAAGGCTATCATAACCTCTTAGCGTATTTCTTGTTGTGGAACAGTTTGTTTCTCCATATCCTAGCTTTTGAAGGAAAGAGAAGGGGACAATATTAACTGCTGCCCCATCATCCACCATTGCATGTTTAACATAATTATTGTAAACCCACACCTATAAATGTAAGGCCGGATCACCTCTACGTGTAATTTCAGCATCTGTTGGCATTTTGTTTATGTCGAATATAAACTCGGTATCCCTATCTGGCTGCCCTGGAGGGTGGATATCGAAGTCTATATGGTTTACTTGTGTTTCGGAGGTGGAGTGATGTTAATTAAATGACCTAGACCTAGTGCTTCTAAAAGAGCAGCCCTATGGGTAGGAGAGTTTTTCAACAAATCCAAAAAGGAGATGTGAGAGAAGGTCTTTGTTAAGTCATTAATTAAATCATAAGCACCCATGGGTTTTACCAATGTTTGTTGAATGTTATCTAGTTCTAGTGGATAGATTGGATTTGGTTGAGAAGAATATTCTCGTGTTCTTGTTATGGCTTCTACATGTAGCTCAGTATCTAACTCCACTAGACCAACTATCTTGGTTTGTGGCTGATTTCCTAATTGTGGTGCGACAGGTGGATTTAGTGAAGTTGAGGCTTCGTGATCATTATTTCCTATCATTACACCTTTGTTCGTCCCATTTGGATTTAATTTATTATTGTTATTGTGATTTGGAAGTGGATCATTGAAGATCTTAAGAGGTGCGTTTTGAGGGGAGACTACCCCTGTGAAAGTATTTGGCATAGGTATCACAGAATCTGTTAAGAACATATCTATGAAGAGTTGTCTTTGTTCTTCTAGAAAACGTTGCATGAACTTATTGTAATCATGCGAAAAGTCCTAGTGTCATGGCCTCAATTTTTGGAAACCACAATACGAGTTGGGATTATAACTCCTAGGTTGTTGGTTTGGCACGTGTTGTGGTCCAAAACTCTGATTAAACCGTTGACTATTAGGATTAAATTTTTGCGTTTGTTGCCTTTGGTTTTGATATCCAATTGAGTTTTGACTTAGACCCGGTGTCTAGATTTGTTGTCGTCGTTGTTGTTGTTGTTGTTGTTGTTGTTGTTGTTGTGGATGATTAAAATCCACCATGTTGATTGTTGGGGTAAAGTTGTTGTTTCACTGATTATTAACTGGTGGTGGAATATTTACAACATTTGCTTTTTTAGTTTGGTCAGTCACTCCATCTGTTGTCACTCCGCGGTTTTTGTTAAGGATTTTAGGTCCTTGATTGGCGTTTGTGGTAGTAGGATAAGTTGTAGTGTTTTGGTTGGGGATGATTAATCTCCCATTTGTTCCATATGTCTTACAACCGCTATCTATTACAACTTGATCTATTTGGAGAGCGCTCTCAAGCACTTCATCATAAGTTCTTAGTGGGAACTTTTGGACTTCTTCCTTTATCTCTCTACTGAGAGAATGAAGGAATAAATCACATAGTTCCATCTGATCCATGTTTGGAGTGCTTGCTGAAGAATAGAGGACTGTACACCATCTTTGGATGAAATGAGCAACAGATTCATTGTGTTCTTGTTTAATATGTAAGAATTCCCTTATTCCTGTTCTCAACAATTTGTTCATGTCAAATGCCTTGATGAACTCTGAAATGAGTTGTTTAAATGAATGTATTGAGGCTTCAGGTATTCTATAATACTAATCGAGGGTGATACCCTCTAAATTTTTGGGGAATATTTTAGCAACAACTCCATCCCAACGGAGTAGTTCTCGAATGGCCATGGCATAGGCCTTAATATGTGCATTCGGGTCTCCCTCCCTTTGTACTTGGGTAGATCGGGAGAGGTCTCGGAAGCATGACACTTCATATAGTGAAGTCCAAAGGTTCTTTCAAATATTCTGAATAAGTTCCTATCGCATAGGTTTCACCATTGATGGTGCTTGCTGAGGGGGTGGAGGTGGAATGGGTTGTTGATATGGCGTAGCATATGTATTTGCAGGGGCATAAGGAAATCCCTGTGGTTGAGAAAACATGCCAGGAGAAGAGAACATATCTCCTAGGGTGACTTGGAATACATGTTTAAGTATGGAGGAGCATTGCTCAGGAATGGGTTGTTTTGTACTAAGCCGGGAGGTATTATATTTTCCACTGGAGCGACATTAGAAAACGTGGTTCTAGTTGGTGTTTGTTGTGAATACTGAGGAGGCATGCCCAACATGTTCTTGTTCCTGTGAGGAGGTCTACTTGGCTAGGATGATGTGGAGGATTGGAATTTCCTGCCTGCATGAATTACAAATTTTGACTTGCTTGAGCAAGTTCCAACCCTCTAACCTTTTCACTAAGGCTGAGATGACCTCATTTGGTGAAGATATGGTATTTTTCCTTAGTGGTGTTTGTTGTATACCTTGAGGTTGTATAGGCATATGGTACCCTGCTATGAACTGATCGTTTCCCTGCCAAGTATCACCAAGGGCATTTCCTATAGGTGGAGGAATGGGGGTGTTTTCTTGGAATGAGACCTTGGGTTGTATTTGTAAACCTCCTATAGGTGGGTACATACTTTGAGAGTGTTGTTCACTCCTAGCATAACGTGCTAAGTATTCATCATCTAAAAATAGATATGGATCTGATTGTCTACTGATTTGTGGTCTAAGCAACACCTAAGGAGATGAACCAGATTCTCCAGTGAGCGTCATGTTGTTCAAGCCTGAAGGCTTTGGTTGTTGTGTTTGAGTGAGCTGATCCAACTCCTCTATTTGGAAAGAATAACTATATCTAGTCCTTTGAGGTAGAGTTTGTGTTGAAAACCGGTTAGTTGAATAGTTGTCACCCCATGCTGAGAGCGAGGGTGATGGTTGTCTATTCAGTTGATCGTAGTATGCTTCAAGACCTAGGAGAGGTCTTCCATATGCATCGAATCCCAACATATTCGGGGTATATGAATACCCGCAGAATAATGGGAAGAAGCGAAGATGGATAAAACTAAAAGAAGAGTGTGAAAGTGAAGAAATTGTTCCATCAATATCAGGTTCACCAATCTTGGGGGTGAAGCTGATGTGAAGGCTAATGAGGTAGGTAAGATGAAAAGTATACTAATTGGAAGAACAAGTAGAAATAAGACTCAACCAAAAGGTAGGAAGTTCACGTCGGGTTCACCAATTTTGTACGATGGAAAAGTGACATGCGAGCATGGGAATCTACAAGTAACTCTTCCTCGCACCCGACCTCCCGAGGTCATGCCGAGATAGCCAGTGGGGATGGAATACACACGGGATGTAGATAAAGCTAGTTAGGTAATCTTATGTCTTCAACACACAATAACGGGATATGTGAATCTAAGGCAAAGAAGGCCCTCCTAACCTGAACCAGTGTGATAGATCGTTTGATGAGGATAGCTGCTCGAAGGCTCCAATCAATATCGATCTCTGTCATTATCCGATCTATAGGTTGTGGAATACGTGGAAGATAACCTGTGGGTGCTTCGTATATATCTCTCGACAAGGTCATGAAAATGGAATGGCTAAATATGTAGTGGATCTTTTGGTGTTTTATGGATGATTCTCTGGTCTAGTCCAGAAATCTTTAGCTTGATTAGTTTGTCACGTTTAATAATGATAGTTGTGTGATAATGTCTGGTGGGAGTGGAGAGGATCTAAACACTAATGTTTGTAAACCAACGTCAACGTTGGATTGATTTGTAGGCCCATTGGGTTGTGGGACCTTTGGATCACAACCATAAGTTTGTGGTTGTTGTGGACCTCCTATGGTCATGTGAAGAATCAATCCCTTCTTCTAATCCCGAGTATCCAATAATCATATGCCTTTTCGGCCTCTACGTTTAGAACTAAAAGTTACACAATTTTCTCGAGTACCTAACAGGTGTTCTGGAAACTTGGATACGTAAGCTAGTGTCTATATCAACGAGGAGGTCTCCTACATAGGCTATGGGATTAGTGGATCACAACCAAATTTTTTTCCTTTCGGTCCTTCTACAGGTCATACGGATGTCTATAAAGGCAATCTATAATTTGGATGACTTGACTAGATCATGTGCACTCTATCGTTTTTCTATGTTTAATCCCCTTAACGTGTGTTGATTTCTTGTAGGTCTATTGTTGTTTGGAAGACTTGAATTATGATATTTTGGTCTATATCAGTTAATGCTACAACAGTATTTGGTTGAGGCATGATTGACTCAAAAACGTATTCCCTGGGCTCTCTAGGTCCCGTGATTGTCATACAAGATCAATATAAGCCTAACTGAAATGAAAATAAATTAACTATGCAAGATATATCTACAACATATATATATTCCTCTATTTTTGTATTTTTTTAATAGAATTTTAAATGGAATTGAAAGAACAACTAATCTAATATATTCAAAAAATGACAACTAATCTAATAACAAAATTAAAACAAACAAGGTAGCCCGGTGTAGCTACTTCCTCCTGTGCAGTTGTGAGTTTATCCTAAATAACTAGATAGCTGATTAACTTAATTGCAAGATTCTCGATCCTACCTCAGAAGTGAGGAATGAATCATAGTTTCTCAAAAACTATCAATCCCCACAGCTTCCCTGGCAATATCAAAATGAATTTTAATTGAAATGAAATATTTCACTACTCTATTTGATATATTTTAACTAGAACTTTTGACAGATAAAACCTAGAATTTGCATAACAGTGGCAAATCCAGTAGTGTATGAATTTTTCCCCTCAAAATGATCTCCTCATTCTTTCGTGTTCACGTGAATCCAAAAGAGTGTGTATATGCTAGCATCAACAAAAGAAGGTATTCAAACAATGGTAGCTTTTTGATATAGACCAAATATAATGTGAGTAGGAGAGGGACAATGCAAGAGACAAAGCTTGGCATATGCAATTCCTAGCGAGATTTATTACGGGAATATAACGCAAGTGTACCGAGAGATTCTAGAATCTACGTTCTATGAAGAACACAACCTGTAACTCTAATGGATGCAATCTATAACTGACACTACTCTACTCTAAACTAATTTGTATGGACAACAATGACACAAGACTGAAGCAAGAAGATCGAATGGCTTCTTAAAAGCAAAGGAAAAACTAGCATGGATGCAAACATGAAACAAAATGAGCTCTAAACAAGAAATTGATAGACTAAACAATGGAAAATGAGAAGTTGAAGGGTAGTTTTGAGGGGCCATTTGTTTGAAAACAAACCAGCTATTTATAGATTTCACATTCACCCAAAGGTAACTCCAATCAGAACTCTTTTACCATTAAACAATGAAGAAACACTATTCCAGGGGACATAAAACATTAATACAAGCTAAGGCGGTTGAGAAAGCTGGTGAAAGTTGAAAATTATGCCAGTCGTGATCGAAAGAACATGCTGGAAAATGCGTGAAGGACCGCTGCCCTGAGTAGGGTGGTGGTTACAGGACCGCCGCCCTGCCAGGGCGGCGGTTTCATCACTAAAGGTCAAAATGCTAAGAAATGAAGGGCAGAGGAATAAAACAAAGCACGAGGAACATGGACAAAGCGTTTGGGATGCTAACATGTACTTCGCAAGCTTTTTTGGATTTGAACACCTATCAAGACAACCTGTATCATCATTAGGGCATGTGTAACATCGTCCCAACGGTACAATACCCTACAATTTTGGGTACGTACAATACCCATGCATCTAAATTAAGCATATTCACTTTTGCACCTATGTCAATCAATATATTACTAAAAATCCACCCATCCATAACAACATTCAGAGTGATTTCCTTGTCATAATCCAAGCTATGAGGGGGAAGATTAACATGTAGGATCTGTTATCCATTCTCAATACATGCACGCTTAGTGTTTCCCTTTAACCAATTCCCCAGTAATGGAATAATATTCTCCTGGTGCAACATCTTGCATACCTCTTTCAAATCATCAACATCCGACTGGATTGTCTTTGCTTCCTTCTTTTGTTCCAACTTCCGTGACTACTCCTTTAAACATTGTATTTCACCCTAAATATTTCTAAGTACCTCCATGGTTTCCTAATAAACCTCCTTCTGATGTGCAAGATCTGGGTATATTGCATGTAAAACCTCCTCCTTAGTAATATTAGGCTTCACATTGTAAAGTCTCTTTGGCACGTGAAGTGCAACGCATGTACTAATCTTCACAAGTACTACCTCAGGTTTCGATGCCAACTTTGGCATCCACTAATTTTCCATGGCGCGTTGTATTCTAACCATCCTTACACCCTTGTTCTCTTGTTTATGCTGCTTTCTAATATGCTCATATAAGTTTGGGCATTCCTCATAGTTATGATTCTTCCCACAAAAAGAACAAGTAATATTCTAAGGGCATTCACGCCTGTAGTGGTTAGGAGATTTGCATGTATAACACATTCCATGAGGAAACTCACCTCGTCCACCACCACAGCCTTGGCCCCCGAATCCACCATGGTACCCTCGACCTCTACCAGGACGTCTTTCAAAGTGCCCCTCATTTTGGTTGTAGGGCCCTTGAGTTTGATCATGATCATGGTTCTCACTTTTACCTTTAGAGTTATCCGATACTCATGATTATTTGCACACCAATATTGATGGCATCATGGATCTGACCAATCAACCTACAGTCTTCTGTATTGTGAGTCGTGGACCGGTAAATCTTACAATAGAAAGATACATTCTTTCTTATCGTGTGTTGTAATAATGGAAACAACTTGCATCATGGTCCAAATGACATATCTCATAGTCTAACAATAATGAATGCACTTTGACCTATGGGGAAAACTATCCTTAGTGTGCCCTTCCACTTCACAATCTATACACAAAATCCCAGTGCATATCTCGTGAGCTAAATTTTCCAATAGTTTCTCTAACTACTTCGCCATAGCTACAATTTATGCTTCTAGGAATGGGATCACTCCAGTATCTATACTTCCATTTGCCTTAGATCAAATGTTGCTTCAAGTGCTTTGCGTGGATCCGTATATGTCTTATGTGACAATGCCCTCCTAAAAGGTGTGATCAAGCCCCCAACGAACCACTATGCATGTTGGCTTGCATGGATATCATACGAAATTTTAGACAACAATGTTTTGAAATGGACATCATATTATTGAATACTCTCAGTAGTTCCCTGCTTAATATCCTTGAGCACACTTATAATATTCTGCTCAAACTCGGGATATAAAACTCCTCAAGGAAAGATTCTGTAATGTTGCATAATTTACACAAGTTTGACCATGGCCAAACTTCTTGTACCAACTATGAGTGCGTCTCTACAACGTAGTTGTAAACTGACTTACCTTGCGCTTAGAAGATGTAATCCCTTTTTCCCGCCATAATATCTCACACATGTGCACATGCTCAACAACATCTTCTATTCCCCTATACTTTAGAAGACAGAGTGACATCTCCATGTAAATATTATGGAGTTGGTGAGGAACATGCCCACCTGATCCATAACCTCATGTGTTACCTCTGCATATAGACCCACCAGATCCACCAAAACTAGAGCCACATATGCCCCTTGATCCTCCACATGTAGCCATAATTGGACCAAAGGATGTGCCATGTGTCCCAACAAAGTGGTACTAAACTAAACTCCTATAGTCCGCAAGGTGGTACAAATCCTAGAAGTGAGTCTAAAATTATGCGTGCTTGAGTTATGTCTTGACGACGCACCTAAAAAGATACCTCTAAATAACAAAGAAGACGTCTACCGAACATATATGTACTTGCTATTTGATTTACTCATGTTCTTTTACTACCCAAACTAGCTTGCTGACTACTAGTTGTACTAGATACTGGAAAACCAAGTGCAAGGGCTAGGTTACTAGGTAGATTCAGATGCATGCCCGCAACCCATGTCATCTCTATTGGCACACTCTCATATGAGGCCGATGAGGGTTCCCTGTCATGCTTTCCCAAATGGGGGAGTTCTAGATGCTCTAGCTCCATGCCTTTTGTGTGAGCTCCAAATCCTTCACGAGCCATCTCTCTCCTCAACACCATCTATTCTATAATCTCACGCTACTTCTCTAACTCCCTCTCATGCACCTCATTGTACTTAAGCCACCTTTCTTCTCTCTACCGCTAGGTCCACTATCCTTCACCAAATCTACTCCTTCCCCATGCCCGATGAGGTTTAGCTAGCCATCAAATTTTATTCCAAGTTCGGGTTACCATCAAGATTTTGATCGCCAATAGAATGCCTTGCAAGATAAGTTCCCCTAGGATAACGTAAAAACTAGAACTCAACTACCTCTAGGAAAGAATAAGTGGAAATTGAGTACTCCAAAATATAGTTATTCAAAACACCACAAAACCAAGTGTCCACAATGCATGTCCAAATTAGATCAACATCATAGAGGGCCTGAAATTCTTCCTGCGTCTAGATAAGTGTGTGATACCTCCAATTCCTTTTAGACACATAAGCAATCAACCACTTGTACAGCTCTACTAGAAAGATAACAAAGAAGATCTCATATAAATAGTCGTACAAATTCCACTCTACCCACGCGCGTGCATCAAACTTAGATCCAATGTTGAACCTCTAAGCATATTCTTCTTGTAGATCTACTATCCACCCCTTAACACTTTCTAGGGTCAACCGGTATGCCTTCATCACGAAACATCCTGAAAACAATGAAAAAGAGGTCCCACCAATGAAACCATTGATGCTTCCTAGAATCTCTTGTGAATAACCCGTGCACTAACACATCATTTAGCTTTGAACCGAGCACTCACCCGAAGCACGCAAAGGTACCAAGACCCTCTTTAGAGTTGTTTGTACAGGATGTTAGTGTGATGAGGTTAAAACATATTGAGTTCCATAACAAGACATAAACATTCCATAGTGCATAAACCAGAGCTAGAATAAGATAAAGGAGCTAAGCAATAATCATGATAAGTTTAACCATACAAGAACCATATTCAGTTATGTTTAACACCATTATCCAACCAATATTCTCTATTGCATTAACACTGTAAAACATATAAGCTTCTTACACTGTAAAGTATCTTCATGAGTCATGCACGTATCGTTACCAACAACATAACTCTACAATAATTCACCCTCTAGTCTCTCTTAAGCTACACGCTTCAATACATATTTATAGAGGTGGGGACTTGCCCTTCACTACCCATGCACTTTTCAAAATAGGTCGCATGTTGATAATAGCCATGTGCCTTTACAATGACATGCATACATGCAAGTGTTCTAATAATAGATGTCCTATAGTTAACTGGAATAAGAAATCCTATTATTAGTTTAAACTATTCATGATTCTTATATGTCACTCATTCCCAAAATACCATTGTGTATAGCACAAGTCTTCATCTCTATGTGTGCTTTGTACGCTATCTCCAAAAATTTCCCTTATCCATAAAAATGGCTAAGTCATGAGCCTAAATGTTCTAAATACAAGCGCTTTCCTTTCCTATCTTCCCATGCCATCAAATGTGCCTTGTTCCGTGCATGCATCCTTTATGTGTTTTCTCCTTAGAGAAATATTATGTCTTCTCAACATGCTTTCACTACGTTTCCTATTGGGATTTTGTTTTAAACGCATGTCAAGTACCATTTTTACCATTAAGATTATGACAAAGTGTCTCGTTATGATCACGGTAAGAGGAGATTATACAATGGCAATGCCAATCTCAAACTTGGAACATTATGTAGAGAGGGTGGATTGTGAAGGGAAGAAGTAGGGGAGGATAATAGAAAACTCAAAATTCATTCAACAACAATAAAATTGATAAAACAAATACACAACAATGGACGACACAATATATAAAATTCACAACAAAAATAGAAATAAAATCAACTCGCACATATAGTTAGATTTCTTGAAAATATCCAAGAGAGGTCCACTTTGCTCGTTTTTCTTCTTCTTCCCACTCTACTCTTTTCTCTCTTCCTCTCTTCTTACATACAAAAATGCAGCACACACACATAAAACATTCAATTCAAAAATTAATTCCAAACTATTGCACGTCGAGGTAGATACAAACATTAATTATTTTTCCGAATCAAAGAGTATGTTAGAGATCAAATCGATGATTCTATTAAATTAAAATCTTTTACCTTTTTCCAAAATTTGCATCTTTAAGAATTTTTCCAATTTTTAGAGGTTGGAGTTAATTTCGGTGGTTGAAATTATATCTCCAACACTCCCCCTTAATCTCAACTCGCAGGTAATCCTTCTCAAAATTGTTTGTACCTTCTCCATAAGTGCTGCTACCTTTTCTAAATCTTCCATTATTCACTTCATCTTTAGCATAAACACCCAAAAACTTCTTAGATATTCAAATGCATCTTTCCCAAATGGTTTCGTAAAAATATCAGCAAATTGATCTTTTGATCTACACAACTCTAGAAATATTTCATTTTTATTAACCAACTCTCTTATAATATGATATCTAGTGTTTATGTGCTTGCTTCTTTTATTAAAAACATGAGTTTTAGACAATGCAATGGCTGAGTTATTATCACAATAAATATTTGTTGCTTCTTCTTGTTCATGCATCAACTCAAGGGGCATTCTCCTTATCCATACGTGTTGACATGCCACACCCATTTCTGCGCCATTACTCCGCTTCGATGAAAAAAGGGTTACAATGGGTTGTTTCTTTGAATCCCATGATACTACCCCTGTTCCAAAATGAAAAGCATAACTAGAGGTACTTTCCTATCATCAACGCTACTAGCACAATCGTTTCTGTGTATCCAATGAGCTTAAATTCATCCACAACTAAATATCAAATTTCATAGTTATTTGTTCCACAAACATACCTCTGTTTTTTTTCCAGTGGCCAATGAGAGTCTTTTGGAGACTCCATGAACCTTGAAATAAGGATCACACCATACATAATATCAGGCCTTGTGGCCGTCAAGTACATGAGACTACCAACTAGTCTTTTAAACAATCTAGGATCAACAAATGAACCACTATCTTCCTTGCTCAACTTCAGCCCTGTAACAACTGGTGTAGGCGTTGGATTACAACTCAACATATTAAATATTTTCAATACATCACTTGCATACTTTGATTGAGAAATAAAAATACATTTAGCTGATTGCTTGACTTCTATTCCCAAGAATTATTTCATGAGACCAAGGTCAGTCATTTCAAACTCTTTCATCGTGGTTGCCTTAAAAAGAATTTATGGAAATGTCTCCCATAAAAATTAAATCATCTACATAAAGAGACACAATCAATATTTTACCTTTTTCTTCCATTTTGAGATGTAAAGTACATTTGTTGTTACACCTCTGAAGCTATTTTTAATTAAATAAGAATCAATGGGGATGTACTATGTTCTAGGAGCTTGCTTAAGTCCATAGAGTGCCTTTATCAACTTGTATACCTTTTCTTCATGACCTGAAATTTCATATCCTTTTGGTTGCTGTACATAAACCTCTTCTTCAAGATAACCATTTAAAAAATCTGATTTTACATCCATTTGAAAAAATACCACTTGTTTTGAGCCCCAATGGCCAAAATGGTTCTTACCATATCTAAACGCATTACAAGTGTTTCACCATTTTCTTTATGGATTTGAAAAAATAGATAAGGGTATGGCCCAAGGAGGAATACCTGTTGTGATGGTCTCTGCTTAAAGTTCATGTGCACATTCGACTTCTTGATCTAATGTTGACTGTGAGAGCTTCCTTTTCCTAGGATGAACTACCTAAAATACACAACAAGACCACAAAAGAGAGTTAAACAATATATGCCAGTGGGTTTCCTAGTGTGTGCTAGATCTAGGAAGTGTGGTACTTCCTTGGTGGTAGTCAACCCACTATTTAATATAACTTAACGTAATAAATGATGTAAATAAATAATGTCCTACTGTAGTTGATATGATTTAGGTATCTCATCCAAATACAATAAACAAATCTAATATAACAGGCTAGGTTATGATCAGATTTGGAAGTAGGATAGTTGGTTAGGAGTCTTTGAGCAGTGTCGGTCGAGGTTAAGGTCACTTGGATGAAGGTTCTTAGGTTCGGTTTTAGCGGGATGGCCAAATGCGAGAGACCGGCAGTCGATCGGGTATGACCGATGACAATTAGTAGGGAACCGATGACGGTCATGGGTAACCAACGTCGGTAAGGGTGAGATGACATAAACTCAATAAAATCTAGTTTTGGAGGTTTAGGCGAGGTGACACGAGAGATGGTAAGGGAAATGGTTAGGTCAGCAGAGGTGTTAAGAATACTCGAGAGGTGTCCAGGATCGGGTATAAGTGATTTAAATGGTTGTGGGTGGTGGAATGGTTGGGTTCACGGGGGGTGATAGCGGTTGGATGAAAATGTTAATAGTGGTTGATAAACAAAGGTGAAGAAAAACCTTACAAACTAAATATAGATGAAATAATGCGGGTTATAAACAAACTTAGTAGTGTTGCAAGTTTTGATGGTGGGCGGTGGTGATAGTTGATTTGTGATGTGGTGGTCAATGTCACGGAAGTGCCTCCCTAATGCTACCGTGAACACAAAAATCTTTTGATCGGTGTAGTGCTAACTATGGTTGTTTGGATGGTGAAAGGGCTCTGGTTCTTGCTTGCATGTAGATCTCCTTCGTTCCAAAACTCGAGAATGTGGTCAACCTTCCAAAAAGGTTACCAAAATGAATATAAGGTAACTGATGATGGTTTAGGGTGACTCGACATTGGTTTCAAGTTGACCGACGTCGGTTAAGGTGAGAAATCCTAGGTTTACTAAAATTGACAGATCTTAGCAATATTTTGGGCCGATTCTCTCTATGCTCATGAATCAAAATAGAATTTTACATTTTAATGAGTAGGAATGTGGTTATAGGGAGAATATGCATGTGATTTTAGGGTTGCACTAAGTCTTAGTTCATTAAGGTAGGTAGGACTAAGTCTTAGTTAGTTATGGTGAGTGAATGTTGAGTCCTAGTAAAGGGGAAATATGCTAAAAATAGGTTTATGATGAGGTGTCTAGGTGAGGTGGAAATTATTTTTAATTAAGGTAATTAAATAATGAATATTGTGAGCATGGGTCTTAGTTTAATTGTAAATAATTAAATTAATATTAATGTAGGGTAGAAGGGTCATGGTTAGGTGAATATGTTTAAGTTGGCTATTCGAAAAGGGACCAAGGGGAGTGTGACCCAATTTTGGTGTCTACATTTTCCCCTTTTTTGTTGCGTAGCTTGTATTGGTAAGTGAAGTTGACAAAAATAGGAAGTGATTGTCCCATGTGTGGGTGAAGGTGATCCCCTTCAAACAAGGCACTGGTGAGGTGTAATACAGAAGCGGTGAGTGGTTTGATAAATGTGTAGGTGGTGAAGATAGGTGGGGAAGGGTTTGAGTACTAAGGGAAAGGGTGATGGTTAACTCGGGTAATAGGTAATAGGCTGAGGTCAAAATCAGGTCATGGGTAATGGCAATCAAACATACACACACATATAGATTACAATACAATACCAGGTTGAAGAGTTTAAAAAATCTACATCGTCCAAGGTCGATAGGTTTATCCAAGCAAGGGTGAAGTGATTCAGGTATCCAAGGTATAGGATATGGTCCGGAAACATAACGTAGGTCAGGTGTAGGAATGTTTAGGTATGTTCTAGTACACCAAAGGTTTGGTCGGGATAAACGACACGACAATAGGCAAGGTATGGTTGGTTTAGGCTAAAAATATAGGTAACAACATCGCAAGGTATAACGAGTGCATAAGGTCAATGGTCACACCAAGTAGGTCGGAGTTCGGAAAATAGGTCATGACATGGGTAAGGCCAAGGTATAGGTAAAATAACAACTCCTAAGATGCAACAAAGGAAATGTAGGGGTAGGTTGAGCTTGTAGGTATGGTTCAATGGGTGGTCAAAATGATAAAAGGTGTGTTGGCACTAATGGTTGCAAGAAAAGGAAGCTTAGAAAGGCCAAATAGTTATAAGGGTTGATTGATGCTAGTTATAGGGTGACCGATGTTAGTTGGCTAGGGCACAAATAGGACCGGCGTTGGTCAGATCGGGTTGGGTTTATAAAACAAAAAATTCGTATTTTACGGAATAATTGTTGTGTTGTGACTTTGGAGAAAATGACAAAGCCGTTTGAGTTTTGGTACTTTTTCCAAGAGAGAAGGACAGGGAATTGTACCTAGATAAGGTGGAGAGTACAAGTTGGTGAGAGGAGCTAGGGAGATGGGTCCACAAGCTCAGGGGGATCAATTTGATTGGTTGGATTAGAGGAGTGGGTTTGGTGATTTAGGCATGGCAGAGGCAGGAGAGGGTTCGGGTGGGCCACTAGTGCAATGGCCAGATGTACCACCATGCCGATGACATCATGATGAGGTAGGATTCGATCCTGATTTGTCATTTGTTGAAAATAGGTTGGTAAAATTGGTGTTGGGTAAAACCATGTTGGGTGGGGGATAATTTTGAATTTTTGGTTAAAAATTTGGCAATGAGGTAGGGGGAGGTCCTAGGTAGGGTAAATAGGGGTGGGGAGGGGTTTAGGTTAGGTTTGGGTAAGGTAGGATGGGGTTCTAGGTTAGATTTGAGAATTTTGGGAGAGATAGGGGTTTTTCGATTCGGTCGCCGTGACGGTGAATGATGTCGGTCGGGTAGACGACGTCGATGCGCTATAACCGACATCGATCAAAATAATAGGTGACCAATTTCATTTATGATGGATGATGTTGGTCACCAATGACCAATGTCGGTTGGCTTGTGAGGAAAAATAGGTCGAGAAAGGGTTATGGTGGGAGTTAAAGAGAAACTGAGGTAGTGAGGTATAATTTTAAGTGTGTTGAGACTAGGTGGGGTAAAATGGTATATAATGGTACGAGGTGAGGGGGAAAAGTGGGATGGGAAAGGGGTACATCGTTAGGGTTGCGGGGAAATAAATAATAAGAATTTCAGGAATAGGTTAGTCGAGTAAGTGATATGTTAAGTGTGGTCAAGATGTAATAATGGTGTGGTGTGTTGGGTGCAGGCTAGGGACCAATTGCGGATGAGAGACAAAGTACCACCTCTATTACTATCGGTATGAGGGAGCATGATGGCAGAGGAGTGGTGGTACATTACAGATGTCAGCCTTATTGGGGTTAGATGGTATAGGCACATATTTCAAGAGCCAAGCTTGATGGTTACACTCATCGATAGATGGGATTCAATGACCAACACATTTCATCTGCCGACGGGTGAGATCATGGTCACCCTAGAGGATGTGTACTGAAATCTTACGGTTATCGATAGTGGGGGCCGTGTATTCTATTTCTTCAGAGGCATTAGAGGAGCTGATGTTGATGGTGTTTGGAGAGGGGATGGTGAGATGAGGTTCCATAGTGCAAGCTTGAGCTATGGAGATATGTACGCGGCCCATCTTGAGGAGATGAGGCTAGTGGTCCTGATTATGGAGGCAGTGTGTTGTTTTGCACTACTAGATGCGGAGGGTGGGAGATTCCCATGGGCACTAATGGGGGTTCTCCATGACATGATGGAGGATAGGACCTAGTTTGCTTGGGCACCAGCATACTTAGTGCAGCTATACAGGAGCTATGAGCCTACGAGCGGTTGTAAAGGTTTAGCTTGTGTTGCACCTTTCTCTTACATTGTTGGGCATACAAGCACATCGTATGTGTGCATCCAGTTGGTATGCCCCGACTGGATGCATTTGAGGTGGGATTTGTTTGAGTTGGCTACAGGCATTGGGTGCCTATTGTTGGAGAGCACAAGGCTGCTAGGGCTACTCATGATGTGGCATATTATAGGTGGGCATTGGAGGGATTATTTAGTGTTGACATCATTTAGAGGTCGTATGTTGGCTTCCCTTCATATAGGTAGGTAGCAGTAGAGTTGGACCGTGGTTGTAGCTTCTCAGATGGATAGAGGGGTGCTGTACTAGAGAGCATGGGATGATACCCATAGATAGGGTCCAACGACGCTTGGGCTATCCTCGGATGTGCCACCACCATTCTCTCAATATAGGAGGGATGATGTGGAGAGGCTTATGCCTCTACCATAGCCATACGACTGCACTAGGTAGGAGGAGTAGGAAGTGGAATGATAGATTGATGACACTTTGGGTTACGAGATAGGTATAGGCAGTGGTGGGTAGTCCATCTATGAGCAACACCACCGAGGCTAGGGTATCCAGACGTAGCCATCCTTACGATTTAGAGGACACTTTATGGGGACAGTTGTCACCCTACAAGACTAGATTACGGAGTTTACGGTGGTAGTTGTGGTCCGAGATAAATGTGGCCACATTACAATAACAAGTGGTAGGGTTGTAGGGCCGATTAGCCACTTCTCGAGCCCAGATTGTAGCCCTATAGGCCCAAGTCGCAGTGTAGGCACTAAAACAGGCATAGGGTCCCATGCTACGAGAGAGGAGGAAAGGTGCATAGCCACAGGGCCGAGACCATCCAGTGAGAGCGAGGAGCTCACAGGGTGTCATGAGACCCATGACACCACCATAGACAATCTTGATGGCCGATTCGGGGATGTCCCGAGTGAGACCAGGTACTACCATGATCATTTGATTGCTACCGAGATAAACATCCCTTCCTATGTGGAGTACATGGTACATTAGGCCTCGAGTGAGAGAACTAGATCTCACACACATAGTGCAGAGAGTACAGGGGGCCAATGAGCCCATAGACAGGGTCAGGGAGAGGCAACTTGCTCACGGAGGCCGAGACCAGTGCAGGCCAAGAAGAGGCGAGGGCTAGACCCATACAGGGCAAAGAGATGGTGACAAGGTGTCGGGCTAGAGGAGAGGAGGAGGAGACAGATGAGACTGTATGGACATCATGTGGGGTGATGATTAGTCACCATATATGTTCGAGGATATAGATTTTGTATATTTTTATTTATATCACTTACTTGCTCAAGATAGCAATGATGTACATGAGAATTTTGTGATTTTTTATTATTATATCGACTTGCATTCGAAGATGTTGAGTCTGTATATGAGAGGCACGTGTATTTATTTTGCTTCTATGCACATATGTATGGACACACATGATTCGATGATTTATATAGAGATGGTGATATTTATGGTATGATGTTGTGTTTATGTTGTAAAATTTTCATTTTTATATGCATATGGGTGAAAACTAGGTGGATTAGGCATGATGGAGTCAGGTCACTTTAGGTATGGTGGAGTCAGGTTGGTTTAGGCATGATGGAGTTAGATCGGTTTAGGCATGATGGAGTCGAGGTTGGTTTAGGCTTGAAGGATTTAGGTCATAGGCATGGTTGAGTCATGGTTATGGTTTTGATTTAAGTTCCAAGTTATTGGTAACATGGGAGACAAATGGTGATGTATATACATTTTATGGTTTAAATTTCCAAATATTTGCTATGGTGGAAAATATAAAAATGATAAATGAATTATTTGATGATGTGGTAAAAATGTTTGTTAGTTGGTGCTTGTTTGGTTTAATTTCCAATTGTTAATAAAAATGGAAACTAACTATGGTTAGGGTAAAGAGAGACTAAGCTAACCTCCAAGGGCCCCATGCCCTAGGAGTACTTCCTATATAGCCACGGTGAAAAGGGGCCTCAGACCGATGTATTTCTCCCATAAGCTAGGGAAGAATATGATGAGGTAGAGGAATGGGTTGGTAGGTTTTAGGTATGATTGAGTATAGGTCATAGGCATGGTTGAGTCTTAGGTGATAGGAATGGTTGAGTCATTTAAAATGTAGATTTCAATGGTCAGTCGTGTATATAGGATAATCAATAAGTAATGAGGAAGGTGAATGGTAAGAGGTGGTAAAAGAGCCACTTAATTGATAAGAACCCTAATGAGTCTACCATACCCAAGATGGGCTTATGAATGTAAGACCCTAAAGGCATTGCATAATGGACTATTCTAAGGGTGAAGAAAGTCACATGATCATGAAATGTCACAATTGCGAAAGTCCCTTGAGCAGAGAGAAAATTAGGGTGAAAAGGCAATGAGGTGAAAATAGGTGGTTTAGTGTAACTTAGTGTATGACAACATGTTTACCTGGAAAGAAACCCATGATCAAAATAGGAAAGTCCATGACAAAAATTTATCATTTTCTTCTTTTGTGTTTATTTTTGATAGATTGATCGATGTGAGAAGTCTATATGGGATGAGTATATTATCTCCTTGAGGTCTTCGTGAAGTGATCAATGCAGGAAGCTTTTGAATATTTTATTGTATTTTTGTAATGAATTTATATAGCTTTCCTTCAAGGGACAGTCTATTTATAGCGGTGAGATAGAGAGAAGAGATGTTCCTTTTGAGGGAGTCATCTTTTGCTGGAATTTTGACTCAAGGAGTTGAATCCGATTTTGTTTCTGGACATTTAAGTCATAGACAAGGATATAGAGGAAGATTAGGTTCTTGTTGAGAAGACAAAACCATAATACACAAATGTTAACTATGAAAGAGATGGTTTCAAGTGACAAATGAACATGGGATTCCATCTTTGAAAAAGATGAAAAGTATCCATGAGAATCATGTTATGAGTAGAGTCATGGTACTCATATTAAAGATAAGGCTTGAAAGGTGACGGGTAATCACATGATTCTTGTTTAGTTGTTGATCCTCAAAACAGGTAATATGGAAGGTGAACGATGCTCAAGGGACGAGCGGTCAATAGATAGAAGGTGATATAGGACTTGATTTCAACAATAAAATGGTCTAAGATGCAAGGTATTGAGGGGCTCAGGTTCGTTTACCTTCAAGTGAAGACAAATGATAAGCACCTGATCCATAGGCATGAGTAATGATATAGGGTTCAAGCCAATTAGGAGAAAATTTTCCCCATTTAAATTTATATTCTTTGGTTACATGTTGATTTTCTTTCACGATGAAGTCACCAACCTTAAAGGTTAGTTCGAGGACACATTTGTCGTAGGCATGCTTGATACATTTTTGGTAGATTTGGAGATGGTCACGAGCATTGAGACGACATTCATCTAATAACTTGAGTTGTGTCAAACGATACTAGAGAAAGTCATCCTCGTTGAGCATGTCTTGTAGTGAGATGCAGAGATTGAATCGGAATTTGAGAGGTAAGAAATCCTTGGTATCATAGACTAGAAAAAGGGTGTGACAGAAGTCGAAGTGTGAATACTAGTGCAATAAGCCCACAAGGTGAAAGGAATGTGCGTATGCCAATCCTTCCCAGTATCATCAACTACTTTCATAAGAATTTTGTTCAAAGTTTTATTGGTTGATTCTACTTGGCCATTGGTTTGTGGGTAATAAGGTGACAAGAAACTGATTTGAATGCCAAAAGCATCACACAACTTTCGTAGGGTTTTGTTTTTGAATTGTTTTCCATTATCAGTGATGAGACGGTGAGGGACACCAAAGCGACAAATGATGTGATGGTTGATGAATTCATATATCTTCTCAGCTTTTGTAGAAATGAGGGTAATGGCTCTACCCATTTAGTGTAATATTCAGTAGCGGTTATAATCCATTAATGGTGTTGTGAAGAATGGGGATTGATCTCTCCGACAACATCTAAGCCCCATTGAGAGAAAGGCCAAAGGTCTCGTGCGACCTGTAAGGAATGACTATGTGTGTAATGAGGATTAGCATGTTGTTGGCATTTCATACAACATTTGACATAGTCATAATAGTCACAGTTTAGGGTTGGCCAATAATAGCCTAGGCAAAGAATGCATTTAGCGATAGCTAAGCCACTAAAGTGGCCTCCACAAATTTCATCGTGAACTTCCTTGATGGTGTAGGGAATTTCAGAACTTGTAAGGCATCATAAGAGAATACCGTTGAAGTCGCGTTTATAAAGGAGACCACCCATGATGACATAGCGAGAGACACTTTTAAGAAAGGAACATTGTCCATTACGAGTGAGATCGGGAGGTAGAATGGAAAGGGAAAGATAGTCTGCAAACTACTTATACCAAAGGTCATGTGGGTTAGGTGCAATGGTTCCAATAGAGTAGACCTCATGAGGTAAATAAGAGGGTGATTGTAACCTTTGTATTGTGACAAATATTTTAGAGTCAACAGGCAAAGTGGGTATCTGAGAAGCCAGGAAGGCCATGGTATCCGCAAATTTATTGGTAGAACGTGGGGTGGTTTGAAGTTTGTAACGGTCAAAGGTAGTCAAAAGTATGTCTACATGATGTTTATACTTTTGAAGTATTTCATTACGACACTGGTATATACCATTGACTTGGTTTACAACCAGCTAGGAATCACCAAAGATATTGATTGACTTAACATCTAAGGCATAAGCAACCTGGAGACCCAACACGAGTGCTTCATATTTGGTGATATTGTTTGTACAATCAAAATCTAGTTTGAAAGATAAAGGCATGGGTTCACCACTAAGAGGAATGAGGATAACACATGCACCACCCCCATGCTGACATTTGGAACCATAAAAAAGAGGGTCATTTGGTAAGTGGTATCGTCCAATGAGAGGGTAGCAATGGATTCGTCTGGGAAATTGAAGTTAGAGGATTGATTTCCAGAAAGAGATGTGTCTGCTAGTTGGTCAGCGATGACCGGCCTTTGATATACTTTTGATGGATGGATTCAAGGTCAAGGTCGGTAATAAACATGAGCCAGCATGCAACATGTTGATGTTGGTAGGGTTTGACATACATATAATGTAAGGGGTCGATATTGGTGACAAAAAGGTTTTGTGGTTAAGCAGAAATGATGAAGCTTGGCGGTGAATAAAACTAAGGCTAAGCAGAGTTTTTGGCATGGGTGTATCTAGTTTCATATTTCAAAAGGGTATGCTTATGTAATAAACCATTTTCTCTTTGTTTTGCTCATCATGATGAGCAAGCATAAGACCTAAATAATGGTCAGTGGTGGAAATGTATAGGTAAAAGGGTTGGTCATCCTTAGGAGGAATGAGCATTGGTGGTTGAATAAGGTATTTTTAAGGCATCAAAGGCTTTGCGGCATTCATCATCCCATTTGAATGAGACATCCTTCTTGAGGAGATGATGAAATGGTTGACAACAATCAGAAAGCTACGAGATAAAATGATGAATAGATTGCAACTTACCTTGCAAACTTCGAATTTGATGGAGATTAGTAGGCGGAGGCATTTCTAGAATAGCCTTTACTTTAGCAAGATCAACTTTTATGCCACACAAAGAAATGATGAAACCAAGGAGTTTTTTCAAATTACCATAAAGACACACTTCTTAGGTTGAAGGTGAACACAATACTTGATGAGGCGATCAAAGATGACCTTAAGGACTGTCAAGTGTTTGGCCCGATGTTTAGATTTGGCAAGAAGGTCATCTACGTAATCTTCCAATATGTGATGCATGATGTCATGGAAGATATAAGTCATGGCTTGCTGATATGTGGCACCAACATTTTTAAGGCCAAAAGGCATGACTTGATAGCGAAGTTCCCCAAGGAGTGATGAAGGTAGTTTTGTGTTGATATTCTTGAGCGAGAAATATTTTATTATAACCTAAGAAATCTGTCCATAAGTGATAGCATCTCATGGCCGGCGGTGAGATCAACCAATTGGTCAATGCTTGGTAGAGTAAAATCATCTTTGGGCCAAGCTAAGTTGAGGTCACAGGAATCCGTGCAAATGTGGAGTCCCCATGTCACTTTTGTGACAAGAATGATGTTAGGAATCCATTGGGGATAGTCAATGGGTAGGATTAAGGAAACCGAGAGAAAACACTGAAGTTCTTCTTTGACTAGATGAGCAATGCGAGGATGTATTTTCCACATCTTTTGCTTTATGGGTTTGGCATCAGGAATGGTTATGATATTGTGGACCACAATGTTTGGGTCAAGACCGGGCATATCAGCGTAGGACCAAGCAAATTCATTCCTATGGTCCCGGAGGAAAGAAGTAAAAGTTTCCTATTCAACAACATCTAAAGATTGGACTATCTTTAGAATGTGTGGGTTGTCTTGAGTATTAATGTTGATTTCGATAGTTGATTCATTCAACATGGTTTACATCTCAGAGGGTAACGACCGGTGAAAATAATAATCTTCCGAACCCAGATAGGTGAGGATAGACTCATCATCCTGACATTGAACAATGTTAATAGAAGGTGTATCATCATCGATCATGTCAAGATATAGGAAGGGAAAAGAAGAAGGAACCTCGTCATCGCGTTTATAGGTCAGAGGTCCTAGGGAAATTGAGTTTACGAAAAAAATAAGTTAGAAGGGATAGATACAAGATATATGGACTTCATGGGTGAAGGTGGCGATGTTGACGAATGGGGTGAAGAAGGTTTATCTTCCTCAATGAGGTTGATGTGGGCCTTCTTGGGAGGTGGTGCGGAAAATCCAATGACACTACAGTCATTGTACTTATGGGTGGTAAAAGAAATGACGGTATGGTGGCCTTGTTCATAAAAACCGAAGCCAAAGCCTTCCCATGCACAACAATGTACGAAAGTGTGGGCGAAGTGGTGGGTTAGTAAGGTATTGGAGGTCAGATGAAAATGGTCATGTTTGGGATGGAGGTTCGGTGAATAGGTGGAAGTGTCAAGCCCTCCATACATTAGATTAGTACGAAGGTTGGGAGGACCATAAGGAAACACCTCACCTATGGTAATCATAACAAGGATGTTGGTGCAGGTTTCCATACTCTTGTGGAGTGAGGAATGTGTTGATATTATATAGGTGGTACTCCCCAGAGTGAGGCATTGAAAAACACCTTCTAAGGGATCAATAGTCAATATGTGGGTGGCGGGGATAGATGACTCACTAGATGATTAGGCAAGAGGGGTAGCGGTTGGTTGGGAAGTAGAGGGCTCAGCTATAGAGGCTGAGGTGGCAGTAGGAATAGAAGAGTTAGATGTGGGAGAGGTGGCGGAAACATTGGTGGATGGGGTCGTGGGTGAAGGAGAAGTGGGGGTAGTGGCAGATGCCTTGACTAGTACAAGTACATCGTTGGGCCGGTACAACATGTTACAAGTTTTGAATGGTGATGGGTCGGTGGGGATGGTATAGTTATGTCCTTCATGTTTGAATTTTACACAATGGTGTAAAGTTGAAGGGACACAACCCATAACGTGAATCCAAGGTCTTCTCGAGAAATAGGTTATACTGGAACTCCCCTCTAAGATGTAGAATAGTTCTAGGATAGTGCAAGGGCCTACATGAACATGAAGGATAATGGTGCCAAGGGTGGAGGTAATGGTGTCATTGAAGGAGCACAACATAACGGGGTTATTATGCATATAATTAGAAGGGATGCACATTTGATTATATGCGTGGGAGGAGATGATGTTAATGCTAGCACCACCATCGATCATGACGCATTGTACATGTATGTTATTGATATAGATAGAAATGAATAGGGTGGGATTAGGGTCATCTGACTAGAGAGGTACAATCTCCTCATCAGAGAAGCTGAGGGCGGCGACTTGACGAGTGGGAACAGTGTAGAAGAAGAAGATGATTTGGTAAGAGAGGCCACATGGTGAGGGGTAATGATGGAGGCCACTGGTGTGGGATCATCAGGTAAAACTTCAATGGATTGCAAAACCTCAATAAGGGCTTGTCTATGAGATTCAAAAGTTTGGATGAGATCATACAAAGACATCTTTAGAGGAGACTGATGTAATTTTTTTATCATATTGCCATGGGTGATCCCACGAGATAGGGTATGTAGGTCCACAGATGGTGATTTTGGGTGTGGGTGTAGAGGGTATATTGGGCACAAGGTTTGTTGATGAGCTAGGTTATTTTTCTTTACCTTTGTCTTTCTGAGCACGGGTAGTAATGTGAACCATGTTAATCTGAGGGGAGGTGGATGGAGAGGGTGTGTCATGAAAGGTATAACAACATGAGGGAAAAATCCTAGCGGTGGATAAGAGCCTTGTGAAATTAGTAGGGTGCACTGACATTTGGGTGGTGATTTTTCCAACTCTGTGTTACTGACCATGTTGATCTCAAATTTTGGAGGTGGGAAAAATGGTTGTGGGGGTGGAGATATTGATCGTTGAATGGGTAAAGGATGATGATGTGTGGTGACAGGTGAAGGTGGAACATGGTCCTCATCAAGAAGGTCATCATCATCAAAGTTTTTTAGGAGGAAAAAGTTGGAGAAGAACGGTCTTTAGAGCCTTACAATTTTCTACATCATGTCCTGGCACACGATGATAGGCACAAATCTTGGTTTCATCAAACCCTTTTGGTTTGGGTTTGAGAGGATCGTAAGGTCGAAGTGGTAGTAATGTGATGACGGAAGTCTCTAAGAGATTAGTTAAAATGTTGGTGTAGGACCCCGCTAATGGATCACAATGGGAAGTGAGTGTGGGTTTGGGTAGAGGTGTGGATGATCGTGAGGGAAGAGGATTTATAGGAGGGGGAATGGGTTGGTCCACTGGTTTGATAAGTGGTATGGTCTTATGTTTTGTTGGCATCTGCTTGGGTAAAGGTGGGGTAGAAGAGATGACGATGGAAGGTTTTGTTGGTTTGACTACCTTATTAGAGGGTAGTGGATTCTTATCTTTGGGTTACACCTTCTTAGGTAAAGGTGACATGGGAGTATGGGATGTATAAGGGAAAGCAAATGTTGGAAGAGCATGGGTTACCGATGGGGGTAGCTGAATTACAGTGGAGGCGTTTTGTAGAGGTTGGGTAGATGGTATGGGTTGAAGTCGTATAGGTAGGGTTGGGGTTATAGTAATCGTCGGAGGTATAAGTGCTAAGAAGTGTACAAATGAATGTAAGGGTGTTTGGTTTTTACGTAAATGAGGTGTAACAAAGGCTCATGATGTAGTAGTAGGTTGTTTAGCTTTTGAATGGCCTTGGGTAGGATATTGTTTGATCAAGGTTGATGGATTTGGCCTTAAGATAGACAAAAAGGGGGAAGGTGACAAAGTTGTGGTAGGAAAGATTGGTGTACATGGCCTAGAAGGTTGGGTTTTCCTTTTAGGCGGGGGATAATGTTGGTGCAGGCTTGGGAAGACGTGGCTAAGTCCAATTTGACAGGTGGGTGAGTAAGGCTTGATGTCAACATGACACCCAAAGTAGTGATGGGTCTAGATACGGGTGAGGAGATAGGTGTGGGTAGGTTTTGAGGTTTGGGAATGGTTTTAGTTGTGGGTAGAGGTTTGGATGTAGGTAGGGATGATGAAGAAGAATCCATTTTAATAGGCATGGTCAATGTTGATTTGGTTTCTGAAAATACCTTTGGGTAGATCGTGGAAGTATCTTCAGAAACATTTACATTTGGGTCGAAAAGGGGAGCCGAAGATGTCCCCAAAGCATGGAATGATCAACGTAATCCAAGTGATCAACCAAATGTGGAAATAGGACTACTAAAGAAGAGTATGGAGTTGGTTTGGTGGTAATCCTTGTAAAATATGTCTATGAGATAGGGAATTGGCTAACCTCAGACTCCATAGGTAATAGAGCTGAGATCATGTCAATGGGGTCCTCGGATGCTTTGGAGAGAACCCCCCCAACAGTAGTGGTATGTCGACAAATCTCCCATGGGTAAGAGAGATAATAGGTTGGGTGAGGTATACTTCTCCCTTGGTGGAGGAGAATATGATGATGATTCTCCTATGGATGGGAGAATAAAAAGTGTTGATTGTTTGGTAGGTTGTGAGGTAGATGGTGAAATGGCATTGGTAGAAGGTGTGGGTTCCTCCATGAGAGAAGGGGAGATGAGGGGACTCCTCTATGGGTGAAGTAGTAGAAGAGGTATGATCCTCTGTGGGTAGAGGAGCTCGTGTAAAAAATTCCTCAATAGATGAAGTAGGTAGGTTTTGAGGAACGGTTGGTACGATATCAAAAACCACGTGGATTTCATGGAAATTACTGTCACTAGATGAAGGTTCACTATTTTGATTAGACGACGGTTTATGATTAGGGAAATTTTTAAAGATGTGCAAATTTTGATTTTCTGGTGCATTCAGGTTGTCCATGACAAGGTCTTAATTATCTATCATCCCTTGGACAATGTTATTAAAATTTATGCAGTTACCGTCACTATGGCCTTTAATGTGATAGTAATTATAGTAGTCATCTTCTTTATACCATACAGGCATAGGACAGAAGGATCAAAACCTGTATGAGGTTTTATGGGAGGAAGTGTAATGGCTCCATCTTTAAGAAGCTTTTCCAAGATGAAGAATAGGGCTCTCCAATCGAAGTGTATTTCTCGCTACTCCCACCGGAGCTAAAAGGCCTGGAGGGGAGAAATATTGGAAGAAGGTTGGGCTTGATTAGAAGGATGAGGTGGACTGCCTTGAGGACTACTGCGTTGGAAGATCCTTTGGGATTTGAATAGTTATTTTGAGGTTTTGAAGATGAAGAAGAGTTGTTTGATTTGAACAGGGCATTCTTGTTTTGTAATTGGATTTTCTTTTCTTCAATGGCATGAATTTCCAGCTTTCATGCCATGGTGAACGCTTTGTCGAAGGTTCGAAGGTTTGTACCTACAGAGTTGGTGAGATGTGTCTAGCACAAGCCCTAGTGAATAACTCAATAAGTTCAGTCTGAGGTAGTTGGAATTTCAATCTGTTGATAATACTCCGCCAAAGGGGAAACAAAATATGCGATAGATTTGTCTTCATACTGTTGGGTTGAATAGAGATCGGTCATGGTGAATTTCTTGATAACATTGATTGAAAAATGGTCTAAGAAAGCTTGGGATACTTGATTAAAGGAATAAATGGAATGTCGAGGTAGTCCACTATACCAATCCAATGTTGGTCTTGTCAAGGACATTGGGAAATTTTGTAGGAGCAAAGCGTCATCGTGGGCGATTAGGTAGCACCCATGTTTGAACAACCACAAGTGTTATTGTGGGTCTTCTTTACTGTTGAAGCGATTGAATTTAGGCATTTCCCAATGCACAAGGTAGGGCGAATGGGAATAGATGGATGGATAGGCTCGTTATAGATTTCATCATAAGTTAAATAATTACGGGAGCCAGAAACATATTCTTCTAAGGTCTACATCTTTTCCATCATAATTTTAATGAGGTCGTTAGTAGGTTGTGATGAATGGGTGCCCCCGCAGATCAAGGGGGTTGATGTTGGATGTATGAGGTGGGTGGTATGCTAGTGTATGATGGCATTGAGTATGAGAACTACGCATGAGGAATAGATGTAGGTGACACATAGCCAGAATAAGTGATATATGAGGTTGGGGGTTGTTAGTAGTATGTGTAAGTGGGTGGGGTAGTCGTAACAAATCTAGTGGTGATTGGGGGTAAGGACCGTGGGATATAAAGGAAAAGGTTATGGAAAGGGGTGTAAGTTGCAGGAGCATTGAAGGTAGTTGTGATGCAATAGGTATATGTGAGGTAGCGGGTGCAGATGGGGCTATACTTAAGGCATCCATCGGAGGAACTACGATGTCGTAGGTGCGATATATGACATAGACATTACATTTATAGCGGATGTGGGATCTAGATGAGACACCACAAGTGGTAAAGTGGATGACAATAGCTCGAGATGGTGCTAGCTGATGTAGAGGTGGGTGTGAGAGTAGGAGGGATAGATATGGGCATGTCATATATTAACTATCATGAGGAATCCTAGGTGGAAGAATGAGCAAGGTAGTACTGGAGGGCAATGAGATTTTGGTCAAGGAGTCTCATGAACTCCTTGTCACAGTAGCAATGGGGATAAGTCTGAGTTAGATCCATAAGTGACAGGATGGATGGTAGTGATAGACTAGGTAGGAGTGGATGATAGCTGGCGTGAAATACAAGGGCGTTAATTTGGTTGTGCATCAACACCATGTGAATAAGTGTTGATCGGTAAGACTGTATTCTATAAATGACACAGAAAACAACATGGATGGAAAATAATTGATTATGAGAGGTGAATTAGTAAGTGCTTTGATTAAAAATAAAAATAGAAAGACCAATGCTGGTTAGACCAATCAATGCCGACCAATAAGTGACCGATGATATCCACAGAATCGATGCCGACATCGGGAAATTCAACTAGGAAGCTATATTTAGTCAATAATATCATAATGCAAAGGATATGGTGACATCCAAAGATTTGAAATAGAGAAGAAGATGAGATTAGTGCTCTTTGGGTAAACTAACCAAAAGCACGGGGAATTGACACTCTGTCGTAAACTGATGACGGCCAAAATGTAAACCGATGCCATTACTATGAAATCAGAGAATAAAGAAATGTTTTATTTTTCTGAATTAAGGTTAAATGAGATACCAACCGAGAAGTCTGAGTATGGTAAACATGAGTCCTAACACACTCAGAAATAGCTGGAATACACCAACTATGATCATGGAGTGTGAAAGGAAAGAAAAATGGAGAATATGACCTCACACCTTAAAATGCAAGTCAAACATAAAGTTAAGAAAAAAAACGTAATCCTACAAGTGAATTTAGTGTGTTTAGATTATGCTATTTAAATACTGACTCATGAATTTAAAACAACTTTTTTGGTTGGGAAGGCTTTCTACGAAGAAGGAAATTCTAAAGGTGAGGTTCCAGGTTATGTTTTGCGGGGCGAAATGCTTTCTCCGAGGTGATGACTAGAAAGAGATAACTAGGTGGGTGGCCACTGTCAATCCTCTGATCATGTGATCATTGAAAACTTCTTTCGGGTGGGATGTTGTTTAAGAAGATGTATATATTCCAATTTGTGCAGTTTGGAAAAGAGAGAGAAGAAAGAATGTGCTTTCTACGATTCAGTTGTGTCAACCATCAACTAGTCATGACTTCCATATAGGTTGCCCTCAATTTTAATGTGAGATATAATGCAATAAATCGAATTCCATGCAAGTATTTTAAAACCAAATCGAAATGTGATATTTGATGTAGCAAGTAATGAATAGGAAGAGGGATGCTCTTTCACTAATGCAATACTAATGAAAGAAAGAAGTATTCTTTTTAAAGCACCAAAACACAATTTCTTTTAGACAATAGAAAGAAGGGAAGATTCTAGAGAAGAAAATTAATGTGGAAGCTTTTCAAAAGGGAAACAAACACACAAATTTCACCTAGGAATGAATAAAATGAAAAAGAACCCCTGATGGGTCCCATCGGGCATGCCAAAATGTTTCACCGTTTTCTTTATGGATTAGATGAAATAGATAAGGGTATGGGCCAAGGAGGAATACCTATTGTGATGGTCGAGTTGGAGGTTGTGCACGCTTTCTAACTTCTTGATCTAATGTTGATTGTGTGAGCTTCCTTTTGGCTAGGAGGAACTACCTGAAATACAAAACAAGACCACAAAAGAGAGTTAAACAATATATGCCAGTGGGTTGCCTAGTGTGTGCTAGATCCAAGAAGTGTGGTACTTCCTTGGTGGTAGTCAACCCACTGTTTAATATAACTTAACGTAATAAATGACGTAAATAAATAAATTCCTACACTACTTGATATGATTTAGGTATTTCATCCAAATACAATAAACAAATCTAATATAACAGGCTAGGTTATGATCAGATTTGGAAGTAAGGTAGGTATTCAAGGTGTTGGGACATGTCAAGGTCAAGTTTTGGGTAGCTTGGGTTCCTTGAATGTAGGGCATTAGGTTTCTGTTATTGGTAGGGTTACCAAATACAAAGACTGAGGTTGGTGAGGTGTGACCAATGACAGCTTAAGAGGAACTGACGTCGGTTAAGGCGGGGTGGTAAAAGTTCAATAAACTAGGTTTTGGGGATTTGACCGAGATTGAACAGATATGAGAAGTGGAATAGTTAGGTCTCTGTGGAGGTGTTGGGAGTACTCATAGGTATTCATTAATCAAGTATAGGTGATTGTATTATTTTGGGTGATGGAATGGTTGGGCTCACAGGAAGGTAACAAGGGTGGGATGAAAAATGCAAATAGATGTTGATACATAGTTTTGAAGAAACTTTGTAATATAGACAAGCATGAAATGATGCAAGTTAGAGATACACTTATAAATGTTTGCAGCTTTGACGGTTGGATGATGGTGACGGTTGATTCATGGCATGGTGCTCAGGTGTTGCAAACAAAGTGCTTCCTATTCAGATTTGTCTTGGTGTTGGCTATGGCTATCTGGATGTGCGAAAGGGCTCTAGTTCTTGCTTGCATGCAGATATCCTTCATTCCAAAACTTGAGAATGTGTCCAACCTCTCAAACAAGGTTACCAAAATGAATATATGGTAACCGATGATGGTTTAGGGTTGACCGACATCATCGGTTAAGGTGAGAAATCCTAGGTTTACTAAAAATGCCAGATCTTGGCAATATTTTGGGCTAGCTTTGTCTATTCTCACAGATCAAAATGGAATGTTACATTTTAATGAGCAGGAATGTGGTTAGAGGGAGAATAGGCATGTGATTTTAGGGTTGCACTAAGTCTTAGTTCATTAAGGTAGGTAGGACTAAGTCTTAGTTAGTTATGGTGAGTGAATATTGAGTCCTAGTAAAAGGAAACATGCTAAGAATAGGTTTGTGATGAGGTGTCTAGGTGAGGTGGTGGGGTGAGGTGTCTAGGTGAGGTGGAAATTAGTTTTAATTAAGGTAATTAAATAATGAATATTGTGAGGATGAGTATTAATTTAATTGTAAATAATTAAATTAATATTAATGTGGGGTAGAAGGGTCATGGTTAGGTGAATATTTTTAAGTTAGCTATTCAAAAAGGGACCAAGGGGAGTGTGACCCAATTTTGGTGTCTACAACAAGAGCAAATATTTCATTGTATTCAATACTAGGTTGATGAGTGAAACCTCTAGCAACCAATCTTGCCTTATGCTTTAGCACTTTACCACCCATGCCATGTTTAGCTTTGTAAATCCATTTTACACTTACGACATCCTTTCCTTGAGGATGATCCACCAACTCCCAAGATTTATTTTTCTCAATAGCTTCGATCTCTTCATCCACGCTTTTTTGCCTATGTTTCTTCATCTTTTATTACTTTATCAAAAGACATCAAATCAATTTTTTTTTGAAAATAAAGCAAAAGCGAGAAAGAATTTGTTGTATTAACATTAAAATCAGATTCATAAATATCTCTTAAACTCCTTGTTTTTCGCTACAATAAACTTTCCAATGTAGGATATGATGAACTATTTCTATCAACTAAGTTTGGTGGACTGATTTCTAAAGGTGTCATGGCTAGTGTTCTTGGTGAACTCTACCATCCAAGTGTAAAATTTTGATATTTCAAATATCTTCTTGTTGTAGAATGAGGCGTAGCTTATGCTATAACTTGTGGCATGTCCGTGGAGTGGAAGGAGGTATTGCTTGAGGTTCCTTGATCTAACACTTCATCACTCATATCATCATGTGAATCAGATGTTGTTATACTTATTATTATTTCTACACTTTCATCCCATGTTTCATTCTCAACAAATTGTACATCTCTACTTATTATAACTTTTGTAGTACTTGGATTAAACAACTTGTAAGTCTTTTTATCTTTTGACTATCCAACAAAGATACACTTCTTATCTCTATTATCCAACTTCCTTCTCATCTCTTCAGGAACATGAGCATATGTCACACATCCAAATACATTGAAGTGTGTAACATTATGCTTTCTACCGCTCCAAGCTCCTTGAGGAATCATAGTCCTTACACTTTTAGTTAAACATCTATTTAAAATATAAACAATTGTTGTTACTGTTGGTGTCGAATCGCAGCACCCCTGGGACTCTGCAACGCGATGGGTTGAGAATCTCAGTGCGATTGCACAACATGGAGCTTTTCCCAAGTGTGGGACCTTGCGAAATCGGAAAAGCTCTCCGGGTGAAGGCCGGCTCCTATTCCTCTATTCAGATGCACCAATAAAACGCAGAGGTTTACCCAAAAACCTAATCTAACTACCAAGGAGACAGGGAGAGAGAAATGCATAAAAATAAACCTAAGCTAAGGAGGTGATGCACCGAGGAATGTTGAACACTTGCTTTGCAAAAATAAACACAGACCACACAGATGTAATACAACACCATGCACAGCAACCAAAATGCAATGAGAGATCAAAATAACAGCAATGAATACACGAGAGGGTTTAGAATCAATCACAGACACATATACATTGCTCAAAGGTCGATACAGTACATTGCAGTGGCCAAGAGGAAAAAAACGGCATTACAATCCATATGGGAGGCTTGAAAACTCCACAAATTCTCTTGCAAGCAGGAGAGAAGGGAGGGTGCAAAGCGAAATGCCCAACCCTTTACAAAGAGCCTCTCTTGACCATTTATATGAGGAGAAAGAGGGAGAAGAGAATGATTCGAATTCTGCCCCAACCACCTCCAAGACTGCACCTAACTTCAACGAATCATGGCGGTAGGTGAGAATATCGACAACCCAAAATATGGCGAACTGTATTTTTGCATTTTAAGAACTTGTTCCCACCCAATTAAATATATCCAGTCGTAGTTGCGTAGAGGACGCCGAGAGCTTTCCGAAAAGTCCAACCTTGTGTGAATCTGAGCTCCCTGTGAAAAGTTATGGCGATCTGAATATTTCCAGCGTCAGGGTCTTCTGCCTGTCGGGTTCGGGGTTCTCCTCTGCATTTGCATCGAGACTTGGAGGATGGCTCGACATGTGTTCACCCCATGTTTCGTGCCGTGTTTTCCCGACTCTAAGACCTGATTTCCTTTGTTGTCGGGTTTGCGGAACCCTCGAGCATCGGGACATCCTTTGCGATCTGCATGCTTCATGTTTCGTGTTTCCCGAAACCCGAAACCCGATTTTCCTTTGATGTCGGGTTTTCCACCCCTTGCGACATGTCCTTTGCTGTCGGGTTTTTCCACCCTCCGACATGCTTCTTTTCCGTGTTTTCCCGACTCTGAGACCCGATTTCCTTTGTTGTCGGGTTTGCGGAACCCTCGAGCATCGGGACATCCTTTGCGATCTGCATGCTTCATGTTTCGTGTTTCCCGAAACCCGAAACCCGATTTTCCTTTGATGTCAGGTTTTCCACCCCTTGCGACATGTCCTTTGCTGTCGGGTTTTTCTGCCCCTCCGACATGCTTCTTTTCTGTGTTTTCCTGACTCGAGACCCGATTTCCTTTGTGTCGGGTTTTCTAAACCCTCCGACGTGTCTTTTCGTCATGTTTATAATTACCCGGGGTAAATATATTCAACATTTACTACTTCAGCCCAATATTCATTTTGTAAATACTTTGACTTCAACATACTCCTTGCCATTTCCATGATGGTTATATTTTCCTTTCAACCACACCGTTTTTTTGAGGTGTGTGGCAGGGTTGTAAACTATTTGTGAATACTATTTTGTCTGTAAAAATTCGTAAAATCATTAGAAATATACCCACCACCTATATCAATTATTAATACCTTGATGTAGTAACCACTTTTCTTCTCCACAAAAGCCTTAAACTCCTGAAAGACTTCAAAAGCATCAAATTTATGTCTCAAAAAGTAAACCCAAGTCTTCTTTGTACAATCATCAATGAATGTCATAAAATACGAAAAAACTCCAATAGAATTTGTTTGCATGGGTCCACATAAATGTGATTGTACTATCTCAAGAGGTGCACCTGCTCTTAATGATTTTCCAACTAGGAAAGACTCTCTATGTTGCTTCCCCAAAATACACCCTTCATAGACTCTTTCTGGTTTCTGAATAAATGGAAAACCTTTTACCATATTCTTCCCGTAATAGATTAAAACCTCTAAAATTTAAATGTACAAACCTGGATGCCAAAGCCATGATTGATTTCACAACCGATTGAAAATTTGATGTATTTCTTGAGCACGTGATTAAACTATATTAACACAGGACTCACCACATGACTCACTTGCATTAGCGCAGACATGATTTACATTGGTGCGGGACTCGGCAAAGGACTCATTTAGCTTAGTGTAAGACTCACTTGCATTAGTGCAAGACTCACTTGCTAGAGTGCAAAACTCGTAGGAATGATTTGGATTAGTGCAGAACTTTGCTTGAGTGCAAGACTCACCTGCTGAGCGTGGGACTCAACCGCCAGCAAAGATACTCAATATAAGACTGATTTGGCTTACCACGATACTTGGCCGTGAACTAAGCTATTGTTTTGGCTGCAAGTAGATCCGATTTTATCTTTTTTCCTGGTTGTTATCTCAAGGGGAACATTCTATTTTCGCATGACAACAAACCTTGTTGTTGTACATTAGCAAGGCTTGTTGTCGGGTGACAACAAGCCTCGTTGTCATACGACAAAAAACCTTGTTGTCACCCGACACCAAAAAAATGTTGAGTTCTCCCCATTAAGAAAATGATAGGAAAAAATTTGAATCTGAAATCATGGGAAACTTCGCCATTCCGACGAAACTGGTTTGAGGTATATTTTTTGGGGATTTGCCACCTCTAATTTACCAGAGGATTCTTAAAATGAACCACAGCAGAGGATAACAAAAACTCAAAATGCATTTAACAACAATAAAGCCGATAAAAATGCATAGTAATGGAGGACACAATACAAAAATGCACAACAAAAATAGAACTAAAACCAATCGCACATATATTAAGATTTCTAGAAAATACTCAAAGCAGAGCTTCACCGCTCTTTTTTCTTCTTCTTCCCACTACTATTGTCTCTCTTCCTCTCTTCTTACATACAAAAAATACAACACATACACCTAAAACATTCAATTCGGAAATTAATTCCAAATTGTTGCACGTCGAGGTAGATACAAACATTAATTATTTTTCTAGAATCAAAGAGAATGTCATAGATCAAATCTGATCATTCCATTAAATGAAAATATTTTCCCTTTTTCCAAAATTTGTATCTGTCAAAAATTTTCCAAATTGTTAGAGGTTGGATTTAATTTAGGTTGGAGTTAATTTATGTGGTTGAGATTATATCTTCAATAGATTGAAGGAGGCAATGCACTACACACTATGTCAACTCATCTACATATTTCCAACTATTGCAGACTTGCATTTCTAAGAATGTACATTTCCTAATGGGACTTTGTTCAAAATGTACGTCAAGTGTCGTAAAATGTTTGAAATGATAGAATGATTTATAATTGCAGCTTATAGAAGACATGGGTATTGCCATGAGGCGTAGACACCAAATACAACAAGATCATGTGTCAATCCATGTCACTTCATCTTTATTGAATACTCCCAACGTATTTCCGAAAAGGTCTCTTAGGTAATCTGGTAGCTTTTGATTTTTATTTTAGTCTACAAATGATACCAACCCTGTTCATCTATCATTGATGTAGGCTAAAAAGAGAATGGTTGTATTAACCTATGAGGGAAATTATAGATATCTGAAATTTAAATGAGCTCGCATCCTTGTAAAATTATGGTTTTAGCAAGTGATGAAAAACACTTGGGCCCATTGGAATTTTCCTTCGATGATAAAGAAATTCATTAATATGCAGCTTATTGTCTTGTGTTCCTATTTGCTATAGTAAAATAAACTCAATGTTGTCATGAGATGTATTCATAACTACGTTTTTAGATTTTTAGTTGATAAGTTCTATTGATTATAGGCTGATTTTATGAGTCTGAATGCATTTTTGGTCTACAAACTTGTTTGGAGATTTAGACTAGACACACTTCGTGAAACTCGATATAACATGAAGCAGAGAGACTCTTCTCTCGATCGGAAAATCCCCAACCGAATGGGTCAATTATGGCCATCTACCGGAGGGAGTATTCGTTCATGGTTTCCATTTTTGTATACTTGTTTCTAGATTATCCTTTTATATGTTTAAATATTAGAATTATGCGAGCATCGTATTTTGGTATTTTGTCAACACTTCCATTTTTTAAAAGGCAATTATAAGTATTTGTTTTAGTAGCTAAATAATAACATTTACAGGAAGTTTTTTTCCAAGAATATTTTAAATGGGCTTACCAAGAAATCCCGCTCAAGTAACGATGCATTTACATTTGTCACAATGTTGGATATTGCTTTGTTTTGTTTATTTTAGCTACAAAATGCGGGAAAAAAACTCCTCAAAGTGTGATTTTATGAGATGCATTTGTGGTTTTTGTGGGGGTTTAAGGGTCACATTTGTTAATTTAACAGTTTGTTGTGAATTCATTTGTAAAAAACCTTACGGATGTTTAGCTTGAGTATTTTATCCTTTAAGAAATATCTAATTCTAAAGCCTTGCTTTACTCTTTTGTTCAAGAAAATGAAGATATGATGTTATTCACATATAAAATTTAGAATACCCACTCCGCTCTCCATAATTTATTTATCCATGAATCCCATTGTGCGAAAAGGAGGTGATCAACTTTTTGAAGTTGCACTATGGGATGGTTTGTGGATAAAAAGTCAAGATCCTTATTTGTGGTTGGAAAAATTCCATGAGCGGAGGTAGGTGGTAATGGGTGAAATCCCATTTACACAACCACAATTCAACATGATTTTACATACATATTTATATAGATTTTAGTTGTGTATACTTAACATGCAAATTTGTTATATCCAAGATCTTGCACATTCTTTCTATTTCATGCTATAATTATTACACAATATGATTTCAAAGCTAAATTTTACTATCCTTTCGATTGTAACTTTAAACCATAGTTACCAAATACGGTGTATGTGGTGAGATTTTCATTTTTAAAATTTTTCCCATCCACCGTGTCAAACAACCTATATTTCAAGTTTTAATAATTTAAAATATAGAAAAAAGTCTAAATTTTTGTCTCTGGTTAAATTTTGGTAGGTAAAAACAGGAAATGTGACTCGGGTCATTAATGCACACATTCAGATAATCAACCACCTAGATTTGATTAGATTTTGCCTCCTTCCTTCTTCCACAAGTTAAGATGACATGGGGAGGTGGATCTGATAGTATTGTAGGCACATTTGTAGGTATTTATTATGGGTTATTAGTAGTTGAAATTGGAAATATGAGTTTCCCTCTTTTCCTTCCTCTTCTCTCCTTCTTCTTCTATATATTATTAAATGATGCTCATTTGTAAAGGTTATACCTTCTTGGTTTGCAAGGGCATCATTCATAATGTTATTCCTTTGCATTTTGGAGTTTTAGACCTCATATCCGGCTCACCGCATGTGGATACTTGCTTCTTTCCACCATTATAATTGATTATGCATCTCTCAAAAGCAATAAAAGTCTTGTTTTGTGTCTATTCTCTGCCCTAACTCGTTTTTTATTGCATCTTATTTCTTTTCCTTCGTACATTATTGGTTTGTTATGCATTCTTTACATCCCTTACATGTTCCTTTTACATTGTGCTCCATGAAAGTGAGTGTGTGACTATTGTTTCATCTTGTGGCACACATGTATGCCCTCCTCCTGTGCACATTTTCCCTCATTTTCACTCATCTGAGAGGGTTCATCCCCTTATTTATGGTGCTATCACCTCCCCTTACCTTAGGTTTTTATTTCATGCATCTCCTTCTCATCGTGGTCCCTTTGAATTATAGAGTAGTCTTGGTAGCTACATCTCCCATCCTAAGTGCTACGCCCTTAACCTATTGCTTATATTAGGATATGAGTAGCCGACTTGTGGCTTACCATATCATTTATACTTTCTCATGCTTAGTAGGTCGGCCTTGGTGATGGCCATAACATATGAATAGTATATATAGGGGATTGTAGGTAGTAGTTCATCATCATTTGAGCATTTGAGTATTATTGTATGGTTTGGAGGTTGCCCCCTCGAAGTGGCGAAGCTATTCTAATTGCATATTGAGATCATTATTATGGAATATTATGTTATTTTGTGTTATATTTCTGCTCACGATCTGAATTATATAAGTAATTTCATTACAAGTGGTATCGTAGTTCTTATCTCACAAAATTAGGGCAAAAACCCTAAATTTTGCTTCAGCCATATATTGCGAACCATAGTGAATTGGTAGGAGATATTTTTACCAAAGTTGAGAAATATTTCAAGTAAGGTTCCCTAAGAATTTCAGAATTTTTGATTTATTTTGCAAACGTTATTAGAAATTTAGGTTTTTTCATAAAATCACTCCCTAGGGTGCAGATTGTGGATTTTTTTCAAATTCGTTACATTTTCGGAAAGAAAAATATATATTATTTGGGGTTTGTTATTTAAGTTTGTTTATATTTGGCTGAATTTGTATCTAAATCAAACCCTAAAATTTGACCATGATCCATACATCCTACTATTTTGGGGCATCATGGCGGGGCCTTCCACAAGAGGAAAAAAGAATCCCATCACTCCAGGTAAAACACCAGAAAAGGATGAGATATTAGTTGAGGATTTAGAGATAGAAGATATAGCTCTGATTCCTTAGGGTTAGGGTTTACTTGACTGGACCATAAAGTAAGCCAACTTGAGTTTAACCTGAGAGACCTTGAATCTCGGGTGGCCAACAAAGAAGATGTGGATAGGATTGGACAAATATTGGAGGATTTCATGCAAAAATTTAGTACGCATATGATGGGTAATCATACTTATGTCAATCAAGGTGGATCCTCATGTCAACATAATAGACACATGAGCCAGAGTGGATCTTCCAGTGTGCACAATCCAAATACGAGCACTCTGCAGCCCGTACTATGTTTCCAAAAGTGGAGATGTGCAAGTTTGATGGAAAGGATCCACTCAATTAGATCAACCAAATGGATAATTTCTTTGAACTACATTAGATTCCATTAGGACAAAAGGTGACCATGGTAGCTTTGTATCTCAAACCTAACCAATTCATCTAGTATCGATGGTTATGTGCTCAAAGGCAAAAGAGTGGTCTCAATGTTACATGGACAGTATTCACTGAAGAGTTGCAATTACACTACAGTTCTAGTGTGTCAGATAATTACTTCAACCAATTAGAAAATTTGAGACAGACAGATCTGTTAAGGATTGCATTCATCACTTCCAAAACCTTTCACTGCGGGTGGAAAATATTACTGAAGAGAATCTAAATGACCTATTTCTTGGGGTCTTAAGGATCACATTGAGCATGAGGTGTGTATGTTTAATCCTCATAAGGTTTCTGATTCGATGATTATGGCAAGAAGGGCAAAGGAGAAATTTGTTTCAAGTAGGAGACAACATTTCACTTATACCAGAGATCGCAACACCTTGGCCCCAACACTCCCTCAACCAGTTAGATTAACACCTCAAAAAATTGAAGAAAAAAGAGAAAAAGGTTTATGTTTTAACTGTGACAATAAATTTGGACCCGGACATAAATGTGCTGAAAAGAAGTTGTTCTACATTGATGGGCCTAGTGAAGATGAAGAGAAGGATGAAGATTCAAAGTTAGAGGTCTTGGTTGAGCCAGAGGAGGAGTCAGGAGATCCTCAGCCAACGATCTCATGCCATGCAATTTCAAGTATTAGCACCCCCAAACCCTAAAGGTGGTTGGATTCCTAAAAAAATAGAGGGTCACAGTGTTGATTGATTTAGGAAGTACTCACAACTTTATCAATCATAAGTTAGCAATGCGCCTAAACTATTTCATTTATCCCACTCCTAAATGTCAAGTAATGATTGCTGATGGAGGTACTGTTACTTGTTTTGGAAAATGCCATAGCATTAAGCTTGCTATGGGAGATTACATACTAAATAGTCCCATGTATGCTATTTCTATGGGAGGAGTAGACATTGTGTTAGGGGTTCAATGTCTTAACACTTTGGGGACCATTGAGATGAACTTCCAAGACTTATTCATGTGATTTCAATCAAGGAAGGAATTTTGAGCTAAGAGGCTTAAGAGAAAAGTCTCCACAAATAGTAAGTTCTCAAAAGAGGGATTCGCGAGAACCGATGTCGAAAAGTGATGCACCACAACGAAGTTGCACTCGATGGTAACGTCAAGCCAACGCAATACACAAGATTCAAAACAATGGAAAGAAGATTGCAAGTAAGAAGAATGGGTCTACTCATGCTCATAGATCAAAAAATAGGAAGTACAAATAGGGGTGTTGTGTAACCCCCATGCCTAAACATGGAAAGAAACTCAATGACACCACTGACACATATGACATTGACTGACGCATATGATGCCACTAGAAGAGGAGTTACAATTCCAAATAAGGAATGTAACTCCTATGACACATTAATGCAAATGACAATGTCAGATTCTATGATAGAATCTGACACTTGTCATTTGACTTCCTAAGACCTATGACTCTCACAAGGCAAGATGACTCACCTAGGTGATGTGGACGATGACTGACAGTCACACACACCAACACCCCCCCTTCATCAAAGCCGAGGAAGAGGTCAAGGTAAGCTAGAAAAAAAAAAGAAGACTCCCCTAGACAACTAAGAAAGATGTGTCAATGGGCCCCGGCAACTAAAGGCCTGATAAGGTGCCCATGTACAAACAACATCTTTCTAGAAAGAAGAAGAGGAGAAGAAGGAGGACTATATAGCCCGAAGAAGATGGGTGGTGCAGTAGACCTCACCCCAAGAAGAGACCGCAAGTGAAGAAACTTCACCTCAGTGAAGGGCTTGGTGAAAATGTCTGTAACCTAATCAGTTGTCTGAACATACTATATGTCAATGATGTTTTCATGTATCAGCTCCCATATGAAGTGCATATGAATCTCAATGTGCTTCATCCACTGATGCTGAACTGGATTTCTACAAATCGAGATAGTGCTCATGTTGTCACAGTAGATAATGGTAGGCCACCGAAAGTGGATGCCAAACTCTGTCATAATACCCTGTAACCAAACAGCTTCTGTGGCAGCGTTAACTGCTCCTTTGTATTCTACTTCTATCATGATATGGCAATGGCGTTTTGTTTCTTGCTGGACCAACTGACAGGACCTGAACCAAGAGTGAAACTGTAGCCTGAGGTAGACTTCCGATGATCTAGATCACCGCCCAATATGAGTCTATAAATCCAACCAAGTCAATCTCAGTCCCTCCTAAGTAATGAATACCATCTATGTGAGTGCCACGAACATAGTGAAGGATCCGCTTTTCTACTTTTAAGTGCAGCTCATGAGGCTCCTGCATAAATCTGGACATGATCCCGACGACATACGATAGATCTGGCCGAGTGTGAGTAAGGTAGATCAAGCTTCCCACCAACTTTCGATAAAGGGTACCATCAACCAAGGGGGAAGAGCAATCAGAAACCAACTTAATCCCGGAAAGAAAAGGAGTAGGTGAGGACTTACAATGGACATGTGAAACCAAGCAAGCAAATCAAGAGAGTACTTAGGTCTACGCGAGATCATAATTCCCGAGTCAGATTGTGAAATCTGGATCCCAAGAAAGTAATGAAGCAATCCTAAGTCAGACATGGAGAACTTGTTGGCCAAGGAGATCTTCACAGAATCAATGATAGAGGAAGAGCTACCGGTGATCAACAAGTCATCAACATAGAGAACAAGAATAAGCATGGAGTCATCCTGTCACAGAATATACACATTTGGGTCAGAGTGACACCGAGTGAACCCTGATGCAAGTAAAAAGGAGTCCATCTTGGCATACCAAGCCCGAGGGGCTTGTTTAAGGCCGTAGAGAGACTTCTTTAATTTACAAACGAGGGATGGATCATGGACATAACCCGGAGGTTGTTCCATATAGATCTCCTCCTCTAGGTCCCCATGAAGGAAGGCACTCTTAACATCCATCTGGTGGACTTCCCATCTGTTAGCGGCAGCGATGGCAAGGGTCAGTCGAATGGAAGTCATCTTCGCAACCGGAGAAAAGGTTTCTGAGTAATCAACCCCAGCTACCTGGGAGAAACCCTTAGCTACAAGTCACACTTTATACTTCTCAACTTCTCCATCAGCTCCATACTTTGTTCGATATACCCACCTACACCGAACAATTTTTCTTCCTTTCGGAAGAAGGGTAAGATCCCAAGTGTCATTCTTTATGAGTGAGGAATACTCCTCATCCATGGTAGAATCCCACTCAGGAATCCCAGAAGCTTCGTGGAAAGATGGTGGATCAGAAGTAGAGGCGAAGAAGGAGTGAGGTCCAGTGAAGTCTGAGCGAGTACGTCTCTCATCCAAAGGATCTCCAACTAAATCTCCAGCACTCTGTAAAGTTTTCCTGCCCAAAGAGGTCCCGACGGCTTAGGCTCCGAGTCGGAAGATTCTTCACTTGAGTGAGAAGGGACATAGTCCTCATCATCACTACTGTCAGAATCAGAAGACTCAGAAGTTTGAGGATCGGGAGGAGTAGGGAGAGGTGGAACTCGCTCAACAACATCATCATCTGAAGAGTCGAAATCGAATCAATCAAAGGCAAAAGGACCTCAGTGGAAGTTGAAGTCAAGGATGACTCATCAAACTTCACACTCCTCTCAATATAAAGCTCATGGGTGGTAGGGTTCAACAATCGATATCCCTTCACGCCATCAGGATACCCGATAAAGATACAAGGTTTGGATTGTGGATCCAATGCCTTGCATTTCTTTTTGGGAATCCGAGCCATAGCCTTGGATCCGAAGACTCAAAAGTGCTCGACATCAAGCTTGTGTCCAAACCAGGCTTCAAAGGGTGTCATCCCTCTTACTGCCTTGTGTGGGACACGGTTCTGAATATAACAAGCACAATTCACTACTTCAGCCCAATACTGTGGAGGAAGAGATTTTGAGTGAACCATACAAGTAGCCATCTCCTTTAAAGTTCGGTTCTTTCTTTCTGCAACTCCATTTTGGGAAGGGCTATAAGCAACTGTACGCTACAAAGCAATCCCCTCAGAAGTGCAGAAATCCTCAAACCTGTTGCTCACATACTTGCCTCCATTGTCGGTTCAAAGAACCTTGATAGACCGTTCTGCTTGTTTCTCAGCAAGAGCCTTAAAGTTTTGAAAATGCTCAAAAACTTCAGACTTAAGCTTAAGAAAATATACCCAAGTATAATGCGAAAAGTCATCAATGAAGGTTAGTATATATAGAGCTCTAGTAAAAGAAGGAGACAGAAAAGGGCCAGAAACGTCACTATGAACAAGATCCAAGGGACGAGTAGCTCTCCAGGATTTTCCCTTGTCAAAGATTTTTTCAGGGTGCTTTCCAAGGGTACAACCCTCACAAAGACCCTTAGAAAACTTAACTCGGGGTAGCCCATCACCATTTCGCTTTTGGCTCAATTGTTCTCAAGGTAACGATAATTTAGATGCCCAAAACACTCATGTCATAACTTGCTAACCTCATTTGCATGAGTGAGCAAGGCATTGGGTGTCGAATCAGAAGAGAAGTGGGAAAAGGTATACAACCGTGAACGGTGATATGCCTTTCCCTCACCACACAAGCAAGCGATCGAGTTAAGCTCACGAATAATCACCGAGTTAGGACCAAATTCCACTCGCATTCCTTCACCAAGGTGGGTGATTTGGTAAACCGATAGGAGATTGGTAGAGAGATTGGGAACACTCAACACTTGGTTAAATGTTCCACCTTCAATCTCTACCGATCCACTACCGAAAACCGACACATGAGTGTCATCACCCAACGTGATTTGGGACATGCCACATGGTTCAATGCTAGAGAATTCAACCTCTGAAGAAGCCATGTGGTGCGAGGCACCGGAATCGATAATCCAAGTTGATGATGGAGCTGATCTAGCTACGAGGGCCTTACCTTTCTTCTTTTCATTTTTTGTCTCCTTTGCATTAGAGGACTCGCCTTTCTGAGCATTTTGTTTAACGGATTCAGGAACACTTATTTTATTCTTCTCAAGTAAATGAGTTAAGTGATCAATTTGTTTCTGAAAACAATGCTTGCTCGTCATGGCCAGTATTCTTACAATAGGAGCATTTATACTTTTCCTTCTTTGCTTTAGGCTCAGAAGTCGAAGTATGAGTGATGGGCTTAACTGGGGGTTGGTTGGTCTTGGTTTCTTTCTTAGGTTGGTCCTTAGTTTCTTTCTTCTTTTCATTTTTCTTGCCCTTATTCGCCACAAGGGCATGTGACTTGGATTTTAGAGTCCCCATTTGAATGAGTTTGTCCTGTTCTCGAATGAGTTGGGACGAAAAACTGTCAAAGGAGGGCATAGTCCAAGTACTACCCAAGGTGGCTTTCATGGCGTGAAAAGTTGAAACAAAAATAGAGTATTCAGGACCTAACTTAGAAAGAATCGACAAGATCAATTGAGAGTCTTTCTTATCCACTTTACATTCCTTTAGAAGCATTCTAGTGCGGACAAATTTTGAGAAGAAGGCTTGTAGGTTTTCAAAGTCACTAGGGTTTAACCCTAGTAGTTCATTCTCCAACTCATGTGCTCTCATGTCATCTTGCTTCCCAAACATATCATCGAGCGTTTTCCATGCTTGATCGGGTGTTGAGGAAGTTTTGATGTGGAAGAGCAAGTCGGGAGAGATGGACATATAGATAAGACCTAAGGCTTCATCACAACGGTTGAACCATTTAGATTTTTCGGGTTCATCAGTAGGTTCGGTCTCTAACCCCATGGTAACTTGGTATAACCCTTTACTTCGTAAAACCAATATAATTTTAGATTTCCATTCAAGAAATTAAAAGGTGTGAGCACTGGTACTTTAGAGATATCCATAATGAAGAGATAGAACCAAGGAATGCAGAAGGAAGGAGAGAGAAAGGAAACAACCACCCCAGAACAAAATTACACCCCCCCGAGTTTAGCACTTTATAATTCAGTGCGTTGATTACAACCAGATGCGACTGTGTTCTGAGAACTAGTTTGTCACTCACCTTGCAATTAGCGTAATAACGCGCAATGGTGGAGACAACAATCAAGGTTCGTAGGGCACAATAGATCGACACTGCAAGCAAGCACAAAAAGAGAGAAGCAAGAGGGGGAAGAAAGAGCTTTGTGAGAAACAATGTCTCACGTCACACGAAAGAATCCCTTTGTCGTAAGACTGTGGCGGACGCGCTCACAAGTCCACAAAAAGGAATAGAACAAAGCTCAAGAAAAAATGAGCTGAATTAAGCAATACAAAGACACCCCCTAGAATGCGGCACTTTATAAAATTAGTGCGTTTACAAAACTAATGATCCCATCATCTAGAGTGCGAAAAAACATGCAACTTTGACTAAAGAAGTGCTCAAAACCGAGCAACGAGTCAAAAGTTATAGCAAAAACCAATTCCCGCAACTGATGAGAAAAAAACCAATAGCCTGCAAACGGATTAAAAAGCACCCTAAATGCATGCAAAAGGTGTCGTATGTATGCCCGTTGGAAATGGCACGGAATTTGAGATAGGGTTTGTTTGTATTGCGAGGGGGGATTAGCCACCTACCAATCCTGACCTCACCCTCCGTCTTCGACGCTCGTAGGAGGGTTAATAAAACTAGCAAAAAATACCCAAATTTTAAAATGCCACTAAAATAAGGATTTTTAACCTTAAAGTAACATTAATTTAATTAATCTGCCTTCAAAGTAATTATTAAATCCTAAACTAACTAGGATCTAACAATATAAAAATATTAAAAGCTCAAAGATTAAATTAAATTAATCTAAATTACATTTACCCCTTTTTGTAAAAAAATATTAAACTCACCTTTTAATATTTAAAGCTCACCTTTTTAAAAAAAGGCCACGTATGGGATTTAAAGGTTTAGATTGATTTAAAAGAACTTTACTTTATATAAAAAAAAGCCACCCTTTTTTTTTTTTTAAAACCCACGTTGAAAAAGATTACCCGACCCACTTAATTGTTTAAAACATCACGAATTTTAAAAGCAACTCATTTTAATAAGATCCGTCGTGAAAAGAAGCGGGAGAAAGGGATTTGAACGGTGGTCAAGGTCAAAGGAAGGGGCAGGCTCACGGCACGTGGAGAAGAAAACCAGCTAAGGGGCAGAACGTCTCCAAACGGCCAAGAAAAAAAGCAAACCAGTGCAGAAAAGGCAAGGCCGAGGCAGCGGATTTAGCACAGGTGTGAAAGGCCCAAAGCAAGGTTGAGCAAGCAAAGGTAAGGCACGGCCCAGGAAAAGACATGCATACAGACCAAGCAATGCACGCACAACAAAACAACCCAAAGCAATCTCGAACAACACGCTCGGGAGCCAAATGGAAACAGGACAGAGCCCAATGAAGAACACAGTAAGGTAAGATCGATACCAATGCAATGAGAACGGTCAATCCAACTGAGTTAGAGCAGGCTGAAGGCACAAAACCCCACATGCAATAGAATAACATGCAAACAAGGATAAGCAAACAACAATCCAAAAGTAAGCAAGGAGAAAATGCAGGGAAATAAGATGCAAACAAGCAGGAGAGGTCGAAAATAGGCCAAAAGGACATATATTTCCTATAAAAATTTCACTTTTATTTATTAATCTGATAAAGCCAAAAATGGCCTACCTCTGATCAAGCGTTTTTCCACCAAGATGTTTACCAAAAACAACGAAATCTGGCGGTAAAAAATGCAAGCCTGCACACATGCACAAACCCCAAAAAATGCACAAACTCCAAGAGCAAACTGTTAAAAATGTTAGCAGGATTCACGCCAGGGCAAACCAACAAAATACCTCAAACTTGCAACTGCTAAAACCTCAATACGAGGTGAGCAATAATTCCAAAATGATAATAAAAAAACTTGCACACGAGGAAATGAGAAGAAACCAGAAGTAATAAACAACTGAGAAATGAAGAGTGCACGCTTTATCAAACCAACTCGATACCATGAAAGAGGGATTCGCAGAACCGATGTCGAAAAGCAATGCGCCACAATGAAGTTGCACTCCGATGGTAACATCAAGCCAACGCAATACGCAAGATTCAAACAATGGAAAGAAGATTGCAAGTAAGAAGAATGGGTTTGCTCATGCTCATAGATCAAAAAATAGGAAGTACAAATAGGGGTGTTGTGTAACCCCCATGCCTAAACATGGAAAGAAACTCAATGACGCCACTGACGCATATGACGTTGATTGACGCATATGACGCCACTAGAAGAGGAGTTACAATTCCAAATAAGGAATGTAACTCCTATGACGCATTGACGCAAATGACAATGTCAAATTCTATGACAGAATCTAACACTTGTCATTTGACTTCCTAAGACCTATGACTCTCGCAAGGCGAGATGACTCACCTAGGTGATGTGGACGATGACCAAATCAAGAAGATTGTACAAGAGATGTTGGAAGCAGGAATCATCCGTCATAGTTAGAGTTCTTATTATTCTCCAGTAGTGATGGTATGGAAGAAAGATGACATGTGGCGCATGTGTCCTGATTATAGGGAACTTAATAAGTACACAATCAAAGATAAGTTTCATATTCCTGTAATTGATGATTTGCTTGATGAGTCGTGCATGGTGTTGTTTATTTTACAAAGCTTGATCTTCGTTTGGGATACCACCAAATCAGAATCAAGGATGAGGATGTTCTTAAAACCACCTTTCGGACACATGAAGGCCATCATGAATTCATGGTAATGCCTTTTGGACTAACAAATGCACCTTCTACATTTCAAAGTTTGATTAATTATATTTTTAAGTCATTCCTGCGGAAGTTTGTCTTAGTGTTTTTGATGATATATTAATTTATAGCAAAACATGGGAGGAACATTTGCATCATGTAAATAAGGTTTTGGAAACCCTTGAGTAACATCAACTTTATGCGAAGCCCTCTAAGTGTTCTTTTGGACTCAAGGAGGTTGAATATTTGGGTCACATTGTCTCTCATGAATGTGTTAAAGTGGATCCTAATAAGATCAAAGCCATGATGGAGTGGAAGGTTCCAAAATCCTCAAGAATCTACGAGGATTTTTGGGGCTTACAGGTTATTACCGAAGATTCATAAGGCATTATGGAAGCATAGCTGCACCTCTCACATCTTTATTAAAGAAGGACTCCTTCCATTGGAGTGAGGATGCAACCAAAGCATTTGAGCAACTAAAGGAGGCCATGTGCACCACTCTAGTCTTGGCTACTCCAGATTTTTCCAAAACATTCATTGTTGAATGTGATGCATCAGGGGTGGGTATGGGGGCAGTTCTCATGCAAGAAGGCCGTCCTATTGCCTTTTTGAGCCATCAATTCAAAGGTAAGAATCTTTCCAAGCTGACTTATGAGAAGGAAATGCTAGCCATACTTCATGCAGTAAAGCAATGGAGACCATATCTCATAGGAAGACACTTTAAAGTGAAGATAGATCATGATAGTCTAAAATACTTCTTGGAGAAGCGTTTATCATCTGAAGAACAACAAAAATGGGTCTCCAAGATGTTGGGATATGATTTTGAGATTATCTATAAGAAAGGGAAGGAGAATGTAGTTGCGGATGCTTTGTCGTGGAAAGATGAATCAATTGTAGCCTTGTTATGTGCCATATCCATATTACAAGAAGATTGGATAGATGAGGCAAGGTTCGAATGGAGAAATGACCCAACCACACAAAACCTCATTCATCATCTCCAGAATGATCCAAGCATGTCTGAAAAATTTGTATTGAAAGGGGATGCTTTATGGTATAAAGATAGACTATACCTATGTAAGAAATCCACTCTTAAAAATAGGATTATATTTGAGCTTCACTCTTCTCCAGTAGGGGGCACTCTAGATTCTTGAAGACTTATCATCGAGTCAAACAAGATTTCTTTTGGGAAGGGCTCAAAGGGGATGTCCAAAAATTTGTGGTAGAATGCATGGTTTGTCAGCAAAATAAGGGTGAAACAGTTCGATCCCCAGGTCTTCTACAACCTCTATCTATTCCTAGCCAGTGGTGGCAAGAGGTTTCAATGGACTTTATCATAGGATGGCCTAAATCTGAAGGAAAAAATGTCATCAAGATTATGGTGGATAGACTCACCAAATATGCTCATTTTTGTGCCTTGGCACACCCATTTGTTGCAAGCACAGTAGCAAAAACCTTCATGGACATAGTTCAAAAGCTTCATGGGACACCGAAGATTATAGTAAGTGATCGAGACCCTATATTTACTAGTAATTTTTGGACTGATTTATTCTCATGTTTGGGTACTCGGTTAGCTCGTAGCTCTTTTTATCATCCCCGTCCGATGGGCAAACAAGTTGTAAATAAGTGTTTGAGGGAGATCTCCATTGCTTTACATCGATAAACAAGCAAGATGGGTCCAATGGTTGTCACTTGCGGAGAATGGTGGTATAACACTTCCTTCCATACTTCATCTAAAATGTCTCCTTTTTTAGCACTCTATGGGTACCATCCACCATCCATCACATCATCATTGAGAGGACAACTGCGGGTTAGAGCAGTAGAAGAACACATTCAGTATCAACAAGAGGTCCTCTCTAGTCTCAAGGAGAACTTGGTCATGGCACAAAACCGCATGAAGCAACAAGCTGATCAACATCGCACGAAAAGGCATTTTGAAGTCGGTGATTGGGTTTTTGTGCGGTTACAACCATATAAGAAAATGTCTTTAAAACAACAACAAAAGGATAACAAACTTTCACCAAAGTATTATGGCCCCTATCAAGTATTGCAAAAGATTGGTACTATAGCATACAAATTAGAACTTCCACAATCAACCAAAATACATCCAATCTTTCATGTTTCTTGCATGAAGAAAGTAATTGAAAGAGTATCAACCCAAACAGTGTTACCTAGAGCTCGATGAGGAGGGGAGAGTCATCTTGGAACCTGAATGCATCCTTCAAACATGCACTAAAAGATTGAGGACACGGGTTATTATTGAGTACCTGATCAAGTGGAAGAATATGGACAATGAAGATGCAACATGGGAAGATATGACATTCCCGCAAAGAACACTGGAGCTTCTCAACATTGGGGACAAAGTGTTGCTTTGAAGGGGAAGGGCATGCTATGCCCTTAACCTATTACTTATATTAGGATATGAGTAGCCGACTTGTGGCTTACCATATCATTTTATTATATCATTTATACTTTCTCATGCTTAGTAGGTCGGCCTTGGTGATGGCCATAACATATGAATAGTATATATAGGGGATTGTAGGTAGTAGTTCATCATCATTTGAGCATTTGAGTATTATTGTATGGTTTAGAGGTTGCCCCCTCGAAGTGGCGAAGCTATTCTAATTGCATATTGAGATCATTATTCTGGAATATTGTGTTATTTTGTGTTATATTTCTACTCATGATCTGAGTTATACAAGTAATTTCATTACACTAAGAGTAGTTTTAACAATATAATAGGTAGAGGAAACCGACCTTCCTTGGAGGTCTGTCTCAAGCAAAAGGTCCCACAACTTGGAGGCGGTCTCATATTACCTCAAAGCCCCAAATCATCCTAATTTGGGACGGGTGTGATTTTAAGCTCTAACAGCTTTGGCACGCCCTATGGGACAAGCATTGAAAGCTCACATTTCATCAATTCTATGTTTTAGTGTGTGACTTAGTGATTTCCATCCTTTAGAGGCTTGTTTCAACACATTGGGTGACTCCCAATTGCTTATCTATTGGTTTTAGTAGTCCGCGTGCCATCTCGTCATCAAAGGAAAGTAAACACGAAGAAAACAAAGATGCGCACAATGTATTTGCGAGCATGAATGCAAAGAAAAATTTCTAGTTGCACGTGCACATGAATAGGTGCAACATGGTAAAGCTAACACGAGCAAATTTGTGTAACAGATTAGCACGAGATGCGGCGTGTGCGCGCAAGAACACACTTTTCAATGCCTCTCCAAGTTTTATGTTTTCTTGGTGAGATTCAACCTTTGGAGATAATTTTAAGCACATCTGGAGACTTCACAAATCCAAACAACCTATTATCTCATTTATAGACCTTGACCTTCTTCCTCTCATCCATTTCCTCCTTTATTTTCATCCTTTCATTGATCTTCATGTTTTTAATTAATCCATGGCTCTTCATAGATCTCTTCCATTATCTCATTTCAGTTCTTCTCCCCTCCATTTACAGTAGCGGGATGATATCCCCAAAACAACCCCAATAAATTTTCCTCTCTTTCATGGAAATGGAGATCAATATCCTATTGATCACATCCAAGACATAGTCAACCACTGTGCCATTGACAATGCCATTGAAGAAAACATTTGCCTCGAGACTTCTTATCTTATCAATCGTAGAAAAAAAAATTTGGTTCAATATTTTGGCTCCTCATTCCATTTCCACTTGAGATTAATTGGGAGAACAATTCTACAACCAATTCAAGGAGAATGTAGATGCCATTTTCCTCATGGAACATCTTTGTGTAATACAACGGGCTTCAAGAGAATATTTCTTGGACTTCAACATTAGGTCCACAAGAATTTGGCACATAATTCCTCAAGAATTAATACCCTCACAAGGTATGACATTCTTGTATTATCTAAGGTCCTTGGATGTTGATTTGGTTGTATTGATCCAAGCTCTAGGAGGCAACACTCTTCCTTAGCCATTTTATACTCTGCTATAATAGCTTAGAAGAGTCTCATTCAAGTTGGTGAAAGGAAACCCATCCCCACACATGCACACTCTCATTTCTCCCATCCTTCCCTCTCTTAAATCCTAATCTTCTTTGTCTCGACTATACAATAAATTAGTAGTCCCTTGCTTATGTATCATCCCCAACTAGTATCATCAAGCTTGATGATTGTAGAACTATTGAAGAATGACATGAATCTGATTGGGAAGATGAGATTGCACAAAGTAAACAAAGGAGGGCATCTACTTCAAAAGGAAGTTAGTCAAACTCTGAGGAGGTTGGTTCATAGAAGGGGAAGTTGTTTATAGAGGTAGAACATCATGTAGTCCAGCCTGCAAATAGCCACCTTCAAGAGGAGAGTCTACATGATAGTCCCATATGTGGGATTGAGTTTAGAAGAAATCGAAAAATCACAAGGATCAACCCATGCCCAATCAGATATATGGCTAGCCTAGAGCCAAGAAAAGAGTTACCACTAGCCATGCTCACTTCAGAGCACGAGGAAGAGCTTCAACGCACCAAAGGTAAGTAGGAATGCCTCCCAAATCTAAATGCAAAACAGCTAAAAAGGGGTATTTGTTTTTTTGTTGTTGATACTTTAAGGTGAAGGGTGGAAAACCAATTGCAAGACATTTTTTCACTCTCATTAAAGACTCGTGTCCAAGGCCAAATCAATTACATAGTCTCAATTTGTGAGGAAAGGAATCTACTTCTCCCTGCTTGTGTGAGGCTTTGTTTAAGCTTCCTTTGCCTCTCTCTTAGACTAGGTTAGTTTATGTTTGTTTTTAGCAAAACAAGTTCTTGTGCATACTCTGCATATTTCCTCTTGTAACATGTATGATTTTCAAATTTTTGTATATAGTTGTTGTAATAGTGTTGTGTATAATAAGTAGTGTAAAGAATTCAAATTTATTTAAGATAATTGTAGAATTTGTGTATAATAGGTAGTGTTAAGACTTCAAATTTATGTTTAGCAATTATTTGTAACAATGTTGTTAAGCATTACTTCACCATTAAGTAATTTCTTTCGCATTGATAAATCTAAATTTCTGATTTAGTTGATTGTTTAGTGTCAATTTTTGTAAAGTATATAGATTGACCTAATTCTATTTAATTAAAAAGAGTTCTCTCCATCATAATTTTTAGATAAACCACTTCATGTTATCAATGGACTAGGATGGACTAGAATTTCAAAAGCCCGCACAAAGATTCTAATAGACATTGTAGTGATTGATATTGTGGAATGTGGTTCTCTCAGCCAAATGATTTGGATTCACTTTGCTCAATCAGTATTCACAAAATGTGTGCATTTGTATTTTTTTCCATATGATAATTAAATTCATACAAATTTAGGTGATCTAGGTTTGGCCTATTGGAGCAACATTCATGTGAATAAATAAACTTGCTTGAGGAAACTATGAAAACCCTCTTGATATAATTCCTTTATGAAGAGTGAATTCCACTTGATCTAATTTTTCTCTCGAAAATGAATCTCACCGAGCATCCCATGTCTAACTTGTGTTTGGGAAGTTCATTTATTTCTAAATTTTCTAAAGGAGGGATTTCGTACTAAATAGAATGTGAGGCATATGATGAAATTCATCTTTCAAATAGTATTTTAGGGGAGCGAAGGCATCTTGGAATATACCAAACCTAAACGAATGGAGAGTTTTATTAGCAAAGTGTCCCTTCCACTTTGAGTGAATTTGCGTAGGATATGAATGAGATAATGTGGGCTTTTCAATGAAAAGACTAGCACACCTATGACTAATTTGCTTTGTTGGAGATATATTGAGCCACAATTTGCATTTCGAGGAGCTATTACCTATTCTTCTATAGTCATTAGGAGACGTGAAGTATGTGTATGGGGATGCCACTACAAATCAGTGCGAGAGTACACGAATAAGGGCACAACTATTTTTATAGATAAACATAGTCACCAAATGTTTAAGTGTGAACAAGGAAAATTTTAAGACCTATGTATAAATACCTTAGTAAAGCTTGTAGATTTAGATCTCCAAAGAAAGATAAGGTTATATATTTTGTAAGTGGATGAACACCAAGTTCCGGATAAAATGAGATATCGAGTGACAATAAAAATGTAAAACATGTGAAAGAAATTTAGTAATATATTACTAGAGTTTCTTGCAAACGTCTAACTTTGTCTAGTTTTAAAGGTGTTTGGAAATGCAAAGTGATAATTATAGCATACTGATTTGAAGTCTTATTGTACTTGCATCTCTTCGAAAAAGTTTTGCTCCTCTTTTCGATTTCCACCACTTAAAATATCAAAATACTACAAAAAAATCAATAGTGTTTCTTTCATTGAATAGGAAAAATTGGAAAAGAAAAAGTAAAAGCAAAAAAAAATCTCTACTAAAAATTAAAAATTACAATCGAGTTTCAAATTTTTAAAATTTATTATGTCCCACTAAAAATAAACTCTTGCCCAATAAGAAGGAAAAAAAAAAAAAAAAAAATTATTTTAAATTTTAAAATTTTACTATCAAACTTTATTTTAAAAATATGAAATCACGAATAGCACTTTTAGATTGATTTGAATAAAATGGAATATTATTATGGGTGAAGACAATATACTTGTAACATAATAATAAATGAAAATATCAACCCAATAATAAATTAAATTCAAACTGAAATTAGTATTCATTTGAAGGGATGAATGTACATTCACAAATAAAAACCCACCAATCTGACTCTTTACTTGTTGTACACCCGTCAACTTGGGTGCACAACTACTGGCTCCTCTCCCTTGTTCAAATTTGACATTTGTGAAAGAACTTTTCATACGGAATCTAACAACTTTTTATTCGAGGGTAACTTTTAATAGTTCTGTAATAATTTCTCCATAAGAATAATAATTTAATAAATCGTTAAGTGTCTCCCATCCCGTGAGCCGCATCGTACGAGGCATGGAGTCCAAAAAAAGATAATACGCCATCATCACCACAGTGCAAATCCCAAATCTCACAAACGACTGGTAATCCAGCGACCCCATCAGAAACAAATTGATAAATATCGACAGGGAAGGAACCCACGGAACCATTGGCACTCCCCACACTTTCGGCTCTCTGCACTGCGGAACGAAAATGCCAAACCCGCAGTCGCCAAAAGCCACACAGTAACACCAATGCAATACCCGATCCATCCGCTCGACAAACCCCAGTAGGCCGATGTTCCTACCGACGAGCTTATTATTACAAGAACCAAGATCGTCAACAGAAAAACATGATTTTGGAAGTTTTCCCCCTCAAATAATGTCTCCTCACAAGCAGAGCAACAGACATGAGCGTTAACATAAGCAACATGCTGATGGACAGAAGACCTGAAAGCACATCTAGGCTTGAAAAGAAGGCAATGAATGCGGTTCCGACTGCCATGAATGCCGTTGCATGGATAGGCGTCCCGGTCTTTTCATTGACAAGCCCAAACCAGGGCGGAATAATGTGAGTTCTGGCCATGTGAGTCATGTACCTGGCCTGTTTGACCGCGCCCACCATTAAAACCGTGGTGATTCCCTTCAGGGCTCCCAGGGCTACCAGATACTTGGCCCATTTCCAACCTATGCTTTCAAACGCCAGGGAGTAGGCCGCATTGACGTCTAGGGTTTTGTAATTCTGCATCAGAACCAGGGCCAGGGCCATTAGGCAGTATAAAATGGTGATGGCCGACATTGAACCGAGGAGTCCCAAGGGAATGTCCCTGGAGGGATTTTTGGTCTCTTCGGCCATGGTCGCGATGGCGTCGAAACCTCCGTAGGCAAAGTAGACAATGGCGGCGGCTCTGAACGCGCCTTTGATTCCGTATGGAAAGAAAGGCGTCAGATTTGAGGGGTTGGCGTTGGCGAAGCCTGCGATGATAATGAAGAGGATTACGAGGGTGTTGACGGCGGAAGCTATCCAGTTGAGGTACGAGGTTAGGCGCGTGCTTGTGATGGCGATCAGGGCGGCGAAGAGTAGGACCGCCACGGCTATGGGATCCAGGAGGTTAAACCCTGATAGAAGATTCGTGTGGATGCGAAAGTCGTCAGGGAGTGGTTCAGGAGCGTCGCAAAGTAAGAGGTCCAGGATCGAGCCACCGCAGCTCTGCCCACCAGAGAGTCCATTATAATGTTTCCTGCCACTATAAATCCAGCCAATTCTCCCAGTTCGACCCTCAGGTATGCAAATGAACCTCCTGCCAAATGGATCAGAGTTGTTGCCGTCAACATTATTGAATAAAAAAGAGGTTTTTTTAAAAAAATTCTCAAACGCTAACCATAATTGTTTTTCAGGATCAGATTCTGTTATTTTGTTCGTGCATAATGCGACAAGCCCCTGAAAAAAGTCAAATGAAATTTCCCCTACTCAATTGAATTATAGACTAAATTGAACAGTAGGTAAATCAAATCTATTAATTAGCTTAATTATGCAGCGACTCCAGAAGATGTTTGAGTGTATATATATTTCTGTTACCTGCAACAGGAATCTCGACTGCAAATTCCGTGTAGCAGAAGACAGAAAGCATGACAGAGAAGCCGGAAGCAGCATAGGAGAGAACAATGGAAGGGCCAGCGTCGTCATGGGCTTCCTGTCCGGTGAGCACAAAAATACCGGTTCCGATGACTTCACCGAATCCAAACCAGGTTAAATCCCACCAATTGAACGTCCTCTTCATATCATTTTCGCTCCTCTTTCTGATGTCTTCCATCTCTTTCCTCTCGTCCAACCTCGTAAACACGCGTTCTTTGAAGCGTCGTGGCGTCTGGAAAAGAGCTTTACCATAGTTCCTCAAGCTCTTGAACGATTCCTCACCCAGAAAATAACTTTTATTTGGGCTCTTTTCGTCGGCAACCATTCCTGCATCTCCATCACTCTGTAATAGAGAAAAAATCTCTCTGTTCAACTCTTCTCGAGGCATTTTATACAGACGCAGCTTAAAATTTTGCCTCCATTGTTGAAGAGTTTTATTATACTGGCTGAACTGTTATTAAAAAAATATTTTCATTCTTTATCGCCTTAAGTTAGGCAGCATATATTCTTTGATTGAAAATACGACCAATCTTACAAGAAGGCTGGTGCCCGGGGCTACGAATGGTAGTAAACCGTTGAAAATTTTGCACAATCTATCTATTGAAGAGGTCTAATATTTGTGTTAACACGCAAATCTATTCTTCATTTTTTCGCCGGGACTGTACATTCACTCTTAAAATGTTCTAGAGTTTAATAGTCCATTGACAAAATTTAGTGAAGAATATCAATCCTAGAAAACAACTTTTTGATTGGATTTGTTAAATAAATAAAATCAATCAATGGTACATATTTCAATAATTGTGTGATTGTTTAACTATTAGATTATATGTTATAGGGGAGAAGAGCCAGTATGTGAACACTGCCCAATACTTGAACACTATTTTGCATTTAAAATATCCAATACTTGATGGAATAAAAACCAAAATTTTGATTATTGAAGTTCAAAAAATTGTTTTTTATAAACCATATGTGAATAGGGTCAACATCTCAGTATTACTTAGTACACAATAAATACTGATTGGTACTTTCATTTTCTACAATAAAAGACTCATTTGTTCAAAGTATAAATACAACATATCAGTTGACAAACCCATCATATCTATTTAATGGGTTGAATATTTCTCTTTCCAATTCATCTCTTTCCATATTCCAAGATGGGTTGTTCAATCACCAGATCTTTCATATCCAGACTTTAATACATACCTGCAAAAAAAGAGGGAACCTTCTTCTCAAGATTCAAATTCATCCATTAAAAACACCAATAAAATTGTACACTTGAAGGTAAAAAATAAATATGAATATCAAATCAAATAATTTCAGCCACAAGATCATCTCAAAATCAATTTCAACCTTTGATTAAAAAGACCCTACACCTTGATCCATGTCTTACATTTTGATTGGATACTCTCTCCCCTATGTTGGTATTATATATTCACTTTCCTAGTCTTGTTTACTGCTGATTTACTTCTGTAGGGTGCCTGATTACAGTGGATTTTATAAGAAGAGATTACTTCTATCAAGTTTTGAAAGGAAAGGTCCAGCAAAGCAAAAATTGCAGGTTAGTTTTCATACCTACTGCTTATAATTTCTCAGCTGAAGTCTCTTGTTATCCAGTTGAATGCTGAGAATGTCTCCCAAATCCCTAGAGGTGTGACTCAAATCCAAATTTGATGAATTTTCAATCTTGCATTTATCATATATAGTATGGATTGATTTTGGCATTAGTTTGAAGTATTTTCCTTACTTATTTGACAAGAGAACTATTAACTTCACAATGTAAATGTGTTTTTTTTGAGATATTTTATTTGATCGATCATATGTAAGCAAATAATATTACAATATGATTCGAAATTAAAGGCTTAGGATAAAATATGTATCGAAATCAATTGAGAATGCATTATTGCATTCACGATTATAGGTTATAGTTGGTATATTTTGCTCCGAATGTAATGAATATGGACACATACAGTATAAATTTATATGTTTTGCTCCAAATGTAAGAAATATAAAGACATGTAGTTTATATTAATACATTTTTCTCGAAATGTAATCGTTGTTTCAGATGTGGAAACCAAATTAGCTCATAATTTGTTCAAAAAATACGTTAAATTGTTGCAGCTTAAAATGAACACCGTTAAATAAAAACTGAAAGAAAAGGATTTATTTGAATCTTGGTGAGGTAGAAACCTCACCTCTATATGAATTAAAAACATAGAATTGTAGGTAACATTTTCCTTGAGTATTAGTAGTGTGAATACACACTGTTTCCACCCTGCTTCAAATGATCTCGACGCATAAAACTGCCATTCCAAAGTTTTCCATGCAATCTGCACATGCATGTTTAGTCATTTATTAAAAAACTGAATTTGTTTGAAGACTGAGAATGAAAATAGCATAAGGATCACATCTTACGAACACCCATTTATATTTCCTTTCTTAATGTCTACTACAAAGGAGTTATTAAGCTGGCTTCGGAAACCTTTACAGTTGGTCAAATGCATTACCTTTTGATCGATCTCGGCCACTTCGTTCATGACACCTTTGAACCAGTCGAAGGAGCCTTGCTCTCGTGTAACCCAGTAAAAGTAGGCTCGAGATGTGTGGAATGCCTTCCTTTTCTCTGCAGGTTTGTTAAAAGAAGATGAAGAATCTTGAGTACTGGTACTTGCAGGATCGCTAATGTCTAGATCAGTAGTTGATCTGCTGAAATCGGTGTTGGAATCCTGCTCGATTAATGTCCAAAACCCCATCAGATTATAATGATCAACATGAAAACTAGTCCCTTTTCTTTCCCCAAATGATCAGTCCACATTAATACTTACGAGCAAGTCTTCTGTCTGCCTGATGTTATGAAGCATGTCCTTCAAAATGCTAATGAAAGGAGTCGCTCCGATGCCCAGTCCAACCAAAAGCAAGATATCATATTTTCTGTAATCCTGCGCAGGAGCACCGTAAGGCCCGTCGATGAGTAGCTTCGCACGCGCTGTTATTAATATAGTCATGTGCAACGACAACAATATAATCAGGCCATCAAGTGTAAATACTAAATCAATATTCGTGTAAAACAGTACAAAATGTGTATCTACCTCTTCTTGGTGGTCTCGTCGATCTCAGAAGCCCGCTTTTGTCACCTGCTGGGGCTCGCATGCCTGTCATTACAGAAACTGAGTTTGATGAACTTGAGCCGATAAAGCGGAAGTCTAATATATACCTATTCAGTACTGCTTTTAATAAATAAATTACCTCTGAGAAAACCCGCTTTAATTCTCTGGTCCAGTCTCCTAATGTGCGAATATGAACGCTCACATAATCGTCCCCAGGTGCTGAAGTGATGGAGAAAGGATGCCTGCGAATTCCACAAATTTATAAGTGTAAGAGATCATCGGAAACGATGAATTGAAATCAAGTTTAAGAAATGGCGGTGTTGTAAGTTGAGTACCACTCGAATGGAGACACTGCAGGACATTGAATGAAAACGTATTGCCCGCTCTTGTAACGGAAGCCGCGTGGTTTGGACGCCTGAAGCGTAAGAACATTTCCAGGATAGATGGCAACCTGAGTACTCGCAACAATTTACATAAATTTCATTTCTCAGCTTTAATTTATGCTCACCATGAAAAACTTATCGAACTAACGGATCCGAGGCAAATGACAGGTAGCGCGTCCAAAGGAATTGCATGTGTAACGCGTCCAAAGGGAACAGTATGGAACGCATCCAAAACAAGCAATCAAAAATGGTGGTTGAGCATTTATTTGTGTCTTATCTATTAGGCGCGTCAAAATGGTGGAGGACAGATTGCATTTCCCTCTTTTATTTTGAATTTAATGCTCAACACCTGTCCTGTTCGGTGAACCACTTCGGGTCTCCACTAGTAAATGTGTTTTTTTGAGATATTTTATTTGATCGATCATATGGAAGCAAATAATATTAAAATATGATTCGAAATTAAAGGCTTAGGATAAAAAAATGTTTATTTATAACTAGTTGTCAAATTGGCGCTCCTACATGGCAAGGAATTGGCTCCATGGACTTGCGAACTTAGGGTGTTCGCATACTGGCCCTTCTCCCTAGTGACGTGAAATTATTTTGCAACAAATTATTTTGGATTGTTCACATTCTATAATGGATAAATGTAGTTTTTAATGTTAAAAACCACGAGAAAAGTTGGTAAATTTAGTGACTTTGAGCATGATGAAAGAAAAACAAGAAAAAAATAGAAGGTTAGAAAAATATTTTTCAAAATTTCACTTACTGAGAATATTATATATTATTTCATAAAGACATTGTACAAAACAACTCAAATAATATACTTAGTAATCACATGTGTACAATGTAATGTGAACACCGAATAGTATATGTTATTTGATTTAGAGGGATAGTTATTGCTTTTGTAGTAGCTACACTACCAACAAAACCTTTCATATTCACATGAAGTTTATGTGGTAGAATAGGTAGAGAAAGACAAAAATATCAATAGGATGCCTTTAAAATAATTAGGATGACTAATCGTTATATTTCTTCCCCATTTTTACCAAGCAAGGTCGAATTAAGCTTTCGGAGCGCCCTAGGCGATACTAGGATCATATGCCCCACCCCCCGAGACCACCACCCACCTCTATATAAACCGATCAATCTCTGTATAAAATAGAAAGTTGGGTGTAAAGTATAGGCACCATATTCATCAAATAACAGATATTGGAAAGTTGGTTGTAGCACGCTTATCTATGTTGTCTATCTTTTTGTCTATGGATGTTATTTCCTATTTAAATATTTAATGGCTCATGATCTGCCTTTATTAAACAACTGGGTGCAAACTTTTTCTCGATTTTAGCATTTTCTCATCCATTGCTATCCGAGGAAGAAATCATTGGAGGGACTATTTAATCTATGCTTTGGAGTAGAAAATTAGTGTTAAAAGAAGATGGGAATTATGGTATTTACTTGTGCAAAGCATCGAAAGGGAAGGGAAGAATGAAATATAAGAAGTTTGTATTAGTCATGGAGAAGTTAATGTTGGTGGTGGTGGCAATTGTGTTGGCCATACTTATCACCGCTTTATTGTTGCTACTAAGATGGAGCGTCAGATTGTCTGAAAGTCTTTGTTGGTGAAACAAATAGAAATTTCAACACAAACAACAATGATTATAAGATTCAGGCCTTGAATCGAATAATTTTAATGGAGAAGAGTGAACTGAAAGAGACTTCATCGGCAAGAAAAGGATTTGTTATCCACCACCATCACCATTCCCAAGTAGTCATGTTTCATTCTTTACCCAAAGACCCCAAATCCTATCCAAAATAAGTATGTTTTCATTATCCAACTTTTTTTAAGCTTCATTGATTTTATAAGCAATATAGTGCAATATGGAAGGAAACACACGCTTGAGTCTTTGATACAGTTATGTCTAAACAAATCGAGCTTGTTAGAATACAAGACAAAGCAAAACGATGATGCGTGGTGGACCGTTTGATGCGAACATAGCTTTGTCGGTGCAGTGATCGGCGTGTCATGTGCGAGAGGTGTTTCATATAGAATTACATTTTTATATATATATGCGGTGCAAGTGTTATTATTTTTATTTTATTTTTGCAAACCGGGAGAGTGACTACCTGGAAAGCAGAGACGACATACTAAATTATTTTCAAACTATGGTGCCTCTCCCCACTTTGTGCACCCTAGGCAACCGCCTAGGTTTCTTAGGGATGAAACGCCTTTGTTTCCAAGAAAGTAGCAATGTCACCTAGTCAACATTATAAGTACATCACCTTCAACATAATAATCCATGGGATGAAACACATACTAATAGAGAAGGAAACAATGAAAATCTCTAATGAAACCACCGACCAATAACATATATAAATCAATATTAAAACAAAACATATAAAGGCATCAAATATCGGAAAGTTTTAATATATTGAGTATATATACTATGTTGTTGTAATGCCAAGGTCTCTTGCTTGATAGATTATTTTGCTACTAGGAAAGGTCATGTCGTTGAAATCCTAGGATAAGCGATACACAATGTACGGTGGCAAGATATGGTAGTACCTTATGTACTCAGCCTAAAATTCATGAGTAGACTTACTTGGGACTTATCAAGTATGTTTGTGGCAATACTAATAAATTTGGTTATGCTTCTCTTTGGTTTTATGCACCAATACATTACCTTCCACGTTTATTCCTAATGTGTTTTACTCAAATATACCTATAGACTATCGGAAAAGTGATATATTTTTTATTCATATTCTATTTTTAGTAGGTTTGATTTCAATATATGGTCTAATGTGTTGATTGCCTGGGCCAAAAGACATTTAACTTTCATGCCACTTCTTTTTTATGTTTCTATTTTGGGTACGAGCGATGGTCAAGTGTCCTCATCTGGTCATAGAGGGACGACTCAAGAATAGGAGCTACACTCTCGATGGTCCCCGAAAAGTAACGAGAAAACATGTTCTAGTATAACACTGAAGCATGTAATGTGGACACTTGAAGGAGATTTTTATGTTTTTGGATTTAGAAAATTCCCATTTTTGGGCAACCTTTGCCTTTAGATACCATGACCAAGGGGTATCTCTTCACTCAAAGTGATGAAGATTGCACCAAGCCTCCTTTGTTAGGGTATGTTCCACACGACATTTTGATGCAGTATTTTACTCAATTTCAACACTTTATCATGCCTTGTAGTGTATGAATCTAGGCCTCCTTACTTGAGCTTATCCCATTCAACACTTAAAGGAGAAACATTTCCATCAAGGTAGTCAACAAATTTGGAGGTTACATTTGAGGTAGTGCTTCTTCAATTTATAAGTACTTCAATTGTCGTCTTTGCATATAATCTTTTATTTTATTTTCACATGCTATTGAACTGGCATGAGAATGGCCAACCCACAAAAACTTGTAAATTCCACTAATTTAGGAAAAGTAGAAACATTAGAAGCCAAGAAAATGTTGTCACATGAATAATAGATATATTAAAAGTTGAAACATCAGAAGCCAAAACAATGTTCACTTACCCTAAATTGAGTATATAAAAGTGCAAATGTTAGAAGCCAAAAACTATACTATTATTTTACTTCATTCAAGTAAATAAAACTATGTTTTTTTAAATCTGATATTTTTTCGGGTTGTTAGCTACATTAAATTTTGACATCCAACTATAAAGGACAATGTAGTGTGATATCCTTTATTGAAATAGTTTTACAGAAGTAAGAAGATATTATAAACAATTTGAAGAAAATATATAGAATATGGGCTGTAAATATATGAGACCCAAGATCCAATATTATAGTAATTTAAGTTGCATTATAATTTCCTAACCAATCAATTCTATTGACCTTGGCATTAAATCTTCACCCAATTCTTTTGACATCTCAATGAGCGAAACATACCTCATTATAGTTGTTGGTCTTGACAATGGCCTTTATTACGTGATATGATTGCAACTTTTATTACATTTTATAGTAGCCACAAATTAATCTTTGTTTTAGAATAAATTGTTCAAATTTGAACACTTGATTTTATTTATGCAGATATTTAGGAAATTCACATTGAATTGCATCAAGAATATGAAGATCAAACTAATAAATGTAAAGAGGAAATTTCCTTTCTTTCAAAATATCCTGCATTGGAGCAAGATTGGTTTCATTCCTTGCTCATGCTACATCTCACTATAGCCACATCTTGTTAAAGCTAATTTGCTTATTCAAATCACTGGTTTAATGAGTTTTAGGTTTTGTCTTAATTCAAGTTATATTATTGTTAATTGTTTTTTATTTTTTCTCATGGAAGTTTGAATGAACTAACTTTGAGGACTTAATGTAATATCAAATCTAATAAGTTGTTAATAACATATTTTAATATTGGTGCAGAGGCATCTATCATTGAAGGTCCTCATTAGTAGTTCCATCTTCATTATGTTTATTATCATTGCTTCTAAGCCACTGTTGATCCTTTAAAGCACAAATCAGATGATTATCAAAATCACATTTTTCACAATAATATGACCATTGCCCGCCTTCCTCATCACATCCATCACAGTTAAATTCTCTTTTTATAGTCAATACAAAGTGCTCATGTTGGCTGCAATTAATTTCCTTGGGTGATTTCTTAGATAAATCTTCTATCTTCTTCTGCAACTTTCCAATCTACAAAGTAGTGAAGGGATAAGCCTCTGCTCCAAAGATAGAAATGAAACTTATGGCATCATCTGTCACAATATTTCCATCTGGACCAATCACAATCAAGGTGGGTATTCCTTCTTTAAGGAAATGATGACTTAGGTCCTTCTCAGTCTTATCTCCAAAAGGAAGAGCCAACCAGGGCATGGTTGAGAAGAAGTAGTCTTATCTTCATCATTTGATATAAAAATAATATCAAATGCTTCTCCACTTTCCTTGAGCTCATTTTATACTTGTATAATCTTTAATGGCTTATGCATATATAAGAATTTTCTATCTCCTACATTCTATCGGAATCAACAAGCTAATTTGTGCACCCCAAATCTAATAGTAGAATTTATTGTTTCCATCAATTATAGTCATATTGTGTAATAATATTAAACCTGATTTAATTAGTGCATGTTACTTTGTACTTCAAATGGATCCAAAGACATCAGGACAAAACAAATTTTCAAGTAAAACCAAGTGGCTGCTTAGATTAAAGTATCTTTTGTCCAAATACCAAAAATTAGATTAGTAGATCTCATAACTCACCTTTTCACCTCCATGTTTGATCAAAACATCACGCGTGTTAGACACCAAGAGAGATTCCAAGGTTTTCCCTTGTTGTCTACCTTCATCTTCTCCTTCAATCTCTTTGAGACATTTTCTCGAGTTTTGTCTCCAAAGGGTAGAGCTAGCCATGACATGCTTCTATAATACTCCTAAAAAGCATTTTCCTCTAAATTAGCCAATAGAAATACAATTTCAAAATCCTTGCCTCTACTCTTAAGATCATTGTAGATGTCACAAGCTAAGGAGTGATAATTATTAACTCCCAAAATGGTTTCGATCTAGCCAACATAGCTAAAAAAAAGAAAATAAATACACTCACACCCTTGTCTGCGAGATCAAATAGAAAATAACACAAAAAGGAATTTTCATTTGACAAGGAAAAAAATCTAAATACCCTCATGATAGCTTTTCCCGAGGGCTTTCACTGCATTGCAGAGTAGGATAAAAATCCATAGTGACAATAAATCCCTAAGCCCCAACCTCTGAGGGGCACCAAGTTGGGATGTCTTAATCTACTCAAAATCCCAATTTCCTTGAGAATTTTCCTTCTATAAAGATTTGCATGGAGAATTAAAAGAGGGGAAAATCTTTATACGGCCACAGAGGATCCATTCTCCAAGGTTCCTGAATCTCCTTTCACCCCTTTCACCATAACCCTAATCTCTCCTTCATTGAATGATCTTGTTGCCAAAGAGAGTTGCACTGGGGATGAAAAATTCCATGATAGAATACTATGTATTTGTGTCAAGTGACTGTACTCCTTCGTAAAACTTGACGAGATCCGAGGAGCCGAATAAATTGCCTTGGATGGATTATTGTCATTCTCTTTTCCTAGGCTCAAATCAAGCCATCTTATGTTCCCCTCGATCAAAGAGGTGAATCAGAGACAAGTAGATTGCTCTCTCTGTATGAAATAATATATTGGTGTTTGGATCAGAAGGTGGGGCAAGAATTTGTATGATTCCCAAGTCTTCTGCGAGGATTGCACTCTAGTTGAAACACCCATTGAGGAAACAATTTTGCATGCAATTGCAAAACAGGGAAAAGTTAAAAACAACAAAACTATTAAAAACCAAGCAAATCTACAAAAAGCGGAGAAAAGCTAAACCGTCACCATGCCCGTTAAAACCGTCATTTAGGCGGTCAAATTTGACATAGTCCCGTGAATGTCCGCAAATCCCTTTCCCATAGGGGGACGCCTTCAACATAAAAATATATTTATAGCATTGTATTTACAACTAAAAAATGGAAAAAAATCCCGTGTTTTATGTATTGACATTCTCCATAAATTGTTAAACATGTCTTCTTTTGGCATAAAATGAGAATATGTTACGAAGGTTGTAATGTTCAGTTTATATATTTATAACTTATCGATATATTAAATAAAGTGAACACATTAAATTATTATAATTATTTATTTCTTTTTCATTTTTTAGTTATAAGGTTATCATTTAATTTTTTAGTAAAATTTATAATACTTGAAATATATAACATAATAGTTATAATTAATATATAAGATGAAATATTAAATATTTTTAAATTATAATTTTAAATTTATTGTAAATTATAAAATAAAAGAATAAATAAATAATAATTTACTATTATTATTATTTTTATAGAACTATTTTTATAGTAAATGAGTCCTCTTGTCTTGATTATCATAAAATATAATAATAATTTTTATAGCAAAATATTTTATAATGAGAAATATTAATATTGAAAAGATTAAAACTAACCTATATTAAAACATTACTTCACAAATAAATAAATAAATTTTAGTAGTAGTGTTTTAAATGTATATATGTGCTAAAACAATCTTCAATCAACCCGAAAAAATTCATTAAAAAAATTAAAAATGTTAAAATTAGTACAAATATCTTTAAAATATTTATTTGAATTTTTCTTTTATATTTCTTCATAGCACAAAAATATTTTACAAATAAAAAGACCTAAATTATCTCATATAATCAATATATTATTATTATTTTATTAACTTCTCAAAATAACCAAAAATGACAATCAAACAAATATCAAATTTAATATATAATACAAAAATGTCATAGTCAAATAATTAAACACCTAAAATTGATGATCAAATAAATGACAAATTTAATATACAAAATTAAATAAACAAAGTCAATCTATCATATCTCACCTATTGCTACCATTCTACAATACCTATAGACATAATTAGTCTAGATTCATTGAATATACTTTTGTTATTATGACAATTATAAACTATTTTAAATGTGATGACAAGCATAAAATTATACGTTTACTCAAGATAACACATAATAACTCGAAATTTGATTAAAATTATTTTTCTCAAGATAACACATAATAACTCGAATAGAAGCTTTGAAATAGGGTATGTGAAGGTGTGGGCACTCAACATGTATATAAATTATTGTTTTTTATATAACTATTGTTAATATATATTAGTGTATTTTACATATAAATGTATTTCAAATGTCATTCATACTTAAACTATGAAAGTCACGCGTGATAGTAAATTCAAATATTTGTAAATATTTAATACCTGAAACCATTTTAAAAATTATAAACGACTGTCTAAATTAACCCCTGCCGTTGGCGATATTTTCAGTCAAACTGCCCATTGTGGAAGTGTGGAAGGTTTTTTGAAATATGTTGATTTTCACACTAATGTTTTATATATTAAAACGCGTTGGGCATTAGTTGTGTTTGTTTTCCCTCGGTGTTCATAACATGGTGAGCTCTCATAAGACCCTGCTATTATATACAAGAGCCTAAGATAAAAGCTTGTAGCTCTAAATTGTATCAAGCCTGCTGACAGAAAAGAAGCGCCCGCGATTCGTTTCCGCAAACACTCATACGACCAACTGCAAAGGGTGGGTGTAAAATGTGACAAGAAGATAAAATTGCAGTATATTTTCCGTGCATTTTAGTTTGTCTTTTTAAGGGTGAATTGCATTCACGTAAATAATGCGAGTGAAATTGAGGTGATGAATTATAGCACAAATAACAAACATTGTTTGGTAGGGAACAATATGAGCCATGGAATAGATGAGGGACATGCATGTATTTAATTCCCATATTTTTTTCTCCAAATTTGCATTCACGAATTCATCTTACATAACAAATTAAATGACATCAAATCTAAAACTTTAACACAATAAGAAACAAAAAAAAAAAAAAACCCATTTTCCCCATATTTTTAATACTATTTGTGTGTGTGTGTGTGTGTGTGTGTGTGTGTGTGTGTGTGTGTGTGTGTGTGTGTGTGTGTGTGTGTGTGTGTGTGTGTGTTCAGACCAATTTTTAGTGCCTTAAAATCAACGATTTTTTTTATTTCAGTGACTAAGTGAACCCTCCATACGACTTAACATGGATGCAATACAATGTTATTCTTAAGCTCACTACTTGTTTGATATGGTCCGCTCGTGTTAGTCAATACTTAATTCATTATGTCCCAACTTTGATCCATAGATCAAATGGAATTTTGATGAGGGGAAGCCCTAATCAGTATTTTATTAGCTATAAATAAGCCCTACATCAAAGCATACAAGATAGATGAATTTTTCCAGATGTTGTTGTTGTGAACGCTTTGGTAAACATGTTTGCACATAGTCAAACCTTACATTTGGAAAAAATAAAATAAAATAATAATATGAAAAGTCCATTTTCCCGATATGTCCCCCAAACTAAACCTCGATTTACAGTGCCCTTCGACATTCATATCGCACATTTCAGGTGCGATTGCTAGTAATAGTTCTATAATAATAAATCGTTAAGTGTCTCCCATTCCGCGAGCCGCATCGTACGAGGCATGGAGTCCAAAGAAAAGATAATACGCCATCATCACCACAGTGCAAATCCCAAATCTCACAAACGACTGGTAATCCAGCGACCCCATCAGAAACAAATTGATAAATATCGACAGGGAAGGAACCCACGGAACCATTGGCACTCCCCACACTTTCGGCTCTCTGCACTGCGGAACAAAAAAGCCAGACCCGCAGTCGCTAAAAGCCACACAGGAACACCAATGCAATACCCGATCCATCCGCTCGACAAACCCCAGTAGGCCGATGTTCCTACCGACGAGCTTATTATTACAAGAACCAAGATCGTCAACAGAAAAACATGATTTTTAGAAGTTTTCCCCTGAGATAATGTCTCCTCACAAGCAGAGCAACAGACATGAGCGTTAACATGAGCAACATGCTGATGGACAGAAGACCTGAAAGCACGTCTAGGCTTGAAAAGAAGGCAATGAATGCGGTTCCGACTGCCATGAATGCCGTTGCATGGATAGGCGTTCCGGTCTTTTCATTGACAAGCCCAAACCAGGGCGGAATAATGTGAGTTCTGGCTATGTGAGTCAAATACCTGGCCTGTCCGACCGCGCCCACCATTAAAACCGTGGTGATTCCCTTCAGGGCTCCCAGGGCTACCAGATACTTGGCCCATTTCCACCCTATGCTTTCAAACGCCAAAGAGTAGGCCGCATTGACGTCTAGGGTTTTGTAATTCTGCATCAGAACCAGGGCCAGGGCCATTAGGCAGTATAAAATGGTGATGGCCGACATGGAACCGAGGAGCCCCAAGGGAATGTCCCTGGAGGGGTTTTGGTCTCTTCGGCCATGGTCGCGATGGCGTCGAAACCTCCGTAGGCAAAGTAGACAATGGCGGCGGCTCTGAACGCGCCTTTGATTCCGTATGGAAAGAAAGGCGTCAGATTTGAGGGGTTGGCGTTGGCGAAGCCTGCGATGATAATGAAGAGGATTACGAGGGTGTTGACGGCGGAAGCTATCCAGTTGAGGTACGAGGTTAGGCGCGTGCTTGTAATGGCGATCACGGCGGCGAAGAGGAGGACCGCCACGGCTATGGGGTCGAGGAGGTTAAACCCTGATAGAAGATTCGTGTGGATGCGAAAGTCGTCAGGGGAATGGTTCAGGAGCGTCGCAAAGTAAGAGGTCCAGGATCGAGCCACCGCAGCTCCGCCCACCAGAGAGTCCATTATAATGTTTCCTGCCGCTATAAATCCGGCCAATTCTCCCAGCTCGACCCTCAGGTATGCAAATGAACCTCCTGCCAAATGGATCAGAGCTGTAGCCGTCAACATTATTGAAGAATTTATTTATTTATTTATTTCTCAAACGCTTATCATAATTGTTTTTCAGGATCAGATTCTGTTATTTTGCTCGTGCATAATGCGACAAGCCCCTGAAAAAGTCAAATGAAATTTCCCTACTCAATTGAATTATAGACTAAATTGAACACTGTAAATTAATTAGCTTAATTAGGCAGCGACTCCAGAAGATGTTTGAGTGTATATATATTTCTGTTACCTGCAACAGGAATCTCGACTGCAAATTCCGTGTAGCAGAAGACAGAAAGCATGACAGAGAAGCCGGAAGCAGCATAGGAGAGAACAATGGAAGGGCCAGCGTCGTCATGGGCTTCCTGTCCGGTGAGCACAAAAATACCGGTTCCGATGACTGCACCGAATCCAAACCAGGTTAAATCCCACCAATTGAGCGTCCTCTTCATATAATTTTCGCTCCTCTTTCTGATGTCTTCAGTCTCTTTCCTCTCGTCCGACCTCGTAAACACGCGTTCTTTGAAGCGTCGTGGCGTCTGGAAAAGAGCTTTTCCATAGCTCCTCCAGCTCTTGAACGATTCCTCGCCCAGAAAATAACTTTTATTTGGGCTCTTTTCGTCGGCAACCATTCCTGCATCTCCATCACTCTGTAAAAGAGAAACAATCTCTCTGTTCAATTCTTCTTGAGGCATTTTATACAGACGCAGCTTAAAATTTGGCCTCCATTGTTGAAGAGTTTTATAGTACTGGCTGAACTGCCATTAACAAAATAATTTCATTCTTTATCGCCTTAAAGTCTTAAGTTAGTCAGCATATATTCTTTGATTGAAAATACGACCAATCTGCTGGTGCCCAGGTATACGAAAGCTAGTGAACCGTTGAAAATTTTGCACAATCTATTGAAGAGGTCTAATATTTGTGTCAATTCATTTTTTCGCCGGGACTGTACATTCACTCTTAAAATGTTCTGGAGTTTAATAGTCCATTGACAAAATTTAGTGAAGAATATCAATGCTCGAAAACAACTTTTTTGATTGGATTTGTTAAATAAATAAAATCAATCAACGGTACAGATTTCAATAATTGTGTGATTCTTTAACTATTAGATTATATGTACAGTGACGTGAAATTATTTTGCAACAAATTATTTTGGATTGTTCACATTCTATAATGGATAAATGTAGTTTTTAATGTTAAAAACCACGGAAAAGTTGGTAAATTTAGTGACTTTGAGCATGATGAAAGAAAAACAAGAAAAATAGAAGGTTAGAAAAAATATTTTAAAATTTTTCACTTACATAATATTATATATTATTTCATAAAGATATTGTACAAAACAACTCAAATAATATACTAGGAATCACATGTGTACAATGTAATGTGAATGCCGAATAGTAAATGTTATTTGATGTAGAGGGATAGTTATTACTTTTGTAGTAGCTACACTTTGCCAACAAAACCTTTCACATTCACATGAAGTATTTGTAGTAGAATAGAGAAAGACAAAAAATATCAGTAGGATGCCTTTAAAATAATTAGGATGACTAGTCATTAGATTTCTTCCCCATTTTTACCAAGAAAGTAGCAATGTCACCTAGTCAGCATTATAAGTACATCACCTTAGACATATGGGATGGCACACATACCAAGAGAGAAGGAAACAATGAAAATCTCTAATGAAACCACCGACCAATAACATATATAAATCAATATTAAAACAAAACATATAAAGGCATCAAATACCAGAAAGTTTTAATATATTGAGTAAGTTGTGCAGAAACTCTTCATAGCCAAAGCAGTAAAGAATCCCATCAGTTTTCATCAATATATACTATGTTGTTGTAATGCCAAGGTCTCTTGCTTAATAGATTATTTTGCTGCTAGGAAAGGTCATGCCGTTGAAATCCCAGGATAAGCGATGCACAATGTACAGTGGCAAGATATGGTAGTATCTTATGTACTGTAGCCTGAAATTCATGAGTAGACTTACTTGGGCCTTATCAAGTATGTTTATGGCAATACTAATAAATTTGGTTTTGCTTCTCTTTGGTTTTATGTACCAATACACTACCTTTCGTGTCTATTCTTGATGTGTTTTACTCAAGTATACCTATAGAATATCATGAAAAGTGATATAGTTTTTATTCATATTATGTTTTTAGTAGGTTTGATTTCAATATATGGTCTAATGTGTTGATTTCTTGGGCCAAAAGACATTTAACTTCCATGCCACTTCTTTTTTATGTTTCTATTTTGGGTACAGGCGATGGTCAAGTGTCCCTTACTGGCCACAGAGGATGGCTCAAGAACAGGAGCTACATTCTCGATGGTCCCCTACAAAAGAGTAGTGAGAAAACATGTTCTAGTATAACATTGAAGCATGTAATGTGGACACTTGAAGGATATTTATATTTTTATGTTTTTGGATTTAGAAAATTCCCCATTTTTGGGCAACCTTTTCCTTTAGATACCACGACCAAGGGGTATCTCTTCACTCAAAGTGACAGTACTTGCACCAAGCCTCATTTGTTGGGGTATGTTGCACACAACATTTTGGATGCAATATTTTACTCAATTTCAACACTTTATCATGCCTTGTAGTGTATGAATCTGGGCCTCCTTACTTGAGCTTATCCCATTCAACACTTAAAGGAGAAACATTGTCATCAAGGTACGCAACAAATTTGGAGGTTACATTTGAGGTAGTGCTTCTTCAATTTGTAAGTATTGTTAGTGCGAAATCACAAAGCACCCCCAAATGAGTTATGGAAATCTTCTTTTCTAAGGCAGACTCATTTGGTGTGATTTGCATAACATTCGATCATTCCCCAAGCTATGGGACTTGCAAATGGGAATGATCCTCTAGAGAAGGCTAGTTCCTCTTCCTAATCCTAGCACTAAACTACTTCTAAGGAAGGAAATGCGACTATCTACTCCTAATCTAAAAATTCCAAGGACCAAGGAGAGAGAGAGAGAGAGAGAGAGAGAGAGAGAGAGAGAGAGAGAGAGAGAGCATGAAAATAAAGAAATCCTACACTACATAGGTGATAGCACCAAGAAAAGGGAATTGTTGATCACAACCCAACTGCTTGAAATGGAGAGAGGTGAGCAATGGAGAAGATGGATAGATGCATCACAGACAAAGGATAAATTTCACACAGAACACCATTTTAAACCCCTTAAACACAACTCCCAAAACTTGCAATGGACATCGAAGATATGCACAGTATACCCTGCAATGGTGAGAGGCGAGAAGAGACAACAAAATGAGCAAAGGATGGACAAAACGCATCATGAAACATATTTTATTGCTCCAGGAGTTCACACAATACACCATTAATGGGAAAGAGGCAAGAAAATGCCATTACAAAGCTAAGGGAGGATGCTTAAACTCCACATTTGACCCTGGAGAAGAAAGAGGGGGGGGCAAGGAAGGAGAATGAACAACAACTTTACAATGAATCCTACCCCTGTATTTATAGATTTGATCAGAGAGAATAAAGAGAGAGGGAAGCCGAAAAGCATGTTGAAGCTCAAGCTCAAGCACCGATGTTAATGCTTCTGATAAAATATGCCCCAAATCCGTCTTTACTGCATGATTCCTTGATTCGGTGCCTTGAAAGAAGAGGAAACGGCGGAAACAGATCAAATTCAATTTGGTTGTTGAGATAGATGGATCCTGCATTAAAGGCCCGAAGACGTTTCCTCCATTTTCCTTTACCTAACCTCCTCAAATTAAAGTCTCAAACCTCCATGGCATAGGTGAGGCCGAGATCTTTCCAATGGTGTCAGATTTATAATATTTCGAGCCCTGAGTCGAAAGATATGCCCCTTCGAAGTTTGTATCAGGTCCGTACGAATGGACAGGGAAAACAATTTGAAAAATGGGCCCCCCTTTTGGTTTGGGACACGTGGCAGCCAGATTAGAACAAAAAATCAGTCTTGTGGGTCCGCAATTTATCTTTTGCCCTTTGAACGAAAGGTAAATTTTCACTTTTCCTCCGACTCCCTGCCTTGGCTTTGACTCGGGTTCTAACGCTGACTTTTCCCCGACGAGTTGCAGGCCATTTTACAACTTTTACCCTTTTTGTGATAACAAGGGGAAAAGAATCAACTTTTCCCCCAATGCCCCACTTTCCTCTAGGACACGCATCGCCTTTGGCTCTCATTTGGAAACCTTTTCTCTATTTGACCCTTGAATTAGCGCCATTAAGACACTTGGTAGCCTCCGCCTGCCTCTCCATACTTAGTCAGTTTTAGACTCTTTCCCGAACTATTTTCAAGCCCGAAAACTTTGGATCCTTGCCATTTTTCCTTTCTTGCTCCTGGCCTCTCTTGCAACACTTTGCCCCTTCTTCTCTGACCCTATAATTCCATTGTTGAGTCCTCCCTCGACCCTTTAAATAGATTTAAGATATGGAAACATTCAAAAGAACCGTTTCTTCTATTTCTTCTTGTGCAAGGTCGAATTTGACTTTCTCGAGCCTCTGTTTTCACTTTGCCTAGTTTTGGAACTCGAGCTCGTGGGTCTAAATCATTTCCCTTCATGTTTTATTTATGTGTAAGGCTTGTTCTGACCAAAATTTCGGGGGAAATTTGGGATAACAATTTGGCGACTCACGGGGACATCTGCTTGCTAGATGAAGAGACCAGTGGCCTTGAAGCATCCATTGGGCATGGAGTCTACTTGATAAACATGAAAATGATCTGAACTTTTGAAGATCTGACCTCTGAGCCTCTTGGAAACCCACTGAACTTGGAGTTGAACTTCACCAAAAGCCAACTGAAATGGACTATGCAAGAGCAATATAACAACACCAAAAACTATGTACAAACTGAAAATCATACATGCCCCAAATGGACACATGCAGAGTGTGCAAAAGCACTTCTTTTGCTGAAAACAAACCTACCTACACTACTCTAACCAAGAGCAAAGGGATCTCAAACAAAGCTTGCAACTGGCAGGGAGAAATAACTTCCCTTCCTAAAAATGGCAGCCATACAACTGATTTGGCAATGAACATGGTTGGTTGGATGAGTGAAAAAATGACAATAAGTCGGTCCTCCACCCAAATCATCAAGGTATCAGCATTAATGGAAAATACCTCCTCAAGCTACCTTGCATCAGACTTCTGGAGGTGTTGATGATGACCCTTGGTACTTTGATGCTCATCTTCATGCCCTGGAGTAGGCATGACTAGTTTTGGATTCTCCTTTGGCTCTAATGAAGCCAAGTACATGATTGGGCACTGTCTGATCCTTTAAATGTGCCCCTTGTTCTGAGTTTCAACTCCAAGAATGGAGTTTTCTTGTGGACTTTCTTGAATGGGTTGTGTGGTAGAAATGGTGATATCCTCATGCCTCTTCTCTTCCTCTTTTGAAGAACATGGAAGATCAAGATCTTCCAACCTTGGTTCCAGAGGGCCATTATGGAATGCAGGTTGTTGCACTTGGATGTTCTCCTTCATGGCAGCAGGTTCATGTGCTTGGAAGGTTGAAGATGGAGGAAAAAATGTTGTTATCTCCTCGTAATCCTCTTCATTAAAGCAATCTTGCAAGTCCGACAAGAAGTCTCGCCTCCTTTTTTTCTGCACAGCATGTGCTCTACCTCCTCCATGGTGCCTTCTTGATCTACAACTTGATCACCATGGCTCCTTTCACTCTCAAACATGAAGTTTGAAAGATCAAACTCTTCTTCAACATCAAAACTTGAAGTGGATGAAGTGGGAGGAAGAACTGAAGGTTCCCTTGTAGCCTGCTCCACACTTAGAGCCTCTGGAACTATATGGTCTTCTTCCATCGTGGGTTCACCAATCAAATTAGGCCCTTGAAATGAAAGCAAAAAATCTTTAATGATGCCTTCTTCATTGAGTGGCCTCAACACTGATTTGATCTCTCCCAGCTGCTCCTCTTCAATGGGGCTTGGGACTGATTGTTCCTCCTCTTGTTCTTGCTCTTCTTCTGCTGCAAACTCAGCCTCAGCCACCATTGGTTCTTCAATCTTGACCTCCTCTATTGGCTTGACCATCAAGGGGATATTTGTAAACCCAAATTTGGCAGCCCAACTCTTCATATTGTCTGTCATTTCTTTTCTGTTGGGCTCCTCTTCTTGTTGTTCTCCTTGACTGGATTCTTGAGTCTCTTCCCAACATGGGCTTGGGAAAGCAAGAGGAGTGGCAAGTTGGGTTCAACCATCTTTGCAATTGTTTGTGGTGGGAAGGGAGGTGTAACTTCTTGTTTGTTTGGAGGGGATGACTATTTGGAAGGGAAAAGGATAGAAGAAATGAGATGAGGTAGAAGACTAGGGGATGGAGGGATGGTTTTCACAACTGGAGCAGAATTGGTGGGTTAACAACTTGACATTCAAACTAAAATGGTGCTTCTTGATGAATGGAAAGAGAAATACCAGATGATGGTGTAAAAATTACCCATTGACAAGGCTGTTTAGCACCAAGTTCATAGGTCTCTATCTCTTCAGTCCATTGTGCAAGTTGGGCAACATTCCAATCATGAAGTCCAACTTCTCTAGAGGGTCAGTAATGTCTTGGAAAAGGGCCTTCTCATGGACAAGGTGCCCTGAAACCAATTCTCAAAGCCATCATTTGAGTTGTTGCCCTTGATTAAACCATGTCAACCTCCATTTTTGAATCTTCTCCAGAGACCAACATCCTCTACATAACTATCACCATCATATGCGTCCCCTTGTCCTTGTAAGCTTCATAGTCAAATTGGTTTTGACACTGCTCATATGGGTAAGCATAATGGTCTGGATCTTGTTATAATGTTGATCTGAGGATTTGGGAAATACATTGGAGGTGGATTGTATTGCTATATAAGTGTGAGTTCCATGAAGGGAATGAAGTCATAATTGCATAACCTCATGGAATGAGAGAAAATGAAAGAGATGGAACAAGAAAATGGATGAAATGAGTGGAAATGGATGGAAAATGTCTACAAATCGAGGATGGGTTATTGACACTGATGGAGTCGCGGATGTGCCTAAAAGTGCCTCCAAAGGCTGAAATCTTCACCAAGAGCACATCAAACTGATGAAGTGAAGTGGTAAGGTGCTTCGACACTGTCCCACGGGCGTGCCAAAGCATTAGTGCGAATTCACAACACCCCCAAATGAGTTATGGAAATCGTTTTTCTAAGGTAGACTCATTTGGTGTGATTTGCATAACATTGGATCATTCCCCAAGCTGTGGGACTTGCAAATGGGAATGATCCTCTAGAGAAGGCTGGTTCCTCTTCCTAATCCTAGCACTAAACTACTTCTAAGGAAGGAAATACGACTATCTACTCCTAATCTAACAATTCCAAGGGACCAAGGAGAGAGAGAGAGAGAGCATGAAAATAAAGAAATCCTATACTACAGAGGTGATAACACCGAGAAAAGGGAATTGCTGATCACAAACCCAACTGCCTAAAATGGAGAGAGGTGAGAAATGGAGAGGATGGAAAGATGCATCACAGACCAAGGATAAAGTTCACACAGAACACCATTTCAAATGCCTTAAACACATCTCCCAAAACCTGCAATGGACATCAGAGATATGCACAGTATACCTTGTAATGGTGAGAGGTGAGAAGAGACAACAAAATGAGCAAAGGATGGACAAAACTCATCACGAAACATATTTTATTGCTCCAGGAGTTCACACACACACACACTAATAGGAAAGAGGCAAGACAATGCCGTTATGAAAGCCAAGGGGGAGGCTTAAACTCCACATTCGACCCTGGAGAAGAAAGAGAGAGGGGGCAGGGAAGGAGAATGAATAACAACTTTACAATGAATCCTACCCCTGTATTTATAGATTTGATTAGAGAGAAGAAAGAGAGAGGGAAGTGGGAAAAGTAGGTTGAAGCTCAACCACTGTTATTAATGCTTCTAATAAAATATGCCCCAAATTTGTCTTTACTGACATGATTCCTTGATTCGGTGCCTTGAAAGAAGAGGAAACGACAGAAATAGATTGAATCCGATCTGGTTGTTGAGACAGATGGATCCTACATTGAAGGCCCAAAGACGTTTCCTCCATTTTTCTTTACCTAACCTCCTCAAATTAAAGTCTCATACCTCCATGGCATAGGTGAGGCCGAGATCTTTCCAATGGTGTCAGATTTGTAATATTTCGAGCCTCGAGTCAAAAGATATGCCCCTTCAAAGTTTGTATCGGGTCTGTACGAATGGACGGGGAAAACAATTTGAAAAATAGGCCCCCCTTTTGGTTTGGGACACGTGGCAGCCGGATTAGAATAAAAATTGGTCTTGTGGTTCCACAATTTATCTTTTTCCCTTTGAACAAAAGGCAAATTTTCACTTTTCCTTCGACTCCTCGCCTTGGCTTTGACTCAGGTTCTAACACTAACTTTTTCCCGATGGAGTTACGAGCCATTTTGCAACTTTTACCCTTTTTGTGATAACAAGGGGGAAAAGAATCAACTTTTCCCCGACGCCCGCTTTCCTCTAGGACACGCGTCAGTCTAGCGCTCGTTTGGAAACCTTTTCTCTATTTGACCCTTGAATCAACATCATTAAGACACTTGGCAGCCTCCGCCACCGACCTCTCCATACTTAGTCAGTTTTAGACTCTTTCCCGAACTATTTTCAAGCCCGAAAACTTTGGATCCTTGTCGTTTTTCCTTTCTTGCTCCTGGCCTCTCTTGTGGCACTACCCCTTCTTCTCTGACCCTGCAATTCCATTGTTGAGTCCTCCTTGACCCTTTAAATAGATTTAAGATATGGAAATGTTCAGAAGAACCGTTTCTTCTATTTCTTCTTGTGCAGGGTCGAATTTGACTTTCTTGGGCCTCTGTTTTCACTTTGCCTAGTTTTGGAACTTGAGCTCGTGGGTCTAAATCGTTTCCCTTCATGTTTTCTTTATGTGTAAGGCTTGTTCTGACCAAAATTTCCTGGGGAAAATTTGGGATAATAAGTACTTCAATTGTTGTCTTTGTGAATAATCTTTAATTGCATTTTCACATGCTATTTGAATTGGGATGAGAATGGCCAACCCAAAAAAACTTGTAAGTTCCATTGATTTAGGAAAACTAGAAACATTAGAAGCCAAGAAAATTTTTCATTACCTATATAACAAATATATTAAAAGTTGAAACATCAGAAGCCAAAAAATGTTCTCTTACCTATAAATTGAGTATATAAAAAGTGCAAATGTTAAAAGCCAACAAACTGTACTGATTATTTTACTTCATTCAAGTAAATAAAACTATGTTTTTTTAAATTTGATATTTTTATTGGTTGTTAGCTATAGTAAAGTTTGAAATCCAACTATAAAGGACAATGTAGTGTGATATCCTTTATTGAAATAGTTTTACAGAAGTAAGAAGATATTATAAACAATTTGAAGAAAATATATAGAATATGGGCTATAAATATATGAGACCCAAGATGGAAAATATTATAGTAATTTAAGTTGCATAATACTTTCCCAACCAATCGGCTTGGCATTAAATCTTCACCCAATTCTATTGACATCTAAATGAGCAGAAACATACTTCATTATTGTTGTTGGTCTTGACAATGGCCTTTATTAAGTGATATGATTGTAACTTTTATTGCATTTTATAATAGCCACATATTAATCTTTGTTTTAGAATAATTTTTTCAGTTGAACACTGATTTTATTTATGCGAGATATTTAGGAAAATCACTTTGAATTGCATCAATGTTGGGTTTTTAAATGGTACTTTAAAAACCACAGTCAGGGGACAACAAGTCCCTCCTCTTTAATGGGAGAGGTTCCCTTATTGAAAGCAAGAAACAAAGCTTATATACAAATGTACAACTTTCAAAGTGTGGATTCCTGATACTTTGAAACGTTTTATGCCCAAAGATCATCAATACGAAAGAATAGAAGAACTAAGGAGATGAGAGAGGAAGAACATAACAATACTTTCAGGAAATATAGATAGCAGAGTATAACCTTATATGTATTGATCAAAGGAGATGCAGAATGGAATCATTCACGTTTATAACAGATATAATTTCACGGACACGAGTTCTGAAATCATATTAACAAGAACATAGTTTCTTATCATGCAAAGATGGATGATTCCAAAATTTGAACAAAGAAAGGAGGAATTGGCACAAGAAGCTCTATGATGCTCTTTGGCCAGATAGAATTACACCCAAAAGATAAATTGGGATGTCTCCATTTCAAGTGGTGTATAGTGTTGAAGCTTAGCTGTTAGTAATAGTGGAATTACCAACATTGCACTTAATGAAGGCTATTGAAGATTCAAGCTTTACCAGTTCCTTGAAAAGAGGATCATGTATCTCCAGAAGCTGGATGAAGACAAGTTGCAAGTTTTTGATAGAATCTCAACTCATCAACTGAAGGTGAAAGCTTTGTTTGACAAGAAAGCTAGACCCAGAGATTTTCAAGTGGGAGACATTGTTCTGTTGTGGGACAAAAGACATGAACCTCGAGGAAGCCATGGTAAGTTTGATTCTCTTTGGCTTGGTCCTTTCAAAATCAGGCACTTTACTGGAGAAAACTCTTTCTATTTGGATTATATGGATGGATCTCCTCTCCCACTTCCTTATAGTGGGCAATATTTGAAGTTGTTCAAGTCCTAGGTGACTAGGCAGTCCTTCTGTATATTATGTACAATGTTTTGTTTTTGGTCTTTCCTTTTTGGTTTGTTTCTTTTCCCATTGTGTGTGTGTTGTCTTCTGTATTGGTTTTGCCTTTGACTCTATTTTCCCAATGGATAAGGCACTGGTCTACTTTCCCAGAGTTTTTCTATGGTTCTTGATCTTGCCTCGTTCCTCTGTCCCAGCCAAGTCATCCCTAGAAAGAGCCAATTGTTGTCACCCTCAAAATTCCCCTCATTTTTCAAGTCAAGTTTCAAAATTTTTGAGTTGGTGCATGTTATCCCAATTTTGCCCCCGACAAAATTGATCAAACATGACCCCACACAAAAGAAAATCAAAAGGGGTGGTTTAGTCATGTGAGCCCACATTCCAAATCCAACAATAAAGGGACAGGTCGGTCATTTAATCGACTAAGTATAAGAGGGTTGGCGGAAGCCTCCATGTGCCTCATCAATGCAACTTCAGAAGTGAGACCCAAGGGACAAACCCCAAATGAGCGCCAACCCTCCACATGGTCAAAGCCTCAAAAAGTTAAATCGGCCGTTGAAAATTCTAAGGCCAGTGGACAACACCACGTGTCTCATTGGCGCACCTTCAAGGGTCAAAGCCAAAGGTGGTTCCCCAAACAAGTGCCAACTCTCCATGTGTCTAGGGTCCCACAGAAGTCAAAAGGGGCAGAACCAGTCGTTGAATCGGCTAAGGAAAAGAGAACCAATGGAAAGTACCATGTGTCCCTTCGATGATCTTTCAGGGGACGAATCCAAAAGCAGGATCTAAACATGCGCCAACTCTCCACATGTCCAATCGGCGCACCTCCGAAGGTCGGTCCAAACAGAGTCTCCAAATGAGTGGGAAGCCTCCACGTGTCCCGGTTAGACATAAAGCCTTCGCTAAACAGAGGGACTTAGTCAAAACACAAAAATACATAACAGCCCGCAAAGGGACATGTGGCCATGTTTCAAGTCAAAGCAAGAAGGCAGGTCATCGAAGGAACTTTGGAATTTTAGCTTTTGTTTTGAAAAGCATAAAATTATAAAAGTGAAGCGCAACCCCGCTGACACCTAGGTGAAGCCACGTGTTGATGCTTGTGTTGAAAAGTCAAAGCGCGAAGGCGGGCCATTGGAGCAATTTGGGAATTTTGGTTTTATTTCCAAAAAGAGAGTTAAAAGTTATAAAATGATCCATGACTCCACTGGGGTCTTGAGCCCACATTGAAAATTCAAAGCGGGAGGCGGGTCGGCGGAGAACTTTGAGTTTTTGATCTTTTCTTTGAAAAGAGTTAAAATTGTAAAAGTGAGCCATGACTCCATCCCCACTCAAGTAAAGCCACGTGTCAAGCCTATATCAAAAGCAGATGGGTAGACCAAAATGTAAAAAATGTAGAATCTCTACAAAATCATAAAATGCAAAAGGCGCCCCTAGGCCCGCTTCAAAGAAATCTCTTCCACATGGACGACTCAAATTCAAAGTTGTAAAAGTGGGTTAATGGCTATGATATGATGCATCTAGGTTTTTCCTCCAGGCATGGAAATGACCGAGGCATTAGAGAAGTTTAGATGTCGGTTTCTTGAATCAGCTTCATCATTTTTTGTAACCGAATGTAATCATTTTTCAGAAGCTATTTGGTGGGTTCTCTACGCCATTGTTCGTGGTTGGATCCTGGTACTTTGTAGATGTAATAGATTCGAAAGTAATCAATACAAAATTTTTTCCCTTTCTTCCTCTGTTATTCCTTCTTTCCTTGTTCGAATTTGCGAATCATCCATCTTTGCATGCTAAGAAACTTTACGTTCTTGTTAATATGATTTCAGAACTTTGTGTCTATGAAATTATATCTATTATAAACGTGAATGATTCCATTCTACATCTCCTTTGATCAATACGTATAAGGTTATACTCTCTATCTATATTTCCTGAAAGTATTGTTATTTTCTTCCTCTTTCATCTCCTTAGTTCTTCTTGTTCTTTCATATTGATGATCTTTGGGCATAAAATGTTTCAAAGTATTAGGAATCCACACTTTGAAAGTTGTACATTTGTATATAAGCTTTGTGGCTTGCTTTAATAAGGGAACCTCTCCCATTAAAGAGGAGGGACTTATTTTCCCCTGACTGTGGTTTGTTAAAGTACCATTTAAAAACCCAACAATCAAGAATACGAAGATCAGACTAATAAATGTAAATAGGAAATTTCCTTTCTTTCAAAATATCCTGCATTAGAGCAAGAGTGGTTTCATTCCTTGCTCATGCTACATCTCACTATAACCACATCTTGTTAAAGCTAATTTGTTGATTCAAATCACTGGTCTAATGAGTTTTAGCTTTTGTCTTAATTCAAGTTATATTATTGTTAATTGTTTTTTATTTTTTCTCATGGAAGCTGAATGAATTAACCCGAGGACTTAATGTAATACCAAATCTAATAAGTTTTTAATAACATATTTTAATATTGGTGCAAACATCTATCATTGAAGGTCCTCATTAACAGCTCCATCTTCATTTTGTTGATTATCATTTCTTCTAAGCCACAGTTGATTCTTTAAAGCACAAATTAAATGAATATCAAAATCACATTTTTCACAATAATATGACCATTGACTACCTTCCTCATCACATCCATCACAGCTTAAATTCTTTTTTCTAGTTAATACAAAGTGCTCATGTTGGCTGCAATTAATTTCCTTGGGTGCTTTCTCAAATAAATCTTCTATCTTCTTCTCGCAACTTTCTAATCTATAAAGCGGTGAAGGGATAAGCCTCTGTTCTAAAGATAGAAATGACACTTATGGAATCACTTGTCACGTTTTCCATCTAGACCAATCAAAATCAAGGTGGGTATTCCTTCTTTAAGGAAATGGTGACTTAGGTCCTTCTCATTCTTATCTCCAAAAGGAAGAGCCAACCAGGGCATGGTTGAGAAGTAGTAGTCATATCTTCATCATTTGATATAAAAAAAAAAATCAAATGCTTCTCCACTTTCCTTGAGCTCATTGTATACCTGTATAAGATTTAATGGCTTATGCATATAAGAATTTTCTATCTCCTACATTTGATCAGAATCAACAAGCTAATTTGTGCACCCCAAATCTAATAGCATAATTTATTGTTTCCATCAATTATATTCATATTGGGTAATAATATTAAACTAGATTTAATCGTGCATGTTACTTTGTGCTTCAAATAGATCCAAAGACATCATGAAAAAACAATTTTTCAAGTAAAACCTTAGCTACTTAGATTGATGTTTCTTTTGTCCACATACCAGCAATTAGATTAGCAGATCTCGATAATTCACCTTTTCACCTCCATGTTTGATCACAAAGTCACGTGTGTTAGAAACCAAGAGACATTCCGAGGTTTTCCCTTGTTTTCTACCTTCATCTTCTCCTTCAATCTCTTTGAGACAATTTTTTCCCAATGTTGTCTCCAAAGGTTAGAGCCAGCCATGGCATGCTTCCATAATACTCCTAAAAAGCATTTTCTCTAAATCACCAATAAAAATACAATTTGAAAATCCTTGCCTCTACTCTTAAGATCATTGTAGATGTCACAAGATGAGGAGTGATAATTATTAACTCCCAAAACAACTTGGATCTAAGCCAACATAACTAAAAAGAAAAAGAAAATAAATACACTCACACCATTGTCTGCGAGATTGAACATAAAATAACACAAAAAGGAATTTTCATTTGATAAGGAAAAAAAATCCAAATACCCTCATGATAGCTTTTCACGAGGGCTTTCATTGCATTGCAGAGTAGGAGAAAAAATCCACAGTGACGATAAATCCCTAACTCCCAACCTCTTAGGGGCACCAAGCTAGGATGTCTTAATCTACTCAAAATCCCAATTTCCTTCAGAATTTTCCTTCTATAAAGATTTGCATGGAGAATTAAAAGAGGGGAAAATATTTTTATGGCCATAGAGGATTGATTCTCCAAGGTTCCCAGAATCTCCTTTCACCCCTTTCACCATAACCCAAAATCTCTCCTTCATTGAATGATCTTGTCGCCAAAGAGAGTTGCTTGTGGATGAGAAATTCCATGATAGAATACTATGTATTTGTGTCAAGTGACCTGCTCTTCGTAAAAAACTGTGAGATGCGGATGAGCTAAATAAATTGTCTTAGATGGATTATTGTCATTCTCTTTGCCTAGGCTCAAATCAATCCATCTTCTTCTCTCCCTCGATCGAAGAGGTGAATCGGATACAAGTAGATTGCTCTCTCTCAGCATGAAATGGAATATAGGCATCTGGATCAAAAGGTGGGGCAAGTTGAATCGTATGATTCCCAAGTCCTCTCGTGAGGCTTTCACTCTAATTGAAACACCCATTGAGAAAACACTTTCACATGCAATGCAAAAAAGGAAAAGTTAAAAACAACAAAAATATAAAAACTAAAAAAATATGCAAAAAAAAGTAGAGAAAAGCTAAACCATCACCACACCCATCGAACCGTCATTTAGGTCAGTCAAATTTGGCATAGTCCCGTGAATTTCTGCAAGTCCCTTTCCCATATGGGGACGCTTTGGCATAATAATATATTTATAGCATTTTATTTACAACTACAACATATGGAAAAAAACCCTTTGTTTTATGTATTCAAAGTTGTCCATAAATTGTTAAATACATCTTCTTTTGGCATAAAATGAGAATATGTTACGAAGGTTTCAATGTTCAAGTCGCACACTTTTTAATTAAATCTAATGACAAAAAAACCAATTTGAAACCATTTGTAGAAGAAAACTTATATCTAAATAGTAGAAGGTGTCATGTTTAATGGTGATATGTAATGTATTTCAAATATCCTAATGATTGAAAATCCTAATTATTTTTCAAAGAAAACTAAAGAATTGAACCTTCTCGCAACCAAACACTACGAATCCAATGTTCATGATATTTATCTTGGTTAATAAAGACTACTCCCTATGCACATGTAGCACATTTTTCCAGGAAATTGCAACTCTATAAAGAGATAACACTATGTATTAATAAGTCTCTATAAAAGCTAAAAATTATTTATAACTCTAGTCAATGCCAAGCTTATTTTTATAACTCTAGTCAATGCCAAGCTTGGACTAAACATGGCTATTCTAATAAAATAAAAAAGTTAAAAATCAAACCATCTACATATTAATTAAACTATAATGTTGCCATCCATTATTAATAGAGGTTTTTTTATTTATCAAAAATTGAAATATATTAGGTTTTTTATTTTTTCTTTTAATATTTAAAATATGACAACAACAAAAACTCATCTCAACTTTTAGTACAAAATTAATGGCATTGACTCCTAATTCTGAAGAATTTGCAACAAGTTTCTTAAAATCAATTTTGGGAGGCTACTTAAATCAAGCTTGGGTAAACATTTCCTAAAAAGATCTAGATATTCAAATATTTCAATGGAAGCTTAGTTTAGTAACTAAGAATTAGTTATCGCATACATCAATCATATACATGATTTATACCATTCGCAAGGCTACATTATAAAGAGGTGTGATAGCTTGGGTTTAAGAAAGAGAGTAAAATTTAAATACTAAACACTTATTTAAACAAAAACAAATTAATAGAAAAGAAAAATCTTAGACGAGTTCGAAACTAATTTGTAAATAACAAGAACTTTGTTCCAAATAATAGTAATTATGAGAGGCATGCGATCAAAGAGTTGAGATCATCTTTCGACTAAGTTGTGATGAAATATTATCCATGGTGCTTAATATTTTTCCATCGTTGTTATCCCAACATTGTTGTAATGGAGGATTGGATAAATAACATGCCCAATTTTATTAACAAACATACCATATTCCTTATTTGAGCCCACAAAAACTTCTTTTTTATTTTTTTACCCGAAATAAAAGGGGAAAATGATAAGACAAATACGACTATAAAATTGCAATGTATGATCTTGAGATAAAATAAATTGATTGAATCCATTGTATGTGTATTTTTATAACTAATGCAACAAAGATATAGAAAAGAAAAAGAAAATAATAAACATCACATTTATTTGTTATTGAACAATACAAAGAAACCTTGAGAAAAAAACACACTTTCTAAACCAACCCATAAACTCAACACTTCACAAAAAAAAAAAAAAATGGAATCAATATTAATTAAGTTGAAGACTAAAAGAGAACCCAAATGCAACTACTACAAATAAATGTAGATCTACTCCAACTTCATTAGATCAAAAGATGAATTTGATATACTATCAAAGAAAGAAACCATAGAAAAAATATTTAAATGTTATATATTTAATGCAAGTGAATAATATTTCCCATTAACATGTCAAGGGTATCTATTATGTATAAGGATAACATTCGGAAAATGATTTTGAAATGGCTTCCCCCTCCCCAATGTTATCAACCTCAATTTTGATGGTGTGTCACGTGGAAATTTTGATGGTGTTAGGTGCATGTTCCTCTTTGGATCTTCACATCACACGAGTATAATATTTTGTATTTTGTTAAATATGTATAACACAATAATTATAATTAATATATAAGATGAAATATTAAATATTTTTAAATTATAATTTTAAAATTTATTGTAAATTATAAAATAAAAGAATAAATAAATAATAATTTATTATTATTATTTTTTATAAAATTATTTTTATATTAAATGAGTCCTTTTGTTTTGATTATAATAAAATATAATAATATTTTTTTATAACAACATATTTTATAATGAGAAAAATTAATATTGAAAAGATTGAAACTAACATATATTAAAACATTACTTCCCAATTAAATAATTAAATTTTAATAGTGTCTTAAATGTATATATGTGCCGAAACAATCTTCAATAAACTCGAAAAAATTCATTAAAAAAATTAAAAATTTAAAATGTTAAAATTAGTACAAATATCTTTAAAACATTTATTTGAATTTTTCTTTTATATTTCTTCATACCAACAAAAAAACATTTTACAAATAAAAAGACCTAAATTCTCTCATATAATCAATATTACTATTTTTTTATCAACTTCTCAACATAACCAAAAAAATGACAATCAAACAAATATCAAATTTAATGTATAATACAAAAATGTCATAGTCAAATAATTAAACCCCTAAAAGTAAATGATGATCAAATAAAGGACAAATTTAATATACAAAATTAAATAAACAAAGTCAAGCTATCATATTTCACAATACCTATAGACATAATTAGTCTAGATTCATTGAATATACTTTTACCTATAGACATAATTAGTCTAGATTCATTGAATATACTTTTGTTATTATGACAATTATAAACCATTTTAAATGAGATGATAAGCCTAAAATTATAGGTTTACATTAATTTAAAATTAACTTACATACATTGAATATATTTTAAATAAGATGATAAACATAAAATTATAGGTTCTAATTTAAAATAATTTACATACATTAAGTATATTTTTAGTGTAACAATTGTTAACTATTTTGAAAATGATGGTTAAGTTTACACTTATTTTGAATATAGTTTTCCTATATAACAATTATGAATTATTTTGAATAAGATTATATAGTCTAGATATTGTATAGTAGAATCATAAATAATTATTCTCTCCCCGTTGAAAACAATAATCGAATAGAAATATCTTGAAAATGAAAGTAAAACACTCAATAGATTAGAGTGTAAAGAATTCCATGTTGAATCCCCAATCAAAATTTTATTTTATTTCTATTTAAAAAATCTATAATTATAATATTTTTATATGGCTCATTTGGTAGAGCAAATCTTATACTGAATGAATTTATTTTTCATTTTTAATTTTTATTATTTAATAGTACACATTATATTTCTTGCATCCCTAAAGTATATACATGTCTAGGATATCTGAAATTTAATAATGACGAGTTCTAATATTTACCCTTTTCATTATTTCAAATTTCATGTCGAAGTCTTTTTCTTTTAATTATATGTGATTTCCCCCTTTCTCTAACCTTCCTTTATTTTTATATTGAAATGCCCTCATAGTTCTGTGCCTATTTATGATTGGCAATTTTTTTCAATCTGTCTCATTACTTACTACTCTGATCATATAAATTTATCATTAACTTAAAAAATAGTGTCTTTAATCAATAGTTTTTTATTTTAATATTATTTTGTATTTAAAAAATTATTTTCTATTAAAAATATATCAAAAAACATTAACATATAATCTTTCAATTAATAACAATTTAATAGTGTGAGTTTAAATGTTTATAATTCAAAAAGAATTGAAAAATGTGAATGATGTTTTTATAAATTATTTATTAAAACGTTTGTTAATTTTTATGTCAAAGTGTTCCTTATGGTGGGAGAGCTTGTTAGAAAGTGTCAATCCTTTTTGGAATGTTTTGCCAATGAAATTTTCTAACACACTTCTAATTTTTTGCAAATGATCTTATTTAACATATCACTTGTAGAGAAAAGAGGTGGTATATAGTGAATGTTGTGGATATTAGTTTTTTCATAATAACATATTATTATTTTTTTACTTACAAGTACTTTGAGGAAAAACTACCGCTAAATGCAGGGGCTTCATTGTTGTGTGCCTAGAGCTTGGAAAAAATATGGGCTAGGGTTTCAAAGTGTCTCTAAAGAAAAACAATCACCGTGGTGGTGGATATGGTGCCAAAGGGACATATTAGGCGATACTTAGAAATAGAAATCAAGCAATTTCCCTTTTTCCTCTACATATATTCGACTCCATTTCTTAATAAAATTCATTATTTGCCCTATAACTTTCAAATCCTATAAATCTTGCAAGTCGCATAATATTGTAAAACCAAGACAACATAAATAATGGATGAAGAAACTCACAATAGTAGAGGAACTCACCAGGGCATCGTTATTAAGGGACATTTTCATGGTTTTTTATTACAAAGATGAAAAAATAAATCAAGTCCTCTATTTGTTTAGAATCCATCTACCTCTCAATGATCGCTCACCAACGTTTATATAACATCATCTCTTTTCTTTTACATTTTTTTCATAGTTAGTTTCAACCCATACAAATCAAACTACTACAAAAACATAACCAACAAGTGTCCAATTTTATCGATCACCTTTAGTACCATACTCCAAACTTGTACCAAAAGAAGAGATTGAAACCAAGTGTGGAAATCACCGAAAGCACTATGGAGAAGGTATTTTTGTCAAATGTTTTAGTTATAAGTGCCATGATAGATATATATGCAAAAATGGAAGCTTGTGAATTGTTCTCCAAAATGTCCGATAGAAATATGGTCTTTGGACTACAATGATTGCGGGATGATGCAAAGGTTTGTTGAAAATAAATCGAGAAAATTTCAATCAAATTCAATTGATAGGTACAAATCCAGGCTCCACAATCTTTTTAATATTCTCCCCTTTGAACATGGGAGCTTTAAAAGAGGACATGGAAAACCGCCAAAGGATAATGGTAGTGAATTTTCCCTTTATTTCCACCTCGATTCCAACATGGATGATGCAAGATAACATATTCAAATTATTCTTGCCCAATTCATTAGAAGACCTTTAGTGCTAACATATTTAAACATGTCTCCATAGGGCACCACAAGATAAGTTGTACACTTTGGTATAAAGATTATTTATGAAAAATTCAGAAACCCCATTCATCAAGATCCTTCAAAGGGTGTTATGGTCTCGCATGTGAAAATTTCTTGAGTGGAAAGTGTGGTTGTGTGTTAGGGGACACTTTTCCACTCACTAAATGTGTTCCACTCACCTCTCACGTGATTGACTATGTCTAAAAATTAGTTAGGTGTTCTTGATGTTGAGAATTTTATTGTTTCTTCATATTATTTTTTAGAATACAAGACATCCTTAGTCTTTAGCTTATTTTATCAATTGTGCATAGTATTGGCTTTGGCTTTATCCTTGAAATTCCCCTCTCATTTTTTTGTAGTTACTAAAGAATTTCATCTTGTCAATTTACATAGGGTATTTTTTCATGCTAAATGTCTAACATGCAAAATGTAAAATTTTTGTCATATGACAACTAAACCCTACTTGAAAATTTTCTCTCCCAATCACTATGAACCCTTCCTCTGGCCAACCTATCCTCAATTTCACCCTCATTCTAGTTCAAGGTTACATGATAACAATATTTTCAAGCGTGTTTAATGTGTAAGGATGTATGCCTAAGGTGATTGAAGAAGTCATTGAGTTTCAAGGAGAAACAACTATCTTCGAGGCCTAGAAAGGGCCATTTTGCAACTAGTGAACACCCTCCGGAAGTTGACAAGGAAGATTCAAAACATATGGGAATTGTATAAGAGAGAATAAATTTTTTCTAAGGTAGTTTAGGGAAAGTTTGTGGAATAATTTGAAGTCAATAACAACTTGAACAAGATCTGGTAATTTTGGGTATAGGGAATGAAGGCTCTAATAGTGAAAGCTAACTTGTCCAGATGATTTTGGTAGCTCCAAGAGTATTTGGGAAGAAAACAAGTAGTCATTAGAAATTTATTGAATCCTCTACATGATGGAAACATAAATTTTTACCTAAGTATTAAATATCTCATGTGATAGCTCAAGTCACTACTACTACTCCTACATGTTGAAAGGGTGAATGGTGCCAAAATTCAAATTATAGGAAAAATGACTCTCGATAATTGATGGGATGATCTCAAAATTTTATTTGGAGTCAAAATTTCATAATGTTTTACCCCAAAACACTATTCCATGCTCACGACGCGAAAAAGAATTCTCGATGTCTTTAAATGCACTTCAAACGAGTGACATCAACATTTCAAAATGGCTTGGTCACACTTTTTCACCATTAGTGTCCCCTTGGATTGTCCCTAAGGTGAAAAGGGGACAAAGAGGACACCAAAGTGTGACCCCCATCATTTCAATAAGTTTCGTCACTTAAAACATGACTTAAGGTGTTAAGAGGAGTGTATGGAGGAGTTGAGTTGCAAGGACCAATTTTTCATGATAGCTAACCCCTTGGTCACACATTTTCACCCTTTTGTCCCCTTTTCTTGTCCCCAAGGTGAAAATTGGATAAGGGGGACACAAAATTGTGACCCCCTCTCTCATCTATCCCCCAGACACATGCAAAACCCAATTTCATCTCTCGTATGCTAATTTCTATCTCCTTGCATCTCAATCACATGAAACCACAAGGTGACACTTGTCCAAATCTGGTACAAGCTATAATTTGGTGTCCTTGTGTCCCCTTTTTCCCCTATTGCACTATTTCAAATCCATTCCAACCATCCCCCAACCATGGTTAAGTTATTGGGTTAAGTGGTGAGTTGAAATTTTACAAAACATAAAGCTTACAAATTGATTTTTACCCATATCTCTCAATCGGTGCACTCGATCTCTGCAAAACTTCATCGATGCAATGAAATAAAAACACCTTCTTAATGACCAATGGTTCACGACATGTGACCCCATAATTCAAATGTTATTGAAAACTTATTTTTCCATCCTTGAACTCCATTTTTACACAAAACAATTGAAAATGAAATTTACATTTCTCGGTGATCTAGTGAGCCAAATCATCTCAAATTGGAGCGAATGTTCCTCATAAAATAAGATTTCATCCAATATATTTCTTACATGATGATGTAGATAAATTTTGGAGCTACGAAGGACTGATTTTTCTCTCAGTATTTTTCCCTCTTCGATGAAATTCTCATTTTCCCACTAATCTAGACAAGAGAATCATCTGAAAATCATAGCAGAGCATCCTTGAAAAATCATGAAACTTTTGAGACCAGTTTCATTTCAATATGACAGAAAAATACCTCCATCTAAAAATATCAAATGTGCAAGGCTTCACATGTCCAAATTTATTAATTTTCCAAAATTGTAAATTCTCAACACCCGTGCACTCTAAACAAGCAAAACCATTAGAAAGTGAAAATTGGGAAAACTTACTAAAAATGGCCATCCTAGTCAGGACCTACTAAAAATAGAAAGTCTTGCAATTAGACTCAAATCACTTGTATCAAATCACATTCTACCTATCTCATTTCTTTTTTCCACAATTGCAAGGCTAGGAAGTTGTCTCATGGTTCAAACAAGAGAGAAAGCCCTCACAGGCTCTCAAAACTTAGTCTCGAGGTGAAGTCCAAGACTGTGTGTTTCAGTTCATCCTAGTAGTCACAGAAAGGGTGTCATCATGTTCAAGTGATACGGACCATGAAAGGAAAGTGATATTAAACAAGGTTTGTAAAGGTGAGCCTCAATTCTCAATCATCTCCTCAAAATATGGCATAGCAATGTGTTTGATGAGTATGATGGTGAATGCAGAGTTTCTTCTTTCCTCATTTGTAGCAAAAGACATTTTTAATAAGGAATAAGTGAATAATAAGGTACCTAGGTCCCTTAAGGTTGATTCCATCCAATAAGGATATGCCCTTTCCACTAAGATGAATCAAAAAGTCTAGAACAAGTATATAGAAGCTCCAGGACCAAGTCTATGTGATGTCATTCTTAGCTCAAGCAAGTATTGATCATGCTATGTTTTCACACTAAAACCTATAGTCCTTATTTTTAACTTAATCCTAATGACAATGGTCACATTTGGAATCATATACTTACATGCATTCAAGCTTGAAGGAGTTTCAAGAAGTTATTTGGACTATTTTGTAAATCGATCATAATGCCACACCTTTTATGGATTCAAGATAGGATCTACTAGCAAGAATAGGTCCACAACAACCAATTTGAGAAGTTACAACCTTCCTATTACAACATGGTATAGTATGAGGTAGATTAATGATCAATATCCTACTAAATCATATGCTCTCTAACAAGATATCCCTACATTTAACTCAATTAGCCACTCTATCTACTTACTTGGATTCAAGAGATTTCATTCTCAAACCATCATGATCATTTCCTTAATGAATATCACCTTTCTCTCTAGACCCACCTTGTCCTTAATCTCTCATAGTGTTATCACCTGCTCTCAATTTACTTGCTAGACATCATTTCACATTCATATTCCATCATTTTACACTATGTAAGAATTTGTATTTATTGCAATCCTTCAAGGTTTCATAGGGGTAGGTCACCTCCTTTGGTCCTATAGGTATTAGGCCTAGCTCTTTGGATTCTTAATTTATTTGACCATAAAGATTTTTCTCTTGGTTCTAATCCTTATATGAGAGATTTGAGACATGTAGGAGTTACATCTAGGATTCATTTGATATGAAATGGAGCAAGACAAGATGTAATGGTCTTGTTGAGTCAAATTTATAACAATTTTGTGATAATTAACTCAATTGGATACTACATACATGGAAAACCTCTATCAACACTTTTGGAATGCTTCTAACCACCTCTATATCATTCTTGGGTCCTTAGACATATAATTATTCAAGGTTATATCAGTCTTCTCCTTGTTCTCGTTATCTCGATCTTACACTCAGTAACCCTGTAAAATTTCTCATTAGACGTATCTTCATCCACACGTGAAAGTTTCATATGAAATTTCGTAGTCTCATTATTCATGCTAGGGAAGATATTTTCTCAAATTTTGAGCTCATTTCATTAGTTATAATAAAATTTATACAATGCCCTAGTTACATGTTGAGACTATAAACAAGCTTATAAAAACCTCTAAACTGAGTTTCAAGAGATAAATTAAATATTTTTGGGTTTGTGGTGAGTTGCTCCATCTATTCGAATTGATAATGAATATTTAGGGATGGTTTTAGATCACTGTGGGGTTTACAAGCCACTGTCCCCATTGAAACCCTCATGAAAAGTCCAATATAAAACATGCAAACACAAGAAACAAAGCTCCTAGCTCGTAGATCAGGCATAATTATATTATAAGCCACTAAAACACATTTATATGAAGCAGGAATTGAGATCTATAGATCTCAAAGAATACAAACCAATCTCTTTCATGACTAAAAATAGTCTTACAACCTTGTTCTCATACAACTCTTGCTCTTGAACTCCACATACCAATTCCTTCATGCAAAATATTCACTTCTTTTCCTCTCGTAATGATAATTTGACCTTCTCCTCTTGTCAACTTGTTGGACTTAGTTGTTAATATCTTTATCAAGATATAGAACTCCTATTTTGGGTGAGATTCTCAACCATAGATGCACAACTTAAGGAGTTTGTTTGTCAACTATGACCTTTGACAACTAAATATTGATAATGCAATATCCTAAGAAATCCTACTTTCCTCCTACTTACCACACTTACAAGAAATTTGCATGCACACCTAACACACCTATTTTCACTCTTTCACTCTTATGGTAAATAGATTTTACATCAAAATTTGAAATATTCAACTATGCTAATTTGGAGGGAAACACATTCAAACTCCAAGAATACAAATGCATACCTTTAAAGGCTTATTCAAACTTATTTATGCTCTCCAAGCATCATGGAGGATGCTCCTGCATCGACTCTCTAGGTAAGAAAATATTTGAACTCTAGTTCAAATGTAGTGTCTTCATCATTCTTCATTGTATGCCTGGGTCCCATGTTCTCTCTTGTAGTATATGTGTTTGAGTCTCCTTGATATGGTCTTTGTCCTTCATATTCTTGCTCCTTTATCTCTTCTTGTATAGCTTCCTCCTTGTCTCTTTCCATGTCCATGTCTCATCATCATGTATGTCTTCTATGTCTTCAATTTCTTCTTTTTTTATGAGCTCTCTCATTGAATCATGTACTTGATTCATCTCAATGTCTTCCAAACCTACATTCACAACATCAAAAGAAAGATTAGATGTAAAATTTTTGGGCCATGCAGCCCCTTGAGTTCTTTCATGCTATTGGTCTTCTTCATTTTCTTTTGTTTTTTCATTGACCATATTCAAATCTGCCTTCTTTATCTTGTCTTGTCCTTGTCTCAACTCATTCTGTAGCTGATCCATGAAGTTCTCATTCTAATTTGAGCTTGTATGCATCCCATTAGGAGGATTTACCAACTCCTCAATCCTTTTCAACTCTTCATGCAATGTTATATATTTTGTTTCATCATTTCCTGCATCTTTTTAGGCTCTAAGTCTTTATTTTCCTCTTCTAAGCTTTGTTTTTCATTATAATGCTCTTCCATTGCTTCTTCTTGTCTCAAGAAGTCTTTATAAGTGTGTTCAATGAAAGATTTTGCAAAGAGCTATGGATATGGGGCAAAACCCCAAAGCTTTGTGCAAAGTCCCTCAATGGACCATATGATAAGAAATGAGCAAGGAATCCTATTTGCATGCATTAAAACTTGAAATAAACAAGAAATCTAACAAATAGCATTAACCTCTATTCTTGAAAGCTTAACAAAATATGCCTACTAAAGACTTAAGCAATCAGTTTTGTTGTTTACTCCATGAGGGTGAATGAATCTCACTAAATGGCTACATGGCCAAGTTTAGCTATTCCATTACTAACCTATCATGGGTGCAAGATGAAGCTCTTTTAATGGAGGATAGCCAAGATCAAATGCCTATTAGCTTAGCTAATGCAAATGAGGTCTAATGCCAATATCTCCAAATATGAGAGATTTTTGTTATGAAAACAAGGTGTAAGGTTGAGAGGGAGGGGTGACCCTTCTATTTATAGTTTTGCACTTGGGAGAGTTTGGAATTTGGGTGCATGTGGGACTAAAGCTCAAAAATACTTTAGGATTAGATTAGAATATGTTAGAAAATAAGGGATAATTATTGTGGAATAATCCCTCACATAATTGCAACAATAGAAAACTAATATGCAGAAATTATTATAGATCTCAAATAAAATTGCAGAATAAAATAACACAACACAAAGAGACAATATTTAACGTGGTTCACCTAATTTGGGCTATGTCCACCAAGAATCACTTGCTCATATTTTATTACAAGCCACCACTCTCTCAATACAATACCTAGATCCATTTGGAGCTATGCTCAACAAACTCTACAAAATTCACAGCCGAATTCAAAACACATCTGCAATACATTTACTTGTACATCTATCATATGCATAAGACCATATAAATAGACAACTGCTTAAGCAGTTTTACAAAACCGTGGGTATCAAAACCATGGGAAAAACCCATCCCATAAACCTATGGGTCAAAAAACTTGCCCATATGAGAAGAGCACGTTTCCCGATATGTCGGGTGCATTTTTCGAGGCCAAAAAAATTTACGCCTAAATTTTTTTTTTTCGGGGTTACGCCCCAAACCCCTCGCTACGGGGTACCGCCCTCGGACCCCGCTCGGGCCCACCACCCCCCAAACCCTAGTGAGGATACATGAAAAGTGTATAGTACTCTTAGTGTACAATCTTCAACACTTTCACACATGAAAACAGGCTCCACAACCTAACAATCTCCCACTTGGAGACTAGTTTTCCTCTGAGCAAGCTTCTCAACCCTTCACTAGTTTCTATGAAGACCAACCAAAGCTAAACAAAACTTTAGTTTTTCCCTTGTGACCACCTTGGTCATCATGTCTGCAAGATTCTGACTAGTATGAATCTTCTCCAACTTCAAATTCTCTTCCTCCAAAGTTGTCCTAATGAAATGGTACCTTAACTGTATATGCTTCATCCTAGAGTGGAAAGCAGAGTTCTTAGCTAGGTGTATAGCACTCTGACTATCACTATGCAACTTACATTCCTCCTGCTTATGCTCCAACTCCTCAAGCAATTGTTGTAACCAAATCATCTCTTTTCTTGCCTCTGTTGCAGCAACATACTCACCTCTCGTGGTTGACAAAGCCACCAGCTTCTGTAGTCGTGAAATCCAGCTCACTGCTGTCCCACCTACAGTGTAAATATAACCTGTCATGCTCCTCCTGCTGTCTACATCTCCAGCCATGTCTGAATCTACATAACCACGTAAAGTGGTGTCTGATCCACTGTAGCACAAAACTACTCCCATGGTTCCTCTCAAATACCGAAGGATCCACTTTACTGCTTGCCAATGCTCTTTACTTGGATCACTCATAAATCTACTCACAACTCCCACTACATGGGAAATATCAGGCCTAGTGCACACCATAGCATACATCAAACTGCCAACTGCTGATGAGTAAGGTACCTTGGACATCTGGTTTCTTTCCTGCTCTGTCTTGGGACACTGCTCCTTTGATAACTTAAAATGGCTTGCCAAAGGAGTCCCAACCAGTTTAACATCCTGCATGTTAAACCTATCCAATACCTTCTTAATGTACTCTTCCTGAGATAAAGTCAACTTCCATTCCTTCCTATCCCGAGTTATCCTCATACCAAGGATTTGTCTGGTTGCCCCCAAATCCTTCATATCAAAGGATTCACTTAGTTGTTTCTTGAGTACTTTTATTTCCTGCATGTTTTTACTGCAACCAACATGTCATCTATATACAAACACAGGATAATATAACTTCCATCCTCAAATTTCTTTGTATACACGCAATGGTCAGAATGACATCTAATATAACCTTGCTCCATCATGAAGCTATCAAACTTCTTATACCATTGACGTGGAGCTTGTTTCAGGCCATATAAGCTCTTCTTCAGTTTGCACACAATCTCCTCTTTACCTTTGACTTCATATCCTTCGGCTGCTAAAATCACCATGAAGAAATGTAGTCTTTACATCTAATTGTTCTAAGTGCAAGTCTTCTGCTGCCACTATTCCAAGAATGCTTCGATAGAAGTCATTTTTACTACAGGAGAAAAAATCTCATCAAAATCTATACCTTGTTTCTCGAGCAAACCCTTGACCACCAACCGGGCCTTATATCTTTTCTTTCCTCCTTCATCTTTAACTCGTACACCCACTTGTTTTGCAATGATTTTTTTCCTTCCTAGTAGCTTCACCAAATCCCAAGTCTGGTTATCCATGAGAGACTTATGCTCCTCATCTATGGCTTGCTCCCACTTCTTACTGGCATCTACCTACATTGCTTCATCAAAGCTCTCTGGCTCTCCACTATCAGTGAGTAATAAATAATAAAGAGAAGGAGAAAACGTTTAGGTTCCTTTCTTACCCTAGAAGACCTCCTCACTATAGGAGTTTGGGGTTCCTGTTGAGTAGGTTCTTGAACTGATTCATGGGTCACTTTCCCATCTAGGAAGATCCTCTACCACTGCATATTATTTCTTGGATTCTTCCCTGTTTTCCTACAACTATTGCTTATACATGACTTTCTCATTAAAGACCACATCCCTAGACCGAATGATTTTCTTGTCCTTAATACTCCAACATTTAAATCCAAAGTCATCACCACCATAACCAATGAAAGTACATTTTTTTGATTTAGCCTCTAGCTTGGTCCTATCATCCTTGTCTATATGAACAAACACTTCACATCCAAAGACTCTAAGAAATGAATAATCAACTTTCTTACCATACCATGCCTCCTCAGGTATGCCTCCATCCAAGGCACTTGAGGGTCCTCTGTTTATCAAGTACACAACAGGTGCTCACCCTTCTACCCAAAAAGAAAGAGGCGAGTCCCGCATGTAACCTCATGCTCCTAAGACGTTCCATTATTGTTTTGTTCATCCTTTCGATACCCCATTCTCTATGGAGTTCCCGAACCTTCTTTTGCCTTGCGATTCCATTCTTAGAACAATAATCATTAAATTCATTGCTGCAATACTCCCCTCCATTATCTGACCTGAGACATTTTAGCTTAAGACCTGTTTCATTCTCTACCAAGGCTTTCCATTTAACAAAAGTGTCAAATACATCAGATTTGTTTCTAATACAATAAACCCAAAATTTCCTTGTTGCATCATCAATAAAAGTAACATAATAACTTGAACCCCCAAGAGATGATACCTGAGCCGGCCCCCACACATCAGAATGTACTAGCTCTAACTTACTCTCTTTCTTCGTAGGTCCAACCTTGAGAAACCTTACTCGCTTCTGTTTCCCATATATGTAGTTCTCACAGAAATCCAAACATGTTTCTGTATATCCAAGAAATTCTTCTTTATGATGTTCATGCCCTTATGGCTCATATGACCGAGCCTATAGTGCCATAATGTTATATCTGCATCTGAAGCCACAAGATTACAATCATTAGTACTATCAGTGGTTAAATACAAGGTTCCAACCTTCTTACCTCTTGCCACCACAAGAGCACCCTTGGTAACCTTCCAAGAGTTAGCTATAAATATCACAGTACAACCATCACTTCCCAATTGCCCCGCCGATATCAAGTTTCTCCTTAATGTAGGCACATGTCTGACATCCTTCAATAGCCATGTATTCCCATTCTACATCTTAACATGAATGTAACCTTTTCCAACTATACCGCAAGGCTCATCATCACCAAGAAAAACATACCCAAAATCCTCAACATAATCAACAAAATAATGCCTATGTGGAGTAGCATGAAAAGAAGCCCCGAATCTAAAACCCAAGATTCAAGTAATATTATGCAAAGAAAGAATCAAAGCATCTTGACATACATTACCCGATGCCACATTTGCCTCGTTGTTTTCTTCTTGTTGTTTCTTCTTATCCCAGAAGCTCCCAACATTCCTTCTTTGCATGCCCAGGCTTTCCACAATTCTAGCATATAATCTTGTTCTTGGATTTTGACCTTTCCCGATCTTTTGATTTTCCACAGCTTCCTCTATTCTTCTGGTCTCCCTCTAGTTTCCACTGCCAAAGCATTCCCTGAAGTAGAAGATTCCCGAGCTTTTTCTTCGCATTTCCTCGCTTAGAATCACCCCTACAACATCCTCAAACTTCAACTTCGAGTTAGCTGAACCGAGTTACTTACCACCATTACTGTGCTATTCCAACTCTCGGTAAAGAGCACATAATTAATAAAGCCCTAACTTCTTCATCAAATTCTATCAGAATCAAGCTAGCATATTCACAACCGTATTGAAATCATTTAAATGATCTCACTACTCAAACTATTCTCAGACATCTTCATATTAAACAACTTTTTCATTAAAAATATCTTATTAGAGGTAGAGGGTTTTTCATACAACTTCCCTAATGCATCCATTAGATCTTTTGTAGTCTTTTCCTTTGAAACATTAAATAATACCAAAGATGTAAGACACAACCGGATCATTCCAAGTGCCTTCCGATCCAACAAATCCCATTCCACATCTGTCATACTCGAGGGTTTGTTCACCTTCTCAAACAACGGAGTATAAAGATCCTTCTAATAAAGGTAATCTTCCATCTACATCTTCCAAAGACTGAAATTCTGCCCGTTGAATTTATCAACCCTAGATCTTCCATCATCTGCCATAGCTCCCACTTAAGCTAAAAACTTTCCCTGTAATTCAACACTTCAGAAAACCAAACCAGGCTCTGATACCAATTGTTAGAAAATAAGGGATAATTATTGTGGAATAATCCCTCATAGAATCGCAAACAAAGAGAAAACTAATATGCAAAAATTATTATAGATCTCAAATAAAATTACAGAATAAAATAACACAACACAAAGAGATAGTATTTAATGTGGTTCACCCAATTTGGGCTACGTCCACCAAGAATCACTTTCTCATATTTTATTACAAGCCACCGCTCTCTCAATACAATACCTAGATCTGTTTTGAGCTATGCTCAACAAACTCTACAGAATTCACAGCCGAATTCAAAACACATCTGCAATACATTTACTTGTACATCTATCATATGCATAAGACCATATAAATAGACAACTACTTAAGCAGTTTTACAAAACCGTGGGTATCAAAACCATGGGCAAAACCCATCCCATAAACCTATGGGTCAAAAAACTTGCCCATATGAGAAGAGCACGTTTCCCGATATGTCGGGTGCATTTTTTTGAGGCCAAAAAAATTTACGCCTAAATTTTTTTTTTCAGGGGCTGCTGGCCCCGAACCCCGACAAGGATACATGAAAAGTGTACAGTACTCTTAGTGTATAGTCTTCAACACTTTCACACATGAAAACAGGCTCCACAACCTAATAGAATAACACATGCTTTAGGCTTAGTTAAGCTTGGTTTAGGCTAGTTAACTAGGGTTTAGGCTAGTTAAACTTGATTAACAAGTGATTAGAGACTCGTTGAGAGTTGGGAGGGGTCTGGATAACCAATTGTGACTGATAGATAGCCTACGAAGCCAATAGAAGTGGTCTAGAGAGAATTAGGGAGGTTTTGAATGGTCGAAAGGAGGAATGTTTAGCTAATAAGAGAGATATTAGCCAAATAAGCTGATTATAGGAGGAATACGATCAAAGAGTGTTGTGAATGGGCATTCGAGAATAGAGTGAAGAAGGGTTGATTAACGAAGTGTTGTCAATCAATTGAATTGGAGGAAATGCTAAGTGTAAGCATATTTTAGGTGTCTACAATAAGCTTCATTAGAGAGGTATGAATCCTCTTGACTCAATGCAATCTCATCCTCTACCATCACCTGATCATGACATTGATCTTTTCTTGCCAAGCTAGATCCTTCACCCTATTGCATGTTAGTCATCATAGGCATGCTCTTCAACATTTCTTCTTCACTTAAACTAAATTGAGATGATAAATCAGAGGTATATTCACAATCATCATCATTTAAATAATCATAAACAACTTATTTACCTTTCATTTCTCTTGTATACCTCTCATGCTCATGGAATGCTTCTTGTTTGCTTCTAATTTCACTTGCATTCTCTTACTTGCTTGGATTTGCTTCAACTTTATTCCATAGGATTCTTGGTGCCATTATCATCTTCTCATGCCCATCACTATCATTTGCATCTTCTTGAGGTGTATTTCCATCATTTCTTACATTCTTAGGTACCCAAACTTGAGTTTTTACCTTAGGATCTGATTTATTAAGCCATTTAGGAACTATGTAGCCATGATCATAAGCCAATTTTCTGAGTTTTACCTCATTCATACCCTTCATAACCTCGTGCATCTGCATTTGAATTCTTATAGGCATTAGAAATATCATATTTAGAAGCTAAATTCATCTTGAAAACCTCTTGTCTATATGCACTTTCTTGTATGAATTGGCTTTTTGAAATTTCCTTGTTATATGTATGATAAGAATCAAAATTTATCTTTACCTTCTCATCATTATGCTGCATTTTCATACCTTTGCTTAAAATTTCTCCACCTAAGGACTCTTCATTTTGATGTACCTTCTCCATTTCATCTCCTAATGCATTATAGAACTCATGTATATATTCCTTTTCCGATCGTATTTATGTCATTATCTTCTTTGATGCTAACAAATGCATCTCTTCTTCTCGAGTTACTGAAATATATTTCATATCTTCTTCATCTTTCCTCATGAGTTCTTTAGTTATATCTTCCTTTTTAGTTGCATGCTTCTATTATTCTCTTCTTTGGATGCTACCAAATGCATCTCTTCTTCTTGAGCTACTACAAGCTCTTTCATATCTTCTTCATATTTCCTTGACCCATTTCTTATCCACTTCAAGGTCATGCTTTTGATCTTCTCAAGACCATATTTCATCCATGTATACACAAAATGAAATAAAGAGTTAGAAATCAAAACAAGATACCAAAATATATTCATGAGTGCCTCCATCATGGACACTCTCTTTTTCATTTTTGTCAAGTGCCTCTTTAGACACTTCTTCCTTCATGTTATCTATAATTAGAAATATTTTCACTTCTTCACAAGGTAACTCATTCTTCATTCTTCTATGAGTACCTTTCTTCTTTTCTCTCTCCAAGGAAATCAACTCTTTCCTCTTCTTCTTCTCCATTAGTAGCTCAATTGGCCACTTCACCTTATTTCTTATCCTCCATCAAACTTATTTGATTTCATCTTGTATCATGGTCTCTACCATGGAATCTAACTCTTCAATATTTTCTCTTATCTCATTTATCTCTTCATCTGATATTAGATATCTTCTTCTCCTATGGCATATCTCTTCTTCTAAGCCCTTCAATCTTCTCAACTTATCCATTTCACTAGATCTTCACCCAAGTATTTTTCACCTTGGTCTATGGATCCTCTTAGTCCTCACATAGGTCTTTTTCATCCTAGTATTTTTATCTTGTCTCACCCAATTCTATTTCACCTTAGTCTTTTGACTTTTCTTGAGCTACACTTGCTCTTGGGCTTTCCTTGCCACACTTCCTTATTTTAGCCATAGATAGTCCTTGACTACTTATAGTCTCTCCTTCTTTCAATCACCTGTAATCTCTTTATATCATCATTCAACATTCACATTAGAAAAATATGAAAATACAAGAGGTATCCTCTCTCGATACCAAAAATGATTCCATTCTTAGCTCAACAATTCTTGATCATGTTATGATTTCACACTAAAACCCACAATCCTTCTTATTTGTAACTTGATCCTAATGAAAACGGTCACATTTGGAATCATATACTTGCATTCATTAAAGCTTGAAGGAGTTTCAAGAAGTTATTTTGACTATTTTGTAACCGATCATAATTCTAAACCTTTTATGGATTCAAGATAAGATCTACTAGTAAGACTAGGTCTGCAACAACCAACTTGAGAAGTTACATCCTTCCTATTACAACATGGTCTAGTATGAGGTAGATGAATGATCAATCTACCATTAAATCATATGCCCTCCAATAAGATATACCCGTATTTGACTCTATTAGCCACTCCATCTACTTACTTGGATTCAAGAGATGTCATTCTCAAACTATAATGATCATTTTCTTAATGAATATCACCTTTCTCTCTAGACCCACATTATCCTTAATATCTTGTAGATCTATCACCTAATTTCAATTCACTTTCTATACATCATTTCACATTCATATTCCATCATTTTACACTATGTAAAGATTTGTATGTATTGCATCCTTCAAGGTTGTCATAGGGTAGGTCACCTCCTTTGGTCCTATAGGTCTTAGGATTAGCTCTTTTGATTATTACTTTCTTTTACCATACAAATTTGTCTCTTGGTTATAATCCTTATATGGGATCTTGAAGACATGTAGGATTTGTATCTAGGATTCATTTGATATGAAATGGAGCAAGACATGATGTAATAGCCTTGTTGGAGTAAAATTTATAATAGTTTTGTGATAATTAATTCAATTAGATAGTAAATACCTTGAAAAAATATATCAACACTTTTCAAATGCTGCTAACCACCCCTATATCATTCTCAAGTCCTTATACATATAATTGTTCAAGGTTCCGCGCCCTTCCCTCACTCGTCCTCTCTCGATCTTGCATTGAACCCTCGTAAAAATTTTGTCATACATATCTTGATCCACACATGCAAGTTTCATATGAAATTTTGTAGTCTCCTTATTCACGTTAGGGCAGATATTTTCTTGAAGTTTGAGCTCATTTCATCAATTATAATAAAGGTTATACAATGCCCTAGTTATAGGTCGAGACTACAAACAAGCTTATAAAAACCTCTAAGTTGAGTTTTAAGAGCTAAATTAAATATTGTTGGGTTTTTGGTGAGTTGCTCCATCTATAAAATTGAAAGTGAAGATTTATGGGTGGTTTTAGATCACCGTGGGGTTTAAATACCACTTCCTCCATTGAAACCCTCATCAACAATCCAATATAAAACATGCAAACACAAGAAATAAATCTCATAGCTTGTATATCGTATAATTATATTATGAGCCACTAAAACACATTTATATGAAGGAGGAATTGAGATCTATAGAGCTCAAATAATACAAAAAAATATATTTCATGAAAAAAATAGTCTTACAACCTTGTTCTCATATAAATATTGCTTTTGAACTCCACATACCAGCTTCCTTCATGTAAAATATTCACTTCTTTTGTAATGCCACATTTGACGTTGATAAGCGTGGGATGGTTGTGTGTGTGCTCTTGTTAACTGCTAGATGACCTCGACCTTGTCAGAGAAGGATTAACATCCTTCCTCCCCATATTGTCTCCTTGTGTCTTATCGATGCTTCTAGTGTAGGGCCTCTCAGCGCTTCTTTACGATTACCCCGTTTAAGGCATATCATGTTCTTGAATCCTAGTAGGTGGTTGGAATGGTGATTTGGTGTTGTTAGGGCATGTCCGTTAAAAGGAATATCCATAATAATAATTATTATTTTAAATTGTCGATCTTGACTGCCGACCATTATGATTATAATTAATAACTATTTTTAAGCTGTAAAATAATAATAATAGTAATATTTTAATTATCGATCGAAGACTATATTTTATTATTATTTTAATTTCGATTGTTATCAATATCATCATTAATTATCATTAAACTATTCTATTGTTTGGTTGGTCACTTTCATGGACTGAGCCTCGATTTACGCAAAAGAGGAGGAGCTTGTTTTTTTAGTGGCGCCATGGTTTGGGAGTGGTGTTCACATTTAATATTTAATTAAAGGCTTCACCCACCGCATCCCACCTTGGCCAACCAATCCTTCATGCATGGGTTGTTTTAATTGCTAAATTTAAGGGTGAATTTAATGTGCCCCCACCGACCTTGCCTCTCTCTTTTGATCATTATGTACCATGCTTGGTGTGAAGGGGGATGTGGACTCTAACTGCTTGTTTTTGGTTCCTTGTTTGGCTGGAGGTGGGTGGATTTGATGGCCACCTGCCATTACTTTAACACTCCTAAATACTATACGTGTTGGGCATTGCCTTGTGGGTGGCCACACCTTCTTTTAATTATTATTTTGATTTTCAAATCTACTTGGGCAAGTAGCTTGTTTGTTTATATACGCTAATCTTCTCTAGTCGTGTGAGTGTATCTAGTGAAGGATTGCATTTGGGGGTTATTAAAAAGGCTTTGAAACTTTCAAATGAATGCTTCTAATAGTTGGGTGCCTACTTTTATTACAAATTTTAATAAAAATATTTGCCCTCGGTTTTATTGAATCTACTCACACCAATTTTGGTTGGCGCGTGAGAAATTTAGTGGGGAATCTTGTTGGGACTGTGTGTAAAACATCTGTTAAGCCTTTTTCCTTTGGTTGCTGGCCATGTGAATCTTGTGGAGGGATTTCCGTTGGTTTTTATGAAAAGGCACGGGAATCTTGTGAATCTTGTGGATCAATCTCTAGGAAAATATGTGATTGAATAGTGTAGAGCCTCCTAGCCTTGCTGCAAACCCCCTGCCTATGCCAAAACATGAGCCATCGACTATGTTTGTATGTTCAATAAGTAAAACGTGGAAGATTTGCCAAGTTGATGCATCAAGGGCCCTGCCTGTCAGATGCGTTGAACATGTAGAAACTTTTTCCAAGCATGATAATTTCTACCCATATGACTTCTATGCTAACTTTAACCATAACATGAAAGGAATTTTCTTTTATTTACTGAAGTGGTTGTTGCTTGAGTTATATGGTGGTTTTGCAATTGATTCTCATCCTCCATGCTATGTTTTTAGTTTTCTTCCTATGTTAGTTGTTTCTTAGGATGATTCCTTGCTAGATTTGGGTTTGTAAATGGTCTTGCACATGATTTTCACTTGTTCTTGCTGTTGCTTGTATGCCAATGGTTGCATGGAATTATATCTCTCCCTGTCTTCACTTTTCATTGTGAAATGATAGGATAAAATTTGTATGATTGATGGTCATGTTGTGGTTTTAATACTGATGTTCTCCAATTTGTGAATCTAGTTTTGAATCGTGTTAGGTTTAGTTGAAATAATTATGAATTGGGTGGTTATGGGTGCTTATTGGTCTACATATTCCACTATCTATTTATTTTCTATGTGTATAGGTATTATTCGACCTGGGATGTTGTGGAGTTAGTAACCTACTAAAGTATTGTAGATGTCATAGAACTCGGCCAACATATGCACTGTGTGAGGTTCTTGTTTTATATATATGTGGGTTAGTTCAATCCTTAAAACTGGGACATTTTTGTTTACCTAGGTCCTTAGAATATGGGATATATTTATCAGTTCTATTCAATAAAGGCTCGGTATAAGTTTTGGTTTTGTGGATACATATTGTTAAGATTTTCCGTCATTTATGAAATGGGTATAAAATATAATTATAGATTTTTGTTATGGTAGAAGTCAATGGGTATTTTACCCAAACTGTGCTTTGGTGATTTTATTCAAACCTATGGTTTAATAGAAATCCACACCTTGGAGGTTAAGTGATTTGGTTTGAGTTATGGCCACAATTAGAATTTTGTATGCTTAATATATTTTTGTAATTGTTCACAATGTGGAAGGGAATAAATTTTTATTTGTCAATATATGTATGACAGTCTTGTATCTCTCCTTATGGTTAATAAAACCTTATCTTAGAGGGTTTGGGTTGGAATCCTGCTGAAATGTGCAATTCCACACCTTTAGTACGAACAAGGGTATAAATAAGATAACATTGAGGATAATGTAATAATTAATGACCAATATTATTTTATATTGCATCTAATTGGTATTAGTGCTACCAGTATAGAGTTTGGCATGACCAAATATCATCGGTGTTGGTATATGAATTAAGGATTAATATTATTCGACACTTGTATTACTTGAGTGAAATTAAATTGATCGACCCCTATATAATCTTGGTTCCTTTGGGACGGTTTACTTAAATTCTATTGATATAGGTTTAAGGGTAATTAAATTGATTGGACTGTAATTTAAATCTTTGTAAGACGGTGGCATTAGATTATTTTAATTGTGTTGATTTACTAAATATGGGTTATTTCCTTTATCGTACTGTTTGACTGTTGTACATAGCATGGCAAGATGATCAGATGTTTGAACTTTCCTTTTGAACTTACTCCGTATGTTCTTGGCAAGCAATTAGGTGTAGGATTGTTGTGGGGTAAATTTTCTTTGAAAGGGGTAAATAGTGGTTAGTATATGATGTTGGATTTCTAACCTTTAATCTTTTGGACCCTGGGAAATTGTTAGGAAAATGTTGATGATGTTGGAGTATTGGATTTCAATCATATAATCTATGCGATTATATGATTGAAATCCCAATATGCTCGACACTTTGTTTTAGACTTATCGGGTCATTGACCCCTACTTGTTATATGTTGATTAAACTTTTTCTTCCTTAAAACAATGTTCATATCAGATTCTTATGGCTCCTTCTTAATTTTGACATGGTATATTTCTAGCATGTGTAATGGCATTGTTAGTATTTAGAACTTGGCATTTCCCCTTTTCATTAAATAAAAGGTTCTTTTAATGATATTGTTAATGGTAGCATTTTATTTCAATGTGTATTATTTATCGTGCTCAGTTCTCACAAACCGACTTAGGCTAATAATTGTGCAGATGGCTATTTCGGGTAGGAGAGAGAGAGAGAGAGAGAGAGAGAGAGAGAGAGAGGATTTCTAGAAGTTGCTTCAGTTTTTCCTATAAAGTGCTATTGTATGAATGCTTAATGTGTAGTAGGACTTTGGAATGATAATTTTGGAGAAAATTTAGAAGGAAATGCCTTAGTATTTTGTTGTATTTGTGGATTAGGTTTGCCATTATTGATAAGCTAAAACTTATGAAATATATTGTGAATGAAATAAAATGATCACTGAATTGTTACGGGCATCTTATTCTATGATTGCAAGGTTGAAAGATAGTTTATCCTCATTATGACCAATATTGTTTTACCTATTTAATCTTGAGCCAAAAGACAATAGAAGTGTTATCCATCTTTGGATTGTGTGTCATCATTTGATAGGAACTTAGGTATTTGTGTCTAGTTATCAAAAGTATAATGGTAAGAAAACTGAGTTATAACCTTGAGTTATTAAACCCTTCTTGATTTCGCATTAACATAATACTAGGTATCATCGAGTGGTTTTGTAATCCATACAAAGGTTATACTGAAGAGAAAATATTATGATGTTGTTAACTTATAGACGAAGCAAAGAGTCTTTAAATGGAATAAAAGGAAACTATCTTGTTTATATATATATATATATATATATATATATATATACCTTATTTATCTTAATCTATAATAATAAATTATTCTTAGTGTTTATGGGATGTAAAATGATATTTAAATTTAAACCAATGTTTAGTAATTTATGAGGTTGCAAGGTTATGTTGAATGGGGATAAATGATCAAGAAACCATTAAAGCCAACTTATCTATTATAAAACCTGATTTGTAACTTTTTTTTATGGATTTAATCAAGAGATGGCTAGTTGATGCACTTTCTAAAGCCTTATTGTTCTATAAGTCTCAACAAACTTATGGTTAATATCTAGTGAGATCACGAAGATGAATACATATTGACCTTCATACCAATAACCCTTGTGAAGGTGCATTGTAATCCTTTCTTGATTAATTTAACCATTATGATCCCTGCTCAAAGGAATTTTTAATTCCGAACCTAAATGGCATTTCACCTTAGTTGATCTTACGCTCGCCTCCTCATGCAACAAAGGTATGAGATAAGATCATGTATCTTATGTGTGGGTAAACGACCTTGTGTGTAATTAGTTTCATCTTAATAAATGAACAAATCAAACAAGTAAATAATGTAACTTCAATGAATCTTTTAAATGGGACTTACCGTAAGAATACATTAATAGATTAGAGGAATCCTAGCAAGAGGAAACATGATTGCTTGATTTGTATAACATGAATCTTATAGGTCACAAAGTCAACTCTTGAAAGACATTTTTAGTAAATACATAATCTTAAAATACTTTCACCATGGGATGCCCCTAACCGTAAGTTTGTTTTGTGGTTGGACTAGTATGTGATGCCATGTTGAAAAGAGAAAATTGATTTGTTCATGTTGGGTGTTGTATGTTCCCTTGTCTCCTATGTGGTCAACGTTGTGTCAATCTTATTGAGATTTGTTTATAACCCCTTCTGATCACATGTGTTGACATGTAAACTCTAAGTAAGTAAAAAAAAGGTTATCCAAGTTTTTAAGGGTTGTATCTAAATTTATGTTTTAGCGGGCGTTACACTTGGTATCGGAGCGAAGGTTCATGCTCTCGAACCTCTGGGACAGATTGGAGTTTGTGATGGTGTTACCTAATGGTGTTCTATGTTGGTGGTGGATATTGGAAGAGTAATGCGATATAAACATGATGTGAACTATGTCAGTAATTGTGATATTGTGAAACACATTCACCTAACCATGACCCTTATACCCCACATTAATATTAATTTAATTATTTATAATTAAATTAATACTCATCCTCACTTCATTCATTATTTAATTACCTCAATTAAAACCAATTTCCACCTCACCCCACCACCTCACCTAGACACCTCACCATAGACCTATTCATAACATGTTTCCATAACTAACTAAGACTTATCCCTACTTACCTTAATGAACTAAGACTTAGTATAACCCTAAAAGCACATGCCTATTCTCCCTCTAACCACTTTCCCATGTATATTAAGTGCAATGCTTCTATTTAGACCTAGACACAAATGAGAAAAAGCTGGAGAGAGGATAGCCAAGATCTACTATTTTAGGCAACCTAGGATATCCCACCTTAACTGATGTCGACCCAAAACCGACGCCGGTAACCCTAAACCATTGTCGGTTACCATATAACCATTTTGGTAACCTTGTTTGAGAGGTTAGACACATTCTCAAGTTTTGGGAGCAAAGGAGATCTACATGCAAGCAAAGAACCAAAGCTCTTTCACACATCTAGACAACCATAACCAACACAACCATTGATCAAAATATTTTTGCATTCACAGGAGAGTATTCTGGAAGCACTTCAGCGTGCAAATCTGATTGACATTTCACCGATCAACCATCACCACCACCCAACCATTGAACCTACACAACATAGTAAGTGTGTCTCTAACCTATACCACTTTATTTCTATTCAGTTTATAAGATTTCTTCACCTTTGTTTATCAACCATCAGCTATATTTTCACCCCACCACTATTACCTTCCTTGTGAACCCAACCCCATCACTCATAACCATTTTAATCACCTATGTCTACCCCTGAGTACCTCTGAATATTCCCAACATCTCCCCAGACCTAAACCAAATCCTCACCATCTCTGATCCAGTCTCAGAAAAATCCCCAAAACCATGAACTATTGAGTTATTACCAGCCCGCAATAACCATCATCGGTTCTTACTAAACCCATATTGTCGGTCATACCGCATCCGGCACTAATTTCACCATATTTGGTAGTCCTACTAATACTAGATCCCAATAACCATTTTCAAGTGACCAAGTGACCCAAAATCTGACCCTGACTGTTCCAACACCTTAGTTATTTACCTTATTTTCAGATCTGATCATAACCTAGCATGTTATGTTAGATTTGCTTATTGTATTTGGATGAGATACCTAAATCATATCAACTACATAGTAGATTCTTGTTTACTTACGTTATTTCTTACATTAAATTGTATTAAACAATGGGTTGACTGCCATTGAGGAAGTATCACACTTCTTGGATCTAGCACATGCATTAGGAAAAACCCATTGACATATATTATTTAATCCTCTTTTGTGGTCTTGTTGTGTATTTCAGGTAGTTCCTCCTAGCCAAAAGGAAGCTCTCACAGTCAACATTAGATCAAGAAGTCAGAACGCGCACAACAACCTTCAAACGACCATCACAACAGGTATTCCTCCTTGGCCCACACCCTTATCTATTTTGTCTAAAAACTTAAAGAAAATGGTGAAACATTTTGGCATGCCCGATGGGACCCATCCGGGGTTCCTTGCATTTTATTCATTCCTAGGTGAAATTTGTGTGTTTTTTTCTTTCTAAAAGCTTACACATTAATTTTCCTCTCTAGAATATTCCTCTTTCTATTGTCTAAAAGCAATATGTGTTTTTGGTGCTATAAAAAGAATACTTCTTTTCTTTCATTAGTATTGCATTAGTGAAAGAGCATCCCTCTTCCTGTTCACTACTTGTTACATCGAATATCACACTTCGATTTGGGCTTAAAACACTTGCATAACATTCTGATTTGTTGCATTTTAGCTCACATTAAAAATGAGGGCAACCTATATGCTGGAATTCATGCCCAACTGATGGTTGACATAATTGAATCATAGAAAAGCACATTCTTTCTTCTCTCTCTTTTCCAAACTACACAAATTGAAATATATACATCTTCTTAAACAACATCCCACCCGAATAAGTTGTCAATGATCACACAATCAGAGGATTGATAGTGGGCACCCAACTAGTTATCTCTGTCCAGTCATTACCTCAGAGAATGGCCCACCCCACCATAACATAACCTGAAACCTCACCTTTAGAATTTCCTTCTTCGTAGGAAGCCTTCCCAACCAAAAACTCTACTCTAAATTCACGAGTCATTCTTTTAAATAGCATAAGCTAAACACATTAAAATCACTTGTTGGGTTACGTATTTTTCTTAGCTTTGTGCTTGACTTGTGTTTTGAGGTGTGAGGATACGATTCTTCATTTTTCTTTTTTTCCTTTCACACTCCACCATCATAGTTGGAGTATTCTAACTTTCTCAGAGTGTGTCAGGACCTCATCTTATCATCCCCAGACTTCTAGGTTGATTATTCATCTCATCTAAATTCACAAAAATTCATTTTTCCTCATTCTTCAGATTTCACAGTAACTGGCATCAGTCCAGTGACCATCATCGGTTTATACCTAACCGCCATCAGTTTACCAAACCGGTGTCGATTCCTTGTTCTTTTGGTTAATTTACCCAAAAGACACTTATCTCATCTTCTCTTCTATTTAGAGTCTCTGTGTATCATTGTACTCTTATACTTTGATAATAAGTCATCAAATACAACTTTCATGTCTACAATCATCATTTTCCTCATTTGCTGAAAACTATCATTTTCTCACAGTAACTAGTATCGGTTCTTATAACTAACATCGGTCACCCCTTAACCATCATCGGTTAGTTAGACCGTGTCGATCACTTTATTTTTATTTTAATCAAAACATTTACCAACTTTTCCTCCCATAATTTGTTTTGTCCCATCTCTATTGTTCCATTTGTGTCATTTATAGAGCATAGTTCACTTGATATACTTTGATTCACATGGTGTTGACTCACAACCAAACTAACACCCTTGTGTTTCATGCCACCATCAGCCACTCCCACCTAGTCCATCACCACCATCCATTCTGTCACCTATGGATCTCGACTCATCTTATCCCCATCACTACTGCGATGAGAGGAGTTTGTGAGACTCCTCGACCAGAATCCCACTGCCCTCCAATACTACCTTGCTCATTCTTCCACTGGGATTCCTCAGATAGTTAATATACAACATGCTCATATCTATCCCTCCTACTCTAGCCCCCACTTCTGCATCAGCTAGCACTAGTTCAACACTACCATCATCCACTTTATCACATGTGGTGTCTCAACTAAATCCCACAACCATTATAACTAGCAACATCTATGTCATCGATCACCGCGACATCGATTGTCCCTTCGACAACCTCTATGAGTATAGCTTCATCTGCACCCGCCACTTCACATATACCCATTGCATCGCAACCACCTCCGGTGTCACAACTTACACCCCTTTCCAAAACCTCATCCTTTCTATCCCACAATCCTTACCCCCAATCACCACTAGAGTTGTTATGACTACCCCACCCGCATACACATACTACCAACAACCCCCAACCTCATCTATCACTTATGTTGGCTATGTGCCACCCACATCTATTCCTCCTGTGTAGTTCTCATACTCAGCCACCATACACCTAGCATACCACCTACCTCATACATTCAACATCAACCCCCTTTTTCTACAGGGGCACCCATTCATCCCAACCTACTAACGACCTCATTAAAATGATGATGGAGAAGATGCAGACCTTAGAAGCATCTGTTTCTAGCTCATAATTCTTTAACATATGATGAAATCTATAATGAGCCTATCCATCCATCTATTCCCATTCATCCTTACCCAATGCATTGGGAAATGCCTAAATTCAATCACTTCAATAGTAAATAAGACCCACAACAACACTTGTGGTCATTCAAACATGGGTGTTATCTAATCACCCACGATGACGCTTTGCTCCTACAAAATTTCCCAATGTCCTTGATAGGACTAACATTGGATTGGTATAGTGGACTACCTCGACATTCTATTTATTCCTTTAATCAAGTAGCCCAAGCCTTCCTAGATCATTTTTCAATCAATGTTACCAAGAAAGTCACCATGACCGATCTCTATTCAACTCGACAGTATGAAGATGAATCTATCACATATTTCGTTACCCACTGATTGGCGAGTCTCATTAACCAATTGACGTTCCAACTACCTCAGATTGAACTTATTGAGTTGTTCACTAGAGCTTGTGCTAGACACATCTCACCAACTCTGCAAGTCCAAACCTTCCGAACCTTTGATGAAGCATTCACCATGGCCCAAAACTGAAATTCGTGCCATTAAAGAAAAGAAAATCCAATTATAGAACAAGAACACCCCATTCAAATCAAATGATTCTTCTTCATCTTCAAAACCCCAAAATAACTATTCAAAGCCCAAAGGATCTACCAACGCGGTAGTCCTCAAGGTGGGTCCACCTCATCCTTCTAATCAGGCCCAACCTTCTTCCAATCTTTCTCTGTCTAGGCCTTTCACTCTGGTGAGCAGTGGAAGTACACTTCGATCGAGAGCCCTATTCTTCAGTCTTGGAAAATATTCTTAAAGTTAGAGCCATTACACTTCCTCCCATAAAACCTCATACAGTTTTGATCCTACTTCATCCTATGCCCGCATGGTATAAAGAACACTGACTACTATAATTATCATCACGTTAAAGGACATAGTGATGGTAACTACATAACTTTTAAAAACATTGTTCAAGAGATGATAGACAATGGAGACCTTGTCGTAGACAACCCAAATGTGCCAACAAATCAAAATTTTCACATCTTCAAAAATCCATTCCCTAATCATAAACCATCATCTAATCAAAATAACAAACCTTCATCTAGTGATAAAACAATGTCCATGAGGTTCACGCAGTTTTTGATATCATGCCAACTATTCCTCAAAACCTACCTACTTCATCTATTGAGGAAATCTTGGCATGAGCTCCTCCACCCACAGAGGAGCATACCTCTTCTACTCCTCCACCCACAGAGGAGTCCCCCTCATCTCCCCTTGCTCTCACGGAGGAACCCACACTTTCTACCGATGTCATGTCATTGTCTACTTCCCAACCTTCTGAACCATCAACACTTGTTATTCTCCCATCCACAAGAGAATCATCATCACCTTCTCCTCCACCGAGAGAGAAGTCTACCTCACCCGACCTATTATCTCTCCTACCCATGGGAGATTCTTTAGACATGTCACTACTTGTCGGGGATAGTTCTCCCCTAGCATCCCAAGACCCTATTGACATGATCTCGACTCTCTTACCTACAGAATCTGAGGCCATCCAATTCCTGTCTCACAGATATATTTACAGGGATTTCCACCCAACCCATTCCATCCTCTTCTTCAGTAGTCCCATTTTCATGGTTGGTCGATCATTTGGATTACATTGATCATTCCATGCTCTAGGGACGTCTTCGGCTCCCCATTTTGACCCAAATGCAAATGTTTCTTGAAGATACTTCCACGATCTACCCAAAGGTATTTTTCGGAAACCAAAACTACATTGACCATGCCGATTGAAATGACTTCCTCTTCATCATCCCTACCTCCATCCAAACTTCTACCCATCACTACAAATATTCCCAAACCTAAAAACCTACCCACACTTATCCCCCACCCGTATCTAGACCCATCACTACTTTGGGTGTTATGTCACATCAAGCCTTACTCACCCACCTGTCAGATTGGACTTAGCCATGTCTTCCAAAGTCTGCAACAACATTATCCTCCCACCTAAAAGGAAAACCCAACCTTCTAGGCTGCGTACACTAGTCTCGCCTACCACACCTTTGTCACCTTCCCCCCTTCCATCCATCCTAGGGCCTCATCCATCAACCTTGACCAAACAATCTCATACCCAAGGCCAAATAAAATCTAAACAACCTTCTCTGATGAGGACCATGCTTTGTTACACCTCATCTCACCCAAACATCATCTCCTTTACCCATTCACCCATCAATATCTCCACCCCCTATACCATTTTTCCTACCTCCAAAATTTGAGATCAACATTGCCATATTAGAGACCTGTTTGGCCAAACCACCACCCAAATGTCAATGTGCCTTACTCATTTCACAAGGCTCTTATCCACCGCTAGGATTTTTCCCCTCATGTCGTTATACCTTTCATGACACACCCTCTCCATCCACCTCCCTCTTAGATAACATGGTACTCCCATGTTACTACCTTTACCCGAAAGAAAAGGAAAAGAAAAAATCTACTACCCATCAACCAACCATGTACCCTAATACCATCCAAACTCGCTCCCAAAATCACCATCCATGACCCTACATACCCTATCTCTACGCAAGGGTCACCCATCGTAATGATAAAACAATTACTTCACTCCACTCCAAAGATGTCTTTGTATGATCTCTTCCAGACTTCCCCTCCCACAAGACAAGCACTTATCAAGGTTTTATAATCCATTGAAGTTCTTCCCAATGACCCCACACTCACTGGCCTCATTATCACCCCTCACCATGTGGCCTCCTAACTCTTGAATCATTTCCTCCTTCTCATTGACCACTCACTCTCATGTCGCCACCCTTACGATTCTCTAAAGAGGAGATTATACCTCTCCCCATTTGATGACCAAGATCCCACCTATTCATTTTTTCTATATGATAACATACGCATTTAAGGCATCATGATTGATGGTGGTGCTTCTTAACATCATCTCCTCCTCATACAATCAAATGCGTATTCCTTCTAAATGTATGATAATAACCCATTATGATACACTCCTTCAATGAGCCATCACCTCCACCCTTCACTATTATCCTTCATGTTCACATAGGCCCTCACATTATCTATTCTACATCTTAAAGGGGAATTCCAATATAACCATTGCTCGAACCCTAGATTCCCACCTCCATGGGTTGATCCTTCAACTTTACACCATTGTGTAAAAGTTCAAGCATGAGGGACATAACTACACCATCCCCACTAACTGCATGCCATTCAAGACATTTAACATGATGTTATCCAGGCCCAATTATTTGTTTGTACTAGTCAAGGCATCTGCTTTCTACTACCCCACTTCACCTTCACCCACAAGCCCATCCACCAATGCTTTTGCCACCACCTCTCCCACACCTAACCTGTTATCCCTACTACCACCACTGAAAAACCTCTCTGCCTACTGACTCACCTACTTCCCAATCATCTAGTGATTCATCTATCTCTGCTACCCACATATCGACTAAATCCCTTAGAAGACCTTTTTCAATGCCTCACTCTGGGAGTAACCACATCTATATAATATCGAAAATTCATCACTCTCTAAAGAGTATGAACTGATCTAACACCCTAGTTATGACTACCACATAGGCGAGGTTTTTCCTTATGGTCCTCCCCACCTTCGCACTAATCTAATGTATGGGGGACTTGATATTGCCACTTATTCACCCAAACCTCCATCCCAAACATGACCATTTTCATCGACCTACAATCCTTACTAACTACCACTTCACCCACACTTTCCTCCACCATTGCATGGAAAGGCTTTGGCTTTGGTTTTTATGAACAAGGGCTGCCATACTGTCATTTCCTACACTACCCATAAACACAATGACCATGGTGGCATTGGATTCACCACACCACCTCCCAAGAAGGCCTTGTCTACCTCATTGAGGAAGAAAACCTTCTCCACCTCATTCACCCATGTCACCATCTTCACCCACGAAGTCCATAGATCCTAAATCTATTCCTCCTAAAAAAATTTTGTAAACACAATTTCCTTGGGACCTCTGACCTATCAATGTGATGGCGAGGCTCCCTCTTCTCTCCCATTCATGTATCCTGACATGATCGATGATGATACACCTTCTATTAACATCATTCAATGTCAGGATGATGAGTCTATCCTCACTACCTATATGGGTGCGGAAGACTCTTATATTCACCTAGTCATTACCCTCTAAGACACAAACCATGTTGAACAAATCGACTATCGAAATCAACATTAATACTCAGGATGACCCACACATCCTAAAGATAGGTCAATCTTTAGATGTTGCTTTGAACAAGAAGCTTTTACCTCTTTCCTTTGGGACCATAGCAATGCTTTTTCTGGTCCTATGCCGATATGCTCGATATTGACCCAAAAATCATGGTCCATAATATCATAACCATTCCTAATGTCAAACCCATCAAACAAAATCTACAGAAAATGCATCCTCGCATTGTTCTTTTGGTCAAAGAAGAACTTCAATGCCTTCTCTCAGTTTCCTTCATCCTACCCATTTAATATCCCCAATGGATTTCTAACATCGTTCTTGTCACAAAGGCGATAGGGGGACTCCGCATTTTCACAAACTTCCATGACCTCAACCTAGCTTGTCCCAAAGATGATTTTCCCTACCCTAGTATTGACCAACTAGTTGATCTCACTGCGACCATGAAATGCTATCACTCATGGATGGTTTCTCGGGTTATAATCAAATATTACTTGCTCCAGAAGATCAACAAAAAACTACCTTCATCACTCCTTGGGGGACCTTCTGCTATCGAGTCATGCCTTTTGGCCTTAAAAATGTTGGTGCTACATATCAAGCGAGCCATGACTTACATCTTCCATGACATCATGCATCACATATTAGAAGATTACGTAGATGATCTTCTTTCCAAATCCAAACATCGAGCCAAACACCTACCGTCCTTAAGGTCATCTTTGACCACCTCATCAAGTATTGTGTTCATCTTCAACCAAAGAAGTGCGTCTTTGTGGTACTTTCAGAAAACTCCTTGGTTTCATCATTTCTTTGCATGGCATAGAAGTCGATCTACCGATAAAGTAAAGGCTATTCTAGAAATGCCTCCACCTACTAATCTCCATCAACTTCAAAGCCTACAAGGTAAGTTGCAATCCATTCATCATTTTATCTCATAGCTTTCACCGACTCATTGTCAACCATTTCATCATCTTCTCAAGAAGGATGTTTCATTCAAATGGGATGATGAATTCCATAAATCCTTTGATGCCTTAAAACAATACCTTCTTCAACCACCAGTGCTCATTCCTCCTAAGGATGACCAACCCTTTTACCTATATATTTCTACCACTGACCATTCTTTAGGTGCCATGCTCACTCATCATGATGAGCAACACAGAGAGCAAGTGGTTTATTACATAAGTCATACCCTTCTAGACTACAAAACTAGATACACCCATGCCAAAAAACTCTTCTTAGCCTTAGTTTTCATTGCCACCAAACTCCCATTACCTACTCAACCACAAAACCTTTGTTGTTACCAATACTGACCCCCTACACTATATGTATGCCAAACCCTATCAACATCAATGTGCACACGTTGGCTTATGCTTCTTTCCGACCTCGACCTTGAATTCACTCATCAAAAATCCATCAAGGGCCAAACCATCACGACCAAACTAGCAGACACACCTCTTTTTGGGAATCAACCCTCTAACTTTGATTTCCCAATGAAATCCATAACTACCCTCTCCTTAGATGAAACCGCTTACCAAATGACACTCTTCTTCGATGGCTCCAAGTGTCAGTGCATGGAGGTGGGGCTGGTGTTATCCTCATTCCTCTTGATGGTGAACCTATGCCTTTATCTTTCAAACTAGATTTTGATTATACAAACAATATTTCCAAATACAAAGCACTTGTATTGGGTCTCTAGGCTGCTTATGCCTTAGATGTTAAGTCAATCAATATCTTTGGTGATTCCCAGTTGGTCGTAAACCAAGTCAATGGTATATACCAGTGTTCATAATGAAATACTTCAAAAGTATAAACATCATGTCGACATACTTTTGACTACCTTTGACCATTATGAACTTCAAACCACCCCACATTCTACCAATAAATTTTGGATACCATGGCCTTTTGGCTTCTCAGATACCCACTTCACCTTTCCGACTCTAAAATCTTTGTCACAATACAAAGGTTACAATCACCCTCTTATTTACCTCATGAGGTCTACTCCGTCGGAACCATTGCACCTAACCCATGACCTTTGGTATAAGTAGTTTATAGACTATCTTTCCCTTTCCATTCTACCTGTGATCACTCGTAATGGACAACGTGCCTTTCTTAAAAGTGTCTCTCACTTATGTCATCATGGGTGGTCTCCTTTATAAGTGCGGCTTTGATGGTATTCTCTTACGATGCCTTATAAGTTCTGAAATTCCCTACACCATCAAGGAAGTTCACGATGGAATTTGTGGAGGCCACTTTAGTGGTTTAGCTATCGCACTAAACACATTCTTCACCTTGGCTATTATTGGCCAACCCTAAACCATGATTGTTGTGACTATGTCAAACATTGTGTAAAATGCCAGCAACATGCTAATCTTCATCACACACCTAGTCATGCCTTATAGGTCACACGAGACCTTTGGCCCTTTTCTCAATGGGGCTTGGATCTTTTGGTGAGATCAATCCCCATTCTTCACAATGCCATCAATGGATTATAACCACTACTGAATATTATACTAAATGGGTAGAAGCCATTCCCCTCATTTCTAAAAAATTTGAGAAAATATGTGAATTCATCAACCATCACATCATTTGTCACTTTGGTGTTCCTCACCGTCTCATCATTGATAATGGAAAGAAATTCAAAAAAAAACCTACGTAAGTTGTGCGACACTTTTGGCATCCAACTCATTTTCTTCACCTTATTACCCACAAACCAATGGCCAAGTAGAATCGACCAATAAAACCTTGAAAAAATTCTTATGAAAGTAGTTGATGATATTGGAAAGGATTGGCATTCACACATTCCTTTCACTTTGTGGGCTTATCACACTAGTATTCACACTTCGACTGTTGCCACACCTTTTTCTCTAGTCTATGGTACCGAGGTCTTGCCTCTCAAGTCCAATTCCATCTCTCCATCTCACTACAAGACATGCTCAACGATGATGACTTTTCACTAGGATCATTTGGCACAACTTGAGTTATTAGATGAACATCATCTCAATGCTCTTGACCATCTCCAAATCTACCAAAAATGTATCAAACGTGCCTACAAAAACATGTCCATGAATGAACCTTTCAGTGGTGACCTCATCTGAAGGAAAATCAACATGTAACCAAAGAAGAGAAAAGTAAATGGGGAAAATTTTCTCCTAATTGGCTTGGACCCTATATCGTTACCCATGCCTATGGATCAGGTGCTTATCATTTGTCTTCACTCAAGGTAAACCCAACTTGAGCCTCTCAATGCCTTGCATCTTTGACCATTTTATTGTTGACATCAAGTCCTATATCACTTTTTGTCAATTGATCACTCATCCCTTGAGCATTGTTCACCTTCCATATTACCCATTTTTGAGGATCAATGACTAAACAAGAATCGTGTGATTATCCATCACCTTTCAACCTTATCTTCAATATGAGTACCACGGCTCTACTCATAACATGATTCTCATGGATACTTTTCATCTTTTTAAAGATGGAATCCCATGGTCATTCATCACTTAAAACCACCTCTTTCATAGTTAACCCCTGTGTACTATGGTTTTGTCTTCTAAACAAGAACCTAATCTTCCTCTATAGTCTTGTCCATGACTTAAACATCCAAAAAACAAAATGGGATTCAACTCCTTGAGTCAAACTTCCAAAAAATGACTCCCTCAAAAAGGGACATCTCTTCTCTCTATTTCTGCTATAAATAGACTGCTCCCTTGAAGGAAAACTATATAAAGTCATTGCAAAATAAATAAAAATATCCAAAGCTTCCCACATCGATCAACTTTCATGAAGACCTCAAGGAGATAATATACTCATCCCATATAGACTTCCCACATCGATCAATCTATTAAAAACAAACAAATGAAGAAAATGATGAAATTTTTGTCATGGACTTGCCTATTTTTGATCTTGGGTTTCTTGCTAAGTAAACATGTTTTCATACACTAAGTTACACTAAACCATCCACTTTCACCTCATTTCCTTTTGCACCCTAGTTTTCTCTCTACTCAAGGGACTTTCCTGCAAATGTGACATTTCGTGATCATGTGACTTTCTTCACCTTTAGAATAGTCCATTATGCAACACCTTTAGGGTCTTACATTCATAATCCCATCTTGGGTATGGTAGACTCATTAGGTTTCTTATCAATTAAGTGGCTCTTTTACCACCTCTTACCATTCACCTTCCTCATTACTTATTGATTATCCTATACAGGACCAGATCATCAACACCTATATTTAAAATGACTCAACCATGCCTATGACCTAAACTCAACCATGCCTATGACCTAAACTCAACCATGCCTATGACCCACATTCAATCATGCCTAAGATCTACCAACCCATTCCTCATATTCTTCCCTAGCTTATGGGAGAACTACATCGGCCTGAGGCCCTTTTCGTTATGGGCTATGTAGGCAACACTTCGAGGGCATGGGGCCCTTGAAGGTTAGCTCACCACTCTTCACCCTAACCTATTTTCCCCTTCATTTTCCTATTCATATCCTACCTTAGTTCATTTCCATTTTCTATCAACAATTGGAAATTAAACCAAACAAGCAACAATTAATAAACATTTTTACCACATCATCACATCGTTCATTTATCATTTTCACATTTCCACTATAGAAAATATTTGGAAACTTAAACCATAACATGCATATACATCATCATTTATTTCCCATAACCTACTCATCATGCAACTTATCCATCATGCATCAAACTCCATATAACCCTAACTCCATCATGCCTATAACTGACTGACTCCATCATGCTGACCTGACTGACTCCATCATGCCTATCCTTGACTCCATCATGCCTATGACATGCACTAACTCCATCATGCCTATAACCTGACTCCAACATGCCTAATTGACCTAACTCATGCCTACAAGACCTCGACTCAATCATGCCTAATTCACCTAGTTTCCATCACATACACAAATAATAATGGAAATTAAAACAAGTACACCATCCATACCATAAATATCATCATCTATATAAATGAGAAAGTCTGTGTATCCATACATATGTACACAGATACAAATAAATACAAATATCTCAAATCGCTCAGATACAACCTCACTATCTTTGGCACACAGACGGATATAAAAATCAAAATCACAAAACTCTCATATACATCCTCACTATCTTCGCATTAGGGTATATATATATAAAAAAATAAAAATATCATCTCAGTGACTAATCATCACCCCATCGATCCTCTCCAGGCAAGTCTCTCACCTGTCTCCTCCTCTCTACCTATCTGTCATCCCCACTAACATCTCACCACCCTCCATGGGCCTCGGTCTGACCTCTATGGTACCTCACCTAGAGTTGGCCTCTGTGAACTAGTGGCCTCACCCTGACCCCTATCTCGGGGCTCTCATCGGCCCCCCTGTACTCTCCACACCGTGAGTGTGAGACCTGTCCTCTCACTCGAGGCCTTGTGCTCTATACTCTACATAGGTAGGGACATCTATCCTGTGGCCATCAGGTGATCTTGATAGTATCTCACCTCTCCTAGGGCATCCTAAACCTAACATGCCATTGGTACTGCTATGGTGGTGGTGCCATCGGTCTCTGACCTTGTACTTGTACCATGGGACCCTATCACCCCCTACTGTAAAATGGGACCTTGTCCCTAAGCCTGTGTGGGTGCCTGTGCCTATACTTGGGCTTGAAGGGCCACAATCTGTGCTGTGTAGTGGCTAGATGGCCCTGCAAACCTACAACCTACACTTGTAGGGTGGCCACCTATACCCCATCTCCATCTCCACCCTGTGCGGGTGCTGTATCCTATGTGCAACTTGGGCCTGAAGGGCTACTACTGTGCCTGTAGAGTAGCAACTTGTGCCTCTAACCCTGTCAGCTACCCTTGCACTATCCCCAACTATGTCACTAGGGTAGTCACCTGCCCTTATAGGGTGTCCCTCTGAACTGTGATAGTGGCTAAGTCGGGCTACCCTGGCCTTGGTGGTACTTCCCATAGTTGTGCTTCCCACCACTATCTATATCTATTTATCACTCTAGCGTCATCAATCCATCGATCTATCGGTCTACTACCTTCTCCTCTCCTCCTCCCTATCGGTACCATCGGTTGTGGTAGAGGCATAGGCCTCTCCACATCATCCCTCCTATATTGTGGGAAGGGTGGAGGCACATCTGTGGTAACCCAAACTACATCGACGACCACTATGTCATAGGTATCATCTCATGCTGCCCCACACGACATCCCTCTATCCATCTGAGTAAACTATAGCTCATCTAGCTCCACGGCCATCTACCTATATGATGGGAAGCCCACATATGGCCTCCAAATAATGTCAACCCTAGATAATCCCTCCAATGCCCTATAATATGCTACATCATGTGTAGCCCTGAAGCCCGACGCTCTCCAACAACAGTAGGTACCCATCGCTTGTAGCCTACTCGGACCAAGCCCACCTCAAATGCATCCGATGGGGCATACCAACTAGATGCACACACATGATGTGCTCATATGCCCAAGTAATGTAGTAGAAACATGCAACACATGATGAACCTCATAACCTCCCATAGGCCCATAACTCTCTGTATAACTACACCAAGAATGTTGGTGCCCATGCAAAAAATGGGTCCTATCCTCCATCATGTCATGAAGAACCCCCATCAATGCCCATGGGAATCTCCCACCCTCCGCATCTGGCAGTGCAAAACAAAAACTACCTCCATAATCAGAACCACTAACCTCATCTCCTCGGGATGGGCCCTGTACATGTCTCCATAACTCAGGCTGGTGCTATGGAACCACAACTCCACCAGCCCCCTCCCAAACACTCATCAACATCAACTCCTCAGATGCCTCTAAGGTAATGGAATACACATGTGCATCCCCACTATCGGTAATCACAGGATCCTATAAACATCCTCCAAGGTGACGGTGATCTCACCTCGGTAGATGAAATGTGTTGGTCGCCAAATCCCATCTATCGATGAGGGAAACCATCAAGCTCGGCTCCCGAACTACGTGTCGGTAGCATCGACCCCAATCATGCCAACATCTATAACATGGTGCCACTCCTCGGCTGTCACACTCCCTCGTACCGATACTAATAGGGGTGGTACCCTATCTCACATCCATAACTATCCCTCACCTACATCCAACAAACCATAACATCATTAAACCTGACCATACTCAACTTTACCCTGGACCTCCCCACCTATTCCCAAGATCCTTCCTACTCATGACCTATCTCCCCCATCTCAATTTCACATCCCTCAATCATACCTATTTATACCCATTACCATCCTTGTTTTCCTTCGAAACTACCTTCCTATCTCAAGACCTATCTCCCCCACCCACCCCCTCTCATTTTTTGGCCCATTTTTCTCTAAATACCGACCGACATTAGTTCTTATTGACTGGAAATGGTCTCCCAAAACTGGCATCGGTCACCTCATCCTTGACCGATGCCGATGCGAGTAACTCCCACCGATGTCGGCCAACCCTGACCCATGACGTCGGTCATTGTCATGGCATCAAATCCACCAAACCCTACCCTTTTTCTCTAAAACATTCCACATTCTACCCTACCGACCTACCCTTCCCTACCCAAATCTCACCCCAACCCATCCCCACCCCTCTTTAACCTACATACCACTTCCTACAAGTCCTATTTCTTCAATCCTCCTTCCAAATTCAAATTTGATTCCCCCCAAACCCATTTTTACCCAAACCCATTTATACAAACAAATTCCTCTAACAAACATAGAATGGGACCGAATCCTACCTCGTCGATGATGTCATCTCCATGGGGGCATGTCAAGCCACTGCACTGGTGGTCCACCCGACCCCTCTCCTGCCTCTTCCATCACCAATTCCCTCCTCACCTCCAACCAACCAAAACACTCACACCATCTCGTGGACCCACCTATCGAATGATCGATCACCCACTCCGAGGCTCACCAACTCAACTCTCCATCTCACTCCATCACTTTCCACTTTTCCACCACTCCTCTGTCATTTTCTACTATTGGAAAATGACAAATGATTCCACAAAAAGTGGAATTTTCCTTTTTAATCCCAATCCGCTATGACCACATCAGTCATATTGGTGCCCTAGTCAACCATCATTGGTCAACATGTAACCGAACGTCGGTCACACTTCAAACTAGTTTCCCTTACCCCACTCCCTTTTCACCTGTCACCACTCATGCCTATACCTTTTATCATTCCAGGCCACCCATTGAACCATACCTACAAGCCCAACCTACCCCTACATTTCCTTTGTTGCATCTTAGGAGTTGTTATTTTACCTATACCTTGGCCTTACCCATGCGTGCCATGACCTATTTTCCTGAACTTGACCTACTTGGTGTGACCATTGACCTTATGTACTCATTATACCTTGTGATGTTGTTACCTATGTTGTTTTATCCTAACAACCATACCTTTCCTATTTTCATTTCATTTATCCCAACCAAACCTTTGGTGTACTGAACATACCTAAATGTTCTGCACCTTTGACCTATGTTGTGTTTCTCATACCATATCCTATACCTTGGATACTTGAATCACTTCACCCTTGTTTGGATAAACCTATCGACCTTGGATGATGTAGAGTTTGCAAGCTCTTCAACTTGGTACCATGTTTGCAATCTATACGTGTGCGTGCATTTGATTTCCATTACCCATGACCCGATTTTGACCATGACCTACTACCCATTACCCGAGTTGACCATCACCCTTTCCCTCAATACTCAAACCTTTCCCCACCTATCTTCCCCACCTACACCTTTATCAAACCACTCACTGATTCCATCTTACACCTCATCAGTGCCCGGTTTGAGGGGGATCACCTTCACCCACACATGGGGCAATCACTTCCTATTTTTTTAGTGTCACTTACCAATACAAGCTACGCAACAAAAAGGGGAAAATGTAGACACCAAAATTGGGTCACACTCCCCTTGGTCCCCTTTTGAATAACCAACTTAAACACATTCACCTAACCATGACCCTTATACCCCACATTAATATTAATTTAATTATTTACAATTAAATTAATACTCATCCTCACTTCATTCATTATTTAATTACCTCAATTAAAACCAATTTCCACCTCACCCCACCACCTCACCTAGACACCTCACCATAGACCTATTCATAACATGTTCCATAACTAACTAAGACTTAGCCCTACTTACCTTAATGAACTAAGACTTAGTATAACCCTAAAAGCACATGCCTATTCTTCCCTCTAACCACATTTCCCATGTGTATCTAAGCACAACATTCCATTTAGACCAGGACAAAATGAGAAAATTTGGAAGAGGATAGCCAAGATCTGCTATTTTAGGAAACCTAGGATATCCCACCTTAATCGATGCCAGTCGGTCAACCCAAAACCGACGCCGGTAACCCTAAACCATCATTCGGTTACCATATAACCATTTTGGTAACCTTGTTTGAGAGGTTAGACACATTCTCAAGTTTTGGAGCAAAGGATATCTACATGAAAGTAAGAACCAGAGCTCTTTCACACATCCAGAATAGCCATAACTAACACAACCATTGATCAAAAGGTATTTTTGCATTCACAGGAGCATTCCAGGAAGCACTTCCGTGACATTGATCACCATTTCACCGATCAACCATCACCACCACCTAGCCATTGAACCTACACTAGTAGTAAGTGTGTCTCTAACCTACACCACTTCATTTCTATTCATTTATAAGAGTTCTTCACCTTTGTTTATCAACCATCAGTTATATTTTCACCCCACCACTATTGCCTTCTTGTGAACCCGACCATTCCCATCACTCATAACCCTTTTAATCACCTTTGTCTACTCCTGAGTACCTTTGAATATTCCCAACATCTCCCTAGACCTAAACCAACTCCTCACCATCTCTGATCCAGTCTTAGAAAAATCCCCAAAACCATGAACTATTGAGTTATTACCAACCCACAATAACTATCATTGGTTCTTACTAAACCATCATCGGTCATACCAGACCGACGTCGGTCTCTGTATTTGGTAGTCCTCTATAATACCAGATCCCAATAACCCTTTTAAGTGATTCAAGTGACCTAGAATTTGACCCTGACCTATTCCAACACCTTAGTTATTTACCTTATTTCTAGATCTGATCATAGCCTAGCCTATTATGTTAGATTTTCTTATTGTATTTGGATGAGATACCTAAATCATATCAACTACAATAGGATTCTATTTACTTATGTTATTTCTTACATTAAATTGTATTAAATAGTGGGTTGACTGCCACCAGGAAGTATCACACTTCTGGATCTAGCACATGCTAGGCAACCCACTGACATATATTATTTAATCCTCTTTTTGTGGTCTTGTTGTGTATTTCAGGTAGTTCCTCCTAGCCAAAAGGAAGCTCTCACAGTTAGCATTGGAGAGCTTTTGGCATTATGTGATATAAAGGTGTATTGATTGCATGGAAAAAAATTGGTGTAAAGTGAATTTGATTGTATCGTGATGTCATCATCATGTTGTGAAGAAATGTGTATATCACCATGTCATATTGGAATTGATTTTAGGTTGTTATTGTGCTCATCATAGGTATAAATTGTGTAATATGTAATGGTACATGTCGAGATATAGGGACATATGGTGAGTATATGATCCCTATCATAAAGTGATTGCACTTTGGGTGCAACATATGGTAATGTGGTGTGTTGTAAACCATGAATGTTATGTATGTGATTTACCCTGTATATGTACCATGTGAAGGTGCTATGGTTAATGTGCGTGAACCTCCATTGTGTTAGTAATGTGCATACGTGTTATGTCATGAACCTTACACTAACCGATCCTAAGGGAAATCAGTAAAAGTGTATGTTTGGAGTGAGGAATTGTGTACCATGGGCCAGTAACTCGAGCTGAATTTTGGTTCCGTAGATGACGACATGTGCTTCTTTCCTCTCTCCCTATGTGGTTGTTGTATGGATGCAACCTAAGTGTAACTATGACTGTGTTTAGCCTTGTCGAAGTGGTGGCGGGATGATTCAGATAGAGATGATGATAGTTGTACTATTGATATGTTATTTTATGAGTTGAGGCTCGATGTTCCGAGTGCCAGAAACTCGTTGAGTACCCCCTTGGTGGCCAGATAAGGCCACATAGTCATCGTAATGTGTTATTCTTATATGTGTATTTTATTTGTAAATTGAACTTTTTATTTTATTTTTGCAAGGACCAGTAATTTTCTTGATTTCCATGTTTTATACTTTGGGCATTTCCTTGGTTTTTGGTACTAACATGTGGATTTTTACACTAACTATGGTTATTTGGCCATTTTTGCTTGGATTTGGATCTTATTTTAAAATTTTACCGCCTTGCCCAAGGATTGTTTTTGCCACTTGGCATTTGAATCAGATTGCTATGTTGGTTCTATTGTCGTAATGTGTGGAATAGGGTCATGGGATGCACCATGGAATGGTTGGACCTATGGACCCACTTCGTTGTATGGGGGTACACCCCAAGGAGTTACAAATAACTAACGGGTTGTCGAACCATGAGTTATTATGTCACTTGGGTTAGGGGTGTCTGGACTCTATGTGCCTAGGGCCATAGGGAAACCGACCTCTTTGGGGAGTGAAAAGAGAAAATTTATTTATTTATTACTACTTGAGGGAGGCATAAGATAAGGCATAAGCATGTGCGCATGTGTGTGTGTGTGTGTGATTGATGCTTTGGGAGGTATGCAAAGTTGTTATGATGTTTTGGTTGTGGTGTTATGATGTATGTGTTACTCATGTTAGTTGGATATGTTTTGTGATGTTGTGGATATGGCATTGATGCCCTTGTTGACACTATGTACCTGTAGCTATTGTTCTGAGTTATGTGAAATCTTCATCTGTGGAACTATGGAAATTTATGGTTGTTGTAGTACACTTTTGTTTGAGTATTGTATGTCAGTCATAGATGTGTGACAAGTACTATGTTATGTGAACCGTGCATATTCTCTTCCATATTTTGGTTAAGCTCTTGTGGTGTGGTACCATCATGAAAGTATGTAAAATTATGCTTGTGAATCATAAGTGTTATGTACAACCATAGTAAGGTGTTGTTATAGTAGTTCATGTTGGGCACCCACAAGAAGGAATAAACTAAAACTCTACAACAATGAAATTTCAAAGAACTTGAATTAGGAATAATGTAAACGGAAAGAGAATAATGAAATAATGAATAAGAGGGAACTGTCAATCTTCACAGAACTTTGAAAGTTAAAATTCTACCAAAATGTTTCTAAGGCTACCTCGTGGCCATGCTTTAACAATTAAATTTTAACCATAGGGTGCACTTTCACCTTTATCTATTCCTTGATGCTTACCGCCTTTCCTTCCTTCAATGTTATGTTACATCGAGGACAATGCTTTCTTAAGGGGAGGAGAATGTAATGCCCCATTTGACGTTACCCTAGTTCTTGCTCCGATGACCCTATTGATAAGCGTGGGATGGTTGTGTGTGTGCTCTCATTGACCATTAGTTGAACTCAACCTTGTCACAAAGAAGGATTAACATCCTTCCTCCCTGTCTTGTCTCCCCATGTCTTGTCGATGCTTCTAGTGGAGGGCCTTCACAAAGCCCTTTTACGATTACCATGTTTAAGGCAGATCATGTTCTCGAATCCTAGTAGGTGGTCGGAATGGTGATTTTGTTGTTGGTCGCCATAAGAATAATTATTTTAAATTTTCTATCTTGACTTACAACCATTATGATTATAATTAATAACTATGTTTAAGCTTAACATAATAATAATGATATTAATATTTTAATTGTCGACGAGCCTCTATTCTATTTTTGGTTGGTCGCAAAAAAGAGGAGAATATTTTTCGTTGGTGGCACCATGGTTTGGGAGTGGTGTTCTTGTTTAATATTTAATTAAAGGTTTCACCCACCACATCCCACCTTGGCCAACCAATCCTTCACGCATGGGTTATTTTAACTCGCTTAATTTTAAGGGTGAATTTAATGTGCCCCCACCGACCTTGCCTCTCTTTTGATCATTATGTACCATGCTTGGCGTGAAGGGGATGTGGACTATAACTTTGCTTGTTTTTGGTTCCTTGTTTGGCTAGAGGTGGGTGGATTTGATGGCCACCTACCATTCCTTTAACCCTCCTAAATGCTAGACATGTTGGGCATTGCCTTGTGGGTGGCCACACCTTTCTTTTAATTATTATTTTGATTTGCAAATTTACTTGGGCAGTTGTTTGTCTACATACGCCAATCTTCTCTAGCTGCGTGAGTGTCTCTGGTGAAGGATTGCATTTGGGGGTTGTTGAAAAGGCTTTGAAACTTTCAGATGAATGCTTTTGATAGTTGGGTGCCTTCTTTTATTATAATTTTAATTAAAATCTCTCTTAAATTTTATTGTAACTTTGCTCACGCCAATTTTGGCTAGGCCGCGTGATAAATTTTAGTTGGATAATCTTGTTAGGATGTGTGTAAAACATATGAAAAGCCTTTTTCCTTTGGTTTCTATTTGTGTGAATCTTGTGGAGGGATATCAGTTGGTTTTTTCGACAAGACACTAAAACTATAGGAAAATATGTTATTGGTTGGTGTAGAGCCCCCTAGCCTTGCTGCAAATCCCCTGCCTATGCCAAAACATGAGCCGTGGAATGTGTTTGGGAGTACAACAAGTAAAACATGGAATATTCACCAAGTTTCTGCATTAAGGGCCCTATCAGATGTGTTAAACATGTGGAAGCTTTTTCCAAGCAAGATAATTTCTACCCATCTGACTTCTATGCTAACTTTAACCATATCATGAAAGGAATTTGATTTTATTTACTAAAGTAGTTGTTTCTTGGAGTTATATGGTGGGTTTGCAATCGATTCTCATCCTCCATGCTATGTTTTTAGTTTTTTTCCTGTGTTAGTTGTTTCTTAGGATGATTCATTGCTAGATGTGGGTCTGTAAATGGTCTTGGCACATGATTTTCACTTGTTCTTACTTGCTTTTGCATGTATGCCAATGGTTGCATGGAATTATATCTCTCCATGTCTTCACTTTTCATTGTGAAATGATAGGATAAAATCTGTATGATTGATGGTCATGTTGTGGTTTTAATACTAACGTTCTCCAATTTGTGAACCTGGTTTTGAATCGTGTTGGGTTCAGTTGAAATAATTATGAACTGGGTGGTTATGGGTGCTTATTGGTCTACATATTCCACTATCTATTTATTTTCTATCCGTATCTAAATCCGTATGGGTATTATTTAACTTGGGATGTTGTGGAGTTAGTAACCTACTAAAGTATTGCAGATGTCATAGAACTCAGCCAACATATGCACATGCGTGAGGTTCTTGTTTTATATATATGTGGGTTAGTTCAATCCTTAAAACTGGACATTTTTTTTTCTTGGGTCCTTAGAATATGGGATATATTTATCAATTCTATTCAATAAAGGCTTGGTATAAGTTTCGGTTTTGTGGATACATATTGTTAAGATCTTCCGTCATTTATGAAATGGGTATAAAATATAATTACAGATTTTTGTTATGGTAGAATTCAATGGGTATTTTACCCAAACTATGCTCTGGTGATTTTATTCAAAACCTATGGTTTAATATAAATCCACACCTTGGAGGTTAGGTGATTTGGTTTGAGTTATGGCCACAATTAGAATTTTGTATGCTTAATATATTTTTGTAATTGTTCACAGTGTGGAAGGGAATAAATTTTTATTTGTCGTTATATGTATGACAGTCTTGTATCTCTCCATGTGGTTAATAAAACCTTAGCTTAGGGGTTTGGGTTGGAATCCTGCTGAAATGTGCAATTCCACACCTTTAGTACGAACAAGGGTATATCTATGATGTAGAGTATTAAAGTTACCTGTATATTTATAAATGGGTAGGATAAGATATCATTGAGAATAATGTAATAATTAATGACCAGTATTATTTTATACCTGCATCTAATTGGTATTAGTGCTACCAATATATAGAGTTTGGCATGACCAAATATCATCGGTGTTGGTATATGAATTAAGGATTAATATTATTCGACACTTGTATTACTTGAGTGAAATTAAATTGATCGACCCCTATATAATCCGGTTCCTTTGGGATGGTTTACTTAAATTCTATTGATATAGGTTTAAGGGTAATTAAATTGATTGGACTGTAATTTAAATCTTTGTAAGATTGTGGCATTAGATTATTTTAATTGTTTTGATTTACTAAATATGGGTTCTTTCCTTTGCTTGTAATGTTTGAATTTTGTACAAGTATGGCTAAATGATTAGATGTTTGAACTTTCCTTTTGAACTTACTCTGTATGTTTTGGAAAGCAATTAGGTGTAGGATTGTTGTGGGGTAAATTTTCATTTGAAAGGGGTAAATAGTGGTTAGTATATGATGTTAGAATTCTAACCTTTCATCTTTTGGACCCCGGGAAATTGTTAGGAAAATGTTGATGATGTTGGAGTATTGGATTTCAATCATATAATCTATGTGATTATATGATTGAAATCCCAATACACTCGACACTTTGTTTCGGACTTACCGGTCATTGACCCCTACTTGTTATATGTTGATTAAACTTTTTCATCCTTAAAACAATGTTCATATCGGATTTTTATGGCTCCCTTCTTAATTTTGACATGGTATATTTCTAGCATGTGTAATGGCATTGTTAGTATTTAGAACTTGGCATTTCCCTTTTTCATTAAATAAAAGGTTCTTTTTATGATATTGTTAATGGTAGCATTCTATTTCTATGTGTAGTCTTTATCATGCTTAGTTCTCACGAACTGACTCAGGCTAATAATTGTGCAGATATGGCTATTGTGGGTAGAGAGAGAGAGAGAGAGAGAGAGAGAGAGAGAGAGAGAGAGAGAGAGAGGAGAGAGGATTTCTATAATTTGCTTTAGTTTTGCCTATAAAGTGCTATTTTATGAATGCTTAATGTGTAGTAGGACTTTGGAATGATAATTGTGGAGAAAATTTAGAAGGGAAATGCCTTAGTATTTTTTTGTATTTGTGGAGTAGGTTTTCCATTATTGACTGAAGCTAAAACTTATGAAATATTATTGTGAATGAAATAAAATGATCACTGAATTGTTACGAGCATCTTATTGTATGATTGCAATGTTGAAAGATAGTTTATCCTCGATATGACCAATATTGTTTTACCTATTTAATCCCAAGTCAAAATACAATAGAATTTTTAGCCATCTTTGGATTGTGTGTCATCTTTGATAGGAAATTATGTATCTATGTCTAGTTATCAAAAGGATAATGGTAAGCAAACTGAGTTATAACCTTGAGTTAGTAAACCCTTCTTGATTGCGGCAATAACATAATACTAGGTATCACCGAGTGGTTTTATAATCCATACAAAGGTTATACTGAAGAGAAAATAATATGATGTTGTTAACTTATAGATGAAGCAAAAAGTCTTTAAATGGAGTAAAAGGAAACTATCTTGTTTTAAAAAATTATATACCTTATTTCTCTTAATCTATACTAATAAATTCTTCTTAGTGTTGATGGGGTGTAAAATGATATTAAAATGTAAACCAAAGTTTAGTAATTTATGAGGTTGCATGGTTATGTTCAATGGCAATAAATAATCAATAAACCATTAAAGCCAACTTATCTCGTTATAAAACCTTATTTGTAACTTATTTTTAAGAATTTAATCAAGAGATGACTAGTTGATGCACTTGCTAAATCCTTATTGTTTTATAAGTTTCAACAAACTTATGGTAAATATTTAGTGAGATCACAAAGATGAATACATATTGACCTTCATACCACTAACCCTTGTGAAGGCGCTTTGTAATCCTTTCTTGATTAATTTAACTGCTGTGATCTCTTCTCCAAGGATTTTTTAATTCGAACCTAAATGGCATTTCACCTTAGTTGATTTTACACTCACCTTCTCGTGCAACGTGTTGGTACCCAAATTGATTCTCCCTTTGCGATTGAGCAACATTGTAGTTCAAACAAGATGCTTGGAGGCAGATAAATTAGAGTGTGAGTCGTTTTGTAGCCGGGAGGGATTTAATTGACTCTTCATTCACTCAGGCATGAAAGAAATGGATAGCACCGTGAATAGGGTTTGACCTACCCTGACTACTTTAGGTTGTGCCTTCAACCAAGGTGAGAGGACCCATTTGTAACCCATATTGGTGGATGACATCTACAGATTCATATTATTTTTCTTTCCTTTCAAAAAATTGATAGGAGATCTTTAGAAGGTATGGTCAATACAACGTAGTCTAACTCTCACGAGTTGTCACTTTAGAGGACAAAGAAACCTTCTAGACAAGATCCGGGTTACTAAAGGCAGTGGTAAAAACTGATTTCTCCTGCATATTGAGGTAAGGGATGGGTAAATCAATGAATTCCCTCAGCATTTATGAATAGGCAGTGCAAGTAGGGGTAGTTCATGTATGGTTCATTTCTGGATGTGTATTTTATGGTTGGGAAGTTAAGCAAGATAAAGTTGATTATACCAAATATCTGAGAACTTTAAACAAATGTTAACAGATCCACAAGGAAAGAAGATGAATAGCTTCAAATAGTAAAGACAAACCTTCAACTAGAAAATTGTGCATCTATGAAAGCTCAAAGACACACGGCTTCACACATTCTTCAAGGTTTTAACACAAGAACTCATGTTAAATACTCAATTAAACTTTATAAGACCCTGCTATATCACGCTCATGATACACTCATGAACTGACAAATAATCTATATCACTGAAATGTAAGTAAAGTGAATTTAAATCGCTTATTACATTATTAAATGAAATCTCTCTTCATAATGTAATTACAAATGCCAAAATACTTGTCATGAGGATGAGATTTTGTCTGATTTCAAAGGATTTCTAATGTAAGATTGCAACAGGAACATATATAACTATTTGAAACTATCTCAAGATGAAAGTGGACATAACATTATTCATTGATCTACACAAATGTAAGGATATTACTTGTATAAATCAGAACATATACAACAGAATAACATGAGAAAACACAAAAATATAGGTAAATGATGACAATATGCTCATATAATAGCTTTGCCACTTTGAGGGGGCAACCTCCAATACCACTTTGAGGGGGTAACCTCCAAACCATACAATAACACTCCAATACTCAATATGATGATTAACTACAACCTTCTAACCCCTATATATACCATTTTAACCTATGGCCAATACTAAGGCCGACCTCCTAAGTATAATAAATCATAAATGAATGATATAATAAGATAAGGGGATGCGTGCCATTTGTCGGCATCTCCATCAATACATATACATCATAACATCCTTTCCCTAGGTGCATAACATTCCTTCCCTCCTTGACATGTTTCATCCCCAAAACATAAGAAGAAACCATGTAATGAGTGTGTTGTAAATTTTTACACACTTTGTGCCATGATCGATCATCCATCCATATGTGATCCTGGTAGATGATACATATCTGAACTAATATCCATATTTCATTACACTACTCTGATTCCATTCATGACCATATTTTATCATCCTTGGATTCCATGCATAACCAACATAAGGATTTAATGCATAACCATAATAAGGATTCCATGTATAACCATAATAAGGATAACCATAATAAGGATTCCATGCTTCATAATTGTTTCTCCATTGATCCCTGTATAAATAAAGTGATTATTCCTCCAATTACCTGTATATCTATATTGGTTGGAAATATGATGTGCCTTGGGATATCTCCATGATTTTTTTCTCTCATGTTGATGTGGATTTCCATATGCTGTAGTTGTAGTATCCTCAACCTTATCAACTTGTTTCTGAACTTTCTTTTCTTCTTCCACCTTTGCATTTGATATTTTATTTTTCTCTTGAGTAGATGAATCATCATTTCCTTCTTTTTCTTCATGTTCCTCTTTTGAATCATCCTTATTCCCTTCTTCTCCATATTCTAAATCATCCTCATGGTCTATATTGACTTTTCTTTGATTTCCATTAAGCATGATATCCTATAAAGTGACCTTCTTCTTTTTGTACCAAATCTTCATAAACTTATTTTTCATATTAATATTAATTTTCCCCAATGTCTCTAACCAAGGATACCCAAGAACAATATCTAAACCATCCATATATAAGGAAAAAAAAATCTGAATGTAAAGTATATTTGTCCATAGTAAGTTTTAAATCTTCATAAACTTGAATTTTCTTACCATTCACTTGAGCTTTTTTGATATTACTTTCTTGAATATGTAGATGTTGAGCCATATCCTTTTTGATGAAGTTATACTTGCTATTAGGGTTTATGGAAACAATTATCTTATTCCTTTGAATGCATCCATGAAACTGAAATATGGTATCTTCCTTCTTGGGAGCTATAATATCTTCTTCTGCATCAATATCTTGTTTTTCTTCCTCTTCTTCATAGTCTTCTTCAACTTCTTCTGCATTTGATTCTTCAATATATGCTGCACCATCATCTTCCCTTGAATCTTCTTCACCTTCCTCTTCATCTTCTTTCTCTCTTGATTCTTTAATATATTCTTCCCCATCATCTTCCTTTGACTCTTCTTCCTCTTTGTGGTCCCATCTATCCATAAAAAGTTGTTCCATTTCCTCCCAAGACCAATCCTTCTTGTCATTTTTTAACTCAAAAAACCAAATCCATGCAGGACCACCAAGATAATGTGAAAACCTATTCCTTGTCATGAAATATGAAAAATATATATTCTTAAATTTTATCCACCATTCTTTAGCATCCATCTCACCATTTCCATAAAAATTTGTTATCCCCAAGTGATCATGATTAGGGTTTAGGAATTCTAAACATATTTGGTAGATGGATAAAAACACAAAGAACAAACCATAACTTAAATTTCAATATCTTTCCAAAATATAACTTTTGCTAAAAAATATCACAATTTGATTCCTGAAAAGTGAATTTATGAAAACACATAAAACACCAATAACATCCGCAAAACAGATCCAATGGAGCTGAAATTTTTAGATATTCTTACTTAGAGTGTTTCCAAATTATGATACAAAAATTGGGAAAAAAATCAATACCCTCTTCAAGATATATTCAAAACAAAAAATTAGGGTTTTTGCCCTAATTTTGGCCGAAATCGCTGCTCTGATACCACTTGTAAGGATATTACTTGTATAAATTAGAACATATACAACAGAATAACATGAGAGAACACAAAAATATAGATAAATGATGACAATATGCTCATATAATAGCTTTTCCACTTCGAGGGGGCAACCTCCAATACCACTTCGAGGGGGTAACCTCCAAACCATACAATAACACTCCAATACTCAATATCATGATTAACTACAACCTTATAACCCCTATATATACCATTCTAACCTATGGCCAATACTAAGGCTGACCTCCTAAGTATAATAAATCATAAATGAATGATATAATAAGATAAGGGGATGTGTGCCACATGTCGGCATCTCCATCAATACATATACATCATAACATCCTTTCCCTAGGTGCATAGAACAAATTACTCAAGGTTTCTCAAATTTGATCAAAAAGGGAAAGTTTGTTTACAATCTCAAAGTTCTCACAATGGCTATACATATACAACCAACTTTCAATCTTGAAAGGCACACAAGAAGTAATTGGTTTCACAAAATTTTCTCCAGAAAAATGGCTTCTCTCAGCTCTTCTCTCCTTTTTTCTCTCTGACTAAATTTCAGAAAAATTAACCCCCTTTTTGCAAGAGTATTCTCATTGCATTTATACAATTTCACTCACTCACTCATCCTATTTTTCCCCCAAAAACATGAATCTTTAAAGAAGAATATTCATTTCTATTTTTTCTAGGTGGAAAAGTTGTGAGCCATTCACATTTCCTACTTTCATCAGATATGATTGGGGCACCATGTCATAACTTTTGACATATTTTTAATAATTATTTTATTTGGTGAATAAATGACCATTTTTATGGTTTTAGAGCGCCTCCAGATGGTTTGATTTTATAGGTAATCACATCTTCCTTTTTGAGAATCCTTTCTCAGAGAAAACATATTTATTTTCATGCATTTCTGGAATGATCATTTCGCATGGTTTTGTTCATATCAAGCCAATCATCATCTTTCTCCATAATGCCAATTTATCTCACATGTATTTCTCCCATGTAGATATCTCATTTAAATCTTAGAGGCTACTTCACCATGATTACACCCAGCTTGACTGGTATGCCTCAAATTTCCTATAAAAGTGCACCATTTCACTTCCCCAATTCATATTTTCTTTTCTGAATATAGGCATTTTTTGGGCTTCCCCTTTGTTTATCTACGCTATGAGTCTAAGTCGGCCAAGTATAAATAGGAGCCAGGGAAACCTCCACATGTCTTTTTGGTGAAACTACAAAGGTGAAGTCCAGAGGAAGGTCTCCAAATGAGCGCGGGCCCTCCACGTGTCCTGGGCCCAAGAAATTTGCCTCGGCCGTTGAAAATTCTCAGTATAAAGAGGAGCCAACGGAAGCCTCCATGTGTCTCTTCGACACAACTCCAAAGTTAAGATCCAAAGGTGGGTCCCCAATAGAGCATGGGCTCTCCACATGCCCTAGGTCCACCAAAATTACACTCGACCATTGAAAAGTCTAAGCATGGGAAGATCCAGAGAAACCTCCATGTGTCTCTTCGGTGCAACTCCAAAGGTCAAAACTAGAGGTGGATCCTCAAATGAGCACGGGCCCTCCACATGTCCCGGCCTAAGAAAGTTACCTCGGCCGTTGAAAAGTCTCAGTATAAAGAGGATCCAGTGGAAGCCTCCACGTGTCTCTTTGGTGCAACTCCAAAGGTAAGATCCAGAGGTGCATCCCAAATGAGTGCAGGCCCTCCACGTGTCCTTTTGCGGGTCTTAGGAATTTACCTTATACTTTCACGCCCTTTGCCATAATGCATCAAAATATCAAATAGACCCACCACGCCGCATCCAATTAGAAAAGACCACGTATCCACGAGATGTTGGGACAAGATTTACAAAGGAGACACAATCGTGGAAGACACCCAAAACATTTTTTTCCCACAGAGAGAAGACTATAAATAATACCAAGACTCAATGTGATCCATGACCCAAGGAAAGGACTTGACAATGACACCCTGGTGAAGGAAAAGAATTATGCATCCACACAGGAAGACAAAAGTGCATCAAACTAGGCGGGCTGAAAATTTTAAATGAAAAAGGGGTGAGATTACAATTGAGCACCAACACCAGCTCTAACTCGGGATTGGCACTCCCTACGAGTGCCGCAAGAAAAAAACATAATGCAAAAATAGTAGACCATGTGCCAAAAATCCATTGGGCCACGAGTCAAGAACCGACCTCCAAAGCAAAGAAACAATAGCCAACCCTCCAGAACAAACCAAGAAACCAAAAAAAACTGGTCACCAAGGATCGGGACAAACTGAAACAAAAAAAAACAAAAATAGAACAAAACCAAAAACTGTACACTATACAATGATGCGTACCTTAGTTCTAAGAAATCAATCAAGGAAATTTTTCAAGTGCCTATCATTAATAGGAAACTCAAGCATTTCTCCATCTAAATCTTTTAGGAAAAAGGTATGCTCACCAATTCTAATGTCAATAGAATAAGGGCCCATCCATAATGCGTTGAACTTTCCATGTTTTCCCTTATCCTCATGTCTACTATCCCATAGTAGCACAAGATCTCCCACACTTGAAAACTCTTGGGGTTACCTTTTTATCAAACAGCTTTAATTTTTCCCTAAACTTCACATGTCTTTGATGTGATTCTCTCCTCTCTTCATCTAATTCAACAATTTGATTTATACGGGCATCATAGGGACTAATCTCTTGATCCTCCAATTGTTGGATAAATTGATAAGAATATAATTGCATATACAGGGGGAGGAGATCCTGAGTTCCATATACCAATTAAAATGGGATCTTTTCAATAGCTCTTTTAATAGTAATTCACATTCCACCCAAACAACAAACTTCAATTAGTCACCCCACTTTCGTTTATTTAGTTCCAAGGTCCTCCTGATTATCTTCAACAAATTTTTGTTACTTGATTCTACTTGTCCATTACCTTGGGGATTGTAGTTGGAAGCATATGCTAAATTTATCCCATACTCTTGACACATGGCTACCAAATTTTTAGCTTGAAAACTCATAGCATTGTCAACAACTATTTTAGTAGGTACTCCAAACTTGTAAATTATATGATTTAAAATGAAGTCCATGACAATTTGGTGGGTTGATTTCTTAGTGGGGATTGCCTCTACCCATTTGGTGAAGTAGTCAGTGGCTACCAATATCCATTTATGGCCGACACTTGAAGAATCTGAAATCTCCCCAACGAAGTCCATCCCCCACTACTTAAAATGGGATTTAATTAATACAAGTTGCAATGGGAGGGATCTTGAAGCTTTCAATCTTCCTGAGAAGCGTTGGTAACTTTTGCATTTTCTTACCAATAAATTTTTATCATTAAAGAGTGTTGGCCATCGAAGAACCAACCCTTAATATCTTATGGGTTGTTACTCTTCCAACAAAATGCCCCCATAAACTCCTCCATGGAAATCAGCAATTAATTTCGGGCTTCATCCTCAGTGATACACCTTAAGAGAACTCCCTCAGGGTTTTTCCAAGCCAACCCATAATCAGTGATGATATATTTTTGGGAAGCCAATCTAAGTGCTCTCTTTTGATTTTTTCTTAAATACTTGGGACATTGCAGATGTTTGAGATAAAAAATAATATCCCTGTACTAGTCGGAATTTATAAATTTCTCAAGAATATTCAGCCTTTCTTCATCAACCTCATTTATCTCAACTGTCTGTAGATTGCTTTCTGTCATTAGCTTTTCCAGGCCCAAACCTCTAACCAATTTTGTAGTTTGGATGTCCATATCATATTCCTGTAACTTATTTTCCCATCGGCATCTTTTACTGGAAATTTCCATCTCTAAAGGATATCCTTGACCATAGTATGAGGGACATAAGCTATGACTTTAGAACTTAAAATATATGGCCTAAAGATCTTTGTGGCTCTGACCAAAGAAAAGGCATGTTTCTCCATGATAGTATACTTCAACTCTTCCCCTTGTAATGCTTTACTAAAGAAAGCAATTGGCCTTTCATCTCCTTCATCATCCTTCTGTAGCAACACAAATGCAATGGTATTCTCAAAGGTAAAGGAAAACATTTGGAAGGCCTTTTTGTAATCAGGAGCTACTAAAACAGGGGCATTTTTCAATGCTTCCTTGATCCCAGTAAAGGCTTGAATAGCTACTTCCTCCCATCTGATACTCTGATCCTTCTTCAACATACTAGTGATTGGGATAGTCAATTCAGAAAAGTTAGAAATAAATCTCCTAATAAAATTTATCTTCTCGAAAAAGGATTGAATTCCCTTTTTGGTTCTTGGAATAAGAACTTTGCTAATGGATTCCACTCTCTCAGGATCAATCATGACCCCTTCTTTTGATACAATATGTCCGAGCAACTTAGCCTTTTGAACCCCAAAATGACATTTCTTAGGGTTCAATGAGATACCATATTCCCTACACCTTAACAACATATTTTCTAAATGTTGTAGGTGATCACTTCTCTTCCTTGAAAAAATTGTCACATCGTCCTGATACACAACAATGAAGTCATTTATATATCTTGAGAATGCTACATCCATTGCTCTTTGAAACATGGCTCTAGCATTCATCAGGCCAAATGACATTCTTACGTACACATATGTACCCCATGGAGTAGTGAAAGTAGTTTTGATTCTCTCTGATTGCTTCACAACCACTTGGTTATACCCAGAAAAACCATCCAAAGTAGATAAAATTCTAAACTCTGTAACCAATTGTAACATGTTATCCATATTTGGCAAGGGGTAGTTGTCCTTAATTGATGCCTTATTTAAATTTCTAAATTCCACACACAATCTTATGTCTCTGTTCTTCTTTCGAATAGGTACCAAGTTTTCCACCCATGAAGAGTACCTCGTAGGTTGTATGATTCCTCCATCCCTTAACTTTTTCAACTCTTCTTACATTTTTAGGGAAAGGAGTGGATTAATTGGTCTTTGATTTTTCCTAAATGGCTTGGCATTAGCCTCTAGGGGTATCTCGTGCTGAAAAAGGTCTTCCCTATATGCTTTCAATTCTGAATACGACCATGCCAAGTAGTCCTGGTACTTTTTAACAACTAGACATATGCATGCTTTTCCTCTTTATCCAAGTTGTTACCTAACCATATTTTCCGAGGTTTATCCTTTGTGCCTAGGTTATGTTCTTCAACATCTCTCGAGGTTGACATGTGTTTGTTAACAATGTGGTCAACATTATCAAAATTTGATTCCAATGCAACCAAACCTCTAGGAATAGTATTGGTTTTCAATTGATAATGTCTTTACCAAACAGGGTCTCTTTTCCATCATTTACACAAACCATTGGTTCCCAGTCCATACTTTGATTGGTAAATTCTCCTTTATTTTACAAAAACCTTTGGACCTGGGCATCATCTTCAAAAACTTGCCAATGCTTGATATTATCGAGACAGACGACCTGGTCAATATTTCAATATCATATTCACAATAGGGGATATTGTATAATTCTCAAACCTTGATCCCAACACTACCAACTTTGTCTACTACAGTATTGTATTTCCTATCATGGTGTATTATATTGAAAGAATCAAACATTTCAATTAAGTCCCAAACTGCATGTTTATATTGCTTCATTCTTTGATTTTTTGTTGCATACAAATTTCTAACTTGTTTGACTATCAACTCTGAATCCCCTTTAACAATAATTTCTCTACACCATACTTCCAAGCAATCCTTAAACCCAAGAGCAGTGCTTCATACTTTGCAATATTATTCATGCACTAAATTTTAAGTTTAAAAGAAATGTTAAATTCCTCATGGCTTGAGATATCAGACAACACCAACACCACTACCGGATCTAGAAACAAGCCCCATCAAACATCGAGTCCAGGGATAACCAACCTACTCAGGATATTTACACTCATCAATTTTATGCTCCTTAAAATCAACATAACCCACAAAGTTATCAACATCAACGTTTGTGTACAATACTTCATAAGAAGCATTGTTAGGATCCTTAATGAGGTGTAACATTTTCTTCTCACCGTATAACTTCACAAGATTTACCTCAATTGGTATGGTTGTAAATGACATGTCCATTTGTACACTTCCACATACACTAGCTGTCCATTTTTTGGATAATAACATTCCCCACTTAGAAGGATGGTCCACAATAACTACATTCATGGTTAGGCATTTTCTTGTATAAGCTTCTAGTTGCACTACCATTCCTTTGACATATCCAATTACTAGAAATTCTCTTGAATCCATAGTAGTACACTTCCCAAAATTTGTTGTTACATTGATATTTAACTCGTTCATCACCTCGAGAGGCATTACATTACATGAGGCTCCTGAATCAAACATACAATTATGCACCAATCTGTCCTTAATAATTAAAGTGGTATAAAATGGATCCACATCAAGTTGAGATTCAACCAAAGACGTGCCCAAATATATCTCAGGTGATTCACCTAGTTCCTCCAATGCTTGTGGTATTTCTAATTCTGTAATAATAGGAGGAATCTCTACATTGTTTACACTTTTTCCTTGAGTAATCTTTTCTTCCTTAAATCCCAAATATTCGAATGCCCTTTTCCTATGCTTGGGGATCCTGAGTAATTCAACAATGGGAACAATAACCTTGATCTGACTCAAGATTTGGGCTATGTCACAAGGAATATATTTGGGTAGGACAGTATTAGGAGGAAGATTCACAATTTCATCTAATAATATAGGAGTTTTCAGAGTCTGGGCATGGGCAAGGAGTATAGGTTTTATTTGGGGTAATTAGGCCTTTTCCAAATGTATCTTTCTTAGGGGTTTCCTTCGGGATATTGGTAAGAACTAGAATTTTTGGCTTGGTTTGCGGCCCTCCCCTTTGACAACCTTACTTCTAGTGTTATATTCTTTCTCCTGAGCAACTACTGCATTCATCAATAGTTTCATGTCCTCTTCGGAAGGGATTCCTCCATCATACTTTTTAATCATCAAGGCCCTTAAGTATTCAAAATCATGATTAGGTAAATCAAATGCTTGCACCATATCAATTTCAAAAGTATCAATAAGAGGAAGAGGTAATACCTGGTGAACACAATCCCATAAACTTCAATAGTTCCGACACTTATCAATTCGATTTGATGTTGCCCCTTCTTTGTGAGTTCCAAGGGCACTCCATCATACACACGTCATCATATGCCTCATCATCATTTGTATCCTCAACTTCCTTATCTACCTCACATGTGGAATGTGGTAAGATACACCTATCACACCACTCAATAACACTGGCCTCTTCAACGGTAGCAATCCTAGCAGTCAAAGGATCAAGAACCAATCTATTATCCCTGGGTTATGGTTTTTTATTTCTTGATCCCATGGGCCCTTTCCCTCTTTCATCTAATGATCACCTCTGGGATGATTTCCAAATATCTCATGACCATGTGACTTGTGTTGACCCTAGGAACTCTATCCTATCCCTTTTTCTACTCTGGCCAGTTTGTAGGATATCTCTTTAACCACTCCGGCCAAAGTCTTCACAACCTCTTCCAGATCCACAACTTTGTTTGACTGAGGCCTCTCGGATTGATCAACTTGACACCCTCTCTCCTAGGAGGCTTTCCAACTGCTTTGATGTTATTTTCTATTTGTAAGGCCATGGTGAAATCTTGCCTCAATGTTCCCGGGTTCTTATCTCTTAAGTAATAAGCAACCTTTTTATCAAAGGCATCAGAATATTTTATCAAACAGGACTCACCACTTGGCCTTAGGATTATAGGTAACCTATTCAAGGTTTTGTTGAACCTAGTATTAAAATCCTAGATAGATTCATTTGGGTTCTTCTTTATATTTTCAAACTCAGATAGAAGGAACTTGGGATCAGTCTTATCCCCATATTGCAGTCTGAAGGCATTTTTCATCTCGGTCCATGAGTCTATTGAATTATCTGGTAAATACTTGTACCAATCACGTGCATCCTCTTCAAGAGTATGAATGAAAAAATTTATATACACGTCTTCAAACTCAATTTCAAAATCTTCCATCATATTGACAAATAGTCTTAAATGTTGGTCACCAGTGATGGTGTTATTCCCTTGAAATTTTGGCAACCTATTTCTGACATCTTGTGGCACCATATTAGGATATCCAACCATACCTCTAAAATTTATTGGTCCAAAAGTATTGACAACAAAAGGAGGTCTAGGTGGAGGTTGAGCCATATTACCTTGAGGAGGTGATCTTGTAGGAGAATCAAAATGATAAGGGACGAGGGGTCTTTGGAGCACAGGAGTATAAATCTCAAAGTAAATATCCTCTAATGACTCAGTTTCTTGGAAAACTCTATCAACCTTGGAAGAAAAAAAAAAGTTGAGGGACACGCTTTTTAGACACAAATGATGGCCCCTCTCCAGTAGGGGAATTTAAATTCACAAAGGACTACTTGGTTCAGAATCACTTGAAGACGTATGGTAATCTTTAACCACAGATTGATCACCTTTCAGAACTGATATCTCCTTTTTTGATTCTTGATTTCCAACCACTTTCCAGACTTGTTTTCCTTCTAAATTTTCTTTTCCCAAGTTCTAGAAATAACTTTCTAGTAGGATCCCTAGTGAAGAAAGACCTTCTTCCTCTAGCTTTGCAAATATTAATGACAAATTTCACTTGACACTGGTAATCATCAAAATTTTAAACCAATTCGAGTCACCACCAAGGATTCTCACCTTAGATGTGCAAATGCACTATAAGTAGTTTGTCAAATGTCTATCAATACTTAATTTTTGCAAAGCTTAGCAGATCCGACCTTCCTTTACCCACATTTATCACTATTGATGCAAATTTAGTACAATAACCACTAGAAACTAGAAATATTACACAATGAACTTGTGATCTTGCACAAATTTTACAAATCTCAACAAAGGATGATGTTTAAACAATGTATTTGTACTTAAATCATGTAAGAAACATTACTAGGGTTGGCATGTGTATGCATTTGTAAAAATAGTCCCCGCAAAAATGCCAGATCAGTGTTGGTACCCAAATTGATTCTCCCTTTACAACTGAGCAACACCGTAGTTCGAACAAGATGCTTGGAGGTAGATAAATTAGAGTGTGAGTCATTTTGTATCCGGGAGGGATTTAGCTGACTCTTCATTCACTCAGGCATGGAAGAAATGGATAGCACCGTGAACAGGGTTTGACCTACCCTGACTACTTTAGGTTGTGCCTTCAACCAGGGTGAGAGGACCCATTTTGTAACCCATATTGGTGGATGACATCTACATATTCATATTATTTTTCTTTCCTTTCACAAAATTGATAGGATATCTTCAGAAGGTATGGTCAATACAATGTAGTCTAACTCTCACGAGTTATCACTTTAGAGGACAAAGAAACCTTCTAGACAAGATCCAGGTTACTAAAGGCAGTGGTAAAAATTGATTTCTCTTGCATATTGAGGTAAGGGATGGGTAAATCAATGAATTCCCTTAGCATTTATGAACAGAAGTGCAAGCAGGGGTAGTTCATGTATGGTTCATTTCTTGGATGTGTATTTTATGGTTGGGAAGTTAAGCAAGATAAAGTTGATTATACCAAATATCTGAGAACTTTAAACAAATGTTAACAGATCCACAAGGCAAGAAGACGAATAGCTTCAAATAGTAAAGACGAACCTTCAACTAGAAAATTGTGCATCTATGAAAGCTCAAAGACACACGGCTTCACACATTCTTCAAGGTTTTAACACAAGAACTCATGTTAAAGACTCAATTAAACTTTAGAAGACCCTTATTATATCACACTCATGATACACTCATGAATTGACAAATAATCTGTATCATTGAAATGCAAGTAAAGTGAATTTAAATCACTTATTGCATTATGAAATGAAAGCTCTCTTCATAATGTAATTGCAAATGCCACAATACTTGTCATGAGGATGAGATTTTGTGTGATTTCAAAGGATTTCTAATGTAATACTACAACAGGCACATATATAACTATTTTAAACTATCTCAAGATGAAAGTGGACATAACACAGTTCATTGATCTACACAAATTACTCAAGGTTTCTCAAATTTGATCAACAAGGGAAAGTTTGTTTACAATCTCAAAGTTTTGTCAATGGCTATACATCTGCAACCAACTTGACATGATCAATCTTGAAAGGCACACAAGAAGTAACTGGTTTCTCAAAAGTTTCTCCAGAAAATGGCTTCTCTCGGCTCTTCTCTCCTTTTTTCTCTCTGACTAAATTTCAGAAAAATTAACCCCCCTTTTTACAAGAGTATTCTCATTGCATTTATACAATTTCACTTGCTCACTCATCCTATTTTCCCCCCATAAAACATGAATCTTTAAAGAATATTCATTTCTATTTTTCCAGTGGAAAATTTGTGAGCCATTCACATTTCCTACTTTCATTAGATATGATTGGGGCACCATGTCATAACTTTTGACAGTATTTTTAATCATTCTTTTATTTGGTGAATAAATGGCCATTTTTTTATGGTTTTAGAGTGCCTCCAGATGGTTTGATTTTATAGGTAATCACATCTTGCCTTTTTGAGAATCCTTCTGAGAAAACATATTTATTTTCGTGCCTGTCTGGACTGATCATTTCCGCATGGTTTTGGTCATATCAAGCCAATCATCATCTTTCTCCATAATGCCAATTTATCTCACACGTATTTCTCCCGTGTAGATATCTCATTTAAATCTTAGAGGATACTTCACCATGATTACACCTAGCTCGACTAGTATGCCTTAAATTTCCTATAAAAGCGCACCATTTCACTTCCCCAATTCATATTTTATTTTTTGAATATAGGCATTTTTGGGCTTCCCCTTTGTTTATCTACGTTGTGAGTCCAAGTCGGCCAAGTATAAAGAGGAGCCAGCGGAAACCTCCGCATGTCTCTTCGATGCAACTGTAAAGGTGAAGTCCAGAGATATGTCCCCAAATGAGTGCGGGCCCTCCACGTATCCCGGGCCTAAGAAATTTGCCTCGGCCATTGAAAAGTCTCAGTATAAAGAGGAGCTAGCAAAAGCCTCCACGTGTCTCTTCGGCGCAACTCCAAAGGTCAAAACCAAAGGTGAATCCTCAAATGAACGCGGGCCCTCTCATGTGTCCTGGGCCAAGAAAGTTTCCTTGGCTATTGAAAAGTCTCGGTATAAAGAGGAGCCAATGGAAGCCTCCACATGTCTCTTCGGTGCAACTCCAAAGGTAAGATCTAGAGGCGTATCCCCAAATGAGTGCGGGCCCTCCACGTGCCCTGGGTCCAACAAAATTACACCAGTTATTGAAAATTCTAAGCATGGGAAGATCTAGTCGAAACCTTTACATGTCTCTTCGGTGTAACTCCAAAGGTCAAAAATAGAGCGGATCCTCAAATCCTCCGCGTGTCCCGGGCCAATAAATTTACCTCACCATTGAAAATTCTCAGTATAAAGAGGAGCCAGTGGAAACCTCCACGTGTCTCTTCGGCGCAACTCCAAAGATAAGATCCAGAGGCGCGTCCCAAACAAGCGCATGCCCTCCATGTGTCCTTTTACGGGTCTTAGGCATTTACCTTATACTTTCATGCCCTTCGCCATAATGCATCAAAATATCAAATAGACCCACCACACCACATCCAATTAGAAAATACCACGTATCCATAGATGTTGGGACAGAGATTTACAAAGGAGACACAATCATGGAAGACGCCCAACAACAAAAATTTTCCCCACGAAGAGAAGACTGTAAATAATACCAAGACTCAATGTGATCCACGACCCAAGGAAAGGACTTGACAATGACACCTTAGTGAAGGAAAAGAATTACGCATCCACATAGGAAGACAGAAAGTGCATCAAACCACACGGGCCAAAAAATTTAAACAAAAATGGGTGAGATTACAATTGAGCACTAACACAACAAAGGTATGAGATACAATCTTGTAGCTGGTGTGTGGGTAAATGGCCTTGTGTGTAATCATTTTCCTCTTAATAAATGAACAAATCAAACAAGTAAATAATGTAACTTCAATGAATCTTTTAAATGGGACTTACTGTAAGAATACATTAATAGATTAGAGGAATCCTAGCAAGAGGAAACATGATTGATTTATTCGTATAACATGAATCTTATAGGTCGCAAAGTCAACTCTTGAAAGACGTTTTTAGTAAATACATAATCTTAAAATACTTTCACCATGGGATTCCCCTAACAGAACTTTGTTCGTGGTTGGAATAGTATGTGATGTCGTGTCGAAAAGAGAAAATTGATTTGTTCATGTTGGGTGTTGTATGTTTCCTTGTTGCCTATGTGGTCAATGTTGTGTCAAGCTTATTGAGAGTTGGTCGTAACCCCTTTTGGTCACCTGTGTTGACATGTAAACTTCAATTCAGGTCAAAAATAATTATTCGAGTTTTTCAGTGGTTATATCTATATGTGTGTTTTAGCGGGCGTTAAATATTTTGTCTCTCCTAATGAGAGTTCAACCTTATCCTCTTTCCAACTTGTTTGAATTAGTTTTTAAACTCCTTATCAAGATCTAGAACTCCTATTTTGGGTGAGGGTTATTAACCATACATGGACAAATTAAGGAGTTTTTTTATCAACTATGACCTTTGACAACTAAATATTGATAACAAAATATCCCAAGAAATCCTACTTGCATCCTATGTGCACACTCACAAGAAATTTTCATGCACACCAACACACCTATTTTCATTCTTTCACTCTTATGGTAATGAGGTTTTACATCAAAATTTGAAATATTCAACTATGCTAATTTCGAGGAAACACATTCAAACTCCTAGAATACAAATTCATGCCTTTCAAGGCTTATTCAAACTTATTTATGCTCTCCAAGCATCATGGAGGATGCTCCTGCATCATTATGCGGCTCCATACTAAATACATGGGAAGCACTGTCCAAAATCTGAGAGTCTTTCAACCTTTACAAACATGAATTGAACATCCCAATTGAATATTATTAATGGTTCTACATCATATCCATTGCTCCTAATGTGCCTTAACCTAAGACCAACATGTTTGCAAGATCAATAAGTCATCACAAGTCCACCCAATGCAAGTCTCACAACAATTTTTTTGAACAATTATTGTTGGGTTGAAAAAGTGGATAAGTTCAAGCCATGCGCAGAGTCAAGATGGCGTGTACGAGAGCATGCATGAACCTTAGAGAAGTATCAAGAGGATAGAAGGGAACACATGGGAGTACACACAAGGACATGAAAATAATTCGGTACATGAAAATTGCTTAAATGTGCACACATAAGATGGAAAGACATCAAGGTGTAGAGGTTCGCGCATAAAGACAAAGTAAATGAGTTAGCTAGATTTTAGAATGGGATAAAATAAAAGAAAGATGAGTTGGATTGATTGAAAATAAAAGGTCCACAAATAGACCGTGCAATGATAAAGAACGATAGAGGATAAAATACATGCATGGACATCTAATTATAGGACGCGTGCATGAATAAGATCGAGCTATTTATCGTGCGATTAGATAATTAAGAAAGAGTTTAAGGCATGCAGTCTATAATTATGGAGTCTATTGATAGAACTAAATCATGTAAGTGGTGAAGGAAAAGTTCCCACCATGTATAAATATGTATGTCACAACCTTTGTAAAATAGGTGTGTGTGTGTGGAAATTTCAAAATGATTATCCCAAATTTCAATGGATTTTTTTCTAATTTTCCGTTCGAAATTTTTCGGACATTGGTTTCAAAATGTTCTCATCAATTTCAATAAAATAATTAGGTATCTTTCATAAAATCCTAGGAGGTGTTTTCTTAAAAAAATTCTTGTCTATTGTTTCAACCTCGAATTTCCTAATTCACACTTTCATTGTCTCCTTCAATTTCAATAACAACTACCTCATGAGTATTTAATTCATCTTCAACATTATGAAAAAACATATTTATCACGAGTATTTAATTCATCTTCAATATTAACGGTAAAAACATCTTCATCATGAGTATTTAATTCATCTTCAACATTGATAGTAAAAATATTACCTGGTTCCTCATTGTTTACAATAGTAGGGGTTTAAGATGAACCTCTTTTTGATACACGTTGTTTCCGCTTTCTCTCTGAATCTTACAATATTTTTGCCTCTAATTTCTCCGGTGTTTTTTTACTTATTAATTTCATTTTATGACTTCGTTTCTTGTCTCCCATGATGTTGCAATCGATGTAGGAAAACTCCAAATGATGCAATACACCTTAAAAATAGTAAACAAATAGCTTCGATGACAAGAAAAACTTGCAGAAAAGTGACATAATTTTGCAGTAATTCATACAGTAAGGTCAGAAAATAAAAATTAGATGGTAAATTGAACATTGGGATCCGTGTAAATATGATTTAAGAACCGCGATCATGGTTTATAAAGCACGATCGTGGTTCTTATCAGATCATCGAATCCGACCCTCAAGGCTCGAGAAATATTTTTTTTTTTGAAAACAAGAGCTTTGGGAGGTCATTATGGCGTGTGAAAGGCAAAAAAATTCAAATTTGCTCTTACAGGACTTGAACCATGCCAAAAATTGAAAACATGTCACAAAAATGGTACCATCATGTAGGGGAGACTGTTAGTTTCGTATAAATATTGATTTTAAAGTGAATAGAATAAGATAAATATCATTTTATAATTTTTTACTAATAGTAGGTCTTTAAGACACTTTTTCCCATGAATGTTCATGTCTATGTTTAAGATTGCAACTTTTGTTTCACTTGTCAAAATGTGATAAAACCTATACCATCCCAAGCGTGGCAAAATTCTATACACGTTAAAATTAAGTATTTGATTTAGATATATTTTGATGTAGTTATGGTGGGCAAACGAAAAGTGGTCCGTTTTCTAAAAATTTTTTCAGACCACTTTCACAGAAAAAATCATAAAAAGAAAATATTGTTAAAAAAATACAAAATAAAATCCATCCCAAGATAAATAATGGCATCTAACTTTTCACCAAAGGGGGAAAAAATAACAATTTTTGGTCATCCAAATCATGGGCAAACGGACTACAATCTTATAGGTTTTAAAAAAAAAAAAAACCAAGTCATAGAATTTTGAGTGTTTAATAGATAAACTTGTTCGTTTATAAAAAATAGTATTTTAGAAACTAGATTCCGAATGCTACGATTCATATTTTTATAAATTTTTCCAATTCTGAGTGCACATATTGCTAATAATCCCTACAAGTTGAGATTTCATTGTTTTTTGCAATATGACGTCCACTTATGACCCCTTTTAGTCCCCCAACTTGCTGCACTTACCCACAATGACATTTATTTTCAGGGCATGCAAAGCACTCACGAAGTTACATGCTCGATTCCAAGTAGGGCCAAGAATGCACAATAGGGTTAGAACCATATGTGGACGATTTTGACCTATTTCTATGGTTTTCCTAGGTCCAGCCTCTCGGTGCCAATTCTAGCAACGAAGCATTTCTAGCCTCACATCACCTTGTTCTTATATTCGAGATCACTCAATCTTCCATATTCACATAGAAAGAACTAAGTACAATTCCTCCTTTGTATTTTGATAGTTCTTAGATCAATAGTCACTTTGTAAAGTGTTATTCTGATTTGTTAATTAATTTTGGAAGTTATTAAATCAGAATATCCTCATGTAACAGTAATTCATCCTTTTTATGCATGTTATTTAGGAAAATTATATATCTTAAAAAGGTTGAGATTAAAAATTGAAATGAGGTTCTACACCTCTTAAGTGCAACTTGGAATAAACTAAGTATAGGACCTCTTAAGAGTCTATTTGTGGAAAAAAATTGTATTCATTAACAATTATCAAAATGATGTCTAATAAGATGACAATTTTAGAAGTAAAGTGAAACTTGAAAATTTTCCCACTTAAGCTTAAGATTCTCCCTTTTAACTTCATGTTAATCCCTTCTTATGTGATGAAAGTAAAATGAATTGCCATGTGGAACATGTATTTTTAGGAAAATGAGTCCCTAGCTTGAAAACGAGTTCTATACGACTCTTATGTGTCTAAAAATGATTCCAACTAATATTAAAAATACAAAAATCTATTGTAGTAAAGAATGAAAACAAATGATGTGTACTCCTTGTGGGTAAACATTTTAATGAAATGAGAAATATGTAATTTTGAGATGAGAGCATATGTTTTGTGTACTTTAAAGGTTGTATAACCAATGATGTAAAACAAATAAATTTAAATGTATTTAAGATGTAAACCTTGAGAACTATGGCATTGTGGATAATTTCCTTTCCTTTATCTCTCCTATGTGGTTGTACTATTCTATCATGTATTTCTCTTTGGAGTAATGTGAAATTAGTGTGAATATTTTTTCGTCATGAATGTGCATAAGTTTTATCATGTTGGGGTGAGATTGCATAATTATTATTGAAGGAATAATGTATTAGTGAAGGGAGGAATAACGAGTGTTATGTTTTGATTCTTTGGAGGAACCAAAAGAATTTGTGGTTATTCTTAGTGGAGGCATAAGCACGTGTTTTAAATGGAGGAATAAGGGGCCTATCAAAGTTGATGTGGTGTATTTCATCTTGGAGGAACCAAAAACTAGATAGGATTTCTCGGTGGAGCTATAAGTAGTAGTTGCAATGATTATCTATCCCCATTGTGTTCCCGTAGATAGGCCTGGTAGTGTGATTCATATTTACTTTTGGTGTTAACCACTTTATCATCCTATCAGATGAGCGGGTCCACATTTATGTAAGCATATCATGTGATATTGGGACGCACTAAGTGATCCTAGGTGATGTTTTCAAACAATAAAAAAAGAATTTTTTTACCTTGGTTTATTTTGGATTTTGTTTTGGTCTCTCATGTGTGGGCATTACACATGATCTTAGCTAACTTTCTATTGAAGGGATTTGAAAAATATTTTACAAAACTCAAAAAATGAGAGGAGAATACTTGTGACACTATGTTATATTTTTGGCACAAAAATGTGACCACTTTGTGTTTGTTTAGAAGTTATATTTTGAGCACTTTCACCACATTTAACCGTCTTAATCTACAACAATTAAAAAATATTATAGTTTAGAAGTTATATTTCGAGCACTATGATTCTCATTCTTATCAAATTGTCAAGTTTTGATTATAGACATTCCAAATTACTCATTGAAATTCAACTTTTGCTAATTTTAGGAAAAGGTGACTACTTTACCTTTGGCCTCCCATTTCCATGCACTTACCCTATGAAGATAGTGCATGTATCCTCAGTATGGGGTCCTTGGTTTTGGGGGAAGATTGGCCACTCCTTAAGAAAATGGAACATGCATCTAATCCTTATCTAGGTCAAATTTCCTAGTCTCCCTTTGGAATATTTGGTGGTTGAGGTTTTGTAGAGGCATTGTTAAATATTTTGTAACCCTAATGGTCATCGACCCCATTACCAAATCCAAGAGAAGATTAATGTATGCTATAGTCTTTGTTATGACTGCTATTAATAATGGTCTACCCTCTTCCATTACTATTTTCTCCAAGTAGAGGAAATGGGTGTAGAAAATAGTCTACGAAAATGAATATCTTGTTTGTTACTCTTGTCAAAAATTAGGCACGTTGATAGAAATTATCCTTCTAAGTGTATAGATCAAATGACACGAAGGAGGAAAAATCCTTTAGTTTATATTGAAAAGAAAGATAAAGAACTAAGAAATGGAAAGGATGTCAAGTAGAATGAGAATGTAGGTTCTCCACATCATGAAATTTAGGGGCAAGAGGCCATTTATCATGGGGAAACTCAAGATAAAAAGGAAGAGGAGGACCTAATTAGATAATGAGATGATAAGGAGGGTAATGATAGAATCCTAGAGGCAATAGTGAAGGAAACGGATAATGTTCAGATCATCATCATACTAAAATCATTATGAGAGGCACGATGATATCTTGAGACCTCAATTGATGGAAAATATGAAGATACTATGGATCAAAAAGATGGAGAGAGTGAAGAAATGGAATACCATTCTAGGATCCTTAAGGGGAAGGAAATATTGATCATCCTACTCCATAAACATAACCAAAAATCAAGACCCAATTATCGAGATAGATGTTAGAACTTGAGGGTTCTTGATTTTGGGAGGAGCCTAAATATAAGGAATATTTTGTGGGGTTAGATACACAACTACTACAAGAGAGTGAAGAGGACGATGACGGATGGAATCTGGGTGTCAAACTAAAACCAAATCCAAGAGAATGGTTCAAATGACACAATAGAGTAACAAGGGGTATGAATGAAGGAGTTTGCTAGATCCAAATATAGATACTCATATATCTATTACATTTGAGTGGAGGTCTAAGGTGAGCTATTTTCTCTTTTTTGTTGATTATAAGATTATGTTTGATCGAATTTTAATGTTAATGATTTTTTTCTATATCATATGGTCATTCATAGAAATATTATTATGCTTGTACAAGGTTATGAGAGGCTTTCAAAATTGTTGCCATTTACCTTAATTTTAAAAATTGATATGGAAATGATCATGGAAACAATTTGATATCTTCAGAAGAAAACTACCATAAACAAAGAGAGGTTGTTGCTAGCATGGTCACTACCAATAGTAGACATTATGGTCATATGTCACCTATATTGGCTTTGTAAGTCTCTGAGGGTCTCAAAATTTCAATTTACCTTCATCTACTCCTATGCGACAATAAACTCTTTCATATTTGTGTCATGATGTGCGAAGATGTTCAAATGCATTCTCCTTCATAAATCGGATTCCAAACCCTTGATAACACACCGAAGAAGGACAAAAAGATCTAAAGAATAATTGGTATGGATGACACACCCTTAGGGGTTTCTCTGCATATCAGTAAAGTTCATGTAGTTCTATGAAGAATAGTTTCCTTTCGAAAGTGAGAGATTACTCAACCATCTTTGTCATTAAGAAAATGAAAGGAATTATGTGAGTTTTTCCTATGCCCTCTTTTGGTACAAGCATGAAGAATAATAACTGCCTCTATCCTTGTATGGGGTCCTTGGTTTTATAAGGGAAGATTGTACCCTCCTTGAGAAAATGGAACATGCATATAATCAAATCCTTAGAAAGCAATAAAATAGAATAGATTATCCTTTAGAACAATTTTTCTTTAAAATCTTAATAATTGCTATAATAGATTATTTTTAGAATTCCATTGGGGAATTTGTATATATAGCATCCTTGAATTTAAATTACAAATCTATTGAGTGTAAAGATAAAACCAAAAATAGTATAAAAATGTTGACATGGAGATGCCCATGTAAAGACGAGAAGCGAAAAACCATGACCACGAATGACTACCAATAGTGGTCAAAGTCTAGAAACACGAGAAGGGGAAAGGGTAAGGGATCCCATAGTAAAAGATTAAGGAGAGAAAAAATAAAGAGTGACAAGACGACATGGACACAAAAAGGAGGGGAAAAAGTTACAAACACGAGAAAATATATGTCAATTAAAGTCTAATCTTAATTGAAAGATCATATGTACAAAGTCACGCCAAAAGCATTTCAAATACAAAATGTGTACCAAAATTATGAATGGCTGAGTTTGCTTAGATCCAAATATAGATACTCATATATCTATTACATTTGATGAGATGTCTACAAGGTGCACCACTATTAGCTTGTCTCTTCTCAAAGAGTTGTGGATTTAACTTGGATCGATCCACTTCCCTATTTTCAATCAAAATAACTAATCATCTATTTTAAATACTTGGAGATTATATGTATATTTGAAAGTAGACATTGGATAATAACTATTTTGCTAGGTTGTGAGGGGAGTGAGCATGATTCCTCCACTAATGGAAACATTAGGCATGAACCAAGAATGTATGTCCATTTATAAAATTGATCGCGATAATCTTTTAGTGCGAACATGATACAAGTTTTCAAATAATTATAAGGGAGAAAAATAGCACATGTTTTTATACAATAGAAAGCTCGCCAAATTGTTTTGAACTATTTTAAGTGCAAGAACATAAAATGTAAAACATTGCACAAAATAAAATTTAGATTAACGCATTCAAACATGTCCGAAATGTGCAAAAAGAGACTAATAAATAAAAATAATCAATCATTATTTCAATGAATTAATCAAAACAATTTAATATATACCTTAATAGATGATACATGGTTGAAATTGGATTTAGAAATGTTCAAGGAAATGTCCCAAGTCAAATTGGAAGTGATTCTACAAATATGACTCCTTCAAGAATGAAACTCCCAAAAGAGAGAGGCAACTCAACTCTAAGTAGTTGCCTCTAAACATAATTGTCGACATCAAATACCACTTGTGGTTAGGTGTTTCGTCTAGTGAGTATATAAATCCCAAACTTTTTATACGCCTTAATTTGTTATTGTTCAGTAATAACCTCTGGTGGTGATGATATGTACAAAGATATCTAAATGTCTTGTATCTTGTAATCCGGCTCAAAAACCCTATAATTTACTCGGGAAGGACAAAAGGATTAACAGTAATTGTTGGATGTATTCATTTCATAGGATTGTTTTTAAAGTCCTCATGAGATCAATTATAAGTGGGAACTATTTGGCCCTTAAATTTAACACAAAAATAGTATTAAATTCCCACACGGATTTGCCCACCCAGCAATGTTTTAAAGAATGGAGATCATTTTTTCAGAGTAACTTTCAATAATTTCTGGATAAGAATAATAATTTAATAACTGGTTAAGTGTCTCCCATCCCGTGAGCCGCATCGTACGAGGCATGGAGTCCAAAGAAAAGATAATACACCATCATCACCACAGTGCAAATCCCAAACCTCACAAACGACTGGTAATCCAGCGACCCCATCAGAAACAAATTGATAAATATCGACAGGAAGGAACCCACGGAACCATTGGCACTCCCCACACTTTCGGCTCTCTGCACTGCGGAACAAAAAAGCCAGACCCGCAGTCGCTAAAAGCCACACAGGAACACCAATGCAATACCCGATCCATCCGCTCGACACACCCCAGTAGGCCGATGTCCCTACAGACGAGCTTATTATTACAAGAACCAAGATCGTCAACAGAAAAACATGATTTGTGGAAGTTTTCCCCCTCGAATAATGTCTCCTCACAAGCAGAGCAACAGACATGAGCATAAATATGAACAGGGTGCTGATGGACAGAAGATTAGAAAGCACATCCAGGCTTGAAAAGAAGGCCACGATTGCGGTCCCGATTGCCATGACTGCCGTTGCATGGATGGGCGTTCCGGTCTTTTCATTGACAAGTCCTAACCAGGGCGGAATAATGTGGGTTCTGGCTATGTGAGTCATATACCTGGCCTGTCCGACCGCGCCCACCAATAAAACCGTGGTAATTCCTTTTAGGGCTCCCAGGGCTACCAGATATTTGGCCCATTTCCACCCTATGCTTTCAAACGCCAAGGAATAGGCCGCATTGACGTCTAGGGTTTTGTAATTCTGCATCATAACCAGTGCCAGAGCCATCAGGCAGTATATAATGGTGATGGCCGACATGGAACCGAGAAGCCCCAAGGGAATGTCCCTGGAGGGGTTTTTGGTCTCTTCGGCCATGGTCGCGATGGCGTCGAAACCTGTGTAGGCGAAGTAGACGACGGCGGCGGCTCTGAACACGCCTTTGACGCCGTATGGAAGGAAAGGCGTCAGATTTGAGGGGTTGGCGTTGGCGAAGCCTGCGATGATAATGAAGAGGATTACGAGGGTGTTGACGGCGGAAGCTATCCAGTTGAGGTACGAGGTTATGCGCGTGCTTGTAATGGCGACCAGGGCGGCGAGGAGGAGGACCGCCACTGCAATGGGGTCGAGGAGGTTGAATCCTGATGGGAGATTCGTGTGGATGCGGAAGTCGTCAGGGGAGTGATTGAGGAGAGTGGCGAAGTAAGAGGTCCAGGATCGAGCCACCGCAGCTCCGCCCACTAGGGATTCCAGGATTATGTTTCCTGCTGCTATAAACGCTGCCAATTCTCCCAGCTCGACCCTCAGGTATGCAAATGAACCTCCTGCCAGTAATAATTTCGTCAGAGCCCCGAAATAGTATGAATATTAGACATCTAAGCTCATATTTGTATTCAAACCCATTAATCCAGAAGTGTTTATTAATAACTATAATATATAAAATATAAATTTTAAAATCATTTTATGATAATGTGGTGGTTTACAAGATATTTTTGAAAAACAAAATGTCTCACTTTAAAAAATATTAGCGAAAAAATGGACTCTAAACTTCCATAAATATAATTAAGATATTAAGAATTTTTGATTGACTTATAAAAGATAAAAGGAAAATTCAAATGAAACTCAAATAACAAGTTGAAATTTCTTTTTAATAATCAATACAAATTAAATTTTAAACCTTAAATAAATTATATTGAGAAATCTTCTTACAATAACAATGAAAAAATAATACACTATTATAACTATAAATATATTTATTTTAAAAACTAACAAACATACACATACATACATAGATAGCGTTGTATAAATATTTGATTATCATATTTATATATAATATTTTTCTTAATTAAATTGGTTAATTGTTATCTCATCAAAAATAATATAATTATATGTCCCTAAATTGCACACAATACCCTCAAACTAATTAAATAATCATGCACGAAAATAACACTCAACTAAATACCCTTCCACCAAAATCTTATTATAAATTATGAATTAAATTATTATGAAAAGAGCTATATGTTTAACTCTTAATATAATAATAATGTTTATACTCTGCATTATATATTCGAATAATTGATTGTATGTCCTAAAATTCTTATACATATAAGTGATAATTTTATATTAATTTATAATTTACATTAATAATTTATTAAAAAATAATGTTATTTAAAATATTTTTAATATTAAAATTAAAAAATTTATAGACTGGAGATATCTTCAAAACATGTACGTAAAAATTGAAGAAAAAAAAATCTTCAGAAATAAATAAATATATATATATATATATATGAACAACTCGCATATTTTTATTCACTTCCTCTATCCCTACAAACTATCATTATAATAAATCTATAAACTTAACACACCCAACAGTGATCATAAAATTTCTATCCTGCAACACAATGGTGCGAAAAAAAAACCTGCAACAGGAATCTCGACTGCAAATTCTGTGTAGCAGAAGACAGAAAGCATGGCAGAGAAGCCGGAAGCAGCGTAGGAGAGAACAATGGCAGGGCCAGCGTCGTTATGGGCTTCCTGTCCAGTGAGCACAAAAATGCCGGTTCCGATGACTGCGCCGAATCCAAACCAGGTTAAATCCCACCAGTTGAGAGTCCTCCTCATATCATTTTCGCTCCTCTTTCTGATCTCGTCCGCCTCATTCCCCTCGTCCGACCTCGTAAACACGCGTTCCTTGAAGCGTCGTGGCGTCTGGCAAAGAGCTTTGCCATAGTTTCCCCAGCTCTTGAACGATTCCTCGCCCAGAAAATAACGTTTATTTGGGTTCTTGACGCCTGCATCGTCGGCAGCCATTCCTGTATCCCCATCGTTCTGTAATAGAGAAACAATTTCGCTGTTCAACCCTTGCCGAGGCATCTATTCCACACCTGGCTTAAAATTTTGGCTCCATTGGTAAAAGATTCTTTATTATACTGTTTTGAATTGGCAATTTGTTAAAAAATAAGTTCTTGTTAAGCTATTCTTACACGGAGTTACACCTAACAGTCCTCGACATACATTTATCAGAAGTCAGCGTGTATTTCGACTCGTGAGTTTATGTGGGGAGCAGATGTAACGACCCAACGGAAGAACAGTGAAGGTCTCAACTACCCATCTTTGATTGAAGATGCGTATTAGTGCTAAATTTGAAAGACAGGATAGGTAGGTGACCCAATATTGGCCAACCTACTCGAAAATGTGATGTGACCATATGTGACGACGTGACGTTGTATCTTCACTTAGATCACCGGGAAATCAATTAGCTTCCCCTTGGGCCTTAGGGCACTAAAAATGTATATACTAGCAATCGTACGTGAAATGTACGATGTGAACGCCAAAAGGGATCAAGCGAAGAAGTGAAACTTTGAGGTGTAGAAGATGAAGGTGAATTACAAATACAAATGTGAAGGATGATGCAATGTGTTTTTGGCCAAGAAGATGTTTGCAATTGAGAGGAGTCGACTGAGATTGCAACCCGATAATTGGCATTACACCCTTCATATCAAATGAAAAGGATGTGTAAAAGGAATGTTCAAGGAAGAAACACACATGAATTGAAGGTTAAAAATAAAAATGCATTATGCGATTCAATTTTTTTATCTTTGTCTCATGTATTATCCACATGAATGCAATTTGTGTTTAAATGGATGAAATTGTAAAACAATAGGAAAACCCAATAATCGTATATTTTCAGTTTCAAGCATAAGTATTTGTAGGTAAATATGTGATGCTAGAACAATCATTGACAATTCATACACTTTAGCGGTTGGCCGTGTGAGAAAAGATGTATTTTATTTGTCATTCGAAAGAGGGATTTTATAAATAAAAAGATGAGAATTAAATATGCTTGCATGTCCCACACCTATTCCATGACTTTGTAAAAATTAGCGAATTAAATCCTTTCATGTCCCACACCTATTCCTTGGTTAAGATTATTCGTAGCCAAATAATATATGTTATGCGCTCTACCTTATATAGAGATGCAAAAAGGGTTCAATACATAATTACAAGCGGGGTTTCATACGAAATTAGTATCCGGGTTTCTATGTAGCTACAAGTGAAAATAATAGGGTTTATTTGTAGCCATGAAGGACGTAGTATTTACACATGAGGAGAATGTAGGTGAAGCAAACCATAGAAAGTGGTTTTTGAACTAATAAAACCATCAAATTGTATCGTGCATTGCAAAGGTGAAAAGAGGTTGTTTGTTTTCTTAATTTAATATCTAATGTGTTTAGTCTAGATTTAAGCAGTTCATGTCTTGCAAATTATAGTCATGGAATTATTAGTTACTAAAAATATGCAATTTATTAATAATATTAAAATTTAAATTAGAGTTCAAATGTGAAAAAAATTAACATTAATTTTTTTAAAAATTCAATTCCAACAAATCTAGAAAATCAATTCCAACAAAACAACTAAATCCATACCTAAACAATTGAATCAATTGGATGGATAAATTTGGAATCATAAAGCAAGTAAAAACATTCAGAAATCTAACTAAATGGAAAGGCAATGATAAATAAGCTCCAAGTTATATATGTTCATTGCAGATCAAGAACGATTACTTTATTTCTCACAATTTGTCACCGACACTCACTGTGGTAAGGTGTAATATTCAACTGCCAGGCAAAAAGAACATGCAATCTATCTTCCAAAATAGAACATTAAAAATACAACTAAGAATAAACGATTTTCACCCTACAACAAACAAGTTCCCTCTTTTTGTGCACACATGGTCCCGGATTGGTAAAGGAGCGGGGCTTGGGATATTCTTGTAAAGGTGTTCCCTTCATTAAGGAAGGAAGGAGATGCAAAAATGATATTTTCATTGTCTAGCTTTAAGGTGGCAACGTAATGCTTGTTAACAATGCCCCTGCCATAATTAAAAGTCCAGGGTACGATGATAGTTCCACGAAATGGCCTTATCATTTCCTATTGCACAAACCACTATTACTCCATTGGTGATCGTCACAAAGGCTCCTAGAGAGATACTTTTGGGAAAATACGGAACAAAGCCAAAGTAAAATGATAGACAACATCTTCTTCGTCGCGGATGACAAACACGTTTGTGCGCAAGATGTCATTTTATGAACCAATATCATACATGGAAATTCGCCCTATGGGGGTCATGCCCCAGGTGGATAGAAAGAATTCCATGTCCTCCATGTAGTTTATTTCTTCGCTAGATGTTATATGGCTTCCATGCCCATAAAAGTCCCTCGAAGGGTTGTAATCCTTGATGAGGTCAACCTTTTCGTACTAGGGCACAACTATTTTTAGAAGAGCTCATTTATATGATATTTCTATTACAAATCGAAGAATTGAAGGTGATGTCATTCTCTCATGTTCGTTTCCATCTAGTCGGCATAGTGCATAGGCAATGTCGTTGATACGGCCGTGGGCGTGAACTGGTGGACGTGAAGGGCCCATATTTATTTAAGGTCTTTCAAGTAACTCTTTTGTATTGTTTGATAGTTTCATGGAAAATTTTATGTTTGTTCAATCATTTTTGTTAAAAATTTCTATTTCAAAAGGATAGTGAGTGGGATTCAGATAACTGCATTTAATCAACTAAAAGAAATAGAAAATTTTAGTCACTGTAAGTAAACGTCAAGGTGAAAGTGCTCTAATATTAAAAGCTAGGCAAGGCAACTGGGGGTGAAACACAAAAGATTTATTTCTTTATATTCATTATTATGTGTAAATCAACAATTCATTCGAAGGAAAGGGCATGGTTTATAACTGGAATGGTTCATTTGGATGAATCATCTTCAAATGCATGTAAACTATTTACAACAGAGAAAAAACAACATGCTTCGACAATAAACAAAGAAATAGTGGTTCAGAGCCACACTTACATGGAAACAACCAACAAGGGGCACAACAAACTACGAAATACTGCAACAACAAAAAGGAGAACAAACTTTTGGGTTAAAAAAATAGATGAATAACTATACTGAAGGAAAAATTAAAAATGCTCTTTTTCCTTCGATACAAAGTATCATATAATCCAACAAAACTTAGAAATAAAATTGTTCAAATGTTGAGATATAGTATTAATTTTTAAAATAAGGTTATACCGACCAGTGAGAGATTCTAAAAAAGGATTTGAGTCCCAAAACCTTCGCCTCTGCCCAACTGTGACAAAGCCTTTCGGCATAATTAAGTTTGAAAAAAATATAAAACACAAAATAGACCTTTCACCGTAGTAAACCTAAACATGTTTAAATTATAAATTCAAATAAACTGGAAAGAATGGGTATAATGTTTTTATATCTTGTGAATTTGCATTCTAAATATGGAGTCAAAAATCGGTGTATCGGAGCAGGTTTTTCTATTTGAAAGTACTTTCATTGCCAACTGACAAAGTGCAAACAGTAAGATCTTCAAGCCACGCGAAGCTTCAACAACAGGTGCTTCAAAGAACATTCAATTATTAAAACCGTCAAAAACATTTACATGGCTCTGCAGACATGAAAGCCCTCATTCTTACCGAACGTTTATATATCCAAGAGGTCAATCAATGCCTGGAATAAGATCAGAATTTTTTGGATTAAAAACAAAATTAAAACTTAAGCTTAGATTAGCAGCTAAATTTAGAATAACAACCATTTTATCAGCATATATTTTCCAACATACATCAATCAAAATTCTGAGTGAAACTTCCTTTGTCCTCTCGGGAGAATTTTGAGTCGGGAAAGATGGTTGAAGGTGTGCTGATCACAACAAAATAATACTTAGTAAACCAGGTGATTTCGACATCTTTATACACTTTTTTCATTGTAAAGTAGCATTAACTTTAACAAAATTTGCCTAAGCATTAATTTCAAACACGGTTTGACACATAAATGTATTGATCATATGCCTGATATGGATATTTTCGTAAATGAACCATTCTCCGCCCAGTATGCATACCGAAAGAAAAATACATCCTCTTCACACACAGACCTGGAATGATTTCATTGTTCCAAGGTCAATCTCAACGCAAAAACCCTGCAAACACCAAAGAATAATGTAATCGCTCAGATAACTTTCCTTCACCTAAATAAATCGCTTGGAAACTCAAACTTTCCATCTCCACAGAAAATGAAAGGCCAACATAGTCCCGAGTCTCCTCGGGTTTTTTGAATACGGAAGAAGGTAAACCGAATTGGCATTTCCAATATCAACAAAAAGAAAGCAGAACCGCCTCAAAATAAACAAATACAATACAAAAGCTAAAATCTGTGAAAGCTGAAATCAAATCACATTAACTGTAGTCACCAAAGTTGCATGTCATCAATAAAATGTCTAAAGTTGTCTAAATAGGCATTAATTCTGAAATTTTCTGAGATAAGAAACACTTAAATATAGTTTACAACGATGCCAGACGAAGCTCATACTGTTTTCTTTAATAGAATATAGATAAATCAGTAGCATCTTTGCTCAAATTAGAAAGAATCCATTAAATAGATCAATTTTCGTCATAAAGAGCAAGGCCGCAGTTTGAATACCGTACAATCCTTCAGTTAAAAAGGAACAAACAGCGGCAACTGAGGAGTTACTGTTTATCTCATGCAAACCGTTCATCTCTAGATTTCATTCAACTCCTCTTTGAGGTCTGTTTCACCACAACTGGTGCGTCGGACAGGCCGTTAACCCAAAAAAACAAGCCAAGCGCTGCATTATTCCAAAAAAACACAAATCGTATTGGAAAAACATGTCGTTTCTTGTGATTCAACTATACAACCACTTTGAAAGCTCTAAACCATAACCATTCCATGAAAAGATCGACCAAAACACCCATGAGAAAAAAACACACGCACACATCGAGAAGCATAATATTTACATGGAAAAAAAAATACAGGAATTTCCATTAAAAAAAATAAGGCTAAGATCTCCTCCTCCATCAAAGAAACTAACAATATTACCTGGGCTTCGACGAAATTGTGCATGAATCCCCACAACAAAGTGACTCGATCCGCAGATCACAGGGTAGGAGTGATCCCAACCAAAACATGAGCTTTTCCATCAATTCGCACCGTCGTCATGCAATCCTCGAGCAAAGTCCTGCACAATTTTTTTTTTGGGTCAATTCCATACATTGCCACAGAGCAGGGGCGACCATACGTCTACTTGTCCTATCTCTTCTTTGCTTCGCGTATGGCACAGCCGCACAGGTGACAGAACTTCTCTGTTTTACATTAAATATCATTGTTTAATAATTTCCTCCCTCCCTGGACAGACCATGCTTCTGACAGTTCTCAGACACCCACTGCTCCTACCCAACTGTTCGACACCACGTGAATGGCAGATGTAAGTCCGTATTTCGTCGACCAAAAATTTTCACGCGTTGATGTCTCTGTCGCTTGTCAGAAAGGGCCGAGCTTTCTAACATAGAACACGCCTTTCGGTGTAATAAAGAAAATAATCCTTTTAAGTAGTGTTTTAGGGTAAAGTGTGGAGTGGAATCATTGATGTTTTGTGATTTCTTTAATATTTTATAATATAAAAATAAAAGATCAACTAGCATATCTATATTTATATAAATATATGTAATATATGCCGAGAGGTATATATTGCATATATTTATATATTACATAAATATATAGGTGCCTTGTGAACTTCACCTCTCGGTATATTTTACATGTCATGTTTTGATTTATGTTCTATATGTATTTAAAATATGCCGAGAGGTGAAGTTCACAAGGCACCTATATATTTAGATAATATATAAATATATGTAATATATACCTCTCTAGATATATTACATATATTTATATAAATATAGGTATACTAGCAACAAACCACTGGAGTTGTAGAAAATAATATCTAAAATAAAGTATGGAAAACAAGGGGAATTTTGTTCGTGTATGAATAAAATCAAATATCTTACAAGGAACATCGTGAATGCATTTAAAGGAGGAACCATATCTCTTAAGAGAATGAGTATGAGAAAAAAAAAAGGTCTATAATACACAAAGTTCTTATGGATTTTATTAGTAACCGTATTATCAAGTTAAAAAATACAATATTTTTTCATATGAATTGAAATGCGTAATGTACATCACATGTAATGACAAATTCATAGAATGAAATGTGTGTTACACATGGTACATTATTTATATTCCAAGGACATAAGTCTTTTTTCCTCAGCCTTCTGTTTTGAAAGTAGTTTTCCGTTCTTCATCTTTGCATAGCACTCATATGAAAATGGCGGAGATATTTTTAGACTCTGCAATGACTTCACTTGAGAGATAGCCACAAATGTTAACCCCATTGTTTCTCTTTCTTCAATATCAATTGTAGCCTTGGAAAGAGTCAAACCTTGCAATTTATGTATCGTCAATGCCCATGCCAACCGTAAGGGTAATTGGTGTGTGCGTCCCCTTTGTATTGGTGTAATTGGGATGGTACACGGAGTTCTATCTTCAAATGGTATTCCGAAGTAACTATCAAATTCAACCATTACATACGTTGGCGGGTTCGGTGGACCACTACCAGGTGCATATACTATGCTTCGAATATATCCCAGAGCTCCATTTACAAGACCTGCTTCTATCCAAAGATTGGATGTTAGCATAACCCTTGCATCATTAGAAATTAATAATTCTAAATCAAGTTCGTCATTCAGACCTCCTGCTAGTGTGTTGGCGGTACTTGTTCTAGTTGCAATGCTACGTGCGACAGGTCTTTTCAATGAATGCAATTTTTGTTGTTGTGGTTATTCACGTTAATCTTTGTCGCCATCAAGTGAATATTATTATAGAATTCTTCGTTGCTATTTTTGTCTAATGCAAAACTTGTTCTACTCATTAACAACATCTAATCATCCAGTGTCGGATTCGCATCTCTGAGATTTTCCAGAAGTTATCAAAAACATTTTTGGTCTTCATCTTCTCCTCCTTGCCTAAATACCTTATCCAATGTAACAACCGGCTGCTCAATGCTTCCCATAACAACTTTGCGCGTCTATTACTATCATATGGCGGTTTATCGGTAACAGGAGGAAGTTGCCCCAAATCTCCTACCAAAACCATAGAAACACCACCAAAACTCATGTCTACTCTTTTAGGGAATGCTTGACGAAGTCGAGAGTCCACGTTTTCTAGAAAACTTTGTCCAATGAAGCTCATTTCATCAATCAATACATATTTTATGTGGCAGATCTCTTGTTTAAATGTCAAAGTCTCGATCCTTCCAATTCTGCAAAATATGTAATAGGGATTCAAAGTTGTGAATGGATCATTGAGGCACCAATATTAAAAGTTGCAACTCATGTTGGTGCAAGCAATAGAAGAGGAGAACATTCTAGGAATGATGCATCAAAAAGTGCTTGACAAACGCACCAATCAAATAGGATTTTCCTGTTCCTGCTGTTCCTTGAACTATCATGAGCAATGGAATGTTATTTCGACGTTGATTATAATGTGTCATTATTATATCAAGTGCTTGTTTTTGTTTAGCACCCAAGGTGTCGTAATTGAAATTTGGGGCTAATTCATCGTCTATAACCAACCCATTTTCTTTCATGTTGCTTATGAATTTTATCACTTTACTTGTGTATTCTTCACCTCGATATTCATCATTCCACGGTGCTTGTCTGTCAATATCTCTCCTTCCCAACATATCTATTTCCGTCACTTACAAAATTTGACCACGATGAAGCCTACACATGATTTCCCAATCATGTTCTATTGTATTCTATTGAACATGTTGATTAATTTCCTCTTCAGAATCATTGTTATTTTCAACATCTTCTACTGCAATCCTCCTTTCGACATGCCATGGATTATAACGGAACGATTCCCAGTTTGAACTTATTGAATTAGAATCAAGTCTGATATCTCTCTATATCTTGAAACAACTTATAAAGCAACAACTCGACCAACAAAAATCAACCCATTTATGAGATTCCCATGAAGGGACATAGGAAAACCTCTGGGAACACTATCACAATAGTTTCCAAACTCCCGACCTCCCACTTGTTATCCCGTTTTCTCCTTGGATTATATGTCCAAGATCTAATGCGGCATTAATAAGAGACACACTTTCCATGGAAAAAGGCCTATTCTTGTACACGCCAATAAAAATTATTGCATGTTCTTCATGGTCATCTCCATCAGTTGTTACTTTTTTGAACACCTTGTGGGCAACATTCAAATTGACAAATACTCTACTGCTCTCTACCAAAGGAAGCTCCAACAACATGTGACATGTTTCTTGTGCGCCAATGTCTCTTTCAACAATTGTTTCGGTTAGAAGTCTCATGTATGTTGTCACTGCCATTTCATCCGGGTTTTCTATGTTTGCAATCCACATCAACATTTGATGATAAGTTTCAGAGCTTTTCTCCGCTTTCGCTACATACTTTGCAATGTACTTGACTATGGCATGCTTGGAAAGAACAAGTTGTCAATCTACATTTGCTCTCCATAATTGTAATATGTAGTGATTATGTGTATTTACCCTATCATCATTTCTCGTAGGTTCAAACTTTTTATCTCCCATCTTTGAGTCTTGATATAACTTTGATCCATTGAGATTCAATGGCCATGGTGCATTATACCTGCAAAATGTAATAATCAATTATTAGTTCTTCCACATATGTGTTTTTTATTTCAATTTAATTATTCAAAAAATTGAACATTACCTACAAACCATTTCCCCCTTTTCTTACGTAGGGCACCCTCTCTACACATTGTATGTCATTCTACATTGTTGAGAATCTCTTCGTAGTCACGTTCCATATCGACTTGTGTCAGTTGTCTTATATTTTGAAGACATGGATGCTGCATAAAATTTTGGTAGACCTGTAACATAGAACATAAGAATACACAATATATTTTTAGAACGTAAAAATTCTATATAAATCACAAACTCAATGAGAATCGATAAATTCCTGTATGTTTCGCTAGTGTGGGTCCTCTCGAGGATTCCATGCATGGACAATAGAATGGAAGTATTTTTCAGCATTTCTAGGTTGAAAATCATCATTCCAATCAAGGTTGTCCATATTCGGCTCACCTTCTAACCATATGAATCCATGCACATGCAACAAACCTCTATGTTGCCATTCATATCTAGACCAATAATCGTTAACTTTCATTCCTTTTTGTAATAGCTCCTTTTTGGAAAAGTGTATGTCACAGATTGCATATAATTTACCACTATATGTGGATATTCGATGACATTTTTCCTTCGCCAATTTTGTGCTTCCCGTGGATTATCCGGTGGCGTTTCAGGAATTAATGCATGTAGATCAGGCCAATACATATCAGTTGCGCTCAATGTGAAAAAATGGTAGGTGATCCATTTGATGCAACATGTCCGTCAATTCACCATGACATTTTTCCCAATAAGACCTCGTACCCCTCAAAGATGTTCCGAACCGCATCAAACGATCAACCAGATTGGAATGGGGAACATTTTGCATATGCTCACGTAACTCATTAATGGTGATTGGCATATCTTGGAGGTTTTTCTTAACAAACACTGCAGATGAGTTTTGTGCACGATGTCTCATGATCATGTTCATCATGTAATACCTGAATCGGGATGTCAGCCAAATCGGTGATCCCTATATCGAAATAAATGTTTTACAAATTCATGGAGACGTACTCGTCTTAACTGCGGTTCTAGCCAGTCACATTTTCCATCGGGAAACAAAGTGGGAATGCCATATCAAGTAATCCTACTATCACATACTCATTGATAGGAGATGATCCTATCCTTGGCCAATCAATTAGCGCTCCAGGGTCTGCAAGTGAGGGTTATTCACCCATGCATGGATTAATTCCATCTCCCTTGGGGCATTGGGTGGTTTAGACACCATTGATGTTGTATGAATAATTATATTTCCTTCATCTGTCTCCATGGTCGGACCTACAAATACAACTTCATTTGCGTCAGAATCAAACTCCATATGCACTGAGTTCAACTCCTTAAATACATTTTCATTAGAATGAGGTGGAAGTTCATTCAGAGCATTTTCATCGATCTAAATATCTGAATAGAACTTATCATGTTCTATTTTATATTTCAGCGCATTGTAAATTCACTCTATCGATCAGTAAAGTTGTAATTTGTTCCATGCTGATCTCTCCTCTCCACAATAATCATCAACAAATCTTTTAATCTACGCGCAAAAGATTAGCGATTTCTTTTACTTCTTGAGGAAAACTTATCGTGTGACCTTTATATTTATATTGACCTCTCTGTCGCATGTGTCACTTACAGGATTGCGTTGACAACTATCAACATTTCCTCAACTTGAGTTAAGTTTGCAAGTTCTGGTGGTTGTGCCCCGGGATCCATATTGTTTGATGTTGAAAATCAATGATGACCTTTCTCTTGTCGGCATCTAGTACACACGGGTCGTTCAGGTGTCCGAGAAAATTTTATTCCAAGGTAGCATTCTTGACAAATATAACACATGATCGGTGACGCAAGGTTATCAAGACCACGTCGAAAAATCATTTGGACGGTATTTAAATCTCTCCCAACCATTCCATTGGGATCAAATATATTTTGTTCTATCTCAATATGTGAGTTTTGCATTCTTCTTCTTCTTCTTCTTCTTCTTCTAGGTTCGTTTGTTGATGCCTCCTGTAAATGATTATTCTGCATTCTTCTTCTTCTCGTTTCTCATGTTTGTTGTAATGTTGTCTCCTCCTGCACACCATTATTATCTACATTATCTCTAACATCGACATCCATTGTATCTTGCCCAAGTTTTTAGGTGTTTGGAGCACGCGATCCACCAATGTTGAATTTCCTCCCCCAAAATTGAATTCATCATTACCAACTAATCTATGATAGTGCCTTTGAGATGCTTTGTGGTGAAGTTCTTGTCTTCAAATTCTTTCTTCTTCTCGCAACTAATCTGAATGAATATGTCTTTGTATATTTGTTCTTGATACATGTGAGTCATCTTGAGATGAGTGTGCACAAATTGTTATCATCTTATCTAGCATGTTGTTGTCTTTCTACATCTAATGCATCATTTGTCAATTCATTCCTCCATTCTGCAAATCTTTGTCTATCATCATCATTTTGATGTTTCCTTTGTTCCTCTCGTTGTGCATCTTTAATTTCTTGTTGTCTTCTTCTACGATATTGTCTTTGATATTCTCTTTGATATGCTCCTCTCTTCTTCATTTGTTAATTCATTCCTCTGTTCTACAAATGTTTGTCCATCATTATCATTTTGATTTTTCTTTGTTCCTCTCGTTGTACCTCTGTCATTTCTTGTTGTCTTCTTATGCGATATTGTCTTTGATATCCTCTTCTTTCTTCTTCATTTTCAAAATTTAATCTTCCTAATTCTTCATTTGTTAATTCATTTCTCTGTGTTGCAAGTCTTTGTCTATCATTATCATTTCGATGTTTCCTTTGTTCCTCTTGTTTTGCATTTGTAATTTCTTGTTGTCTTCTTATGCGATATTGTCTTTGATATTCTCTTTGATAAGATATTGTTTCTTCTTCATTTTCAAAATTTAATCTTGGTCAAGCCATACCTATAAAGTATTTTCAAGAATTTTTTAATTATTTATATAACTAAAAATTTCACGTACATGTAATAGACAACAATCATATAATATCAATTTTTTAAATATTAGGAGTCAACATACAAAACAATTCTACACAAATTGGACATGATTTTGTTACAAAAACATCAAACAATTAATTTTGAGACTTCTAAAAAAATTACATCGTCCCAAAATGGACAAGTTTAACATACATTAGGGGCACCCTCGTTATGTTGCATTAAAAGCCTTTTCAAAAACACAAGCTGATGTCCAAATTTGAATGTGCTAGGATAGTTTCAAAGGGAAATATCCCATTCAAAAATCCTAGCTCCTGGTATCGAAAAAGGCATATGCAACGCTGGATTCCGAGTTGGACAAATGTCTCGTAGCTTCTTGTGTAAATGGTCTGGCAATTTTAGAGAATTATTTCCAAAATGTAATAAATACAAATCATGAATGAAATGTATATAGATCTATCTAATATTCAAAGGCACCATGATATTCCAATTCATCTAATATTTAAAAGCACAATGACATTCAAAATTTCATATTACAGTAAAAAAGACATTACTTATAAAATTCACACAAAAGCCTAAAATTGAATTCTTCCAATATTTATATCGGCATTAACTATAAAGTACCCTATCATTAATTAATAAAATACCATACCCTTTACTGTGTAAAAAGAGATCAATTAATAAAATAAATAAAAGATATTAATTAATATAGTTTTTGGTTTGTTGTAATGTTTGTGAGCATGTTCATGTTTATTTTTTTACATAAATTGACATTTCTATTTTGAATGTACTATATTATGCACATGTATATTATTTTCTTATTGTTGTCTAATGTGTATAAGTGAATGTAGTGTAATATGTTTTATGTGTAATATGTATTGATAAAAGTAATCAAATTTACAGTGTAATACCCTTTACTGTGTAATACCCATTTCACTTTATCATTGATTTACTGTGTAATACCCTTTACTTTGAAATACCCATTTCACCCTATCATTAATTAATAAAATACCATACCCTTTACTATGTAAAAAGAGATCAATTAATAAAATAAATAAAAGAAATTAAATTTACGAAAGAAAAAATCAATAAACCATTTACTGTGTCCAAAAATTTATACCTCGCAATTCTTGAATAGAAACCAAATAAGTTTGTTCCAAAACCCTTTACTGTGTAAAAAGAGATCAATTAATAAAATAAATAAAAGAAATTAAATTTACGGAAGAAAAAATCAATAAACCATTTACTGTGTCCAAAAATTTATACCTCACAATTCTTGAATAGAAACCAAATAAGTCTTTTCCACAATTCCTTGTGATTTGAAAAGTGCACAATGTTATCCCTGAACAATCCATATAAATATAAGAATAAAATAATCAATGTGGAAACATCATTTCAAGAAATCAATTAATAAAGGAAATAAAATAAATTAAATTTACCAAAGCAATCAATAAACCCTTTACTGTGTCCACTAATTTATACCTCACAATTTTTAATAAAAGCAAATAAGTCTGCTTTGAATCGTTTTATAATATTTTTTTAATTAAAAAGTGAACTTATATGTATAATAAATTTATTTAATTAATTTTATTCGTATGTATTAATAAAAGAAATCAAATTTACTTGTAATACCCTTTACTATGTAATACTCATTTCACCTTATCATTAATTAATTAAATACAATTGAATTTATCATGTAGTACCTTTAATACCCATTTCACCCTATCATTAATTAATAAAAGAAATTAAATTTATCAAAGCAATCAATTAATAGGTGAAATTAAATTTACCATGTAATACCCATTCATTTCACCTTATCATTAATTAATAAAATACAATTGAATTTACTGTGTAATACCCTTTACTTTGAAATACCCATTTCACCCTATCATTAATTAATAAAATACCATACCCTTTATTGTGTAAACCAAAGAGATCAATTAATAAAAGAAATTAAATTTACCGAAGCAATCAATAAAAGGATTTATTTTTATTACCATGTAATACCCATTCGTAATACCCATTTCACTTAGCACATTTATTTGCCTAATAAAAGAATTGGTTTTTATTTATATGGATTCTTTTTATTTATACAAATAATTATTATTTACATGGGCACGACATCGACTCCTCAACTCAATATATATATATAATGAAGATGCCTCTCGGCATAATAATTACAATAATTTATCATCCAAAATAAATAGTGTACTTGTAATGTGTTTCCACTAGAGTGTGATAATGAATGTTTGATTTTCTATGATGATTATAAATACTCAATAATTACCATATGTAACTTCTATTTGAAAATCCTTAATTGCCTTAATATATAATGATTATTTTCCACGGATTTCTCTTCAATGCATAATTGAATCAAAGTTGCTTGTGTATAAATGTAAATAATCAAATTCAAATTGGGACCTTATTGTTGCACAAGCAAGCCTCCAACAATAAAAAAATAAGAAATACCGATTCGGCACATGGAAAACAAAGGGAAGGGCCCAATGGTAATTTGCCAAGGTTATGCACTCCACGCTCTTGTCATGTTGAGATTTATACATAGTCCACGTTTTAGACAAGAGACACAAAACCATGGGGAAATAGGGAAAATGTGTGAAGTGATATCATGCACACGATTAGGGGGGTCATGTCAACAATTTCCTTTGACCATGCAACCTTAGCACTTACACTATTTATGCAATAGTTTAACTCTTTATTGATTTCGAACAAGATTACAACATGTAAGCTAAGACTCCTCCTCTACCCCTACTCTATGTCACAAATTTATCACAACTAGTCCCGAAAAGAGATGTGGTGTACTCCTACATACTTCTAGTCTTGTTACATACACTCCTTGCAAGTCTCAACTTGTGATCTATTCTAATGTGCTACTCTTCATGATAACTATATATTGTTCCATATTACAAGTAGACAACTTGGCTAACCAAATGTTCATTTGAGCACTCTACTCTTTAGCTACTCCTCTTCTCTCGAGAGTCAACTTTTGAACTAACCTATTACCACACAACTCTCTACTCTTGGAACCCTTCGAACTATTTTCATCTAGAGGAATTGTTTCCTTTTAGCCACATGCTGAACCCTAGGAGCATTATTACATAATGCTTAGTCTCCATGTGTGAAAGGTGATATCTTCTAGTTCCTCGTCACAGTGTGAGTGCTCAAAATTGTTGGGCATTATATCTAACCCACTCCTATTTTTCCTATCTTAGTGCTTTTTGGCACTATGAAGTTCAAATACTTAGGTCTAGAACCCATTTCAACCCTAATCACTGAGTATCCTAGTGTGGGAGACACTGATGTCACTCACATGGATCTTGAAGACTTGAAAAATAGGATGCTCAATGAACCTCGTGAACTAGTGGAAGAGAAAACATTCTCAAGTGGGCTATTATTAGTAGGTTGTTAGCCACTATCCATCCGAGAGCACTTAACTAGTCCTCTTTTGTACATGACACTATAAAGCTAATTCCAAGATAGTGCAAGAAAATGAAAATTCAATCCTTGTTACTATCAAGGGAACCAAATGATAGATTGGGGGTAGATTATTAGTGATAACATTCACCGACGTTGACCATGACTCTGCACCTACTATATGCCCTTACCTTCACAAGACCCTTCAGGGCTTGATCGCTACTCAAAATGTATTTCAAAAACACCGCCATGGGAAGTATCTGCAACTCACCTATAGAGAAAGCAACTATCATTTTTTCATGATAAATGATGCATTCACTATGTTAATCATCGACTTCTTGAGGGCAATCCAGAGCTAAGGATCTCTTCTCGAGCCACTGTTCTGATCAAAAAGTACATGATCCATTTCATCCAGTTCTCTACCTTCACCTACATCAGATCTTAAGCTATGATCTTGCTCCTCGTAGGCTACCCATGTATCCTAGCGATAAAATCATAATGTTTGAATTATGTAGGCAACTAGCTCATGTTCATGCCGATGTAGGAATAACAAAAAGAAGGGTGTATCTTTTCCCATCTCTTTGGGGATCTATTCATGTAAGAGTGTCGCAAATGCATCAAACATTGAATCCTCTTTTACTTCCCTCAGTCTTTATTCCTATGCATCTAGGCTTGATTTTGATATCAGGAGAAATCATGAAACTTTCACCCTTCCTGGATTGCACCATGCACCTCAAATTGAGGACTACTAGGCTAATTGCATTGATGATTTTGAAGTGAGGAAAAGGGACCATATGCGAATGACAGTTGGTCAAATGAGGGACTTTAAATTTGATTGTTTCATTAAGGGAATTGAAGATGATGAAGCAAGACTTGTTTAACCTTGAATATCAAGTAGTGAAATCCTCACCCCTTCCTTCGATCCCATGGAATATGAGAGAATTAGGTGATATCAAGGAAAGGACTACAATGGTAATTCGAGATCAAGAGAATGGTTCAGAGAAAAAGAATTATTTTCATAAAGTCTGGTGGCCTCCTGACCCTATCCACAGATATTTCACACTTCCTCTCTGAAGACATCCGAGAAGACCATGAGCTCCACTCATTTAGAAGAACCCTCGAAAAGGAAGGTTGTGGAGGAAGAGCACATTGAAGAATATCACCCCAAGAGACTCCGCAAGAAGGCTAAGGTCATTGAAGACCCCATTGAAAATCTTGAGCAAGGTGAAATTGACCCTTCACAGCCTCTAGTTCTTCATCGGCTCCCAAGTTTATCTTCTTCGACAACTGAGTCATCCCACCATGTGCAAGATGTAATTCCCTATCATGCACCTGAAAGTGCACTTATGTCCGATCTTGATCCCATTCCAAGAAAGGTTTTCCTTGGATTCAATAATTTCTTGAAGTGAGTCAAGGATGGTGCAACATGCCATGACACCCAATTTTGAGGCTATCTCAAAAATCATGAAAAACAAGTGAAGCAAGAAGGCTCAGGTAACCTCTTGTTTCTTCAATGGGGCTTCTGGTGCTCAATATGTAGAGGTTTCCCGACTAAAGGTTGTAAAACCTATGGAAGAGATGACTTGAGATGATTATGAAATGACAAGGATCTCTTTAGGTCAAGCCACACATGAAGGTGATGCACACCTATTCAAGGAATCTGTTGCCCACATGCTTTCTCAAAATGAGGAATACAAATAAACAATAGAGTAGTTGGAGGAGCATGTGAGAACTCTCACTATTTACATGTAATAATTTTTAGATCCCAAAGTGCGATATCACCTCCTCCCGCATAATCCATCACTCCTATCAATATCTTTTACTCTAAAATAATCAAGAAAGCTCAAGGTTACACAATGCAGGGAAGGGATAACGATAGATGGGTTGAAAATATTCTCGAGAAAGGAAAGACACTGTTTCCATAGATTCTCTCATTGTTCAAATTTTCTCTCACCACGGCTTCTAAAGTAACGATGACCAAGGAGGAGATTGAGAAGGAGAAAGCCCATTAGGACATTGTGTTTCCATTGGTGTCTGAAATGAGCAATCTAGATTCCCATTCCTTGGTGAGTAAAAATTTGTTCACTTCCATGACTGATAACTTGTCTCCTATTTGGTCTCGCACTATGAGTGTTTGGTATGACATGTTGAATGATGCTATCACTGAGCTTGATTCTTGTGAGGAGAAAGCACCAGTAGATTTTAGAAGGTATCAATAATAGTGTGTGAAGCTTGCGTCACCTCCAATAAACAAAAAATCATCAATTGAAGAGCTCCTAAAATCCTTCTAGGAGTTGGTAAAAAAGAGGCGGGAGATCCCTTCTCATTTAATGAAGATACCTTGGAGTCTCTCGTAGAGATCATAATTTCAATTTCTAATACTATGAAGGATCATCAGGTTTGGTTCAACCAATGTAATACCATCAACAACATCCCTGAAACATGGATCAATGCCTTGAGTTTAATTCATATTCCATAGGCGGATAAAGTGGCACCTTTTGCTTCTCACTTCATAAATAATTCAAGGGTGAAGAAATATTTCCAAAAGCATTCCCCAAGGTTCCCAAATAGTCAATTCTTCATCAATAAAGGCTTCATCTTCATCAGAGTGATCATATCTTCTCTTCTTCCTTCCTCCTTTATTCTCTCTCCATGTTCTAATTCTTCATTAAGGAGGTAATTTTCACTATTTTGTCTTATTCACTTAAGTGACCTTTAGTTTAACATTGTAAGAGTTATTTTCAATTATAAGAAAGCTCACTTTTGTTTCCTAGGAACATAAAAGGTCACAAGTGATGAGGGAAGGTGAAAAGTCATGTGGGGAACATGAAAGGACTTTTTGTAATGTTATAAATTGGAATGACCTCTCCATTCCAAAGGGTCAATTGTGAGTTATTAGTAGATAGTTTTGCACTACTAAATACAAGAAAGAGATTACTTTCTTCCATTTCCTCTTTGTCTATGTTTCCTCTATTCCTTACATACTCAACTTTGTAAGCATGATGATCTTGTAAAACCAAGAAAGGACTTGATGCCTTTGATAAATAAATCAATAGAACTTTGTGTCTATGGTTTGTTAGTCTTATCTTGTTCTCAAGGTTGAATTCTTCTAATTGAGTGTAGATTTACTCTGGTTAATGTTGTGAAAATTTGCAAGTTCCTATTCACAAAGTTAACCCTCCACTATATTCTTACTCCCTCTACCTCCTTTCACTAAAAATTCTTCCCTTGCACTAAGTGCAAGCAATTTGCCACAGGTCTAGTGGAGTATTCATGTGTGATCCCCGGCTTCACAGCCACCCATTGATTTGTTTTTTTGCATTCAATAAATGGGAGCCTCCCATTACCAAGAGGAGGGATCTAGTCCCGAAGTGTTGGTGAAAACTCACTAATTTCCCTTACAAAAATTTATTTGGCCAATATTTTTTTAGTGCCCATTATGGGGCATATATTTTTTTGTTTTTGCACCACTTCTAAAACCACAAAAATCCTAAAAATCATATATATGAAAAACTAAAAAATAGAGATTGAAAACCTTGTGAGCCTTAATACCTACCTACCTTGCATTTTGCCCCTAATGGCCATTCTTGGAAGAGCCCTAGTTTTGCAGCCTAACCTTCTTTTCTTCTAAGACACTCAAGAAGATATTACAATAGATTTGAGGAATTGTATCTAGAACAACATAATAAATTTCAATCACTACCAAGCTGTTATGAGAGTTTTGGATTTTGAAGAATAATGTGCCCAAGCTCTGCAACATGTTAGAAAAGTTTCAAATCAGCAAAGAAGAGCATAAATAAATATGTTCTGAGGTGCACACAAATCCTACAAATTAGCGGAAAGAATATATACATTGGGCTAGTTAAGCTAGTGGAATAATTAATCCGTTGTTTTAAGAATAACAAGAAGTTGATTTCAAGATTCCCATTATTTAGATAACAAGGCAAATCAGTTGAGATTACTTTACTTGAATTGATCCTAACTTCCCTCTTTAAGCTTTCATTGAAGAACCAGTTGTTGAATGAAATTGCATTCCTTTGGAAGAAGAAGAAGAAGAATAACCAAAGGAAGAAGAAAAATAATGGTTGTTCCCATGTCATGGGGACAAAATACAAGCTTGTTGGCCTTGGCTCCTCTACTACATGAATTGCCAAAAGGATCTAGGAAGAACTTTCCCAAGTTCAAAGGAGATGGGAAACAACATCCGGATGATCATATTGTTGCATTCATCACAGCTTGTGGGGTGTTGGGAGTCGAATATGAATATGTTTTAGTTCATCTATTTTTGGAATCATTGCAAGAAGTTGTTGTTGATTGGTTTTATCACTTGCGACGAAGATCGATCACAAATTGGGCAGATATGAAATCCAAGTTTGAAGCTAGGTTCAAGCCTGGGAAGATGTTCATGCCCTCCTTACACAATGGTATCAATGGAAAAAGATCCCCATGAATCTATGAGGGACTTTGTAGCTACGTTCAACAAGAGACTCCATAAAATCCCAAAAGTTTCTAGGCCTACAAATAACAAGTTAAGATTCTTCACCAATGCTCAGCTACCAGAGGTCAGTTCCATGTTGCAAATGATTCAACATGCTACTTTAGATGAAGCACAAGAGCTTGTGGTAGATGTGGAAGATGATTTGTTGATGTCTGGAAAAATTAATAGAGGGCTAAGCAAAGACAAAGCTCAAGTTCTAGAGCTACAAAATCCTTGGTGTAAAAACTTGCTATTTATTTTATGTACTTTCTCTCAAAAAACAACTTGCTCAAAATACCTTGTACAAAGACATTCCGAGGAAAAAATTACCAAACAAACAAAGAATTTTTGTGGTACCTCATAGGATAGATCTTGAGGCTCCACCCGTGAACACAGCTTGTGGAACCCAATCAGATGATGAAGGTGAAGAAGAAGTAGCTTCAGAGAGTGAGGAAGAAGAAGGTGAGTTGCTGATCGAAGAAATTGGATCCGTAGAGGTTGGTTTCTGTGAGTATGCACCCTGCTTCGAAGATAAGTATGAATATTTCATAGATGATATGAACATGCATTCTTGTTTCATTTTCACTCAATCAAAACCCTTGAGAAGGAGAAATCATCCAAGCATAAAGAAAGGGAGAGAGAAGATATTCAATTGGTGACTCTACTATTAGAAAATATAATAACTACATGATTTAATTTAATTTGAATTAATTATATCTAAGGGTATTACTGAGTAACTGATGTATAAACAATAGAATACATAAATGACACAAGAAAATAAATATTTTAGATATGAAACCCTAAACAAGAGATGGAGAAAGATGACTTAGTTGATTTACGCGCAATCTAGGATTGATCTAGACAAAGAGAAGTGATGCATAGACTAGGAAGAATGTCGTTACTACACCATGTATATTATGACAGGAAGGGATGAAGCCGCACACGGGTGCCTAGGATAGGGAAAGGGCGCTGGAGGCTGTTTCAGGCATCGTGATTACGCAAGAGCTTAAAATATGATTTGTGATGTGTTGCGAGGGTGTCATGCAATTGCTTCCTATTGATCACATGTTGTTCACGCTATGATTGTCGATGATACCTGTAACCTAAAAAATAGAAAGTTCACCTGCACAAGCCCACAAAGCACATCAAATATTAAAAAAATATGCATAATGGGGAGTCGATCGACCCCAACAGTCACTTGTAGAGTGAACTTACAACCGAGCACCGCATTACATCTCGAACTCCATGTAGTTCGGTGTGTGTGTGTGTATAATTTGTGCTATAGGATGCCTTAGTGCAAGTTGCACTTAATAGCGGACTAGATTTAGAATGTAGAAATGCATAGCATGTGTGGATGGAATAAAATGAACTTCCCTTCCTATGAAGTGTATGCGAATATGTAATCCCTTGTCCCTTGAATGGATGATAGATGGATGTTTTAGAGTTCTTTAGATGCCTTTGGAATGAAAGCTTGGGTGATGATAGTAATGTTTAGTGTTTGGTTCATAATTTTGAACACAAAACTATGTATTTATATGATTCCCTTATTTGAATTTCGTAATTGACAATCGGAAGACCGACCTATAAGTGAAAATGATACACAAAAGATAAAAGAGGCCCCAAAGGAGTGAGTAAGATAAGAAAGTGTCGGGCGCCCAGAGAGGACATGAGCGCCTAGGCATTGTTGTCCTAGTTAGGCACTTGGTGTTCGAAGCCATGAAAGATAAACAAGTAAAGTTCCGACTAGGTCAGTAGGTTTTGTAAGACCAAAAAGAAAGTAATAGACAAAGAATAGAGGCCAAAGATAGTTGTCAATTACTAGTTTTCTTGCTTAGGAATCATATAAATGCTAGTATGTTTTTAGGACCTAAAAATGTACCCAAGTGTGTGGTTTTATCTACATTTGACCCCACTTTATATTGTTGATTGAATAGTTGATGGCATTGTTGGGGTTAGCACACCACCAGTTGTATAGACAATATATCATATCTAAGCATGCATGCAAATAAAAGCGAGATATTCTACTAAAATAAATATACAAAACAAGAGAAATAAATCAACTCCAGTTTAACATGGTTCACCCAAAGGTGAGATATGTCCACCAAGAGAAAAGTCAATCTATTATCCAAAGCTTTGATAAGATATACAATGAATATTTACAATCTTCCACACCTCTCATATGTTAGTACTTTATTTCTCTTAAGCTTTTGCTTCATCACCAAGAATTCTCTCTCACCAAAATTTTCAAGTTCTTTCTAATTCTTGTTAATCATTCTTACTTCTAAACCCTAGCTTTTATGCTTATATAGTCGTTTATAGACTTAGGGCACTTAGCCATGTAATTACAATCAATAGAAATACTTTAATACTAAAAATAGATCTAATTCCCGAGAGTTAATTAAAACATCCTCGCACAAGTAACCGACGCCGGTTAGCCCTAATCACTGTCAATTCCTCCTTTGCCTAACCGATTCGGTCCTACATGACGGATGTCGGTTGCCTGGTGACCAATGCCGATTCCCCTAATCGATGATAGTTACTTTGTATTTTCCAGCAAGTTTCTATTGCATGTTAAACTGAAGTAATTGAGCTCCACAACTCAACAATCTCTCGACTTAGAGATTAATTACAGCACCATACCTGTACAACATCATTATTGGATTCTTCCTTAGCTTTGTTTCTTCCTCTTTAAGTCTCAAACTCAAAGACCAACAAAAGTGGAGTGTAGCTCCAAATTCTCCTTTGTTAATGGCTTCGTTAGCATATTCACGGGGTTCTTGTTTGTATGAATCTTTTACAAATTCAACTGTCCATCCTGTAATACTGGCCGCGTATGAAGTGATACCTCAATTGAATGTGTTTCATTCTCAAATGAAACATTGAGTTCTTTGCCAAATTAATTACACTATGACTATCACTGAAAAGTTTACAATCACCTTGCTCCTTTCCCAACTATTCCATGAACCTACTCATCCATATCCTCTTCTTGTTAGCCTCTGTAGTTGCAACATACTCGCCTCTAGTAGACAAAGCCACAACATTCTCGCAATCTTTAAATCTAGCTAATCGTCATTCCACCTACTGTGAAAATATATCCGTAAGTGCTCCTCCTACCATCCAGATCTCCAGCTATATCCGAATCAACATAGCCACGTAATGAAATATCCGAACCTCCATAACATAACTACATGCTATATGTTCCTTTCAAATACCTGAGTATCCATTGGACTGCTTTCCAATGCTCTTTACCTAGATTAGCCATATATCTACTTACAACTCTCATTGCCTGTGCAATGTCTAGTCTGGTACAAACCATATCATACATGAGACTTCCAAATAATGAAGCATATGGTACTTGTGTCATGTATTTGACCTCCTCATGTGATGATGAACATTGAGCTTTGCTCAATTTGAAGTGTCCAACCATAGGTGTACTAACAGGTTTTGCATTCTACATGTTGAACCTTTTTAACACCTTGTAGATATAATCCTCATGACACAAATATAATTTCTTGTTTTTTCTGTCTCTATGTATTTGCATACTAAGGATTCTTTTTACAACTCCTAAATCCTTCATAGCAAATGTGTGAGCTAGATTTCCCTTAAGCTCACCAATGTCCTCGCATACTAGATCCCGAATAAGCATATCATCCACATACAACAACAAAGTAATATAACTCTCATTTTCAATCTTCTTGAAATAAACACAATGGTCAGATTCACATCTCAAGTAACCATGCTCATGCATAAAACTATCAAACCTAATGTACCATTGCCTTGGAGCTTGCTTGAGCCCATATAGGCTCTTTTTCAACCCGCACACTAATTTCTTCTTACCCTTGACTTCATACCCAAGCGGCTGCTACATATAAATCTCTTCATCCAAATCACCATGAAGAAAAATTGTCTTCACATCTAGTTACTATAAATGCAAATCTTCTACTACAAATAAACTCAATACAAGACTACAATAAAAGTCATCTTAACAACATAAGAAAATATTTCACCAAAGTCAATACCTACTTTCTGTGTAAATCCCTTTTACTACAAGCCTTGTCTTGTACCTTTTCTGTCCACCCTCTTCTTTTTTAATCCTATAAACTCACTTATTTTGCAATGTTCTCTTACCTACTGCAACTTAACCAAATCCCAAGTATGGTTTTGTTCCAAAGAGTCCATCTCCTCATCATGTCATGCTCCTACCGAACATGAGTCTTATCTTGCATTGTTTATTCAAAGCTCTATAGTTCACCATTATCACCAATAATAAATAAAATAGAGAAGGTGTAAATCTTTCTAGAAGTTTACTTACTCTTTGTGACCTTCTCACAGATTTTGGGTACTTGAGGCTCAATCTGGACCTCCTGGACTTTCTTATCCAAATATGAGTGAGTGACCGACACCCGGTCACCTCTAACCGATGTTGGTTATGCTAACCGATGCGGTGTTTGGATCCTCTGTAACCGATACTGATTCTTCTGACCGGTGTTGGTCGGGGTTAACCGACATCGCATCGTGTAACCCTATCGGTAATTCTTTTAATCCGAGAGTTTATTTTCATTCACAAACTTCTTAACCGGTTCATCCTTAGGTACATAAATTTGATCACCGTACATTCTCTTTTCATTCCATTCAACATCACAACTCCTAATAATTTTATAATTCTCTAAATCCTAAAAAAGAAATGGAAATCACCGGATCCATAACCAATGAAAGTGCACCTCTTGGATTTTGCATCCAACTTCTTTTTTTTTCCTATCAATATGCAAAAAACTTTTGAACCAAAAACTTAAAAAAAAAAAAAAAAGATCTACCTCTTTTCACCCAAGCTTCCTCTCGGTATTCCTCCATCTAGTGAATTTAAAAGCCCACGATTAATCAAATAAATTGTTGTATCAACCGTTTACGCCCAAAACTGCAAGAGAAATCCAGAATGTATTTTCATACTTCTAGCACACTCAATGATTGTCCCTGTTCATTCTTTCGCAACACCATTCTCTTGTGGTGTTCTTGGAACCATTCTTTCTCTACGTATCTCATTCACTAAACAATAATCATTAAAAGTCTTGCTACAAAAGATTCACCACCATTATCGATCTAAGACAATCTAACTTAAAATTTGATTCATTCTCAATAAGAGTTTTTCATCTTTTAAAAGTGTCAAAACATTATATTTACGTTTAATACAATAAACCCATACCTTTTTGTAGCATTATAAATGAAAGTAACATAATACTTGAGATCCTCTATGAGAAGCTACTGAGTTGGTCCCCACACATCCGAGTGTACAAGCTTCAATTTTTGCTCCTTTGTTGCCTCAACTTTGAGAAATCTCACTCTCTTTTGCTTTCCAAAGATATAACGCTCACGAAATCAAGATCTAAATATTTCAAATCGATAACTTACTCTTAGCCTTTAAGATCTGCATTCCTTTTTGACTCATATGACCCAACTAGTTATGCCACATGCATGCATCTCGAATCAAGTAGATAATGCGAAAAGGAATCAATAATACGATAGATAAATATAATGTTCCTACCTTCTTACCTCTTACCACATCAAAAGCACCTTTGGTGACTTTCTAAGAGTCTCCTGTAAAAGTAACCATGCAACCAGATTCACCTAGTTACCCTTCATAAATAAGTTTTCTCTCGAGGCTTGGTACATGCCTCACATATTTCAATACCCATGTATTTTCATTTTGTAATTTTAGATGTACTTCCCCATTACCAGTAATATTGCAAGGTTCATCATAACCCAAATAAACATGCCTAAAATTTTCCTAGACATAATTTTTGAAATAAATTTTATTAGGGGTTGCATGGAAAGAAGCTCCTAATCAAAACCCGTGATTCAATTCTACTATCTAAAGAAAGAATAAGAACATTTTGCATTACCTCTGATGCAACAAGATTTACTTCTTTACCTTTGTCTGGTGTTGGTTCTCTTTTTCATTTGACTAACAATCTTTCCTTGCATGTCATTTATTTCCACATTTCTAACAAGTAATTCCTTTACTTCTAGATTTAGATCTGCTATCCCTTGACTTTGATTTCCCATTACTTTTACTCTTGGATCTTTCCTTCTATTTGCCCCCGCTTTCTACATTCAAAGTATTTCCAAATGATGATTCCTCTGTACTCTTCTTGAGAATGTTTTCATTCAAGATTATACTAACTACATCATCAAACTTCAAAATATTATTAGCAGATGTTGTATTGCTAACAACTATTACCAAGTTATCCCAATTATCAAGCAAAGAACATAAGAATAAAAGTGTTTTTACTTCATCATCAAATGGTATAAAGAACCGATTTTAACGATTTACAATAGATCGTAAATCATTAAATGACTAGATGCGAGATCCACCTTCATGCATCTTAAAACTAAATAGTTTCTTCATCAAATAAAATTTATTTGAAGCACTAGGTTTTTCATATAAATTAGCAAGAGATTTCATTAACTCTACCGTAGAAGCGTGCGTCTGTAATATTGGAAGTCACGGATGTTTGTCAGCTCAATCTTATAGATCTCAAAGCCTTTCTATCAAGAATATTCCATTCTTCATTAGTCATCTTCGTAGGTCTAAACTTCCGATCCAACGGTAAATATAAATCTCTTTGATACGAGATAATTCTTAATCTGCATCTTCCATAATCGATAATTTTGGTCATCAAATTTATTTACCTTGTATTTTTTTCTTTTGCCATTGTTGTAGCTCCCACTCAATCGAAAATCCTATGTGAGTAAATCAGTCAACACACAAAACCCTCAAACAAAGCTTTAATACCAGGTTGTTGGGGTTAGCACACCAGTTGTACAGACAATATATCATATCTAAGCATACATGTAAATAAAAGCGGATATTCTACCGGAAGAAATATAAAATAAGATACATAAATCAACACCGATTTAACATGATTCACCCAAGTGTGGGCTACGTCCACTAAGAAATAATCCAATCTATTATCCAAAGCTTTGACAAGAAATATAATGAAGATTTACAATTTCCACACCTCTCGATGTTTAGTACTTTCTTTCTCTCAAGATTTTGCTTCATTACCAAGAATTATCTCTCACCAACTTTTCAAGTTCTTTCTAATTCTTGTTAATCATTCTTACTTCTAAACCCTAGCTTTTTGGCTTATATAGTCGTTTATAGACTTATGACACTTAGCCATGCAATTATAATCAATAGAAATATTTTAATGCTAAAAATAGATCTAATTTCGAGAGTTAATTAAAACATCCTCGCATAGGTAATCGACGCCGGTTAGCCCTAACCGCTGCGGTTCCTCCTTACCCGACCTATTTTGGTCTTACTCGACCGATGCTAGTCTTGGGTGATCAATGTCAGGTTCCCCCTAACCGATGACGGTTATATATTTTCCACAAGTTTCCATTGCGTGCTAAAATGAAGTAATTGAGATCCACAACTCAACAGACATAAAGTAGTTAGAATATGTGTACCTTATGATCATGTAGAGAGAGTGACGAATAACATGCCGAGTGGAAAAGTAAAGCGTGGAATGATCGCAAAGTAAAGCATGGAGACTAGGAAAGGAAAGTGACCCTATGGGTGAAGCGTATGTTAGGAAATATTTTTAGCACTTCACTTTGGGCTAGTAATTAATGTATAACCGTAATTACATTAGTGTGAGGATGTAAATAAGTTTTTATTTAAATAACTCATATCTATGTTTATTTGTTGGTTTGTTAGACCCGTAAAATTAATAAACGAATTGTATGTTATTTGTTTTTCCTATTTATTATGAAGTTGTTTAACTATCTAAATGGCTATATAATAACCTCTCGTAATGTTCTCCAAACAATATTCTAAATATATTATTTTATTGTGTTGATTTGGCTCTCGTATACATAGAATCGACCAAATTCAATAATTGGTATCAAACCAAATATGGGCTTGTGAGGATTTTAGAGGGGCAAAACTAGTATTTATTTTAGTCTCCTATGTAGATGTAAGTATTTGTAATGCCCATTCCCAGGACAACGAACCAAACCAGGAATTTCTCAAATTTGGGGTAAATTTTTTTGAAATGTGATCTAATGTTTCACCTGTACATTTTCATTAAGTAATTATATTCTTAATGATATAATTTTAACCATATTGCTAAGACATTGTTTTTAATTACTTTGATTTATCCAGCTTTTAACAATATTCACACATTAAAAAAAAACATATATATTATTGACTAAAACAACCTACAAGAGAAAATAGCTACCCATTTTAATTAATATTTCCTCCCCCATTCAAAAGCTAATCCCACATTATTACTCATTTTCAAAAGTATGTAGGGATTCTCTTGAGCCCTAGGATCAAACCATTATGGGCCCTAGATTTGGAATAATACTAAAGTTAGCCCTAATCCACTAATAGCCCCTTTCTTCTTTTTCTCTTTATTCTTTTCCCTCTCTTTCTTTTCATTCTATTTCTCATTTGTTTTTGCTTCTGTTTGTTTTGTGCAGGTTGGAGAAAACTATGGAGTTTTATCAAACCAAACATGGCATTAGTTTTGAAATTTCTTATAAAACAAAAATGGTTCTCTCCTTTTTTATGCCCATACTACTATTGGTTTTGTTTCTGTGAAGAGGAGGGGCGATTTGTGAAGAATGTGACTGTGCGTGTGGGGAAAAATGTGGCCACAGTGGTAGAGGAGGCGTGTGGTGGCGGCAGCCGCGTGGAGAGTGGCAAACAGGGGTCGGGACGGCGATGGAGAGGGGAGGGAGGGTGTGTGTGTGTGCATAGTGGGAAGGGAGGGGGGCCGCAGTGTGGTGCGTGGGGGTGGGGCGGCAGGAGCGTAGCGCGGACGGGGAGGAGGGCGGCGCCGAGGCCGGGGCGCGCGAGTATGGTGGGGTGGGGGTGCGTGTGTGGGGAGGGGTTCGACCCTCCCCAATTTTCCAAATTCCTTTATTTTATTTTCTTAAAAAAAACAGTTAAACCACAATTTTATTTATTATTATTTTTTCTTTTCTATTATTATTTTACTAGTTTAATAATATATATATATAACTAGAACTATAATCATTTTTCAATATAAGGATTAAATATATAATACAATGTATTTATATTATAATCTACAGATCCTAACCCATCTAATAGTATGTTATATTAGTAATATATTATATAAATGTAATAACTCAATATTTCGTTTTATGTAGAACAAAATTTATTTTAAAAAAATGAATACTAAGAATTAATATGAAGATATATAACCAGTTTATACCCAAATTAATTTGCAAGTGTTTTCTTTTTTTTTTAACGAAATTTAGTGGTATTATGAAATATAACTATATTGATTATATTACTTACAAACTGAAGCAAGATTGATTTGGATTAAAAAATACAAGTTTTCATTTTGTCCCCTTATTTTTTGATTTAGACATCTAGAAATTTGTCAATATATAAAGGTATTAAAATGAATTTCTAACTTGAAGCAAGAATCAAAGTAAAGAGGTAACATTACTCTTCTCTTCTAACCATGTTCAAAGGTAAACAACTTTCCCCCTTATAGTAGGAGAGATCTCTACATTATAATACATTTCTTGACAAAAGGGAGATCTACTTCATGAAGGAAACTTTCATTTTAACAAGGCATACAAGTTATTTCATTCCATACTAAAAGCTAAAATCTGAATAATATAGATGTATATATTCTTTTCAAAACAACCATGAAGAGCATCACTTATTAATGCAACAAGACTCCTCTGCTCATGGAGAGTAGCAAGTTATACAACCTTCAACTATAATCAAAGAGAGGAACAAATACGACTTGAAACTCGTATGCTTCCATGAACTAAACATATATCCCAAGAGGAAGGCTACAAAATGAGCTCACTTCAATAGTTTTACAAAGAACATAAACTTATCAAGAAGCTAAAATTTTCCAAACAAGAAGAGAGTCATAAAAGATCATGCCACCAAAGTTACTTTAGTAACCCTCAAGCTTGAGGCTCCAACCATCGTCCATTGAGCTCCAACTTCGTATGCTTTACAAGGATCTAACTCCAAGAGAATCATGGCTTGTTAACCACCCAACCTTTAGGCATCATTACATGCCTTTCCAAGGTTGGAATGCATGCTAGCCTCCCCCAAGCCCATGGGAAAGAGGTCAACTAACAAAAACTTACACAAGATGGAGGTTGAACTAATCATAACACAAGCACACATAAATAGGACAACACAAAACAAAACTCCAAAAATTACGAGGAGAACCCATGTTCTTCCTCAAAAGTGGGGAAGAGAGGAGAAAGTTCTCCAAAAATTTTATTCCAAAAATTTCTTGCACAAAGCAACAAACTCCATACCCTCCTTATTGCTCCTAATTTCAAACCAAAACCCTCCTTATTCCTCCTCCCTTTCTCCAAGTCCTTCTTGGAAGGATTTTCAAACCCCAAAGGGGTTTCCTTACCAAGAATGGGGAAGGAGATTCAAGCCAAATGAATCAACTTCCCCACCTCAACCATTGAGGGGAAACACTAAGACCCTACAAGGCTTGTCCATCAAGCCTTGAGGATTGAGAGGGAAAATTCCCTCTCTCTTCCCCCACACTCCAAAACTCCATCATGCCATATGATGGAGGGAGTAAAACAAACAACAACAACCAAATAACAAAACCATGCAACCCATCTAACAACTAAGATAAATGCAACACAAGCAAAAGACATAAGAGCCTACCTCAAGGAAAGCTCTCCAAAAAGCTCTCCAACTTCAAATTTCTCCACACCTTGACTCAAGCCAATCTCCAAGCTCCAAAATCCACAAGCATCCCAAGCAAGAAGTTCCAAAAAAATTCCCTCTCATTTCCCATGAATGGGAATTTGAAGAGGAGCAAACAAGCATCCTCACAAATGAGGGGGTGACATGTGTCACCCCTCTCCCTCATCAAGGTCAAAGATGCCAAAACAAAAGAGAGAAAGGGTAAAATTATCTTTTTGCCCTCTTCTCCCAAATTCCCCTAAATGTTAGCAAGACAAAATAAGTGAAACTTTTGATAAACACTCAAATCCACATCCCTTACATGGATGTGACTAAACAAGAGGTAAAAAGGGAGGGAAAACTCCCTCTAGCCTTGAAAATAAGCCCCCCTACCCATTAGGTAGGGTCCAAGGGCTCATTTTTATGTTAGGGGAACTCCCAAGCTAAAAAGGGTCTCCAAAATGCCCAAAATACCCTAATTTCGGGTTTTACATTTTTGGCACAAGGGTAGAGGGTGTGGGGACCACCCAAGGGTCTCACATGTGACCCTAAACCCTTGTGATTAAGTGACTCAATAAACAAAATCAACAATTTAAATGAAAGTGGGATTATTGACTCCCAAAACAAGTTTACATCATAACCAACTACCCTAAACAAAATTAATAAATCAAAGCACAATACATTACAAAAATTGGGGTCACTCATAGTGCCCAAAGTAATAATCTCCTATACTAAGGCTTCACACAACGAACATGGCTAGGACTCAGCCCATGGGCTGCTTGTGCAAGATTGAGTAGTTGGCCTGAATCCCACGTTCTCCTGTAAACTTGTCACCTGCACACTCATTGCACACATTAACCACACCTATCCGATACAATATAATTCAATGACATAGTAAGATATCAATGTGTTCTAAACTAACCTAACATCCTACTAAAATCAAGATGCGACAACGTGCACAATTATACTCAATATTCCAAAAGTTAGACAAGATGATACGTGACATATAACCATAGAATTCCACATGCAACAACTATCCATTATTATAATTATGTTCCAAACACAACATCATATCCATTAGTATCCATGACATTATAAGAAAATGCGACAATATAGAAATTAAGCTAAATTGGTGCTATACGCCTAAATGTCCACACATGTCTAATAAGATCAAATATCTAACTATAACGTCCAAGATATAACCAATCACTGTCAAAACATGTCTATGAGCAAAGAAACAACAAGCTACTGAGCTATAAAAAGTGTGGGCACTACGGTATTTATATTTACATAAATGAAATTTTGCTATCATCTAAATCAATAAAAAGACCTATAAGGAATGAAATCATAACTCAGTATATATCAATGTAACACTTTGCATACCCATTTTTGTTCACTTCCCTTAAATCTACTTACACAAGCAATAGAATTGCAAGTGACTGAATACACATCAGTTTCAACAATCATACATTAATAAACTAATAACATGGTCAATAGTTATATCGATTTATGTAATTCTTATTATCGACTTACATTTATAAGAACACTATTTATGTTGTTATTGTATAATCACAATATCTTATACAAGTATCATGTAGTATGCATGTTTATCTTAAATACATATATGAATTGGTATTAAATCACACCATAAAATACAAGCATCAAACATTGCCTCATCTCTTGTTAAAATGTGAGTATCAAATAATATTTATCTCTCAATAAAACCTATTGTTTATGTTAGCGAGATACTTTACCTAGTAACAAGTAATTATAACATATAGATACCCTTAAGATTACTTGTTACCATATCTTCATATATCTCATATAATGTAACAGACCTGCATTCGGAATTGGATACAATAACAATACTATCTTATCATTCCAAATATTTCAAGGAAGACCTTTTGACTAGCCATGACCATTTCCTCGTGGTCTATATAATTATAGCATATCAATAATTCCATACACAAAGTGCATGAAGTTCGACAAGAGCAAGGTATTTTTATTTACCTTAACAACCATGAAGTACCAAATCAACAAAATGGTTTACCCAACGAAGATTAGATTCAAATTTCACGAAAGCACCCACATGCCCATTTACAATGTCTAATAAGAAGAGTTATATGAAAGTTTAGACATTAGAGTCTTGAGTGTTCAATCAAATATGAAGGTAATACGCTTCACAGTTACAGAGGTGACTCCATGTCACTTCAACCAAATAACACTTCCAATGTGATCCATAACAACTTGAATAAGCAAGATCATTAATAATTATCAACAAGTCGGATCCTATTACCTGTGGCTTTCTTTCCCTAACGGCACCCCAATAAAAACCACGATTCAAGGGTATAATAAAAATTTACAACCTAGCACCACATATTACATTAACCATTTCTATCATTGTTTAGAAAGAATTGATTCATACGGTCGAACGACAATAGATAGGACTATGAGACTGATAACCTTGTGATATCAAGGCTCAAATCAGATGATTTGATACAGGCATATATATTAAAATATATGTCAACAACACCCAAACTTTTCTCGGGGTTTTATAAAAATACTAGCCAAGATAACCACCGAGGATTTATAGAGATCATAAATGCAAAACAACTAAGTAAAACGATATAAACCAGTTACCTATACTCAAACAAGGATTCAATTCACACACACACACACACACACACACACACACACACACACACACACACACACACACACACACACACACACACACACACGACACCCAAATTTTCTAGGTATTTCTTATATAAACACAAGCCTCATAAATAACAAATACATAACGGAATCTTTGAAAGAGGATAACTATAAGGAACCAAAGATTACTAGTATTCACTATATTACCATCAATAAGAATTCAGAAACCAACTATGCATTCATCTATCGCAAACCGCATGCAGTGGCATTCATTCAATATTTGAAAATTTTCAAGGATTCCATTCAAACCCAATTCGAATAATGAAACCAAAAACGATAACCAAAAGGCAAACAAATACCAATAACCCCTTTATACAAAACTAGCGAGTGTAGAGATTTGATTTATGGAAATATTAGGAGTAAGCCATTAAGAGGGAGAGAGATATCATCATTCCCGGAAACGTGACACTCTCCTTTTCCCTTCCTTTCCCATCTCTCCTCCGCTTCCACAAAAACAGAAGTTGAAACCACAGAGAAGAAGCAAAACCTCTAGCATTCATCATTTTATTAATAGAACATATATTAAGTTTTCCCTTAAATATCTCAAATACAGTTATAGATTGCATGTGATAGTTCGAGTAAAGCATGTGAACAAAAAAATAGGGCACCATAAACATGCAGAGCTCGAACCACAACTTCAAAACATGAAAATAACAAAAACAACCACATTTCTAGTTTTTACCCAAAACCACCTCGTGGTTTCCTCGAGGTGGTGGAGCAAGTTTCTAGGCATCCAAAGCATGGCAGGGGAGTACCTTTCCCTCCATTATTCTCACCAGTTTATTTTCTAATTTAAATTTTAGCAGCTTCTTGTTTTCTTTTCCAAACAGATCACTAAGTTTGGTTTAGTCACCTAGATATCCGAGCCTCCAATTTGTTTATCCCCACCATGGAACCGGTGTCGGTGTTTGGTAAATGCAACCAATAAATGTCGATTAGTACGTGTTACGAAGGAGGTGGGTAACAACTCACCCATACCACTAGGCTTAGATAAATTCCTAATCATAAAATATAGTTTAGTCTAGATCTAGGCCCGTTAAGATTATGCCCAAGATTTATCAACATTAGCTTGAGCTCAAACAAATTTGAAACACCAAACTTAGTTAATCAATAATAGGTCCCCATAATATTATGCTCAATAGACATAAGTTTCCAAATGATAATTCGAATAACATTAATTCTTATACTAGGCTCGTAAACCATTATGACCCACTTGATAAGCTATAATCAAAGGTGTTCAATAAGGCTTACATTAAAACATATGCTTATTCTTTTTTCATGCACCTTTCATATTAGCATGCTTAGGATACTAATGTCCTTATTATTGAGCTTCCCGCATCAAGTTGATTACCTGGGCATATGAAGTTCAATCTACCCATCAAATTGAGATCATTTAAACCCAAGGTAAACAATAGTAGAAACATATGCATGGTCCACATACCTCATCAAATAATTCTGATATAATACATGTTCACGGTGACTTATTAAATCCGGTATATCAACACATTGCAATTTGAGACAAGTATGAGTTAGTACATAAGCACTTGTTATGCTTAGTCCAACAATGTAACATCAAAGTACATAATCTCATTAACAATGATACAAAAGCATGTTCAACCTTTGAGTGCACAAATCTTATTTTCTTAAGCATGTAACAATAATGAGAATACATTTAGACCATGCACAATAATCAAGACAAAATGTAGGCCTTCGTAGAAGCATGCCAAAAACCAATAATTTCATCACAACAAAATAATAAAACAACGGGGTGTTACATACCTCCCCCCTTAAAAGAATCATCGTCCCGATGATTTACTTCATCATAACAGAGTTTAAGAAAATCATGTAATAAGTTACTTATTCAATCCTCAATTATTCCAATAGTTTAATTTAAAGCTTGCAAAAATCAAGTTTTAAGAACTTCAAAACAACGTCATTTTGGTTGTAACAACAAAATTGAATGTAGTTTTTTAGTCAACATTTTCCCTATAACTTGCAATTTCTAGGTCTTAACTCAAATTTATTGGTTGTAACACGCTTTCAATTAGCAAAATTGTCTCACAGTCAAAGAGATGACATAATTTTTTATGTCATTACAGTCAGTCAAAACATAATATATTACTAATTATACATAACACAAGTCAAAAACAAGTTATATATCATAGAAACAACAAGGAAACTCTGTTTTCATCCTCACCCTATCTTCCCAAATAATGTTGTTTCATTCTTACACTTGTCTTTTCAGAATTTTCCTTTGTACAATTCCCAAATTTCTTTACAATGTGCACAATGATTTTCCTTTTTTTTAAAGAAATGATCAAAACATCATGAGGTGATCTTTACCTCAGATAGTTATGGTCATTCAACCTATTACAACTAAGTAAACCTTATTCAAGTAACATCCCGTGAAGGTTGCATTCATACAAGAATCATATCATTCCTTATTAAATTTCAAGGATCAAACATCCCTACTATCAATGTAGTTCTGAAATCACTTTTCCAAATAACAATGATCTCTTACAATATCCTCAATACAACTTATTACCTAGCCAACATCTCTGGATATCTGTATTTAAATCCTAAAGGGATTTTATATTTGTTAAGTCACCTTTCCCCGTTAGATGATCTTAATGCCTTCCATTTCTTAATGGTACTTTATTTTATATAAAATGCTACCATAATGGATATTATTCACGGTTCTATTCAAAATAGATGTTGATCTTAATGCTTAAGTTTTTCAACATCATAAGCCAATTTATCAAAAGGATTTCCATCTAGAAAATTAGAACTACATTCATCATTCAACAATGCCTTTTCAACATCTAATACTCCCAACCAATCCAAGGTCTTACATATTAGATTTACGTACTTGAGTACAATTCTTTGATTCATCCTTGGTCGGGTAACATTCAACAAGTAAACTAGAACATCTATGGAATAAATACTTTGTATATTCATAAAATTATACTGTAGCTTCCTTAACTACTTCTTTTCAAGTCCAAACAAGTGATCCCAATGCTCTTTTAGCTGATTTATTTTTCCTCCCCATAACAAAATAGAATAACTAAATTTTTTTCCCGATCCTCTGCTTCTATGGAGGAAAGACTTGTTAGATCATCTCAACCCTTCCTAACAAGCACAACTTCAATCGGGAAGTCTCTACTAGTTTTTTCAACCTCGTTATCCCCATCCTAAGTTGTAAGGTGATACAAAGTGATGTGAAACTTTGACCGCATCCACTAATTAAGGAGTAAAATATTTCAGATGTAAGGATCTTGTACTTATCTCACGGTTCCCATCAATTTAAATGAATTTTCTCAACTAGAAAACATTACTCTCCTTGACTTATCAATTTTAAGCTGTGTAAATTTAATGCAAGTGTTACAATCTTGTAACTTGTTATCCATTCCACCCATGATCATCAATGATACACACTATTGTTAGGTTCAAAAACGTATACAAGTCATGTTGTAACAAGGATTTTCCTTAATTCTTATATACAGTAATTAATATATATTGGCTTATATTGATAATCATCTCAAACAAAAATGAAAAGTCACCTTTCGGATAAAGGTAGAATATTAGCATCATGGCTGATTTAAGGTACATACCAAAAACTTTAATGATACAAAATACCTTAATCTTTACAACCTATACTATACTATTTTCTTACCATAAGAAAAATTAATTGTTCATACCACTGAACTTATTTGACTACACAATGAGTTACTATATCTTCACACAATTGATCTTATTATCAACAATCTGAGTTCATAAAGTCATAGGATTGGTTCCTAGATATTATCAATAAAATTCATGTCATAAGGCTCACAAAAAATAGATCACAGAAAGATATTCTGTTCTAATTTGGAACTCCAAGTAAGCACGCACATGCACGCGCGCGCATGCGCACACACACACATATAATATTCTCACATAACATGCAATATATAATTAATATCACATATTTTCTTTATTAGATAATCAAAACAGTTTATTCCAAAACTCGAAAAGATTTATATCCTAGCTCCAAGATGCACCCAATGATATCCCTTTTCTAGTGGGATTTATCCAAATGCATCCATTGTTTTTACCTTTTGGATATCTTCCTCATAAATTCATTGTCAATGATTACTTAAATCATCCAAATTATTCCTCTTTTTTCCTTTTAGGCTTGTTGTTTCGCATGCTTCCAGGTACTGGTTATCTTCCATATCAATGAAAACATTGATTTATGTCATATTAGTCAAAGTTAATTGCATTTATGTCGATTAGTCAAAGTTAATCGCTATGTCTCAAGTCCTTTAAGAATTCATTAACTCCAAATTCTATGATGAGGCTCACAATATCAATGTCGGTCTTGTATTGGCATAGACATAGATTTGTAATTTCTCTTCATATGTAAAGGATAAATCAGATTTATAATTTTGTTTTAAGTTAATCACTAGATACCGAGAACTTAGTTGTATTAGTATCAAATTAAAATAGAAACATGAAGTTCTACTTAACTTACATGATGTCATGTTAGGTATTCATTCATCTTAATTTATTAGTCACCGCAGACATTGTTATGTTGTTTTTGGAAATCACAAAGCAAGTCTTTCTTGTTTAACTCATTCTAGAAATCTACATTTGCTGCCACATTATTTCCACCACTTTTCCTAAAGTTGTAGGTGGAGAAGAGCTAACACTCTTGTATACTTTTTCTCTTTTCGAGTCAAAATTTTTATCAGTGCATATCTCATTCTAGCTTGATTGTCCTTTCGAATCATTGATGCTACAATAGATAGTCTTCTCCTATCTACTTCATTTCCCCTTTGTGGGTTTTTATTTTATGTTGGATTCAAGTTCCAAAATCTTCCATCAAGACAGTTTCAACAATCAAACAACCCTCTGCTAATTGTTATCAATCAGTTCAAGTTGTTTACCTTGGTTGATCATGTTCACACTTTACCAGTTGCTCCTAGCATCCTTCTAGCTTCGTGTGTCACGAAAGGACTGTTAGAGTATTATCTAACTTATTTACCACCAAAACTAAAGCCTAATTTGGTCTGATTTGTTTTTCATGGGTCATCCTTCATTCATTCATTGTTTTGAGTTAACAATTAAAATATTCAATTAGCGTATGGACTCATAGACCCAAGAGCTGCAACCTTTAGCTCTGATACCAAAATGTAACAACCTCATTATTATACTTCTCAACTAGGATTTTTTTACTTCATGCTTCCCTAATTTAAATACCCATATATTTAAATCCAACATAAATCTTAAATCTAATCCATCGATAACAAATCATAAAACATGTGCGATTGCATGAGTTGGTTATTATGACCCCCTCATAGATTACTCTTTACGAGTGTGTATACAAGGTATACTATTGGTTTCCTTTTTCAGGCATTGATAATCAAGTGATGATTTCTAAGTGTATACATAGGTATCTCACCAATCGAATCCCATATAGTATCCCTACACATTAGAACTTGGTGAAATTAAGACAAAGTATAATCGTGGCTTACACTACTTTGATCAAAATTTCAAAGACATGTATGTTATACTCGGTTCCGTGACGACACACTCTTCATTAGGAACTTGTCATATCACCTAATCACATTGTCTAGTTATATGGATTATTTTTTGTTTCTTAAGTTATTAATTTCATAGTTAACAACTTAAGCGTTCATTGATGTCCATTCCTATTCACTAGGTTGATTTAGTTTATTAAGATAGAGAATAAATCTAAACCCTATTCCAATTATATAAACGTACCTTCGTACCTCATTACAAATTGTCATTATTATACGACGAATGATACTTAATCTATGTGATTCCATGTTGTTGTTATTAAAAGACAACATCTTGTTCGTATCATATAACTAAATATGGATTCTTAGAGATCTAGGTCTACAGATAGATTTTATATTATATGTCAGCACTAAGTACGTCAATAATAGTTGTTCCCTTATATGTGTTAAATTTATCATGCAACAGTATTAATGATCAAGCTACCGCAACATGATATTATTTTTCATGATGACCATTGTATCTTAGTTGGCATCAACATACATATTTGTGCGACACAATCAACATTTGTAACATAACAATACTAGAATCCTAATATGTTACGACCGTCGCAATTAGTGAAGCTTCACGAGATAACTCAGTATTGGTGTTATACCCCAGTAACCAAATAATGACCTAAGTCATTAAATGGGTACTACGTTATAGTAGCCAAAGTGATTTGGCCTGCCAAGTTAAGCTAATTGAAAACATTGTATCTTATCTGACTTAAGATAATTAATTAAATTATGACAGATTAATTCCTAAGTCTTAGCAATACTCCCCTTACATTAGTATTTGTACCAAAGGTCTAAACAAGGGATTCACGAATATCAATTACATGTTTAGAGTCATTCCATCATGATCATTGGGTTTACTAGTTGCAGATTTAAATGATTCTACTTGCACTAATATTGCGATCATATATAATCCGTCTACCTAGTATTGTATTAAGTTTAGAATAGCACTTAATAGGATCAATTACAATTATTAAACAAAAACCATATTCATATAAGTCAATCATATGTAACTTCAATTTCACATATATCATTTAGTATTTATGTACAGTATTCATTTACAAAACACAATAGTATATTCAGATTCCAATATCACCATTAATAATGCAACATGCATGTACCATACCTTTAATACATTAGATTTAATCATTTAATAATACATAATATTATTCTAAATAATTTTCCAATCATATAATCTATTAAGATAAATAACCCTTTCCATTTAATTTTCTGATGCAAATCAAGACTCGATTAAATAATGAATACACCTTAGTTATTTCCTTTCCGAAATAGATACTACAGAACACGCTATGATAGCCTCTCAATCAATTAAGCGATACAGGTGATATTTCACTCAATTACAAATTCACTATATAACACAATGAATCTTTAATCAATTAAATTGAACAAATAAACTCTTTCAACTTCATTCTCCTTTTAGACTTAAAGTACTCCATCTGCAAAAAGGTTAACAACGGACAATTCAAACGAAATAGCATGATAAGACGTATTTCCCCTTGATAGTTTATGCCATTTTATATTTATATAAATGAAATTCTGCCATCATCTAAATCAATAAAAATACCTACTAGGACTGAAATCACAACTATACATATCAATGTAACACTTTGCATACCCATTTATGTTCACTTCCCTTAAATCTACTTACATAAGAAATAGAATTGCAGTGTATCGAATACACATCAGTTTCCAACAATCATACATTAATGAACTACAATAACATGGTCAACAGTTATATCGATATTATGTAATTCTCATTATCAACTTATAGTTATAAGAATAGTAGTTATGTCATTACTTTGTATAATCACAATATCTTATACAAGTATCATGTAGTATGTATCTTTATCTTAAATACATATACAAATTCATATTAAATTACTGAATTAAATATAATGTCGAATGGTATTAAATCACGCCATAAAATACAAGCATCAAACATTGTATCATCTCTCATTGAAATGTAAGCATAAAAAAATATTTATCTCTCAATAAAAACCAATTGTTTATGTTCAAAAAGACTTTTCCTAAGTAACAAGTAATTATAACATATAGATACCCTTGAGATTACTTGTTACCATATCTTCATATATCTCATATAATATAGCAATCTTGCATTCAGGAATGGTATACCGTCAACAATACTATCTTATCATTCCAAATCTTTCAAGGATGACCTTTTGACTAGCCATGACCATTTCCTCGTGGTCTATACAATTATATCATATCAATAATTTCATGCACAGTACACAAAGTTTGACAATAACAAGGTAGTTTTTATTTACCTTAACAACCACGAAGTACCAAATCAACAAAATGGTTTACCCAACAAAGATTAGATTCAGACTTCACAGAAAAAACCCACATGCCCATTTACAATGTCTGATAAGAAGGGTAGTATGACAGTTTAGACATTAGAGTCTTGAGCGCTTAGTCAAATACGAAGGTAATACAATGTGTGGTTACAGAGGTGACTCCATGTCACTTTAACCAAACAACACTTCCAACGTGATCCATAACATCTCAAATAAGAAAGATCATTAATACTTAACAACAAGTTGAAGCCTATTACCTGTTGTTTGCTTGTCCTAACGGTACCCCAATAAGCAACACGATTCGGGGGTATGATAAAAAATTTACAACCTAGTCCACATATTACATTAACCATTTTTGTCATTGTTTACACAAAAATGATTCATACTGATCGAACGACAATATATAGGAATCCAAAACCGATAACCTCATGATATTAGGGGCTCAATCGATGATTCGATATATGTGGATATATATAAATATATGTCAACTACACCCATACTTTTTTCAGTTTTTATAAAAATACTAGTCAAGATAACCACTTTACAGAGATCATAGAAGCAAAATAGTTAAGTAGAATGATATAAACCAGATTACCTATACTCAAATCAAGGATTCGATTTAAACATTCAAGTATACACACACACACACACACACCCAAAGTTTACGGGTATTTCTTATATAAGAAAAAGCCTCGGATATAAAAATACATAACGAAGCTCACGAAAGAGGATAAGTGTAAGGAACCCAAGATTACTAGTAATCACTATATCACCATCAATAAGAATTCAAAAACCAACTATGCATTCATCTATTGAAAACCACACATGAGGCAGTCATTTACTATTTGAAAAATTTCAAGGATTCCATTCAAACACAAATCAAATTATGAAACCAAAAATGATAACAACCAGAAGGAAAATAAATACCAACAATCCCTTTACACAAAACCAATAGTGCAGAGATTTGATTTATAGAAATTTTTAAAGGAATAAGCCATTAAGAGGAGAGAGATCTCATCATGCCTCGAAATGAGATACTCTCCTTTTTCCTTCCTTTCCTAGCTCTCCTTCTCTTCTAAAGAGCAGAAGTTGAATCCACAAAGAAGTAAAAACCTCCAACATTCATCATTTTATTAATAGAACAGATATTAAGTTTTCCCTTAAATCTCTCGATCATAGGTATAGATTGCATGCGATAGTTTGAGTAAATACGAGAACACAAAAATAGGGTACCATAAACATGCAGAGCTCAAACCACAACTTCCAAAACATGAAAAATTACAAAAACAACCACATTTCTATTTTTTCCCCAAAACCATCTCGTGGTTTCCCGAGGTGGTGGAGCAAGTTTTTAGGCATTCAAAGTATGATAGGGGAGTACCTTTCCCTCCATTATTATCACCAATTTATTTTCTTATTTAAATTTTAGTAGTGCTTGTTTTCTTTTCCAAACAGATCACTAAGTTTGGCTTAGTCACCTAGATATCTCGAGCCTCCAATTTGTTTATCCACACCATGGAATCGGTGGTAGTGTGGCAAATGCAACCAATAAATGTCGGTCGAAGTACATGATACAAAAGGAGGTGGGTGAAAAATCACCCATATCACTAAGCTTAGATAAATATGTAATCATAAAATATAGTTTAGTCTAGATCTAGTCCCATCAAGATTGTGCCTAAGCTTTATCAACATTAGCTTGAGCTCAAATAAATTCAAAACACCAAACTTAGTTAATCAATAATAGGTCCCCATAATATTATGCCCAATAGACATAATTTTCCAAACCATAATTCGAATAACATTAATTCTTATATTAGGCCCGTAAATCATTATGACCCACTTGTAAGCTATAATCAAAGGTGTTCAATAAGGCTTCAATTAAAACATATGTTTATTCTTTGTTCATGCACCTTTTATATTAGCATGTTTATCATATTGATGTCCTTACTATTGAGCTTCCTGCATTTGGGTCAAATTACCCAGTCATATGAATTCCAATCTACCTATCAAATTGAGATCAATTTAACCCAAGGTAAACAATAGTAGAAACATACGCATGGTCCACATACCTTGTCAAAGAAGCATGATATAATACATGTTCATAGTCACTTATTAAATCATATATATCAACACATTGCAACTTGAGACAAGTATGAGTTAGTACATAAGCACTTGTTATGCTTAGTCCAACAATGTAACATCAAAGTACATAATCTCATTAACAATGATATAAAAGCATGTTAAACCTTTGAGTGCAAAATCTTACTACCTTAAGCATGCAATAGTAATGAGAATACATTTATACCATGCACGATGTCAAGACAGAATGTAGGCCTTCTATAGAAGCATGTCAAAAGCCAATGCTTTCATCTCGGTAAAATAATAAAATAGTGGGGGTGTTACAAGTATTACCAAGAGGATGGACCTAATCCAAGAGAGTTGGTGAAAACTCACTAATTTTTCCTTGCGATACATTATTTCACCAACATGTATGAATTACACTTCAACTTAAACACTAATATTTTTATAAGAGTTCCACCCATGGTTATGTTTTTGGTCTCTTCAATTTTATTATGATATTTTTCATATTTTTAGATCTAATTTATTATAGTGAGGCATATCTCATTCAATTTCAAGGATTAAAAAGTTACATAGCAACAAGAATTTCTTAGATATAACCACTAGTTAAGAATGAAAGTACTAGACAATGTTTAACATTTAGGTCCAAGTTTGACAATTTGATCCCAACAATAGTTATATTTCCATAAATATATATGAAGAATCTATAAGATATTTATATTATTTTCATCATCTTTTCAAATCCTGTAGACACCCCCAAATTACTTGTTATGTATCGTAAACATTCAAAATCCCATTACATCTCACTATAATTCCTAGAATTAATTTAATTGATTCTATTTACACCTTATCATCCCCCTTAGCTAATTTTATTAGCTAATTTAAATATCAAATTAATTAAATAAGTCCACATGTCCACTTCCATATTTAAATTAATTAAATAATCCTCATATCTTATCCACATCATCAACTCAAGTCATGACTAGAGATAAAATCATTATTATAATTAATAGGATGTGTTCATATTGACTCAAATCAGCATTTGAGTTAACTGAAGCTATCTTCCAAGTCATGACAATCCTAAATCAATCCACCTTATTCCAAAACTATTCATGATACTTTTGAGTGAATAACATAACAAAATAGAATTAAAAATTGAAAACATATGCAAACCCTTTCCAACTCAACCATGAATCACTCTTGTAAATCAAGAACAATAGTATAACTACTCAATCAATTTGGAAACTCAACTAAACAGTTCATTCCTTTTTAGTTATCTCCAAATCAAATCAATCACAACTTATCTTGAGGATTCACTTTCCTTAGTTATAAATCAACGATCCTTTTTTGAAAATCATCCACAAAATCTTTAAAGAGTTCATGTGGCTATTTTATGTAATTATTTGGAGAATCAAATCAATCTTTTATATTGTTATGTTGGCCAAATCATGTCAAAATCACATCTTCAAGCTTGTGGCTTAGCTAGTCTTCCATTTGGAATACTTGAAGCATCTGATATGCACAAGCTCACAAATCAAAAGGATCTAACAAATAATGTCATTAAACCTTGTTCTTTCAAAGTGAGATAAAATCCGAGGTTGCTTTGGGATCTACAATGGAAGCTTTGTACTTTTATTTTGTATTGATTTTCCTCATTTCTTGTATCCATAGTCTACATTTTAGCATGCTTGGTGGGACTAATCCGGACTCGTTGGGGCATACAAATCCTTCACCAGGAAAATCAATCAATCTCTACCATTTTGTTATCATTCACCCACCATTTTACATGTGTCTACTATCTTTAAAGAACTATTACATCATAATAACACTTTAAAGAGGGGAAAATGTAGATACCCCCAAATTATCGATATGTATCATAATCATGCAAAATCTCATTACATATCATTTTCATTCCCTAGGGTTAATTTAATTAATTTTATTTACTCCTTATCACCCCCTTAGATAATTTAAATGTCAAATCAATTAAATAAATCCACATGTCCACTTTCATATTTAAATTAATCAAATATCCTCATATCCTATCCTTATATCTTATCCACCTCCTCAATTCATGACTAGAGCTAAGATCATTATTATAATTAAGAGGATGTGTTCAAATTGACTCAAATCAGCGTTTGAGTTAAGTAAAGCTATCTTCTAAGTCATGACAACCTTGAATCAATCCACCTTCTTCCAAAATTCAACTATTCACGACACTTTTGATTGAATAAATTATCAAAAATGGAATTAAAAATCAATAACATGTGCAACCCCTTGCCAACTTAGCCATGAATCACTCTTGCAAATCAAGAACAATAGTCTAAATAATAAATCAATTTGGAAACTCAACTAAATTATTCATTCATATTTAGCTATCTCCAAATCAAATCAATCACAACTTAGCTTGAGGATTCACTTTTCTTGGCTATCAATTAATTATATTTACTTTGAAAATAATCCACCAAAGATTTGAAGATTTTATGTTGTTATTTTATGCAATCACTTGGTGAATCAAATCAATCTTCTATAATGCTATGTTTCCCAAATCATGTCAAAATCACATCTTCATGCTCGTGGCTTAACTAGTATTCCATTCGGAGTACTTAGAGAATCCACAATCCACAAGAAGCTCACAAATTAAAAGGATCCAAAAAATAACATCAATAAACCTCGTTCTTCCAGTCATATTTAATCTGAGGTTTCTTGTGGATCTGCAATGGAAGGTTTGCACTTTTGTTTTGTATTGATTTTCCTCATTTCTTGTATTTTCAATAGTACACACACCCAAATCATTTTTTAGATGATCTAAGTAACTAAGTTCCCTCAATCTCCCATGATTTACTATATTTAGCACATGTTATAATTGATCTATCTTAAAAAAATTATATATGTAGATTTTGATCTAAAGTCCTAATTAATAACCTAAAAATGCATATTATTTCTAATACATCCTATTTCTAACCCTAATCTAAAATTTAAATAAGAACCCTCATAATTATATTTATTCTAGTTTAAATCAAGAAGTGGTTCATTGAATATCTTGAGCTTAGGATTCTTATTGACTTGAGGCTTAAATTTATCTAGAGTAGAATCAACTTGATAGCATTGGTATGAATCAAATGTTGGATGAGATTTTGAGTTTTGAAATATTTATTAATGAAGTTCCTAATATATCTATGGTAGCCACAAAAGCATTAGATTTGAAATATTTAGCTTAATGCTTGCTCATATTAACCTTAGTATGTGGATGGAGAGATACAAGGTCACATTCAACAAATTTTATAAGATCACATATGGTGAAGAAGGTAATTGTGCGAATTTCCTTTTCAAATAAGCTTGTAATTCAAGATTTTAGGTTGAGATATTACATTGGTAGTTATTTTATCTTTATCCTTGTTATAATTGGTTTTTCCTTTGTTATTAGATTTGGATTAGGATTTAAATGTAGATGCATTAGGGGTAGAACAATACCAAACATTATTCAATGCTAGGATCTTGACCTCTCTTACTTTTAAATTTTTACATGGCTCATTGAAGGATTAAAACAATTCAAACATGATATATTTTTATAAGTGAGATAAGGAAATTTGAGTAAATATATCTTGAAGTTCATTATACGTAATTATATTGCTCATTACTGGTAAGTTTTGTTTTATAGTGAAATATAGAATCACTAATTGGTTCATTAGACGTTTGTTGCATTTTAGCCATTTGAGTATAGGAAACCTTGTCACCAATGATAATGGAGAAGCGTATAAGAAATTTATTAGCCAATGGAATGAAATACCTTATAGGCTGGATAGGAAATTCATATAACCTTTATAAAGCATAATCATTAATACTTATATGGAAACACTTAGTGAGAATTTTGCCATCGTAAGCATAATCTAAGAAAGCAACCTAAAAGAGCGAACATGTTTCTTAGGATCTCCTTTACCCTCATAAACAGAAACCTTAGGAGACACAAATCCTAGGGGTAATGGACAAGATTCCACCTCAAGTGTAAGTGGATTATAAAGTAATTGATTAACATCCATAAAAATATAAAATCTAGATATACCTCTCTCTAATAGCATCACCTTAGTATGTAAATCATGAATGAGATGCTTGAGGGAACACACAATAGAGGGAGAGTGCAAGTTGTCATTCATTTGCACAAGATATATAGGAATAGTAGTAGAACTTAACATAGGCATTATAATTTTTGAAGGGATTAATGAATGCCCCCATAGATATAGGAACAATAGATGTGTCAATAGTAAATATAATATTAAGCACCCAAAAATGGGCTCTTCATGAGATTCTTGAGATTGAGTATCACGAGAAACCATAAAGGCGGGAAGTACATGAAGAATGTTATCAAGGTTATATAAACATTGGTGAAATTGGTAACAAAAAATAGATAAGAGTTTAACCTTATCATGATCAACATCATTAAGCTCATCAAATTTGATTTTGTTTGATCCTATGGGAGGGGTAATTGATTTCCAAGAGGATATTGGTTCAAATCCTGTTCATCATTACAAATATTTTTATAAATAGAAGGTATATCTTGAATAAGAAGAGAAAAGGGATCTATAGGATGCCTACACTTTTTAGGTGTGCATGGGAGTTAAATATGCTCAACGAGTGTATGATTAATCTAATTGCTACAAAAGAAGAGCATAAAATAAGGGAATACACAAAGTTGAAAGGGAACCCTAGGATTTTACAACAAAAGGCTAGATTTGGAATATGGTGATTTAAGCTAAATGGGTTAAGGATTCAATCAATAAGAAGGTTCACCAAATGATTTAACCCAAATTATAATTAAGGGTTATTTTTATTCTAATAAGTATATGTATAATCAACATATATAATATTTTTTATATTATACTACATGTTAGTGAATGTGCAATCAAATCTATAAATAATCTCTCCAACATTCAAACTTGAAAGAACATATAAAATGATATAAAGAAGTTACAATCAATTAGGGCACATGTTAAATATATTAAAACGCAAGAATATGAGAAAAAATAGATATTTGACTAGTCTGGAAGATGATCTAGGTGTGAAAAATGGATCAAATTGCTATAAATTTCTTGTATATGCTTTATCTCTTATTTTAGAACTATATTGTGCACACAAAAAAATCATTCTCGTTCAAATCATTTGGTGGTTTTCTCCTTCCATAGGATTTTTCTAGAAACATATGGTGTTTTAGAACTTTAACAACCTTGTGAATGACTAGTATGAGCTTTGCTTTATGAAAAATGACATCTTAAAAATATGCGAAACCTTCTGTAATAAATCAAGACATAAAACCCTAACCTAGGGTAAAACCCCTAAAAATGGTTAGTGTTTTGGTTGAAGTGTAATCCGTACACTTCCTACATTATAACTACTCTTAAGAGGTATTAAACCATATGTATTTGTCCACTTAGATATGTTACATAATACTACATGTATACAACTACATTTCATAGTCCAATCACTTGATAATGCTTTATAATGACTTGGATTTCTTATGCTTGAATTGTCTTTGTGAGATATTGAAGTATAAAGCCCGACTATTGAACCTAGTTTGAAGTGTTTCAAATATATGTGGGGGTTGTTCTTTATGTCTACTATTTTTTTAAGTAAGTTTAGGAGAGATTTGTATGCATTTTGAGTGACTTGTGCAAGGTGGTCTCTTAAAATTACAAAGTAAGTAAATGACTATATTAGACTTGATTACACAGGGTTTTATGTATATAATTTTGCGGTAAGGAAGATCTATAGTAGAAATGTTGACCCATAAAAGATATAATATTGAGAAAATACCATTGGTTGGCCTTAGATGAGACCATTTTCACTAGGACCAAACTAATTGGTTGTTTGGTCCTATTGGACAATGTGGCCCATGAGGTAGACAATGTGATGTGGGGATTTGTGCACAAAAATCATGGGAAGTGAATTATTTGTGACTTATGTGCACATTCATGTAAGTGGTTGAGTAGTGTAATGTGGGAGAACGTCTTGTAATATGACTAAATATGGACTAATATATAGCAATTATGCTTGGAATATGTACACAAGTCATGATTAAATTGATTAAGTCAATATTGACATTATCAAGTGATAAATTACCAAATTTTTCTATCTACATAAACAAACATCATATATGGTGTAGTCTCAGGATTTAGTTAACACCAAATCATTGATCTGGAAACCCTTCTTTCTAGTTATAGCCACCTAAATTTGGTGATTTATCATTTCGTAATGACAAATTTAGATTTATCCCTAGATCATGACTTGTGTGCACATTCCAAGCCTATGTGACTTATTCTTATTTCTCTTATATGACTTTCTTCTCTAATCACATTGATTAGTTACTTACATACCTAATTGCATCATTCCATAGTAATATATTCCTTCAGTATCATTCTCAAAACTTTGTAGAATCTTAAAATTTCCTATATGGGACCATTTGTCTAGGAGCAAACTATCTAACAATTTTGTTTGAAGATGATGTTTCTATCCATAGCCACCCAACTATCACTTTTTCATTTTGATATCTTTATGGGTTGGTTCGTTTAGTAGGTCATCCTTAATGTGAAACTTTACCTATGAAAGTGTATATAAACAAGTCTAACCCACCTATTTACCTCACCTAATAATCATTTATCTATCTCAAGTTCAAATCATTCCAAAAGGTCTCTAAGCTCTCCTAAATCCCTTCAAAGTAGTAGACATCATAGTAACATCCCCTACATAGGTCTAAATTGCACTTAACAAAGTTATAGAGTCACACTCTCAAAGCTAGAGACCTCGTAATCCAAAACAAGATAAGCATTTCAAGCCATTATTTATCATTGTCAAGCGATCAAATTTTCAAATCTAGTTACATCCAAATAGATATCGCATGGTAGGTAGATAAATGCATGCATTTTGAGTCCTCTTCAAAGTATTTCCAATATAGATGGTGTATGGATTGCACTTCCACACAAACACTATTATTTTTGCAAGGTCTCCTACACGTGGTTAGGGTTTACCGCTATTTCACATCACACAAAAGGTTGTGCATATGTGCAACATGTATAGGGTTTATTAATGAATCACATCACATTTAGTTTCAAGGACATAAAAATTTATAAAACACTAGGGAAACATCATGTAAAACCATCCAAAATTTAAAAACGCGTATGAACATACATCCAAAATGGTTCCATGCTTGCTTATTTTTACACTCCAATTTCAGAGATGAAGTGTTGTCAAATCATTTCCAACATTCACACCCACACAACACTACCATTTCATCTTCCTGCATATGTAATCAACCAAGCACATCCACTTTCTTGTGTTAGTAAACATTTCCACGTTCTATCTTGCAAAATTCTATAAATAGTATATTTTAATTCAAACATTAATATTTATCAATTAATCTAAATATATTATTTGTTGTTAACCCTCAACATGAAAGTAAAAAGTATGAACCCCCTTTAACACATACCTTCCTAAACCTTATTTATTTATATATTTAGGGTGTAATTAGTTGGTGAACTTGTTTTTTTCTTGAACTGTTACTAGTTCTTCTTAGATTACCTACCCTAACTAGTCCTTTTGGTGTCGGACTCTAGTTGCCCTAGGCTTTCCATTTATCACTAATTGGATGATTTTTAACCTATCTCTAAGGTCGGTTATCCTTTTGGTATTTATATCTTTCTTTAGAGATATTTATTCTAGATATGACAGGGGTTACCATCCCTTACACCATGTCCCTACCTTTATTTAGTTTAAAAATAAAGAGCGGTATGATGTTTCCCATCGAAGTGTCTTTTATGATGTTGATTTAGAATATGAAATCATTTCTATTAAATTCTAGTTGCAAGGGATTTGATGAAACCTTTTTTCACCCTTCTCATATGCCAATGTTTAACAATGCTCTCTAAAATATCTCCAATTGTCATATTCATGAACAAAAATATTCTCGTATGCCCCTGGTTCTTATCACCCTTTAGATTATACCCCTAGTCATCTTGAAACCTAGGGTAGGATTCAAAACTATAATTATGAGTTAATTCCAAGATCTAAATCACAAGTTCATAATACCTCTCCTTCCATATATCCTTCCTTTACTTGTGAGGAAGTTATATATCCTAGTCTTGTTGATACCCATGAGCCATGTTCTAATGATAGGGCTTCTGAATGTGTAGATGATTATCTTGATAGTTGGAATTGTAGCAAGAAATATATTTCACTAATACTAACATTTGTTATGAATGAAACTATTTATAATGATTATACTAATGAAGTAAATGGTGTTGATTCTAAAATTTCTAGTGACTTATGTTGTAGCAAAAACACCCTCACTCCCTTTTTGAGAAAAAAATAGAGCCCCTCTTTCTTTATAATGAGCTATAAATTGAGTTGTAAACCTCCAAATAGAGTTTTGAGGATCACACCAAGTTTGACAATGTTTTATGGCTGTTAAAACAAGTGATAATCAAATTACATATAGATTACTAAGAAGGTATCTAATATTCCTTTTTTTTTTAACCATAAGAAACATTAGTTTATTCATAAAAAACAACATAGTCAAACCAATACTATACTTGCTCTTACTTTCAAATTTTAAGTCTTGTTTTGTTTCATGGTTTAAGTTCTTTCAAAATCATTATTTTTTCTATCAATGAATGATTTTATGGTTTGTTTTAATGATTAAACACATGCATATTAAAACAAGGAAGAAACCCAAAAAAATCCATTTTTTGAAGCTAAATGGTTAGGATATGATCATTTGACAATTAAGTTCTTCATTTTATATTTATTTAAAGTTTTCACAATTAATCTAATGATGAAGATTTTTGGTGGGTTTTAAGTCCATCTATTTGAGTCATGTGGTAAGGCAAACATGCGTCAACCATCAACATACAACAAAATTCGGGGTTGAGGAAAAATTTTCTAAGGAATGTGAGAGTGTCATGCACTCGATGGGTGTCAAGTGTCTCTCATCGAAATTCAAGAGGGTTGAAAGAAAAATCTTGCCAAACACAAGTTCATCAATTAGAAACCAATGGAATAGATCGGTGGAGAGATGTGTGGAGTTAAAAGCTAGCTACGGTAAGTGCATTGATGTATCCCATGTGGCGATATCGGAAGGCCAAAGTTATTGATGTTGAATTATTAAGGTTCACAACTTCACTCGATCAATGAAACATGGTGTTAATTAGTGGCCCAAGCATACAACAGTCAAAGTTAAAGTTTAGAGCCCATGCGGTAAACAATAGCACTAATGGAGGCCACATGTATCACATCGGTACACTCGATGTAGGGCACAGTTGAAGTCTCAAGTTTTATGGTGAGTGGTAGTGCCAATGATTTACATGTGTCAAACATTAGTGCCTTTCATGTATGGGGACCAAACCTAAACTCAAATCTCATGGTAAGTAGTGGCCCGATTCACGACACATGGTGGAGATCAATGAAAGATAAAGTTTCAAAATTGGATGACAAGGACAAAAATCATACATGGACGTTATCCATGTTGGACCACGATTTTCGTTAGACCAAAACCCATAGGTATTAGTCTCCGCTACAATCACTAGAGTTAGGATCTACGAGAGGCGGTTAGTCCATGTCACGAAACTCATGGGGAGCGCTGGACACACATGCCAACAATCTCCCCTTAGTGTTACCCGAGTGAGTTTCAAACTCAAGACCTTTCACTCTGATACCATTTGTTGGACCACGATTGTCGTTAGACCAAAACCCATAGGTATTAGTCTCCGCTACAATCACCAGAGTTAGGATCTATGAGAGGCGGTTAGTCCATGTCACAAAACTCACAGGGAGCGCTGGACACACATGCCAACAATCCATTGGCTCGATCACCAAAATAAATCTTACGTGTTTAACTAAGATTCAAAATGCAGAACAAGCTAAGTCGATTCAAAAGCATATGTGGAAATTTGTGAGCTTAGTCATCAAAGATCAAATATCTCTTTTTGTATTTCACGGTTGGTTAAAGTATAAAGAAAAACAAAGAATGGTTAAATAATATTTGAAAGAAAAATTTCAAGTTATATTTGATCCAAAAGATGGATAGGGATATATAGAGATTAATTAAACTAATTGGAGTTTAACTTGAGCTCATAATCATTAAATTTAGTGAACTAGCATAGAAATACATAAAGGAGAACAATGAATGTTTTCCAATCATGCAAAAGAATGGGGATTTGATTTTCTAAGTGGTTTTTAGGGAATATTTTTGTTCATGTTGTTAGAGAAGCATCATTTGTGCTTAGACATAGGAATTATTATTATTCTTTTTATAGGGGTTTATTTGGTGGAATCATTGTAAATTATGGGAGCATGTTTTTAAAAAAATCTATCTCGTTAACTTTAGTTTCATTTTATTTATTTTTCCTTTTTACAGTAGGTTTCTTTCTAGAAGCTTTGAAATCATGCAAATCGGTGGTTGAGTCTCATGCCTATAAATACATTCAATTCTATTATAAAAGGACTATTGTCTATGAACTTAATATAGAGGAAGGATTTTGGATTTTTCACATGTTGTTGAAAGATTCATTATTTTTTCAATTGATAATTCATGTTTTGAGTCCTAAACAACAATTCTCTTTCATTTATTAAGTAGAGTTTCCACTTCGGGTTTCATTTAAATATGTAAGGTAATATATTGAGCTTTTTCTAGTCTCCTTTTCATGAGTTGATGTTTCTTTCATTTGGTTTCTTAGATGTGATTTGCAACCTCATTTATTAGAAGGTTGAGAGATGTTGGTAAATGGATAATTACTACATTTCAATTGTTGAATCTAGTCACTTGAATAATAGTTATGTTGACTAATATTTTTCATGAACTTAGTGAGCGACCACCAATTATTTTCTTAGACTTTTCAAAGATGTGATTCTTGGTGTTTAAATTTCCTTTGACTGATTACATGGAGTTTATGGAAAAAATGAGCTAAATATATTTATTTTATCCTCAATTTTGTGTGTGGTTTTATTAAGATCAAGTTCTTTGTTATGCTTAAACATTTAGAGAGAAAGAGAGAGATTCTAGTTTATTTTCTACCTTACCTTTCCCTCATTTTGTGTTTTTTTGATGAAATCCAAATCACTTAGAATCATAGTAAACACTAGTAGGATAATCTTAATTTAGACCGAAATAACTAAGATACAAAAATCCAAGGTTTTATAGATGGTTTTCCTAAACACACAAGTCTTTGTGCATGTTAACACATGGCTATATAGTCTCCCAACTAAGGCTATATATCCAAAGTATTTTTTTATCTTGAATCTTGTTTCACGTAGTGGTTCTAAAATGAGTAGGGTTAATTCCATATCTTCCCTTAAAGCCTATGTAACAAATGAGCTATCAATAGGTGAAAGTTGGTGCTTTAGAAGGAGCTTCATCCTCTTTGGGTTGTTCATGAATTTGGTTTTGAGATATGTTACTTGGGAATTATCTTATCAACTATAAATTTAAGTTTAAAGGTTACTTTTTGGGATTCATTCAAATATACTGCCCTCCTCTCTTTCTCGTCTTTTTGTCGTATGTGATAACACACATCAATAGAAAAAAATCTTAATATTTGTTATGAAACCGGTTTAATTCATAGTTTTCTTCTTTAGAATCATTTTATTTTTTGTTCTATTTTTCTCATTCCCATCTTGTATATGCTTCAACACATAACAACATAAATATTATGTTTTTGTTTGATTTGTGCTTTATTTATTTCTTCTTCCAAATGTTGGAAAATCATAAAACTAAATGATGTATTAGCCAAGAGAAAATGCAATTAATTTCAGTATTAAACATGAATTCCCTAAGTATGCTTTCAAGTTTCTTCCCAAATTTTATAATAGTAGGATTGTTGAGAAATATGTTCTTACTTTTAAGAATGTTTTAAGTGTCTTGAATGTACAACATGAAGATATGGCTTATAGTATATTCCCATTTACTTTGTATAAAATTGAATATGAGTGGTTTTTGAGTTTAACCCTTGGAACAATTTCTAGTTAGAAAGAATTATAATATGAATTCATTACACATTTTAGCCACATCATAGATCCATTCGCACTCATAAATCAATTACTCACAATAAAAAGACAACCCCATGAGTCACTTAGAAAATTTAATATCAATTTTCAAGAGATCCTTAATAGCATTTCAAGAAGCCGTATATCTCAAAAGGAAGCACTTGAAGAAATTTGCATCCATGGTTCAGATATATTCCTTTCCTTTATTGTGAAAACTTCGGGTGTGCATTCATTATTTTTAGCTTATACAGAGGCAAACACATTAGATAGGTAGTTGTCTTCCCATATAACCAACATTGTCCTATTTTCAAATGTTCTTCCAAGTGCTCATATATTCCAATCAAATATGAATCCTCTCCTGGTTTCTCATTTAAATCATAACTTTATGCATATTCTCGTTGTTGAGTCGAGAACAATTCAATTTTTGAGCTACTCAATGTATATGTTTTGGATGAGAATGAATATATTTAGAGTTATAGTTATTTTAATGATTATTATTTTGATTATGAGAGTGATGTTACAAAGGAGATTCATGAGATTCACAAGTAGAAGGAGCATCCCAATAACAAAGAGATAACGTTGCTTTGTATATAATCAAAATTAGAATTCACTAACTATTGATTTCATAAAAGGAAATGTTGTTATTCATGTAGCATGTCCATATACCTTTGTTTTTGTATATTTATAAGAGATTTTTTTAATAGCCAACAAAATGAGATGGCAGATTTTTCTTTTACAGATTTAGAGTAGCCTTTGTGGATAAATAGCCAGAAGAGACTGACAAGGATGTAGATGAACCAACTATTAAAACCTATGATAGAAGAGATGACAGAGTCCACGATTTCAGCTGAGAAGTTTGGAGTTGAGAAATAAGAAGAAGAGGAAGACCCGATGTCACAATTTACATTTGTAGATAAGGAGGAGCCCATGATACTCTATTAAAATGAGAAGATAGAGGAAGTACTCATTGCAGCAATTGTTGGTACAAAGATTGATCAACAAAATCATCTAAAGGAGATCATCCCAATACAACCCATATTCCAACTTGTCATTGAGATTGAATTAAAAGAGTTCAATGCATCTCAATGGCCTAATTTTGAGGTAATTCTTCTTCAACCCAATGTGTTTTCTAATTTTACTTATTTTAGAAATCATGAAAAGAAGTTAGCAACTCTTTTAGATGGAATGTTTGTGCTGATGGATTTTTGGAAGGAATACAAAGATGTAGATGCACTCTTGAGAACTGTTAGAAGTGAAAATATGATGTTACCTAACAATAAGAAGTGTTTCATTCAAAAGTTATAAGTTCATCCCCTTATTTGATTTTTAGTTGCTAGTTTTAAGACTAGATTATTTTTCCTTGCTTTCATAGGTTATTTTTTTGCTTTTAATAAATTGGAAAGGGTTATTATGAGTTTTGGTTTCCCATGTCAAGATTAAAAAAATGGAGAAAATCAAAGGAAACATTTCAAAAGAGTGAAGAGAATTAAGATTTGAAATTTGTTTGGAGCTTTTTGGATTTTTAAATAACTTGAATTTGTTTTCTTATGTTTAAAATTTCAAAACTATTATTGTAATTGGTGTTGATTTGAAAATTTATTATGCCCAAGAGAGTCACAAATCACTTCTTTAACTTAAAAACTTCGCAAAATGGATGAAAGGATGATCTTATATTCTTATATATTATAAAATCATTATCACGATTGTTCAAACTATTTCCCAACCCCTCAAATTGTTTTAAAGTGGAGGAGAGAGAAAAATTGAGCTAAAAATTAAATGTAAAGTTTCTCTTGAAAATAAAAATAAAATAAACTTTGAAAAGAATCCTAAGGGGTGATTCAAGTAATCTCCATCGTAGGCTATGGATGTTAGGTGAAAATGGGGAAAGGATTTGAGTGGAGCCAACAGGTATTTATGTTGATGTTATGGATTCTTGGTTAGTAGTAGAGCAATGCTTAATAACCTTTATGTAATGGAGTTGTGGGTTTAACCAGTTTTTTATTATTAAATTTAAAGTTTTAAAGAAGTATAGATCAATGCACATGTAAACACACGTTGAATCTTGAAAGTATGTTAACTCAGTATATCATAAGTAAAAACAATAGTAGTTTTGAATAATATGCATGATTAATATTCTTTTTTCATAACATTTTCCTTGAAATTTTGAAAAACTTGGGATTATGGATTCTAAAAAATTTAGAGTGTTTTCCCCATAGTATACACCATTTTTGTAGCCAACACACCCTCATTGTCTTTTTGACAATAAAATGGAGCCTCCTTTTATAATGAGTCATAAACTAAGTTTTAAATCTCCAAATTGAGTTTTGATTATCACACCGAGGTTTGACAATGTTTCCTAGATTTAAAAACAACCAATAATCAACTTCCAAACATGGATAAGAAGGTATCTAATATTCCTTTCTAATAAACCATGAGAAACATCAATTTATTCATTAAAAATAGTAGAGTTAAACTAGTTTTATACATACTCATATTTTCAATGTTTAATTCTTGATTTGCTCCATAGTTTAAGTTCTTTCAAAAAAATTCTATCAACAATTGCTTTCATGGTTTGTTTTAATGATTAAACATGTGTAATTTTAAAAAGGAAGAAATCCAAAAAAGTCATTTTTGAAGTTAAATGCTTGGAAATGTTCATTTGAGGGTTAAGTTCTTCATTTTCTATTAATTTAAAGCCCCCTGTACTCACAAAATCATGCACTTTAGACATTTATTTATCTTGGTTTCATACTCTTATTTAGAAGGTTCTTAAGTGAATAAAGTACTAATTGACCCCCGTATTTTGGCTATCTTGTTTTATTTTATTTCGTCATTACCACCCCTTTTCAGCCACATGCCCAGTCTGTTTCAACCAATTCTCATCATTTTATCCTTGATGAGGCACCCAAGCCGGTAATGGGGCACTCGTGGGTGCCCAGGTCCCCACCAGGGGTGCCCCTATCCTTTTGCACTTTCCCGCCACTTTTTAGACTCTTTCTAGTTGTTTGGCATCTTTATTTTTCTTGTGGTTGACCTTTTTGTGGTTAATTAGGAAATTAGATCAAGAGAGCCCTATAAATATAAAGTTATGAGACCATAATGAGGGACCTAGCATCACTTAATTCCATCACTCCATGTAGATTTGAATCCATCTATTGCATTGGAGATCACTTACATCCATATAGCTCCATTATCAAGGCTAGGACATCTGTGTCACACTTCATAAGGGGAGGTATTCTTTTTTATTCCATGCACACATTTTATTACATTTTCTACACATAGTTATTGTTCCTTACTTCACAAAGTGCGACTAGCACAATATCAACCTAGGGCATGTTCACACACACTTGCACATAGAACTACATTGGGTCTAATATGAAGTGCAGCGCTCAGTTAGTAAGTCCACCATTGTGGCCGCTAAGGAAAATATTACCCCTTCATATGCATTATTCTTTTTAGGGTTTGATGTTTGTTTTGGGGTCTTGCAGTATTTCATTCATCTTGGAGTATTGGTCACATTTAGTGTAGGACAACAAAGTTTATGTAACACACAACGATGGTTTTAGACCACCTTCCGAGCCTGTAAAAACTATTTTCGAAGCTTTTACATAGACTAGGGTGCCCAGATTGTAGACCAAAGTGCTTGTGGGTGCCGTAGTCCTCCTCTAAGTGCTCCAGATCCGAGATAAATAGTCCAGATCCACACTTTTCAGACTTTTGCACAGTCGTTCCTACTCCTGATTTTTCCAGTCACCTCTATGACACTCTCTGACAGGCATCTGTTATCAGATGAGTTCTTTCCTTACTCTCTTTTACATATTAGGGTTAGCATTTCCTTTTACATAGTTGTTTAGCTTGCTTTGCATATTTATTTACTACATTTATCTATTTTATTATAGTTGTTCATATCTTATATTAACTATCCCCGCACTACTTAGTTAGTCCATTTTTAGTTAATCATTTTGGTGAACCTAACGTCTTATCATGGCTAAAGATACTTCTTCTCCACCTTCATCATTTTGTAGTTTGATAGTTTTGGTCGTGTCTTTGTTGACACTCTAGCTGATATTTCTAGTTATTAACCTTGTCCTTCACTTATTCATCTTCTATCTTCAGACATAGACCATGCCGCTCTAGATGACATTATTGTTGTTTATATGTGTACTATTGATCCTAATACTTTAGCGTGAGTTATAGAGAAGACACAAGATCCTCAACCTAGTCACATAACTACACCTCCTACCATTTCCAAACCACGGGACATTGTCCATTTGCATTCACCCATTAATCATCTCGCCTTATATATAGAGGATTCTCCTAATACAATCTTTTGTTAGGAAATAAGAGATAAAATATGCGGAATAATCCCTTACAGAATCGCAACAGTAGAAACTAATATGCAAAAAATATTACAGATCTCAAATAAAAGAGCAGAATAAATAACACAACACGAGAAACAATATTTAACGTGGTTCACCTAATATGGGCTACGTCCACCAAGAATCACTTGCTCAGATTTTATTACAAGCCTCCACTCTCTCAATACAATACTCATATCTGTTTGGAGCTATGCTCAACAAACTCTACAGAATTCACACCCAAATTCAAAGCACATCTGCAATACATTTGCTTGTTTATCTATCATATGCATAAGACCATATAAATAGACAATTACTTAAGCAGTTTGATACAAAACCATGGGTATCAAAACCATGGGCAAAAAACTATGGGTATCAAAACAATGGGTACCAAAAAACCATGGGCCCAAAAACAGCCCATAATGGTTACCCATTACCCATGGGTTAATAAACCACCCATGAAAATTTTCTTCGGGGGCTTCGCCCCTGAACCCCCCTGACCCACTCACCGATGAGCGGGACCGCCGTAAAAATACCTGAGTGTAACACATAGAAGGTGTACCACACTCTAACATGAAAACAGGCTCCACAAACATAACAATCTCCCACTTAGAGACCGATTTCCACTGAGCAAGCTTCTTAACCCTTCACTGTCATCCGTGAAGGCCAACCAAAGCTGAACATAGCTTTAGTTTATCCCTTGTGACCACCTTGGTCATCATGTCTGTAGGATTACTGGTATGAATATTCTCCAACTTCAACTTATCTTTTTCCAAAGTACATCCCGATGAAGTGATATCTCAATCGTATATGCTTTGTCTTAGATTGGAAAGCAAAGTTCTTAACTAGGTGTATAGCACTCTAACTATCACTATGCAGCTTACATTCCTTCTGCTTATGCCCCAACTCCTTAAGCAATTGTTGTAACCAAATCATCTCTTTGCTTGCCTCTGTGGCAGCAACATACTCAGCCTCCGTGGTTGATAAAACCACCAGCTTCTGTAGTCGTGAAATCCTGCTCACTTTGCTATCCCACCTACAGTGTAAATATAACCTATTGTGTTCCTCATGTTTATCAACATCTCCATTATATGCGAATCTACATAACCACTTAAAGTGGTGTCGATCTCTTGTAGCACAAAATTGTCCCCATGGTCCCTGTTATCCAAAGTTCACCCCCAGGGGTAAATTTCGATAACATGCATCAGAGTTTTCAGTTCCAAGCAAGTAGGTCGATTCAGGAAAAAATCACGAAATTGGCTAAGTCCTACTCCAGGTCGCCTTTGGGACAGTTGGGACATCAAGGCGCGGATCGGCCGAAAAGCCTCCAGGCGGCCCGTGAAGCAAAGGGACATCCGGGACAAATGGACGCGAAGGGCACGAACCGGCCGGTTTGGCCGAAAAGGAGAACTTTCGCAAAGGGACAATCGGGCCGTCGGGATGCGAGGATGCGAAAGCCGGTTCAGCCGAAGGAGAAGAAAATCGACTAACTGCTCGGGACATTTGGGCCTTGAGGACGCGAACCGCCCGGATCGGCCGAAATGGAGAATTTTCGCACTAAGCAGTTGGGACATCTGGGCCGCGAGGACGCGAAGGACGCGAAAAGGCGAAGCGGCCGAGAGCAAAGGAAGCCCATTTCGGGCGGTTCGGAAGAATTTGTCCCAGATAGTCCGGGACAAGTGGAACAAATGTACGTGAAGGATGTGAACCGGCCGGTTCGGCCAAAGCGGGAACTTCAGCACTAGGACAAGTGGGACAAAGGGACGCGCGGGACGCGGATAGCCGAAGGAGCCGAAAGCCAATCAGATCACGCCACGTGTCATCGGCCGAATGAGGGACAAGGAAGCCCATTTTGGGTGGATCGGGAGTTTTTGTCCCAAACAGTTTGGGACATCCGGGACATGAAGACGCGAAGGGCACGAAAAGCCGGCAGACCCACGGACCAATCAAATCATGACACGTGTCACAAGGAGAAAAGTCCAAAAGTCAAAGGGCGAGGTTTCAAGCACTGACCCGAGCCAATAAAAAGAAGACACGTGTCCAATGAAGTAGGGAAGGAGAGAGAATTACGCGACCAATCAATGCATGCCACGTGTCATCTAGGTGGTAGAGCGCGGGAAAAATTTCAAAACGCATTTTCGCCTGTTTCGTGCCCTAAAATCTTCAGATAGACATATATTTCGATCCAAAGCTCAGATTTGCACGTTCTTTATATCAACGGAAAGCTTATGAAATTCTTTACATGATTTCGGGGTTAATCTTGAGTTTTGATGTAGTCTGGAGAGAGAAAATTGAGAAACGGCTCTGACGCGTGTTCATGACCAAAAGTGACATTCCGTGACGGTTTAATGCGGGAATGGGTGGCATTCTCCTGTAATCCGGTCAAAATGACAGGTATGGGTTTGTAAGGTCCCCCATGCCGTTTTAATGCACTGCAGCTCAAGAAGGGATGCGCTCTCATGTTTTTGTACGTTTTACGTCCCTGGCTCGACCCATGCATGTAAAAGTGGATTTGGCTCATTTCGAAAAGGGGGAACATTTCTTTGGATAGCAAGCTTCTTCTTTCACCTGGAACAAGTGATTTTTACAAGTATAAAACCTCTTCTAAAAATTGTAACAGGGTTTCTACCTTTTTGATGTTGTAATACAAGGATTTTGGCAGTGGAAATGACAATACGAGCTCTGTGATCGAGTTTTCGAGTCCTCTGTTTGTGTTGCTTGTTTCATTTAAGACCTCTCGATTACATCTTATCAGCTTGTGCATGATGTTTTATGTTGCATTTTTATGATCTGTGTCTATCTGCAGAAGAAGAAGTGTTCACCACTCCTTTGGTGTATCACCTGTTAGTTTAGTTTCATTTTTGCACTTTCTATCCTGTCTCCTTGCAGTTAGAGTAGGATTAGGTTTCAAACCTCTGTAGTTTTGCAAAATATAGATCTAAATCAGAGGAGTTTGAGGAACCAGCCTCTAATCTGGAGATTCCTCTCTCAGTTTCACAAGTCCCCACACTTGGAGAGAGGTTTCCATGTTGTGCAATCACACTGGATGCTAGAGTGATCAACCTAGAAGCCTGATCTGCATCCAGGGGTGTTGTGAGTCTGCAACAATAGTTTTGGCACACCCGGTGGGACACTAGAGGTCTCATTTTTATTGTAGCAAAGTTGATATGCATCTGCTGCAGTTTTCTTGCTTATAAGAGCTATTATTTGCATATCTGGCGACTCCAAGGGGAAGAATCAACTGGTTTCAGCAGTGCAGGCCTAAAAACTCATGAGAAGAATCACCACAAGGTCAAGAGTTGGAGAAGAAGAAGTGCTATTTGAATACCTGCAGTTATCTCCAAGAAGAAGGCAAAGAGGAAGAAGGATTCAAAGGTCTCCATCTCCACCAAACAGAACTCTCTCAACTCCTCCACCTGGTAGACCTTTCATTCAGTCAACAAGGGTTTTAAGACCAATCAGAATGGCTCAGAACAATCCCTACGTCAACTTCATAGGCAGCAGCCCACTTGCTCTCAATGCACAACATCCAGTTCCTATTGCAGCCTTGAAGAACATTCCCTACTTCACCGGAGAAAATCAGACTACTCCAGGTGATCATGTTAAAGATATTGCTAACCTTTGTGTAATCCATGAAATCAATGAAATGCAAGTGGCTGTCAAATTACTGGCATCTTCATTCAAGGGTAAAGCATTGCAATGGTTTAGGAGCCTTGGAGCTAGTTCTATCACAAACTAGAATCAGCTGTGTATTGCACTTCATGAGCAATTTGGAGAGAAGGGAGACAACTTGTCTCTTTTGGAGCAGCTGACGACTATCAAGAGAGCTCCCAATGAGCAGCTGGCTGATTTCAACTTCAGATTTCAAAGGTCTTGGGATAGGATTCCAGTGGCAGTCAGGCCAACAGCAGAAGGTGCTTTTCTATATTACCTTAAAGCTTTGAATTCTGATATTTCTATGTTAATTCAGTCCATGGGAGGCACAACAATCCCTATGGCTTATAGCATTGCCATTAGAGCCGAAAACTGTCTTATTCAAGCTGGTAAACTGGCTCCTAGGCCTCCCATGCCCTTGTATCCAAACTTAGAAAATCCAAGCACTAGTCAAGCACCCACTTTGGCTCCTGTTCCCACCCCTAGAAACCAAAGTTCAAGTGAAACTTCTACTTCATCCTCTAGTGCTTCAAATGAACTCCAAGAGGTCATGAAACAGTTGCAAAACCTAGGCAATGAGCTGGTTACTCTCAAGAGGCAACAAGCCCAAGGTTTCAGACCTTCTTATCAACCTCAAGCTCAACCTAATAGGCAGCCATACCAACCACAAAGACCACCTAATCCAGCTGCAAATATGAATCAAAATCAAAGCCAAGTAAGGCCTCCCGCTAATAGACCATTTCAGCCTTATAACCCCAATGTCGTATATCAGCTTCTAAAGCATTAGTGCCATCCAAAATAACATGGCTCGGGAATATGATTGGTGTTTTCCATGCAATGAGCCTCATAATCAATCCATGTGCTTCAATGGTGCTCTCAATCAAGCATTGATGGTGACAACTACCGGTGTGGAGGGTGAGGGTAGTCAAGGAAACAACCAACAACAAGAAACATTCCAACAGCAATCAGCGCCAAATGACACCACATTGGTGAACGCAAGCGAGAAGATTTCTGTGGCATGAATCAGGCAAGCTTTCTCAAGGTGTTGCAGCCAACACAAGGTCAAAGAGGAGAAATTTGGGTGAAGAACAACCATTAGCCCCAGCCAATCCACAACCTTCCACGGCTCCACAAATGATTGGCAAGCAAAGTCCAGTTTCAAGTGCACAAGGGCAGCCAAGAACAGCCCCTAGGCCAACTCAAATGCCAGCTGTTGCTGCCCACGTGCAAGGGGTGAATGTACAAACCAAGGGACAACAAAAGGATACTTCATCCCCGTTCAGTATCATTGAACAGATGAAGAAGACTAACGTCAATATATCAATGTGGGAATCCCTATCCATCCCAGGACAAAGAGATTTGCTACAAGCTGCCATGAAGGACTGGTCAACTTCGAACCAACAGGTCCAAATGCAAGAGAAGGTACTCACAAATGCTGCCCAGCCTGAAGGAAATCATGGAAGACAACAAGGTAAAATGTTGAAGCCCCCTCCTTTCTATGTTTCATTAATCATTGGGGATAAACTAGTACACAATTGCATGATTGATTCCAGGGCAAGTAGCTCAGTGATGCCCAAGCAAATAGCTGATCAGCTGGGTCTCCAATATGAAGTAACATCCAAAGGGGTAGTGCGGTTAGATGGGACAGCAATAGCAACAGGAGTGATTAGAAATTTGAGTCTTACCTTGCACGCATGTCCAAATGTTGTTGTTTTACAAGATGTATCAGTCATAGACCTTCCACCACTCTTTGCCATTTGCTTGTCAAGGACTTTACAGCCAATATTGGGGGTATTTGTCTGCTGCTGATTGGTCACACATGCTATTCGAACAAGATATAGAACTAAGACCACAATCAGATCCGAACCAATTGCAAACTTTCATATTGAGCCTCACACTCCAAGTCGATTAATGCCAATTGCTCAAGCATTCGATCAAGAAGATCACCCTAGCAGACGATGAGGTGACACCAAGGTTGGAAGCATCCCAAATTTTGCAGCCCTTGTCAAGCCCATCACCAAAATGTTAAAGAAGAGCATGGCTTTTAAGTGGACAGCAAAAGGCAAGGAGAGTTTTGAGGCAATCAAAGAAGCTATCTCTCAAGCACCAACTCTCATCAACCCAGACTTCTCCAAGGATTTCATCCTCTATGCATTTGGAGGTGATGACACTATTTCTGCCATTCTAGTACAGCAGAACAAAGATAATGATGAGCAGCTCGATTGCCTTCTTCAGCCAGAGCCTAGATGACTATGAGGTGAGGTACTCTTTTATTGAGAAGCATGTGCTTGGCGTGAATCGAAGCTTGAAGAAATTCAAGCATTTAATCTCAAACAACAAGGTCCAGTTGCTGGTCTCACATGCTGGAGTTAAGGACTTCCTCCTCAACAAGGATTTGAATGAGAAAAGGGCAGGTTGGATCACCCGTGTCATGGAATATGACATTGATATCAAGATCACCAAGCTGGTAAGAGGGAAAGGACTGTGTGAGCAGCTGGTTTTGGGGAAGCAAAAGGAAGTATGCAACGAAGAAGAGGCTGTTTTCACAGTTCAGGACAGCCATGAGCCATGTGGCAATCAGGAAGAAGACAATGCTTCCCCCACTCCTTGCTGGACCCAAGATATTATGCACTTCCTAGGCACAGGCCTATGCCCTCCAGAGATGAACAAGACCCAAAGGAGACACTTCAGATTGCAAGCTGTTCCGTATGCCATTGTTGATGGAGTTTTGTTCAAGAAAGATGTGAATGGAGTCTTTTGAGATGCATTAGCACAAATCAGATTCAAAGGGTGTTGGAAGAGTTTCATGGTGGACCAGCTGGTGGCCATTTTGCACCAAGAGTGACAGCTCTAAAAATCATGAAGGCTGGTTATTATTGGCCTAAAATCTTCAGTGATTGCTATGCATGGATCAAGAGGTGTAAGAATTGTGCATTCTTCACAGGAAAAGAGAAGTTTGCTGCCCTTCCATTGCATCCAATCTCAGTTGACCAGCCATTCATGCAATGGGGTTTGGACTTCATTGGAGTCATTAATCCCAATTCAAGCCAAGGGCACAAATGGATTTTGACAGCCACAGACTACTTCACCAAATGGACAGAAGCAGTAGCACTCAAAGAGGCGAATGAGTCTAGCATCTTAGACTTTTATGAGGGGATAACAACCAAATTTGGTGTACCTACCACAATAATCTCTGATAATGCATTGGCATTCATTGGATCCAGGGTGACTGAGTGGGCTGTCAAGAACAGTATTTACCTAAGTACTTCATCGAACTATTACCCTCAGGGTAATGGCCAAGCCGAGTCTACAAACAAGAACTTGTTGAGGATCATTAGGAGGACTCTTGATGAGAATCAGAGGTCTTGGCATACCAAGCTGAAATCAGCCTTATGGGCTGATAGGATCACTCCCAAAGATCCACATGTAGCTCTCCATTCGAGCTTGTCTATGGAAGAGAGGCAATCTTGCCCATGTCACTTGAGTTGCCAACGTTGGAACTCATGAAGCACCGGTGGAGTTGCTTGAATTTGAGCCCATGCCCATGTCACTTGAGTTGCCAACGTTGGAACTCATGAAGCAGCTGGAGTTGCTTGAATTTGAGCCCATGGAAGTGAGGTATGCAGAGTTGATGGAGCTACAAGAGATCAGAAACTAGGCATCCCAAGTAATGGAAAAGGATCAAGCTTTGATCAAGAAGACCTTTGATAGAAAGGCCAAAGATAGATCTTTTCAAGTTGGAGATCTAGTGTTGAAATGGGATGTGGATAGAGAAAAACTGGGAAGGCATTCAAAATTTGATGCCATTTGGAGTGGCCCATACATGGTCACAAAGTGCAAGAATAGCAATGCTTTCCATTGGCCACATTGGATGGTGAAGAAGCTGTAGATTCCATCAATGGAATCTATCTCAAGCGTTGATTCTAGAGGGAAGTTCACTACTTCTGTAAATATTAGATTAGATTTTCTTTCCTCCAAGTGCTTGTGCACATTGTTTTGCTATAGGTTAGTTTTGTTTTCCCTAAGTGCTTTGGCACAGCTTGCTATCCATGGAGATGTTTAGCAGTCCTTGCCTTCATCAGGTGACATTCCATCTTCCTCCTTGCACATTACGAGTCACTGGGTTACAGCGGAATATTTGATAACTCCATGCCCAATGGACTACTTCAGGCTACTGGTCTTTTCACCTAGCAGGCAGGTGACCCCGAAAAGTCACCAAATTGTTATCCAAAGTTCACCCCCGGGTAAATTTTGATAACATGCATCAGAGTTTTCAGTTCCAAGCAGGTAGGTCGATTCAGGAAAAAATCATGAAATTGGCTAAGTCCTACTCCAGGTCACCTTTGGGACAGTTGGGACATCAAGGCGCGGATCGGCTGAAAAGCCTCCAGGCAGCCCGCGAAGCAAAGTGCCATCCGGGACAAATGGACGCGAAGGACGCGAATCCTTGGCCAAATTCGGCCGAAAAGGAGAACTTTCGCAAAGGGACAATTGGGCCATCGGGACGTGGAAAGCCAGTTCGGCTGAAGGAGAAGAAAATCGACTAACTGCTTGGGACATTTGGGCCTTGAGGACGTGAACCGCCCGATCGGCCGAAATGGAGAATTTTCGCACTAAGCAGTTGGGACATCTGGGCCGCGAGGACGCGAAAAAGGCGAAAGCGGTCGAGAAAGCGAAGCCCATTTCGGGCGGTTCGAAAGAATTTGTCCCAGCATAATCGGGACAAGTGGAACAAATGTACTCGAAGGATGCGAACCGGCCGGTTCGGCCGAAACAGGGAACTTCGGCACTAGGACAAGTGGGACAAAGGGACGCGCGGGACGCGGATAGTCGAAGGAGCCAAAAGCCAATCAGATCACGCCACGTGTCATTGGCCGAATGAGGGACAAGGAAGCCCATTTCGGGCGGATCGGGAGTTTTTGTCCCAAACAGTTTGGGACATCCGGGACATGAAGACGCGAAGGGCGCGAAAAGCTAACTGACCCACGGACCAATCAAATCATGACACGTGTCACAAGGAGAAAAGTCTAAAAGTCAAAGGGCGAGGTTTCAAGCACTGACCCGAGCCAATAAAAAGAAGACACGTGTCCAATGAAGCAGGGAAGGAGAGAGAATTACGTGACCAATCAATGCATGCCACGTGTCATCCAGGTGGCAGAGCGCGGGAAAAAATTTCAAAACGCATTTTCGCCTGTTTCGTGCCCTAAAATCTTCAGATCGACATATCTTTCGATCCAGAGCTCGATTTGCACGTTCTTTATATCAACGGAAATATTATGAAATTATCTACATGATTAAGGGTTAATCTTGAGTTTTGATGTAGTCGGAGAGAGAATTTGAGAAACGGCTCTGACGCATGTTTATGGCCAAAAGTGACATTCCAAATGACGGCATTTAATGCGGAATGGGTGGCATTCTCCTGTAATCCGGTCAAAATGACAGGGTATGGGTTTGTAAGGTCCCCCATGCCGTTTTAATGCACCTGCAGTCAAGAAGGGATGGGCTCTCATGTTTTTGTACGTTTTCTGTCCCCTGGGCTCGACCCATGCATGTAAAAGCCAGATTTGGCTCATTTTTGAAAAGGGGGAACATTTCTTTGGATAGAAAGCTTCTTTCACCTGGAACAAGTGATTTTTGCAAGTATCAGACCTCTTCTAAAATTGTAACAGGTTTTCTACCTTTTGATGTTGTAATACAAGGATTTTGACAGTGGAAATGACAATACAGGCTCTGTGATCAGTTTTCAGTCCTCTGTTTGTGTTGCTTGTTTCATTTCAGACCTCTGATTACATCTTATCAGCTTGTGCATGATGTTTTATGTTGCATTTTTATGATCTGTGTCTATCTGTAGAAGAAGAAGTGTTCACCACTCCTCCTTTGGTGTATCACCTATTAGTTTAGTTTCATTTTTACACTTTCTATCTCTGTCTCCTTGGATTTTAGAGTAGGATTAGGTTTCAAACCTCTGTAGTTTTACAAAATATAGATCTAAATCAGAGGAGTTTGAGGAACCAGCCTCTAATCTGGAGATTCCTCTCTCAGTTTCACAAGTCCCCACACTTGGAGAGAGGTTTCCATGTTGTGCAATCACACTGGATGCTAGAGTGATCAACCTAGAAGCCTGATCTGCATCCAGGGGTGCTGTGAGTCTGCAACAATAGTCCCTCTCAAATATCGAAGGATCCACTTTACTACTTGCCAATGCTCTTTACCTGATCACTCATAAATCTAATCACAGCTCCCATTTGTATGGGCAATATTAGGCCTAGTGCACACCATAGCATACATCAAATTGCCAACCGGCGAGTAAGGTACCATGGACATCTAGTTTCTTTCCGGATCTGTCTTGGGACACTGCTCTTTTGATAACGTAAAATGGCCTGCCAAAGGAGTCCCAACTGGTTTAGCATCCTGCATGTTAAACCTATCCAATACCTTCTTAATGTACTCTTCCTGAGATAAAGTCAGCTTCCGTTCCTTCATATCCCAAGTTATCCTCATACCAAGGATTTGTCTGGCTACCCCCAAATCCTTCATATCAAAGGATTCACTTAGTTGTTTCTTGAGTACTTTTATTTCCTGCATGTTTTTACCTACAACCAACATGTCATCAACATACAAACATAGGATAATATAACTTCCATCCTCAAATTTCTTTGTATACACGCAATGGTCAGAATGACATATAATATAACCTTGCTCCATCATGAAGCTATAAAAATTCTTATACCATTGACGTGGAGCTTGTTTCAGGCCATACAAGCTCTTCTTTAGTTTGCACACCATCTCCTCTTTACCTTTGACTTCATATCCTTCTAGTTGTTGCATATATAGCTCCTCCTTTAAATCACCATGGAGAAATGTAGTCTTTACATTTAAATGTTCTAAGTGTAAGTCTTCTACTACCACTATTCCAAGAACAGATTCGATATAAGTCATTTTTACTATAGGAGAAAAAATCTCATCAAAATCTATACATTGTTTCTGTGCAAACCCCTTGACCACCAACCGGGCCTTATATATTTTCTTTCCTCCTTCGTCTTTAACTCTGTACACCCACTTGTTCTGTTATTCTTTTTTCATTCCAAAGAGCTTCCCAAATCCCAAGTCTGGTTCTCCATGAGAGACTTATGCTCCTCATCCATGGCTTGCTCCCACTTCTTCCTAGCATCTATCTACATTGCTTCATCAAAGCTCTTTGGCTCTCCACTATCAGTGAGTAATAAATAATAAAGAGAAGGAGAAAAATGTTCAGGTTCTCTTCTTACCCTAGAAGACCTCCTTAATATAGGAGTTTGGGGTTCCTGTTGAGGGGGTTCCTGAATTGATTCATGTGTCACTTTCCCATCTGGAAGATCCTCTACCGCTGCATATTCTTTCTTGGATTCTTCCTGTTTTCCTGCAACTCTTTGTTTATACATGAATTTCTCATTAAAGACCACATCCCTAGATCGAATGATTTTCTTGTCCTTAATACTCCAACATTTATATCCAAAGTCATCACCACCATAACCAATGAAAGTATATTTTTTGATTTAGCCTCTAGCTTGGTCCTATCATCCTTGTCTATATGAACAAACACCTCACATCCAAAGACTCTAAGAAATGAATAATCAACTTTCTTACCATACTAAGCCTCCTCTCGTAACATCCCCATTTTAAAATACCAGAACAAGGGAATTTTTTTATATATATATAACGTTCTCTGTTATGAATTATAAAATTCAAACACACGTTCAAGTTTTAACAATTGTTCTCTGCCCAAACAACACAGTTTGGATCACACAATTTCTTTTTAAAATGAATGTTCCCTGTTCGCATATTTACAATATGGAACACACATTCAATGCCATTCAATCTTATAACAGATTCTATATGCTGCTGTAAATGACTCGAGGAACTGCCGATCTTCCATTTTCATGGCTCGGAGTTTCAACGATCCTTCATTTCATGACTCGGCAACAACCGATCCTTCATGTTCATGACTCGGCAACAACCGATCCTTCATGTTCGTTTATGCATGGTATATTATATATACCTGTTCTCATAACCGTTTCCGGTTATCGAAGTGATCCATTTAAGAAGCCTATCTGAATATCTGTTACTGATATTCATCTGACATCCTGCATCTTAAATTAAGTGATAAGGACAACGCAACCAGCAATTGCGATACTTTGGCCAAAGATTTTCACATGCTTTGCATGATCATATTCCTGGATGTTATACACATCAACGGAATACGTCCTTCACTTCACTTCACCTGTTATCTAGAATGGTCTTTCCTGGTTCCTACCAGTCCTCTTCGTTTAAGGTCAGTTTTAAACTTCCAATTACAGTTAGTAATATGAACGAATATAGGAAGGCACTCCCGGTAACTAAAGATACGCAGACCTACGGTGTCGTTTCCCCACGACCCCGTGTGTCTAGTTATCTTTAGTATTCCGGAGTCACTCCGTATACCAGATCATACTCCTATCCCCTGTCCACAATTACACATTCAGCCTATGTATTCTTGATGTTTTAATTCAGGAGGGCATTGCAATATGTCAGCTGCAACAGTGTGTCGTCATGAAGACCCCGTCTTCATGGAGACACCTTGCTGTAGCTGGCGTATGCCAATGTCCTACAGAATTTCCCCATCGAGAATACACATCCTGCTCAAGTGCTTAGGATACGATTTTAATAATTAAAATCAACTTTCAGCATCCACGCTGATCCCTTGATCCTCGTTTCCGTTACAGTTGTATAGGGCTAAGAGGGACTAAGTCCATCCATTATCTTGCAATGCATCTTCTCCTTCGTGTCGAAGGGCTGCATTTCCCTACTTGGTTCTCTTCTTAATCATTGGATTAAGCAGTCCGTACCGACGGACGTGATAAGTTTAACCTATTAAACTTAGCCAAGATTTTCCAACTGCAACTAAATTCAGAATTCTAACTTATTAGACATCATTTAAACGAGGTCTAATTCCCAAGAAATGTATTCATTTGTTCTCCTTAACGTTATATGGTTAAGGTCCATTAGTTTTGGATATACTTATCCTATATCCTTTATCCTGAATTCAGCATACGAGATCATTAGTGGAGTTCGAAAGCGAAGTTCGATTATTCCAAAGTTGATTGATATTCCTTAGCTCCTAAGCTAATCCTGAATACCTTTCGATTATGGAATCATATTCTTCCTAATCCTGTTTAATGTCAATTAAAAATTCATCTTTACCCAAGTATGAATTAATTGCATTTTTCAACTTAAAAGTTGCATTTAGGTAAGAATAGATATCAGTTTCCATTTAACATCCATCCAAGGATAATTAAACAAATCCAATCAAGAAATAACATTATATTTCCAATTTAGATAACAATTCAAACTGATATAAACATTTAAAATATCACACATGTAATTGTATTCAATATTTCATGTCCTAATCCGTACATTTGCCAATCCAGCTGATTGGGCATGGTTTACATAAATCATCCATACAACTCATAGATAGAAGAATATACTTTCTTCTTTTCACAATTCCTCGAAGAGGAATAAAAGCGACAATTACAATACATCATCAACAAATCAAGAAGCATCAGAAAACAGCCAAGTCTTCATTCTAATCAAATTCCATCTGCAAAATGAATTGCACGGGTCAGTTCAATGAACTGAGCATATTAAGCACTTATCCTTAAAATAAGGTGCTTCAACTAACTGTCTCAATAAAAGAACCCTGCTTTTATGAAACGACAGTAAAACAACAATCACGAAATAGGCACAAAAGAAAGATCAGCATAACAACTGAACTATCAAAATATCATCATAATCAGCCAAAGAACTGCTGTCCCATTTCCACTTAACCGTTACAAATCTTAATTCACAATATTTGCACAGTTAAAAATATAAATAGCTTACTGCTGATATAACACACTGTTATCTTTTCCACGCCTTTCATTAATAATAAATGCAAGGATGAAACCAACTGAAATGTAAACCTCTTTACTTTCCTTTCAGTTCATGCATCATATTAGAATCCAAGCAATCAAGCACAGACAAGAAAGCGAACAGCAATGCAGATAGTGGTTCCTATCTAAGCACTACAAAATTCATTATTCACGAATTACAGCTTTCCTATTGAATGAAGGAAGAAAAGGTTATTTTTCCAAGTCATTCATCCATATCTCTATTTCTTTCCATATGACTGTTCTAAAAATGGAATCCAAACGAAACATAAACCAAGATAACAGTTCAGAGTGAAACTTACAAAATCCTTTCAGAATTCACTTTTCAGCAGTAGAGTAGTCTCATTCATAATCAGCCTTAATGAAAACAGGGAAGAATTCATCATCCATTTCCATATTTCAAGTTCATAATAGTATGCAGAACTCCAAAATGCAAAATCAGATGTCATTACCTTCATCAGAATAAGTTGTACAGGGTGTCAATACATGGATCTAGTACAGTCAAGACAACCCCTCCTCACAGCGAGACAAAATTTCTATGCATGTATTCCTTTGCTCAGCAATTCAAGACTAAGTCGTAATCACCAAAACAGTCCAATCTCAAAAGACCGATCAGCATCAATAAACACAACTAATCATCATACTTTCTTAGCAAGATCACCGTTTATTCATTATACATTCAGAAGGAAAGCTATTTCTTTTCTAGCTCCCACGAATACTCATTCATATTCGTCAATTCACATAAAAGAAGAAACACAACGCAATAATTATATTACTAGCATATCCGTCTAATCGAGTTCGAAATACTCAGATAAAACTCTGATGCCAATTCCTTTAAAATGCAAAATGCTATTTCCTTCTAATCCGGAACAGCAGATGGAAAAGAAAAGTTTTATTTCTCTCAGCAAGAAAAGGAAAGAAACAGCCAAAAACGTGTTATCATTTCTTTTTCCAAGGCAACTTCCTATATTCAGACAAAATCCAATGTTGTATTCATCCTAATCAAACACAATGAAGAGAGAAGATCCATTTCCTCTTGTAAAAGAAATTTCATTATAGAAACGACCCCATGCAACTCGCACAGCCGATACAATTATATCACGAAAGACCATATAGCAAAGAACATTCTCATAGCAGTGAAAACAACCCACACAGTCTGCCAGTTCAAGATATAAAACTTAAACAGTGAAATACCCATTCCATGAAGCTCGAAAAGAAATGATATTTCTTTTAATCCCGAACAACAGATAGTAAATAAGAAGATCTTATTTCCTTCAATGAAAACTGCAGTATAGAAACGGCCTCATGCAACTCGCACAGCCGATACAATTATAACACAAGTTCAGATGACAGCAAAACAATAGTACAGCAATAAAATACCCATACTGCCTGTACAGTTCCCACATTCTATTTTACAAGAATAACCAGTTCGCAATTTCATATTATGTCAATAGCCAGCACAACATGGAGGTGTTTCCATCCAATTAAAATGCAAGGTCAGATCAATCATAATAACAAGAAAACGATTTTACCCCATCATTTCCAAAAATGGCAGCAAGGGTCAACGAACCCAAATCATAGCAACATAACACGACTGTATTTCCACTTCCTTTTTACATGCAAGGACAGTTCCAAACATAACAGCAAGGAAACAATTACACAACAAGGAAACGATCACACAGCCTGTTCCCGATTTCACATAACATGAACAGAGAAAGAAACTATCTATTTCAATCCATCATACTGTCAACCATATTATACAGTAATTCATGTTCCAACTCGATTCGTGCAAAGACGAATCAAAGCCTAGCAACCAGAAGCGAAGCTTCTTATCATTTTCCAAAAAAAGAAAACAAGAATCAACGAAATCCAAATCAATCGACTCGACAGCAATCACACAATCCAAACCCAAGAGCAGGGTTGTTTTAATGAGACACTTAAACAAAGCAAGAGTTTTTAAAGAGAAGGGCTTAACATGCCTGTGATCTCTTTTCCAGAACTCAAAGAAGGCTTCGTTTGCCACGTTATTCCTTCCACAGCGACAGCACAAACTTCCCAACACTCCTTTCTTCCTCAGGCTTAGTAACAGCCTTAAAATCTCCAAGAACAGTGTCAAATTCCAAGAGCTGGGTCGACTGAACCAGACCAGAAAAACCAAATGCAGAGCAACTTTGCAAAAAGCTCGAATCAACAAAATGAAAATCTGAATTCCCTCATACACTTTCCAAGGCGAGCTGGTCGCGAGGACCGAGAACAATCAATGCAATTAAGGCTCTGCCTTTTCCTAGCTTTCCACGCCACTGCCACTTGAGTTGGCGAACTCTAAATTTCAAATTTCCCATGCAAAACTGAATTTGGCTCTATCTCCAAATAGATGCCTCTATTTCCTACCTGTCCCGCCAAAACTGGCGCTGTCCACGTATGGACTTACCAATTAAATGCTAATGAATGCCCTTCCTTCATCCTTATCCTCTCCTTCCAAGGGTCTGCGCGCCCTTTTAGATTAGGATTAGTTTAGGTTGCATAAAGTGATCAACCTAGGTCTTAGTTTAGCCTTAGGTTTATTTTCCCCCTTTTTTTTTTTGAATTTAAAAATCCACTTAGGATAGTAGTGTAGGATGCATGTTAGGACTTAGGATTAGTTTAGGGTTTTTAATTCATACTAACCACTAACACTAATCAACTCCTAACCCAACCTCTCAACTAACCCCGTATCTATGCTGTGCAGGACGTTCAGTCCTTTGGATCACGTGTCAAGGCCACCCGTGTCCAGGCGTTTCTTGCCTCACGAGGTCCCAAGTTTGACAGTACAGGGCTCAAGAGTAAATCAATACTGAAATCACCAGAAGCCCTCAGCACACTTGGATCAATGAAATTGATTCAAGGTGTGCTGTCAATCAGCCACGAGAGTTTAGCAAGTATACGACAATTTGTCGTCACATCAGCAAACACGCAAGTACAATAAATGTTGTCCTAACAATAAATCACAGCATGCAAGAATCCAAGTTAGAAACACATTCCTTTAAGATCAGAGTTTCTCTTAACATGTTTGCTTTCATTCCAGCAGTTATAACAGCATGAAAAACATTCACCAAGATAATTTGCAAAATCAGTGTTACATCCTCAAGTATGCCTCCATCCAAGGCACTTGAGGGTCCTCTGTTATCAAGTACACAATTGTGTTCACCGCTCGCCCCAAAAATAAAGAGGCGATCCTACATGTATCCTCATGTTCTAAAGACGTTCCATTATTATTTTGTTCATCCTTTTTGATACCCCATTCATTGCGGAGTTACTTTGGGCCGTCTTTTTCCTACGAATTCTATTCTTAGAACAATAATCATCAAATTCATTGCTCTTCATGCAATACTCCCCTCCATTATCGACTGAGACATTTTAACTTAAGACTGTTTCATTCTCTACCAAGGCTTTCCATTTAACAAAAGTATCAAATACATTAGATTTGTTTCTAATACAATAAACCCAAACTTTTCTTGTTGCATCATCAATAAAAGTAACATAATAACTCGAACCCCAAGAGATGATACAGAGCCGCCCCACACATTAGAATGTACCGAGATCTAACTTACTCTCTTTCTTTGTAGGTCCAACCTTGAGAAACCTTACTCGCTTATTTTTCCCATATATGCGCTTCTCACGAAATCCAAACTTATTTCGTATATCCAGGAAAATTCTTCTTTATGATGTCCATACCCTTATGGCTCATATGGCCGAGCCTATAGTGCCATAATGTTGTAGCTGCATCTCGAATCCACAAGATTACAATCATTAGTACTATCGGTGGATAAATACAAGGTTCCAACCTTCGTACTCTTTCCACCACAAGAGCACCCTTGGTAACCTTCCAAGAGTCGGATGTAAATATCACAAGACAACCATCACTTCCCAATTTCCTGTTGATATCAAATTTCTCCTTAATGTAGGCACATGTTTGACATCCTTCAATAGCCATGTATTCTCATTCTGCATCTTAACTTGAATAGAAATTTTTCTAACTATACTGCAAGGCTCATCATCACCAAGAAAAACATGCCCAAAATCCCCTTGAACATAATCAACAAAATAATGTCTATGTGGAGTAGCATGAAAAGAAGCCCCTGAATCTAAAACCCAAGATTCAGTAATATTATGCAAAGAAAGAATCAAAGCATCTTGACATACATTACCCGATGCCACATTTTCCTCCTTGTTTTCTTCCTATTGTTTCTTCTTATCTCAAAGCTCCCAATAGTCCTTCTTTACATGCCCAAACTTTCCACAGTTCCTACATACAATCTTGCTCTTGGATTTTGACCTTGCCCGATCTTTCGATTTTCCACGCTTCCTCTATTCTTCTATCTCCTCTAGTTTCAATCACAAAGCATTCCCTAAAGTAGAAGATTCCCCGAGCTTTTTTTTCACATTTCATTGCTTAGAATCACCCCTACAACATCCTCAAACTTCAACTTCAATTTAGCTAGAACCGAGTTGCTTCTTCGCCATTACCAGTGCTATTCCAAATTTTAGGTAAAGAGTACTGAATTAATAAATCCTAACTTCTTCATCAAATCCTATAGTAATCCGAAGCTAGCATATTTACAACCGTAGTGAAATCATTTAAATGATCTGCTACTGAACTATTCTCAGACATCTTCATATTAAACAAATTTTTCATTAAAAATATCTTGTTAGAGGCAGAGGGTTTTTCATACAACTTCCCTAATGCATCCATTAGATCTTTTGTCATCTTTTCCTTTGAAACATTAAATAATACCGAAGATGCAAGACACAACCGGATCGTTCCAAGTGCCTTCCGATCCAACAAATCTCATTCCGCATCTGTCATACTTGAGGGTTTGTTCACCTTCTCAGACAGCTGGAGTATAAAGATCCTTCTGATAAAGGTAATCTTCCATCTGCATCTTCCAAAGACTGAAATTCTGCCCGTTGAATTTATCAACCCTAGATCTTCCATCATCTGTCATAGCTCCCACTCAAGCTAAAAACTTTCCCTACAATTCAACACTTCAGCAAACCAAACCAGGCTCTGATACCAATTGTTAGGAAATAAGAGATAAAATATGCGAATAATCCCTTACATAATCGCAATAGTAGAAACTAATATGCAGAAAATATTACAGATCTCAAATAAAAGAGCAAAATAAATAACACAACACAGAGAGACAATATTTAACGTGCTTCACCCAATATGGGCTACGTCCACCAAGAATCACTTGCTCAGATTTTATTACAAGCCTCCACTCTCTCAATACAATACTCAGATCTGTTTGGAGCTATGCTCAACAAACTCGACAGAATTCACACCCAAATTCAAAGCACATCTGCAATACATTTACTTGTCTATCTATCATATGCATAAGACCATATAAATAGACAATTGCTTAAGCAGTTTGATACAAAAACCGTGAGTATCAAAACCATGGGCAAAAACCGTGGGTATTAAAACAATGGGTACCGAAAACCAAAAATATCCCATAACAAAGATTACCAATTACCCATGGATTAATAAACCACCCATGAAAATTTGCTTCGGGGCTTCGCCAAACCTCCCCGACCCACTCACCGGCGAGCAGACCACCGTAAAAATACCTAAGTGTAACACATAGAAGGTGTACCACACTCTAACATGAAAACAGTGCTCCACAAACATAACATCTTTACTCCTACCTCTCCATCTTATGCTCTTAAACCACACTCCATCAAGCTCCACATAACTCGACGTAACTATTTGTATGGTTGATGTGGTTACTCTTACTTCATCACCAACTCTCGTTGTCACGAACGTTATGATACTTTATAGGGTGCCTCCTGCAATGCTCCCTTGCATTTCCTACCCTTCAATCGCCACAACTTGTGGACAAATCACCTCACTTATCACCACTTGAGGGTGTCATTTGTATGATAGATGCAGTTCCTTCTATGTCGCCTATTACTACTACTGTTATTATTCCATATTTTATAGTCCACTGGACGTCACTCTATCATCCACACCTTCACCAACTCTATCACCCTCAAGTATACTCACCATTTACTTGCACTCTCTTCATGAATGATTCTTATTGGGAGCACATACCGTTTGACACTTCCTATAAAGCCACTATATGTTCACACAATGGTCTCCTTCAGCTTGGTTTTCCTTTGAGGACCTCCATTCTCCCTTATACAATCCACATTTGTATCATGGATCTGTTATTCTCACTGTTGCATATGGACTCCATGTTTTCCATCTTGTTGTTCACCTTGTGCATTATCATACTTCTTCTCTACTTACTCTCAATAAATTATGGTTAGCTTATATTAGAGGCACACTTGACACTAGTCATATTGATATAGCTTTTCTTATGCCATTTGGTATTGTGTGTATTTACAATAGCTCCTTTCTTTGTTACTCACCCAATTTTACTATTTGGTATACTCATGGATGTCCATTGCCTCCCTTTATTGATGAAAAATATGCCATGAAAATGTATACATTGCGTGTTCACGACTATCCGAATGACCAACCGATACTATTTCTTATTAGGTTTCCGCGTTGTTTCATATGATTTCAATAATGACCATGACAATATTTTAGATGATCTTACTTGACCATTGTTTCCATGTGCATCTTGGGGGCATGTCACTTAATACAATCCCCCATTCTAGTATCTTTACATAGCATTACCTCACACACTTCGTGTCTATCATCTTTGCATCTTTTTACATACGCATAATCATCACACATTTTAGCATCGTTGTTACCCGATGACACACTCTTGTGCTTCGGTTCACACTTGACTATTGAGGGATTACTAATACATTGAACCCCACACACTGCACTATTGGCCTTATAAATTTCATTTCATGACACGTCGTGTGTCATACACCATACATTCAACATTTATTCTACAAACTTTTTCACATTTTCACATTCATACATTACATATCATACTAGTCTTCATTTTACATATACCATACTTATATTATCCACGCGTTTACTATCATACACTATTCATCCTATGCATTACATACACTATTAGGATATCTACGCATATTCTATGTTTAGTCACATATCTCACCTCATACACGACGTGTTTCTATATCATACATTTTCTACATACTATTGTAGACACCAAATTTTGTATCACCCCGCAATGAGACTTAGTCCATTTCCCACCAAACCTACATGTTTTATTAATCAATTAATATCTTAAACATCGTTATGTGTAAATAATACCTAAATATTCTAATTTAATCACATTACCCCACTAAATCAAATCATGTCCCCACCATCCAAATCATGAACCCCACTCAATCAAATCAAATCTATTATCTCACCCACCTACAAATCATGTCCCCCTTACTCACTTCGACTGTGACTGGGTCAACTTATCAAACCACAGTTACTGTTAACCCCATTCTAAATTCACCTCCAAGCTATAAATATGGGTCTTCCCCATTATTTCAGGGGGAGGAAAAAGGAGGAATAATCATGTATGAAATCTCTGCCATGAAGTTTTTAGGAGAGGAGAAGAAAGTGTTTAGTTAAGTTTTACAAGTTTGAGGTCAAGGAAAACCTTTTCCATTATTAGAAGTTAGAGGTGAGGATTGTGGGATAAATCTTTTCCATTATTCGTCATCTTTCCATCCAGATGCCCATTTCATCTCCGTATCAGAGCACAAGCTAAGTGCCCTCATCATTTCAGTTACTTAGCATTTTGTATTTCATTATTTCTGCATGATATCTATTGTTCATCATTTATTGCTATCTTTCTAGACATGGGGGTTGACATCCTCTAAGGGGTTAACATCCTCTTGGAACTGGTATTGTCTGGGCAACCCCCGCATATTGTTATCTAATCACATATGTCTCTGTTTTGTAGATATTATCACAGATCTATCTCGCTCTGCGCCTGTAGATTCCTCTCCGCATTTAAGGTCCTAAGCCCTCCATAATTCAAATTTGGTGGTGGTTTCCAGATGTCGGCATTCACCGCGCGAGAACGAGGTTTCTTGTACTACATTTTGGCACACTTGGTCATTTTTTTGTTTTACTCATCTTATGCGAGAGATTGTAAGTAGAATGGTTGTCCGGTTTCATAGCTCCCTCATTTAGATATCTTTTGCGAACATTTCATTTTTCAATGCACTTATTTGTAGGGTTTAGTGTTATCTTCGTCAATGTGGTGTGTTTTTTGCATTCATTGGTCCATGTCGTCTTGAGGTAAGTGCTCTTCTTGTTTTCAACTTTGCTTGGTATTTAGTTGCGTATAGTTGGTATCAAGTTTTATTATTATTATTATTAAATAAATAATAATAATCAAATTAAAAAATCATATTTTGGGTTCTACTCGCATGGGAAACAAATCCGAAAATAATCTTATTGTTTGACATGGTTCTCCATCTTAACGTTATAATCAATATATATTTTGCTTGTCAATAAACCATGTCTTTTTAACTTTTTCAAACTAATATATATATATATATATATATATATATATATATATATATATATATATATATATATATATATATAGCTCCATGGTATATCAATCTTACTTTTCAAAATATATGAATCTATATTTATTTATTTATTTAAATAAAAAACAAAAAAATCACTCCCATCCTCATCTTCCCACTTATTCACCATTCCCATCTACCACTCCTACCTCACTCCCAACTGACTAACCTGGCCAGCTCGACCACTTATTCACCATTCCTATCGACCGTTCCTACTTCCCACACCCATCCTAACTCCCGAATCCCAAACTCAACTCCCTTCCCCTTCCACACGGCTTGCATTTCCCATAGAGCTCCACGCCACTCCCTATCACCACGTCCTTCCCTACCTGCCGAATTGCTTCCACACCCAATTCGTCACGCAGCTCCTACTCCTGAGCTACATTCTACCCAAACTCACCACTAAACCACCTCTCTTCCAACCTCGACCAACGCCCAACTCTCGAGCTCTCATCTCTCTTTAAGCTCCCACCCAACTCCGTTCTCTTCCCGACTCCCAACTCCCGAGCTACTTTCTCCACACACACACGTCCACACGTCCCAAACCACTTTGCTTCTGACCACCTCTAATTGATGTTATTAATTGGACCGAAGACTGATAAATTGTGATCCAGCCACTGCTTCGCAAAGTTCATTTACTCTAAAGCTACAGAAAATGACCTCCCCGTTGATTTACAAGGATCTCAAAACTAAAACCCTCTATCAATCGTTTCCAAACAAGCAACTCCAAAAGCTAATCCACTCTGGATTTTTAATACAGGCCTTAACAAAATCTGTGGATTATTTATAAGATGATAAACAACGATTAAGCCCTAGATCCGCAAGCCCCAAAAAATATGGAAGCCGTTCGTAACAACAGAAACCCGAAATCACAAACTTAGTTGTAAAGATTAATGGATCGGCCGTATTTAAGGGTCAATTACTGCTATCTGGGAGTGATTCTTGGTCGTTGCTTATATTTCTGCTTCACAATTTAATAAGTGATTGTGGTTGTATTTATAACAGTATTTCCAACACTTGGTCATATTTCCTTTTCTGCAAAAGTATTATAGATCCGTCAAAATCACATCATCCAAAATATCACAAACTTTTGTATATTTGTTAATATTTTCCCAGTTATTTTTCATTCATCAGCATTCCTTTCATTATTATCCATCTTACCTTGCTCTTGATTTGGTGTATAAAGCTGTAAAATATTCAAAGGACTTCGCAGACACATCCAACCCTCCAACTCGTAGGTTAGCTCACATACGTCGGTCATCTCCTCAACATGCTTACCATACCCACACTACACCCATCCTCACTTTCAATGACTCAAACCAACCTCTCTCCTCTGCTCGAGCCATCCTCACCACATCCACCAACCATCCTCCCACGAGGTAAACTCACCATGCATCCCATATTCCAACATCGTTGAATTTACTCGTAATATTATGATGCTTGATGCTTCCAACTATTTCCATCTTAGTTTCAACTTCACACAAGTTTCGTAGGTATTGGTTTATAATTCTTTGTAACATGTCTATAAACAATGTTTGTGGCACTATAGCCAATTATATATTTCTCATTTATGTTTTTGTGATTATCATTATGTTATCGTCCACGTGAAAAGCCATGCCCATGTATGTCATTGACTTGTCACGTCGAAATTGACATATCATTGACTTTCACGTTCACTTTTTGGTCACCGACCTATCTCTTCCCTCCTTTATTCAACTAAGTCCGCAACTTAGGTCCACTATTTTCTCCCATCTCCATTACAAATTTCAAATCAAATTGCTTTCATCTTGTCCAAAGTCTTCATTATTAACATAAAAGTCCACTCTCCCCACCTACTTTTCGTCGTCACCTCTTAAAATCCACATTCAATCATTTTATATGGTTATTCTTATTTATAGTTCATGTAAAGAAATGAAACAAAAACAAAATCCATACGTTAATGTCGTTTCATTTATATGTTATCTTGTTTATAATAACGTAATTCATTTAATAGTTTCGTATCACCTCATCATTAATAATTATTCACATATTTTCATAATTTTATTTCACAATCTATTTCATCGCTTATTTAATGGTTTATTTCATAGTTTATTTTACAGTCCATAAGTTTTATTTACCCTAATTGAATGCGAACGTTGAATTCCAACTTTTATTAATCCATTAGATTAATTTCTTTTATTTTATTTTTATGAAAGTACTTTTTGTACACAAAATATTTACTGACAGTTATATCAGTTTAATCACATCAACTAATTACAATTATTGTCTTTTTGCAGGTAACATCTACGACCTTACGACCATGGAGTTACGTCCACAAATACAACTGATTTGAAATGAAGACACACCTAAACTCTCTTTCATCAAACCCTCCTGCAGTCATAAACGGTGCCATTTTAGGGTACCCGGGCATTCCAAGCCACTGATTGGCGCTTTCAAAATACGTCACTATCATGTGTAATCAAATAAAAGGAAAATATTTCTCCATGTTTTACTCGTTTTTCTCTATTTTCTCCTTTTTACATTGTAATTTCCCTTTTCTGAGTGATTGTCTGCATCGAATGTCACATTTCATTTTGCTTAAAAAGAACCTTTCCTTTCTACATCCTGCCTGATCACATAGCTTAAATAGGAGTTTAACCTTCTACATCCACATTATCACACACAGCCTAAAACTTCATAAACTAAATCAACACATTGAAACATTCCTTTCACCTGGTTCACTGATTGGGATTTGAACACCCACAAAAAACCATTTTAAACATTTCCTAGCCTAAACTACCCGAAACCAACCTTAAATGACCATTCCTTAGGCACCTTGTTATCCACTTTTCTTTTCACATCCTCTAAATTAATCATGATGATAAAAATATGTTGCTTGATTTGTTTATCAATAATTACATAAACAAATGTTTCTCTATTTCACGTCTATTGTCACTCTCTCAAATTGAAACAACGCATCAATCTGCTTCACCCAATAAAATTACTTCCTATAATGATCTTTTCCAACAAGATTCTAAACTCAAAACCACACCTTCAATTACCCAACCCCATGTCTTCATGGTCTCACCTCATGAGAACCATGTCATCCAAGATTGTCCCTATCTAAAAACTAATTCTCATATCCCTCACCGATCCAATCTTCCAAAACCAATCGCACCACTATCCCCCACTCCTCTAAAGACACTCGGACTTCCTTCTAACCCCATATATGATTTCGTATTTTGAAAATCCCCGACAATATCTTAATCCTCCCAGCTCCTAAAATTGGTGGATCACATTCCACCCACATCCTTGTTTTTCAATTATATTTCATCCACTACTAATATGTCATCCCAGCCATCTCAACCTCTTCACACTTATATTCCTACCCATCGTATGCTCCAACCATCTCAACCTCTTAACACCCATATCCCCACTTATCATTTACCACAACAACCTACCCAACTTCAATGAACACATCATGTCCCTATTATTTAAATTCAACCTATACAACAATCTCAACCCATGACACATGTTAATACTTACCAAAAATTCCCCACACACTGCACACCCACAAGTTTATCAACCACCTTATCAAACGATTCACCCAACACTTACATATCCACAACCTTATCCACAAATTAGTGCTCATCAAACTACTTTTCAAACCACACAACCAATCCAATCTCAACCTAACAACACATTGAGTGATCCAATTCATGCCTTAATAAATCGGTTGGCTAGTTTAGAGGTTGTTACCTTAGCACCCAAGGATACATTATCCTATGAACAAATCTGTAATGAACTGATTCATCTCAGATTCCAATCAAACCCTACCCTCATTAGAAACTTCCCGAGTTTACTAATTTCAACAACAATGAATATCCCCAACAACATCTCCTAGAATTTAAACACGCATGTTGTCTTATTGCGCATGTTCACGGCTACTTCTTCGCACTTTCCCCTTGTCTTTGTCGGTCCCACATTGGTGCAGTACAACAAAGATCTGCAACATTCCATATTCTCTTTCACCCAACTTGTGTAGTTGTTCTTAGAACACTTTTCTATCAATATCACATGCAAAACCACTATCGCTAACCTATACACCATCCAATAGTTTGAAGACGATCCCATCGCCGAATTCGTCACACGATGGCGTGGTGTTATAAACCAACTTTCCTTCACTCTTCCACAAACCGAACTCATCAAATTATTCTCGCGTTCGTGTGTAAAACATATATCATCTACTTTGCAAATACAATCATTCTGAAAATTTGATGAAGCTTTTTAATGGCTCGCAAACTTGAAACCCGTTCAATTGAAAGCGGGGTCATCTTAAACTAAGTTTAACTAAACCTAAAATCGAATCTACTAAACCACTCACACATAACAAAAATTTAAGGGTGCGGCCAACATTGTGGTCATTAAACCCTCATCCGCATCTATATTCGGCACATGGCCTCAACAACAAGTCCCTCAACCGACAATCACTATACCCCACGGGATAATCCTATAGCTCAGTATTTGAGAAATTGATGGCCATAAACTCCATCCAACTTCCACCCATACGACCCGTGGACAATTCGTAAGCCAAGCCTGTTTGGTATCACGAAGCCCACTCTTGTAAATATCATCAAGTCAAAGGTCAAGACATTGAGAAATGTCGTTCCTTCAAAGATTTTATCCAATAACTCATAAATCAAGGGGATATCCAAATCGATAGCTCCACTATTCAAACTTTACATACTCAACCACCAACGAATCAAGCCACGCCCTTTACATCTCAACTATCAAATGCTTATATGATTGACATTGTCAATCAAGATCTCATCTTATCACCGACTCCACATATTCCTACCTTAGACATTATGCCCACTCCTTATTCAGAACCTAACACACCTATGTCAACTTTTACTACTTGTCCTGAACCTACACCTTCTTCTACCCTTACCACATCTACATCAAATTTGACTATAACATCTACTTTATCCACTTCAATCATGCCCTAATCCACCACATCATATTCATCCTTAGCACCTATTTCAGCCCCATTGATATCCACACATATCCCTACAACTCTCACATCTATTCCTTCACCCACATCTGCATCAAACACACCTATTACTACATCTACATCACTCCTCTCTACAACCATCCCAACTAAACTCATTTCTACCACATGTACCTTTACAACCCCACCTCCAACATCAACCCCATTAGCAAACATATCATTCTTACCCTTGAAACATTTATGAAAAAACCAATTCCCACCTACTTCTACACCTGAAAATACTCTTGCATTTGTTGCATTACCCATAATGTCTACTCCATCGGTTATCACATCACCCACATCTCTAAATATCCCAAATATGCCTACATCCCTATCTATCCCACCTACCCCTATATCTATCATATCAACAAATCCACCTATCCCTACCTTGACATCTGTACCTATATCCTTTCCCATGGCCACATCACCCGGTCTACCCCAATACTCTTTACCTAATTCGTCTATCACAATGAACAAATCTTCTCGATCTGTAACCCTATCAAAGATACCCTTTGAAACATCTATTGAGCAAACACCTCCACCTAAGTCAAATAAATATTGTTTACATTCTCCCTTTATAAAATCAACTCTTTCCATGCCAAAACCTAAACAATCTACATCTCACATATATCTCATTAATCGTATCATACAAATACTTATTTCTCCATTAACATCCTCGTCTTGTTTTAGGACATTTTCTCCATTAATAACCACACCACCACTGTCAGATCCTCCGGTTGAGATTATTATCATCCTTGCTAAGAGTAAATCTTCTCGATTAAAGTCTAAGGCTCGTGGAAAACATCCCCAACAGTCCCTTGCGCATCCTTGAAAACATTTAGACTTTCCCTCTTTTCAACTATCTAATGCCACCACATCTATTTTAGGATCATTCCTTCCATCTACGACATCTCACAATGATCAATCCACATCCAAACAATACAATCCTTCAACCAAATTTGATTTTTCTTCCAAAACACATAATTTACCCATTCAATGTACATCCTCACCTAAATCCCAATCCAAACAATCCAGTCCTCCAACCAAATTTTATTTATCTAATTCACCCATCCAATCTATATCAATATCCAAATCCAAGCCAAAATATCAAGATAAAAATCATGACAGTTATCTTCCTCATGACACTTCGATTGGGTCCTACGCAGACATTTTTCGACATTGAGTTCGAATATCTTCCATCACGCTTCCTCCCATTAAAGCCTTTAATCCCTATAGTCCAAAGCCATCATGGTTCAATCCCAATTGCATTTTTACTTATCATCATACCCCAGTCCATGACATTGAATATATTAAGGAATTTTAGACAATCATCCACAACATTATTGAGAAATATGATTTCCTCATTCAAGGGAAATATTGTTCTCCATCTAAATTTAATCCAATTTGTATCCCATCCATCGGATTTCCCACGATTCCTCCATCCATATCATCCCTTAACATCCCTCCTACACATGGCATTCCTCCTAAGGAAGGTCCTTCATTGTTCATCAATACCGCTTATCTTGCCAAGCACATTTGTGGTCTCCAACCATTTATCCCATCCAAATCTAAAATAATCTCATCTAAACTCTTTCGACATCCTTTAACTCCTTCACATTTAATTCATTTGGGGAGTAACCTTCCCTCTCCCTTGAGCATATCATCTGTACAACTCCCTTGACACTAGGGGACTTTGCTCCTTGACATTGTTTTGTTTACCTCCTTCAAATTCATCCAATCTAAACTAATTCTGTCCAAATCCTCATCTCATTCTAAGTCCACCATTGTGGCCATTTTTTTCCTTCTGTGAGGGACCATTTTTGTTATTTGCTTACCAAATTCCACCATTGTGGCCATATTTGTGTCTCTTTTGGGGCACCATTTATTTCATCAAGTCCACATTTATGGCCATTTTTGTCCTGCCATATTTGTGTCTCTCTCGGGCATAATTTATTTTCATCCAAATCCACCGTTGTGGTCATATTTTTGCTTCCTTAAGGACAATTTTATTTCTCGCTTGTCTATCACATCTAATCCTTTACAAAATATCATCTCATCATGTCACAACTTAATGTCTTCCCTCTCTTGGTGGTAAACTAGAGACATAACCTCTTAATGCATTGCACTTGCGACCAATCTATTGTTAGCATATCTACCAATGAGCACTTAGTTATATCCTTAGATCACTCCTCCACCATTATCCCTTCCGTCTATCATGGTAATGATATGAATTATGTGGTCTACCATCACTACTTTGATATGACCTTGAATATGAGTACCATGGCTCTACTCATAGCATATTCATTATGGATAAGTTCTCCCATTTGGTGAGAGCTCCACGATCGTTACATCCATCACCCTCTCATTCGCCTTGTTGGAGCCATGCAAAGGGTCCATGGGGTGTCACTTGTATGATCATCATCCCCTCCTAATTGGTCTACTTAGATATTCCCAACTCTCCCCCATGTAAAGCTAAAATTCATGCATGCAAAAGAGAAAACTCAAAAAATAGACCGATCCTCAAGGATTACTATCATACATATTATTCTTGCCATCCATATTATGTATAAAGTAGACCATACCCTCAAAGGATGGCTACTCTGTTATTATGGCATTTGGAAGGTTTCCCGCATTGATCAACCTTCCTTTCATCAACATTCTTAGAAAGCTTCCCACATTGATCAACTTTCTTCTATTTTTCTTTCCCTTTCCCAGAGCTGGGGCATAGACTTAAGGAACACCACTTTTGGAGAACCTTCTTCCCGCCTAAAATTCCCATCTCAAATCCTTGATCATGTCAACATTAGGTTTATGAGAATCTTTCATCCATATTTCCCTCATGGACTTTTAGTATAACTAACTATTGTTGGTTATGTGTTAACACTTGCTATTGGCTGCAAGTGCAATGCCTTGAGTGGTAACCTTTCTTGTTTATCTCCAATCCAATTCAAGCATGGTTTCCCTATATACCCTTGTTATAACTATGTTTCATTCATTTCATCAAGATCATCTTTTATCAAAATCACATCAAATTTCACACTATGAATTCTATATCTATCCATAATATCCATGAATGCACTTGCAAATACACTTTTCAGTTTGCGAAATTCTACTTGATCATCGTTGCAGTTTGTGAATCCTACTTGAGAATCCTTCTCAAGGCAAGTTCATTATCTTGCAGCTTCTTATCCCCAACATGTTCAAAAATGTCTTTGATCCATTGCTCTTTACTCCCCATTTCCACTCATCACCATTTGTCTCCACATCATCCTTCTCACCTTTCTGTCCCCTTTCATTGCACCGAATATCTTACTTTCCTTTCCTCTTGAGTTTCCCTTTCACTCTTCCGATTTCATTTTTACAATCTTACTTAATCATTCATACAATTTGGAGAGAATCTTAGTTAAGGTATATCTTATTCCTTTTATCCTCCTATTGTATGAAGCTTCTCATCATTTCCTCTTTCAGTGAGACGATAATCACCACCACAAATGCCTTTCCGCTCCTCCTTTTTCTCTTGACACTATTACATCATCACTCCCGCTGCTGGGCATCCCAATTAAGGATTTCCCTTACACTCTCCATCTACATTGCATATGTTCCTCCATCCACTCATGTCACATTTCTTTGTTTCCTTGTTGTCACCGCCTTTCATCTCTTGTTCCATTTTGGTATACACCACTCAGTCTTTTCATCAGTCTTCTTCTTCTTTGGCTTGGCAATCCTACTTAACCATTCCCGTTGCATGGAAGTATTACTTAAGATTCCCTCTTAAGAATGGTTTTTCATATGACCCTTCCACATCCCATCATATTTCCATCATCTTCTGTCTTATCTCTCATCGTAATCATCTGCTCTAACCAACCATTCCACACATGTACCCAATACAATGTTGTCTTTCTCCTTCCATATCGTCATTGTCAGTTTGGTGATCTTACTTAAACTCCTCCTGTGGCATGGCAATCTTACTTAAGAATCTCTCTTAAGGATGATCTATCATCCTAAACTCGCCCACCACTCCACATTCTCACCATCTACATTTTCTCGTCATTCCCCATCATCACATCCTCTCACCTCCTCTTCCATTCTTGCAAACACCACTTCCTACTTGTCCCCTGTTCATCTCCAACATCCCTTGTTTGGTAATCTTACATAACCATTACTTCCCCGTTCATTTCGTGTCTTTTTCTTCATCATTCTTTCATTCATTCTCATCCATGGTGTCAATCCTCGCATTCATATTCACACACATCATTATCCCTCCTTTCTTTACTCTTTCCACTCCATCTTCTAGAGCTCTCCCACATATCGACTCCTATACTTACCCGTCATTGTCATTGTTCATCTCCTAACATTATTTCATCATCATATTCCGCTTTTGTACTAATAATTATCGGTGGACTTCTCCTAAAAATGATTCATCCCCATTTTGCACATCTTGGATCCTTCTCTTTGACCTCCTCCATTCTATCTTGATTCCTTCCTTCCTTTGTGCCCTCGATCATTGTCAGGAGACTTCTCCTAACATCCATTCACCGGCATTGCTTCTCCTATCCCTTCCTCTCTTTTCTTCACCACCTCTCCATATTGCATTCTTCCCTACCAATTTCTTCATTGTCTTCATCATACACCCTCTCTATATTTTCTTTTCATCAACTTATTCTCATCTCACACATATCCGCATATTTTCCAATTTGTGTCATTCCTCCCCTCCATCTTCTCTTTACGTTCCTTATGCTTCTCACTCTTTATCGAATATATTCGTTCTTGGTTCCCTTCTCTTTACATAATTTTCTCTGTTGTCCTCTCTTCCTTTATGATCCTTGTATTCTTCCATGTTTTACCTTGCACTTCCTTCTTACTTCCCCGTTGATAACTTTGAATCTTCACGGTGTCCCATATTTTTTATCTTCCCACCATCCACATGTATTTCCATGTGGTTAGTTCCATATTCTTTGCCTTGGATTTCCTCACTATGATCTAGTTCCTTTAATTTTATTTGATCTATCATTACCTCTCTACCTTCATCTACTTCACCCTCCTTCACACCTTTCATTTTAAATAACTCTCTCCCTTTTTCATAATTTCACCCTCTAGCTCTGTCATTTTCTTGTCTTCTCCTTACTTTTCCTTCATCATTTCCCCCTTCCTCTATAATCCTTCTTTGTTATCTTCTTCCTCCCCTTTCATTCCTTCTTTTCTCCTCCTTTGTCTTTGTCCCTCTATTCCATACCCCTATCGCCTTCACCTTCGACCTTTCTTGCTCTTCTCATAATCAACCACTCCTCCTTTCCATTCCCTTTTCTCTTTCTCATTACATCCTTCAACACATCCCTCACACCTAGCATTCACAATCAATTCTGATGTTTCTCTATTTATGTACCACTTTGTCGATCCATTTCATTACCATTCTTGTTCTTCTCTCTACAACATTGACCTCTTCTCTTTTTGAGAACCCTGTCACATCTTTTATCTTTGTCAGTCCTCTCGCAGGGGCATCATCATATCCATTTCTAAGAATCTCTTCCCATCTTCCTTCGACATTTTTGTCTTGGAGGATACCAGAACGACCATCACTTGTCTGATCTTGTTCTCTTCCATGAATGTTTTCTCTACTTTTGTTTTGTCACAAAAGTATCTTGACTTCTCATCCTACTTCTCAAGAAGTGGGACTACTTTTTCTTTTTCACCTTCTAATTTTCCGTCACTTATGCATATTTCCTATGAAACATGATTACCATCATATTTATCACCCTTTTAGGGAATTTTATCTCACCCTTCTATCCTATCTTCTCATCATGTCCACATTTATGATTATTTCCCCTGGGGCATTTTTACTTACGTATCCACCTTCTATATTGTGCCTTACATTGGGGCATCATTATTTTCATCCTCGTCCCTTTTGTGGATGCATGATTTTACGCTCGATTAAATCGTCACGTAAGGATTTCGCATACTCTTCGCATTCAGTTGTGCATATTTTGATGTTTTCCTATGACCCATTGGTCATCATGGTTTACATCCATACTGCAGTGGTCTCCATCCACTCACTGGTCTATAGAACATTGTCGCTCATTTCCGTTGAGACCGCAATTTTCTTCTATCTATGTGATATTGAGTCACCACCATATTTTTCATTGTTATTGTGATCCTTTTTCACCTAGGGAATCTTGCCTTTGGTCATATTTTTATCCATCCCTTTTACAAAAAATAATTTCATCCAACCCTTTTTGTTTTTGTCTCTTGGCTTGATATCGCAAACCACTCCAAAAAAGGGGCAAATGTAGACACCAAATTCTCGTATCACCTCGCAAATTAGTCCATTTCCCACCAAACCTACATGTTTGCTTAATCAATTAATCTTTTAAATCTCATTATGTGTAAATAATACCGAAATATTCTAATTAAATCACATTACCCCACTAAATCAAATTGTGTCCCCCACCATTTAAATCATGAACCCCACTCAATCAAATCAAATCTATTATCTCACCCACCCATTCAAATCATGTCCCCCCTTACTCACCTAACCAGGGTCAACTTATTAAACCCCGGTTACCCGTTAACCTCATTCTAACCTCACCTCCAAGCTATAAATATGGATCTTCCCCATTCTTTCAAGGGGAGGAAAAGGAGGAAGAATCATGTATGAAATCTCTACTTACTGAAGTCTTAAGGAGAGGAGAAGAAAGTGCTTAGTTAAGTTCTGCAAGTTTGAGGTCAAGGAAAACCTTTTCCATTATTAGAAGTTAGAGGTGAGGATTGTGGGAGAAATATTTTCCATTGTTCGTCATCTTGCCATTCTGATGCCCATTTCATCTCCATATCAGAGCACAAGCTAAATCCCCTCGTCATTTCAATTACTTGGCATTTTGTATTTCATTATTTCTGCATGATATCTATTGTTCATCATGTATTGCTATCTTTCTAGAAACAGGGGTTGACTCCAAGGGAGTTAACATCCACTTGGAACCGGTATTGTCTGGTAAACCCCTGCATATTGTTATCTAATCACGAGTTGTTTTGTTTTGTAGATATTATCATAGATCTATCTTCTTTTATCACATATCTATCTTCTCTACACCCGTAGATTCCTCTCCACATGTGAGGTCCTAAGCCCTCCATAATTTGAATTTGTTGGTGGCTTCCATTATTGGCATCCACCACGAAAGAATGAGGTTTCTGTCTGATAACTATACTAGTCTTCATTACACTCGAATCTAACCTTATTCCATCTTACACACCACATTTACTAATCTATCTACATATAGTACATTACACATTATACATTACATTTCTACACACCTTGCATGGCATTCTACACACCGTGTATTTACATATTCTACTCATCACATGGTCATTTGTTTTCATCATTGCATTGTCTTCTATGCGCTACACTCACCACCCTATGATGCACTTTAGTTCCTTGGTCCATACTTGATTGCCGAGGGTTTACCAATCAAATGGACCTTACACTCATCACACATGCAACAATCCTAGGTTAGTGACATACACTTTAGGCTAAATCGTCACCTATTCTATCATTTTTAGTGGTATACACCTTAGGTTACATCACCACTCCCTCTTTTCATCTTGTAGTAATATTTGCTTAGGGCTAAATCATCACTCATCCCTTCATCTTAAGTGATATACACTTAGGAATAAATCATCACTCATCCATTCGACTTATAGTGATATATGCTTAGGCCAAATCATCAATTATATGTATATCTAGTCGTGATATATGCTTCGGGTATAGGGTTCACGTGCACATCATGTCTAGGTCACACCTCACCACTATACCTACATATTCATCACAACACATTCGACATAACATGCACTACTCGACAATTTCCTAATGTCGCACTCTTTTTACTGTACATTCTTGATCATGAGGGGAAAACAAAATGAACCTCACTGCATACACTTTCATTCACTTAGGGGGCACGTGGCTCCTATCATTCCATCTTGCATTCCATTCCATCCATCCACAACATATTACATTGTCTTGGGGGCATTTACTCTTGTTTACTAGTGTTTTACATGATCACTTTACTACACATGTTAGATTTATTTCTTATATTTCATTATCTATACCATCCACACATGTGCATTCATCTTTGTCTAGTTGTGATTGTAGATACATATCCTTTACATGTAGCATGGATGCTCACCTTTTACCCTTCCTACATTGGTCGTTGGGGGCATCCACATTCATTTCTTCTAGGTGTTATTATTTCATTTTGTACTTAGCACTTTACATTACTTAGTTATTCATGTTTTGACATATTGGTTATTTCTCTAACATGCTAACAAGTGTTCCATGTGCAACACTTGTTTTGTAGGATTACATGTTTCCATGACTACTTCTTTGTTTGTACTTGTCTACTTTGTTTGCTTCTTGTATGTGGGATTTTCCCTATGTTTTGTGTGCACACTTGTTTTTTATTTATAGTCATGATGGCTTTGTCTTGTCTTGTGACATCGTGAGTGATGTCCCATGTTTGCAACCTACATTGTGCAGCTTACTTGTCTTCTTGCATGTTTACACTACTATGCTTGGTAGTTTTTACATTGTCTGCATACATTACACTTTGTCTTCTTACATGCATGTGTTTTTGTACTAACACTTGTATTTGGCTAGTCATCCTTGTTTGTGTGTGCCTTGGTTTCTACCAAGCACATTCCCTTCCCCTACAAGGTAGAGTTCTGATTTCATGTTGTTGGTCTTCTTTTGAGCTCCATTCTCCTATCAACGACGTCGCATGCACCCCCAAAGACAAGGGGCATCATTTGGGGTTTTTATACATACTAACACAAATATTCTACACTAGTTTGGTTCAGTTATATACAGTGAGTGGGTTTAGACCAGTCTACAAACCCCATACACAGCTGGATTTTATAGGACATGGTGTCTTTAGCATTCTAGGAAGAAATTATAGGCTTGGAGGTTACAGTGGGTGTGCCTCTCTACACTACTTCGGCCAGTGGTGTCGGATCGCCCAAAAAAAAGGATGATATAGATATCTCTTCACATACATTCAGGGAGGTAGCTAGATCTTAGATGACACATAACATTTCCTCCCTACACTTCTTCGGCCAGGGTGGCGTGAGATCACCCAAAAAAACTCACAATACAGGATATCCTTCTACACTCTCTTTTTCGACATGGATGAGGTGCACATGTTGCATTTACACTTCATTTTTGTATTTTAAATATACATGCGTCTTTTACATTGCATTTTACACTTACATACATACATATTTGACTACTTGATCATTTTCTCCTTACAAGTCTAGTTGTATGAGAAACAAGTAGTCCAATTGGGGGACAAACAACAACAATGTCAACAATAACACTTCGCGACAACACACGCTTTACTAACCATGTAGGTACATTACACACCGCAACAACTACACACGCATTCCACCCTAGGTTCACTCTCATCACTTTTTCTTTGCACATTTTTCATCTTTAGTTTCCACGCTCCTCCATCTTTTTGTCATTCCACGCTTTTTCTAGTCCTTGATGCGTTTCTACTACACTTTTCATGGACATTAGGTACGCATATCTATATACTTTATGTTATCAAGATTTCAGCTTACCAACATAAAGTGGTGGCAAAATGTAGTCAAAAAATCATGCACTTTAGACATTTATTTATCCCGATTTCATACTACTATTTAGCGGGTTCTTAAGTGAAGAAAGTACTAACTAACCTCTGTCTTTTGAACGTCTTGTTTTATTTTATTTCATCATTACCACCTCTTTTTAGCCACATGCCCAATCTATTTCAGCCATTTCCCATCATTTTAGCCTCGAATAGGGTCCTTGGGCCATCTTGGGGCACCCATGAGTGCCCTAGTCCCACCAGGGTGTCCTAGCCCTTTACGCACTTTTACTCGCCACTTTTTGGCTCTTTCTAGTTGTTTGGCATCTTTATTTTTCTTGTGGTTGGCCTTTTCGGGGTTAATTACGAAATTAGATCAAGAGAACCCTATAAATATAAAGTTATGAGACCATAATGAGGGACCTAAAATCACTTACTACTATCACTCCATCTAGATTTACATCCATCTATTGCATTGGAGATCACTTGCATCCACATAGCTCCATCATCAAGGCTAGGAAATTTGCATCACACTTCATAGGGGAGGGATTCTATTTTATTCCATGCACACATTCTATTACATTTTCTACTTTTTTTTGCTCGTTACTTCACAAAGTGTGACTGACACAAGAGCAACCTAGGGAATGTTCACACACACTTGCACATATAACTACATCGGGTCTAAGATGTAGTGCAATGCTCAATTAGTAAGTCCACCATTGTGGCCATTGAGGATAGTCTAACCCCTTCATATGCATTATTATTTTTAGGTTTTGATGTTTGTTTTGGGGTCTTGCAGGTATTTCATTCATCTTAGAGTATTGGTGACATTCGGCGCAGGACAACGAAGTTGATGTGACACATAGTGAGGGTTTTGACCACCTTCCAACCCTATAAAAACTAGTTTCGAGCTTTTACACAGGACCAAAATGGCCATATTATAGATCATAGTGCCCTTGAGCACCCCAGTCCTCCTCCAGTGCTCCGGTCTAGAGAAATAGTCCAAATCCACTCTTTTCAAGACTTTTGCATAGTCGTTCTGCTCTTGATTTTTCTAGTCACCTCTGCAACACTCTCCGACATGCATCTATTATCAGTTGAGTTCTTTCCTTACTCTCTTTTACATATTAGGGTTAGCATTTCCTTTTGTATAGTTGTTTATCTTACTTGCATACTTCTTTACTACATTTATCTATTTTATTACAATTGTTCATAGCTTAGATTAACTATCCATGCACTACTTAGATTAGTCCATTTTTAGTTAATCACCCCCAAAATTAATCCAATAATTAAACTTTGTGGTAGGTTCACAAGTCCACCGATTTGAGCCATATGGTGAGATAGAAATACATCAACTATTGGCATACACAAACTTGGGTGAGTAAAACTTTTCTAAGGCATGTGGGAGTACCATGCACTAATGGAGTATAACAAGTGTCTTTCATTGACAATTAAAGAGGGTTGAAATTTAAATTGTGTTAAACACAAGTGCATCAATTGGAAACAAGTGGCATAGATCAATAGAGAGAAGAACAAATGTATCCAAAGAAAGTGCACCAATGTATTCCATATGGAAGAAATCGACAATGTCGGAGTTATAAATGTTGAAGTTTTAAGGGTTGCGGTTGCACCAATTAATGGCATGTGTTATTAGTTCATGGACCAAGTGTATAAAGATCAAAGCCAAAGTTTGGAGACCATACGATGCTGTGAGGATTAATGGAGGCCATGTGTCTGCATTGGTGTATATGACTAGACTTGTCATCATTTAATGTCTTGTCCACCTAGTTGGTTAGTCATCTCACTTAGTGAGAATAGGTCATAGTTGAATAGGTCATAGGGTTGTGTACACGTGTCATGCACAGGAGTTACACAACACTCCTATATGTACCCCTTCATTTTGATTTATGAGCATGTCAGACACTCCACTATCTTTTTGTACTTGATTTTCCTTGTGATTCGTGTTCTTGCTAATTACAAAGCGTTCTCATCTCCATTGGAAGTGCAACCCATCTTCGATGTGCACGAGGTTCCAACATTGATCCTCACAAAACAATCTGATATGGTATCAGAGCGGATGTTTGGTATACGTGCACTTTCTTGAATCAAGTTGTTGATTACTTCATTTTTGGATTTATCGCTTTTCGTGCAAGTTATTTCAATTACTATTTGAAATCTTGTAATAGGTTTGAAAAATCTGGTTTTTTGGAAGTTTGTGCGGTTTTTGTTGTTGCATGTGTAGGTTTCACGGGTTTTATAGCCATATTTAGCTAGTTATAGCCAAATTTGGAGGCATTGCTAAATTTAGAGGTATGGTTTTCTGGTTTTTATCATTTTTTAAAAAGAAAGTGAATTTTTGTTATTAAAAAAATCTTGTTTTATCAGGTTGTTTTTCAAATAAAAGTGAATTTTTTTATAAAAAAAAGAGTTTTGTTTGTTTTGGCCTATTTCGGCCTTTCTCTTGCCTCATATTGTTTTTTGGTTGCATTTTCTTTGGCCTATAGGTTTTGTCATTTTTTTACACCATGTTTAAACCTATGTGTGGTTGCTTTGTTCTTACCTTCCTCATGGCTCGCTACACTTGGACCTACATTTTTAGCTTCTAATCTGTGTTTGCCTCTAGGATTGTGCTTTACGTGCCCATTCGGGTCGGTCTATGTTGCATATTGACCTATCTGGTCTGGGTCTTAGTTGTTTGTTTTTTCAACCTTAACTTTATTGCTTTTTATTTGGCTGTATTTGCCTTAGGACTCGCGTTGATCCAGCTATCTCTTGTAAACCCTTTTGGTCTCTGCTTCTTCCATATTATTTTATGCTATGCCAAGTCGAACCACGGTTGGGTTGTTGTAGGCTTATCTTTTGGCCAGTGTGTTTTTGCTTTTGGCTCTCCCCTACACCGTTGGCTAATCCCACTCTCCCAGCCCCTTTTTGTGCCTCTGGTTTTGTAGCGAGCTGAGTCGGCCTAATTCTTTGTTTGCCCTCCACACTGAGCCCACCTATTTACCTCATCCTCATGGTTGCTCTCTCCACTGTTTCCTTCATTTTTTTATCTCTTGCCTATCCTCGTGACCGAGTCAACCTCGGGCTCCGCATTCACTTGTGTTTTTTTTTAAACGTTGGTTGGTTTTTTAATTTTCCTTCGTTTTTTATTTAAGTGGGTGTGGTTCATATAAAGAGGTCAATTTTTAATGTGAGGTTTCATTTTATTAAACTGTTGGTGGATTGTTTTTTTAAGAATATGGCTTATTCAAAAATGGTGGTGGTGATTTAATATATGCGTGGGGTGGTTTTCATTCAAGTGGGGTAGTATTTAAATTTAAAAGTAGGCTTTATATTAAAAGGTTCCGGTTTAGATTTTAAATAAAGAGTGCCTTTTTTAAAAGTGGGGTTTTTAAAGATGCTTTTTATTTAAAGTGGGACTTTTTATTATATTCGTAGTGTTTAAAACTTTAGGTAAGACTTTTATTTTATAAAGGTGCCTTTAAATAATTAATACATAATATTAGATTTTGTAGACACTAAATCACGCACTTTGGGTCATTATCTAGCGCTGATTACATATTACTATTCATATGATTCCTAAGTAAAAACAATATTAATTAATCTATGTCTTTGGCCACCTTTCTTTGCTTTTTGTTGCTACTTTTAGTCTTACACCCTTACTTTCTCAGTCTTCCTTTCCAGTCTTCAACATTTGTCATCTTAGACATCGGCGCTATACTGGAACGCCACCGCCCAGTCAGGGTGCCCTCATCCAATTTGGGCATCCCTGTCCTCTTTGTAATTTACTCACACTTTTTGGGTCCTTTCTAGCCATTTGAGCATCTTAGCTTTTCGGTGAGTCGGTCTTTTCGAGGTTAATTACGAAATTTAAACAAGTGAATTATATAAATATAAAGTAATGTGATCATAATAAGGTACCAAGCAGTAAGCATCTACTACCTCCACCTAAGGTTACATCCATTAAGGCATCTAAGAGTTCCATTACATCCATCTAGCTCCATCACAAGGGACACAAGGGTTGGTTCATCTACATACACTTCATAGGAGGGAAGTTCATTTTATTCCATGCACACATTTACTACATTTCTTTACATCTAGCTACTTTCTTACTATCCAAGTGCAACTGACACAAGAGTAACCTAGGGAACGATTCCACACGCGCACACACACACACACATAACTACATTGGGTTTGAGATGTAGTATCTGATGCTCAGTTATAAGTCCACCATTGTGGCGGCTGAGGACAGTCCAATCCTCATTTTGCATCTTTCTTTTTTAGGATTTGATGTCTATTTGAGGGTTTTGCAGGTCTATACTTCTTTGCAGGTTTATTGCAACTCCAATGATCATTGTGTGAATCTATAGTGACAAAAGGTGAGCATCAACGAACATCTTGTGACCCTAAGAATTCGGGTTTCTAAGCATTTATGCAAACCTAGGTGCCCAAAATCGATGCGCGGGCACCCGTGAATACCTATGTCCCTCTCCGGCGCCCTAGTCCAAAGCCATATTATTCCAGTTCTAAAATTTTCTAAGCTCCATGCAATGATCGGATCTTGGTTTCTCCGGTTTCCATTCCTATACACCTTTGGTAACACTTTGCCGAATCAACTAAGGCATTTTACGCTTCTTTGTACATTTCATTATTTATTGTTTATCTTGCTTTTGTATACTTTTGTATTTCATTATTGCATTTATTTACTTTATATCATAACATCAAATGAGGCTTAGATTTTACATTTTAGCTTAATCATTTTGGTGAACTCCGAACTCGATCTTCACAGTCCTAGGATCCTCACGCTTTTTATTTCTCATCTTCCTAGGGTCTTATCACCATGAATATCTTTATCCATGTTTATCTGCAGAATCATCTTGATTGTATCAATAAGCTCAAAAGTATTTAGCTACTACTTATATTCCTCCTCACACATCACCTAAATATGTATACCATAATTTTACTTTTGCCTTATCTCTTAATGAGGATCAAATCACTTTCACATCAAATGAACTACCTTCTCAAACAATGCTAGAACATGAGCCCCCTTATATATTCAGGTTTTATTAACAATGTCGGGTCAAACATGCCTTAGTTGACAATGGATCCAGCCTTAATATTTGTAACATAGCCTTTCTTCATCACTTAGGTCTTTCAAAAATTTCTTTAGCTCCTTCATCAATCTCCATTTGTGGCTTTAATAACATTCCCAACGTGTCTTAGGTACTATTAGCCTTCATGTCACTGTTTGTCCATGTATAATAACTATTACATGTCATGTCATGCCCAATAACCTTAATTATAATATTCTTCTCTGGCGGCCCTAAATCCATGACATGTATGCGATCACCTCTACCCTACATAAACGACTTAAATTAGGTTATCCAGGGATTTTTTTATGGTGTCTGGTTGATCCATCACCTTTTATGTATTGTAATTCTATTGAACAATCTAGTGATACCCTAGTTCTTTTGATGTTACTCAAGACTTTTCTAAATATGGGTTAGGATATGAATACTTATGCCACTATGGCTTCTCCAATACAAGCTTAGGTCAACAAGAACTTGGAGTAACAGCACTTTGGGACCTTCCCACACAATCTCATAAATTTGGATTAGGATATCATCCCCCACCTATCCCTCCTTTGGAAGTTTATATTACCTTACATACTTCCTCACTTCCTCTCATCCATTAATAACTTATTAATGATCATGCCTCTATAGTTTGGGATAATTTAGATACTTTTATTACCGATGACGCTCTTTTAGAACACATGGGGGTTTATGATCAATTCCCTTCCTTTCACCATAAGAGACACCCTCCATCATCACTTAATACTACCGCTTACTTTGGTGAGTCGATACACCACGCTTTGGTGATTCTCGATCCCCGATACTATTCTTACTGAGACCCATACATTGAATATTGGTTTGCTATTCTTAATGAAGAAATTATTCAATATAACCTTGGAACACTTGAGAATCCAAGCATGGTTTTGTTAGTTACCTCTTTCACACCTAAAAAATAAAAAGACATCAAACAAGTACTACATGACATCTCTCGACATTTTTGTATGGGACTACGGTGATATCTCGTATTAACCCATTTGTTACAATGCATAACATTGTCCTTAACCCAGTGCAAAACCAATCCAACAGAAAATCCATAAAATGCACCCAAAATTGGTGCTCCTAGTCAAAGAAGAAATCCAAAAATACTCAACGTTGGTTTTATTCGTGTGGTTGATTATCCTGAATGGGTATATAACCCATCATGAAACCAAATGGTCACGTCCATTGTTGCACCGATTTTCATGATTTAAATAAATCTTTTCCCAAGGATAGTTTCCCCTTACCTCATATTGACGCTATTATCGAATCTACTGTTGACTATGATATCATCTCTTTCATGGACGGTTTCGCTGGCTACAATCAAATCAAAATCAACCCCACTGATCAAGAGAAGACCTATTTTACCACACCATGGGGAACATTTTGTTACACTTTCATGCCCTTTGGCCTTAAAAATGTTAGGGCCACTTATCAACAAGCGATGACGCACATATTTCATGATTATATTCACAAGATTATCAAAGATTATGTTGATGACATCTTAGCTAAGTCTAGATGTCGTTCCACCCATGCACAAGATCTACAAATGCTATTTGAACACTTACATCAATACCATGTATGCCTAAATCCCAAAAAATGTGTTTTCGGGGTCACAATTGGTAAACTACTTGGATATATCATCTCGCAATGTGGCATTGAAATCGACCCCAATAAGATTAAATCCATTGTTGACATGCCTCCACCTAAAAATTTACATCAACTATGATCATTACAAGGAAAAATTCAAGCTATTTGGAGATTCATTACACAACTTGTTGATAAAACTCAACCATTTACACATCTCATGAAGAAGGATACTAAATTTGTATGGGATGAGCAATGCCAACAAGCATTTGATGACATAAAATCATTTCTACAACCACCTATCTTAGTGCCTCCACTAGTTGACCGACCTTTCTTATTATACATTTCCACCATGTTTCATGCCTTAGGGGCTCTACTGGCACAACACGACGATTCTCAACGTGAAAGAGCAATTTACTACATTAGTTGAACATTGCTCTCTTATGAATGCAATTATAGTTACATCGAAAAACTATGCCTCGGCCTTGTCTTTATCGCAGATAAATTACATCATTATCTTCTTAACAATGAGGTACATATCATCACCAAGGTGGATCCTTTACGATACCTCTTTTCTTGTACGCATCTATCGGGTGTCTAGCATGTTGGGTTATGCTTCTCACTGAATTTGATTTCAAGTTCATACTGCAAAAATCAATTAAAGGCCAAATCATTGTTGATCAATTAGTTTCAAGTACCCCTTCTTGATACATCTCCTATTTCTGACTCCTTCTGCGATGATTTCACTACCTATACTATTGATTTTGACACATGGACAATGTACTTTGATGGTCTCATTGTCACTCGGCACATGGGTCGGGATAGTCTTCATCACCCCATTGGGTGATCCAATCCTCTTTGCATATTGATTGGGGGTTTCATGTACAAATAACATCACCAAATATGAAGCCCTCATCCTTCTCACCGCTCAAAAACTACTCATTTACAACCTATGCATACATGGTGATTCCCAACTCATCATAAATCAAGTAAATGATACATATAACACAAAAGAAGAACACTTAATCCCATATAACACACTTTTCAAAGATCTCTTGGCTACATTTGAGTCTTACTCTATCACTACCATTCCTCGTAAGGATAATCATCATGCGAAACACCATGGCTAGTGCGGCATCACTTATCCCACAAGATATTATTGATGAGAAAGCCACATTCATCATTACACACTTGCGACATCCTTCCATCTCTCGCTTTACCTCTTGCAGCTTGCACCGTCACGCGCAGTCACGACAACCCCAAATGGTTTACTCCCATTTACAATTTCTTATATAAACAAACCATTCCTGATACTCTATAACCTCATGAAGCTTGTCATTTGCGACGTGAGGCTACTCGTTATGTCATCGTTGGGAAAAAATTATTTAAGCATGCACTTGATGGTTGAATCTTGTATTTCTTAGGGCTTTCGATATTCCTATTGCTATTTCACAAATCCATGACAAAGATGTGTAACGATCATTTCTCTGCAAAGCTATGTCTCAAAAGATTTTGCGTCAAACATATTATTGGCTCACCATGGAGCAGATTGCCTCGAATATGCTACTCATTGCGAGAAGTTTCAAAAGCATGACAACCTCCATCATGCACCTGCCTATGACCTCCAACCAATTGCTCCCACTTGGTCATTCTCTCTTTGGGGATTTGACCTCATTTGTATGATAAATCCAGAATCCACTGATGGACATAATTTCATTATCACTTTGCTATAGAATATTTTACTAAATGGGTTGAAGCGGCCCCACTATGTACAATAACTGATAATAATATTTGTGGTTTCCTCACCACTCATATCATTATGCGCTTTGGCATGCCCTCTGCCATTATCACTAATAATGGATCACCCTTTAAAAATAAGGATGTTAAAAAAATTGTGCAAAGTTCAAAATCAAACAATCATTCTCTACTCCTTATTACCCGCAAGGAAATGGCCAAGCTAAAGCCACCAACAAAACTATTGTTAAAATATTGCACAAGATAGTTTCTTCCAGTGGTGATGATTGACATAATCAACTATTTTATGCTCTTTGGGCTTATCGTACTAGTGTGCATACACCTACTAATGCAACTCCTTTTTCCTTAGTTTACGGTACTGAGGCCATCATCCCACTCGAACTTGAAATACCCTCATTATGTGTTTCACTCAAGGGTATACTTAAAGATGATACATATCACGAAAATCAAGTTTAGATACATTAGAAATGTTAGACTCTTGTCGTGTCCAAGCACTCAAACATCTTCATGCATACCAGTCTCGCATCACGCACGCATACAACCACAAAACTTGTCCTCATGAATTCAACATAGGCGACCTCGTCTTAAAAGAGAATCAAAAGAATACAAAATTTGAAGCTCCTCTTAAAGGAAAATTTAAGCCTAATTGGCTTGTTCCTTACGTTATCACTGACAAACTTGGTGGTGGATTTTATCGCCTTGCCACCCTTTTAGGGAAGCCACTCAAAAACCCACTCAATGTCATGCATCTTAAAAATACTACACCTAAAGCAACGCGTTCGTTAGATACCGGATAACGCACCTTATTCCTCGGTCCATACTCAACTATTAAGGGTTTACCAATCAAATGGACCTCATCACACTCACACATTTTCTCAACCAATCATTTTTATCATACTATGTGACATTTTTAGCCACCACACTCTTCACACATATCATGATATACGCTTTAGGATAAATAATCACACATTCTACGACCTCATCAATTTTAATTTTTCGCATTCAATCGTACACATTACATGAAAACTTATAAGCAATGTCTATTTAGTGGACACTTCAAACCAATTCTTGATGACAAACTCTCGTTTATGGTTCATTCTTGACTACTGAGGGGGCATAAATAAATGAACTTCATTTCATACATTTCCATCCACTCGGGGGCACATTTCTCCTATCATTCATATTGCATTCCATTTCATACCATCCACAACATATTGCATATCTTGTTTGTATTTACTCTTGTTTGCATTTACTTATTACATATTCATCTTATTAAACATGCTAGATAGATGTCTTGTATGTCACTATCTTTCCATACACACATGTGTGTTCACTTTCTGTTCTAGTTGTGATCGCAAATTATATAGTTCCATTAAACGCACCAGTGATGCTTGGTGCAGTACCTAATACTAGTCCCACAGAGGCTCTTAGGGGCATCCACTTTCGTGCATTACAAGTGATATTGTTTCATTTCTATTTATAGCACATTACTTTATCAGTTTATACATGCTTTGACATACTTTTATCTTCATAACATGTTAATGGGTGCTTCATGTGCAACATTTATTTTGCATGACTATTTGCTTCCATGGTTATCTGTTACATTGTTTGTCATTGCTTGTCATTATATGCTCTTGTTTATAGGATTTTCCTTTATTTTGTGTGCACACTTGTCTGCTTATGGCCATGATGGCATTGATTGTCTTACGACATCGTGAGTGATGTCCCATGTTTGCAACCCACTTTTCGTGGTCTACATTGTCTTCTTGCATGTTTACACATTGTCTTCTTAGCTTGTATTTTGTCTTATACATGAGTCTTTTTCTTTGATTGTACTACAACTTATTTTTCCTAGCCACTTCTTTGCATGTACCTTAGTTTTTACCAAGCACTTTCATTTCCCCTTACGGGCATAGTTCAACACATCGGTTGGTCCTCTTTTGGGCCACATACTCCTTTTGTGATGTCACATGCACCCCAAATGAGGGGGTCATATGGGTGAATCAGTCACCCCATATAGAGTTACACACAACATGGTACTGGTACACCATAGTTTTAGTTTCGATAAGGCTCAAAATCAGACTTGGGTCCTTAGTACAACGGCCTTTCATGGATGCCAAAACCGGGGTAATACAACGGTCTTTCCTAAAGTGCTAGTAACTAGGGAAAATTACACGCTTCTTCAACATGTCACAAATTATTTTGATAGGGAAGAGTTTCTTTAGTACATACACACCATTTTCAATGGTATTTTACATAGCGAGAAGCATTTAAAGGTTGGCGGATGACACCAGACAGTTCTCCCTACACTTCTTCCATTACATTGGCGTGAGATCGCCCAAAAACTTGCATGTCAACATCATCTTCAAGATCCTTTCTACACCCTTTTTCTCATCACGAATTAGGTGCACATGTTCCTTTTTCATACTTTTCATTTTACATACTTTCTTTACACACTTTTTACACATTTTGATCATATACATGCGTATTTGACTACTTTTGGATTCTCTTTTGCAGGTCCGTCAGTATGGGAAGCGTTAGTCAACATCACCACAACAATAACAACAACATCACACACATCAACACCGACAACAAGTACATCGCGACATCTACACATGCCTTTTCCTCCCTAGGTTCATTTTCATCACTTTTTCTACTTTCTCCTCCTTAGCATCCACGCTTCACATTTTTTTCACTCCACGCTTTGTCTAGTCCCTCATCACATTTCCTACATCAATCTACATGGATATCAGGTATGTATCTCTATCTACTTTATGTTACCGATATTTTCTATCACCAACATAAAGTGGTGGCAAATGTAGACACAAAATCATGCACTTTGGGTAACTATCTCATCCTGATTACATACTACTATTCATATGACTCTTAAGTAAGAATGGTACTAATTAACCTAGGTCTTTGGCTAGCTTTCTTTACTTTCTATTGCTACTTTCAGTCTTACACCCTTACTTGCTTAGTCTATCTTTCCAATCTTCAACATTTATCATCCTGGACACCAAAGTGCCTAGACTAGGATGCTAGTGCCAGGCGCGCCTTGTCCAATATGGATGCCCCTATCCTCTTTTTACTTTACTTGAAATCTAAGCACTATATTATGTGATCAAAACACCATTAATTGATCTACAAACTTAGATAATATATATAATAATTACATAGATTTAACAAACTCAAACCCCACACAAAAATATTATTATTACTGCATAATACAACTACACAATGTTATCTGTTACAAATGACTCCATTATATAGGAGTGGAGGAATAACAAATCTCTCAACAAATTTTTTTTCCTCATGAAACCAATTTTCTCGAATGGTTTCATAATAAACTAAACATAATAATAAAACAATACTAATTTGTTTTATTATTCTAACTTACTAACCACCCACTTTTCACCCTATTTACTTTCACCATTAACATTTACATATTACAATGCATAAATATAAAACCATATGATAAGCACTAAACCATATAATTCCTAACATTCCCCCTTAGTGCGATCATGGGAAAACATGCCCATGTACTGCAATTACCGCTTCCATGTTGCTCATGATCTGGATGGTTTCTAGGACAATACCAACAACCTCTGGATGGTTTTCCAAGTGGTTTACCAACAACCACACCAAAGATAGTTTTCCCAGTGGATTACTAACAACCAAAACTATAAATAGTTTTTCTAGTGGATTACCAACCACAACTATAGATGGTTTTCCAATGGATCCAACAACCACAATATCATGATGCTACAGTACATTGCTTAGCTCTCATCATTGTTGCTCTTCAAGAGATTACATATTAGAATCCATGATAGTGCATATTATTCATCCACAAAAAACTGAAACAATGTGTCATTTCCCCCACAATGTGAAGTTTCCACAACACAAAGAAATCTGAAATCAACACACCATGTTGAAAGTAAAAAAACACACACACATGTCACCAAACCAGTGATGTGGCCCCATCATAGGTGACTAACAAGAGGACATTATTTGTCTTCCTTCCTCTATTTCCTCCGACCTCCAATGTCATGCTACTAAATCATCCTAATTTATCTTTGAGGCTCATGATGTAAATATTGAAAATGAAGCTCTGAATCTGACAAAAAAACAACCTCTGATGTTTTGACAATAAATTGAGAACCATAGCTCAATTTTACAAACCATAAAATGCATCAGAAAGCTGGTTTCAAGATATTTTTAATGGTTCTAGGAATTTTTGGTGATTTCTAAGGAATCGCTGGTGACTTAGAAAAAAAAATGATTGCGTTTCAGATCCGAGAATCATTGGCAATTTCTCAAAATCATTGGCCATCCTGTAAAAATTCAACAGATATTTATACATCCGCATTTTTACACGTGTTTGAAGTTGTTCAAATTTGAATTTCTTCCTGAGATAGGCGCCAACAAGAAATAGCTTTTCTAGATGAATCAACAACTTAATAATTGCAATCAAAAATATTGGATGCAATCTAAACACCAAATCTGAAGAAGGATGATGCCAAATTCGAATGAAGAAATAATCACTCCTCTATCTCCTTTATTTAATCTATGCACACTTCTTACTAGTCCAATCTCACAAAAATAATCTATAAAAAGTAGTTCATGCACTTCTCTAAAGATTGCTAAAAAAAATTCTAAATACTAAGCTCTCATTCTCACAACTAATAAATACTCACATAGGTGGGGCAACCATAACTTGCAGCAGATCCGCCCCTCTATTGATCACTTTACATGTCCATACCTACTTTTATGCCAAATGAAATCTAAGCACTATATTGTGTGATCGAACGCCATTAATTGATCTATAAACTCAGATAATATACACATGAATTACAAATATTTAACAAACTCAAACCCCACACAAAAATATTATTATTACTGCACAATCTTCTTTATTACAAATGACTCCATTATATAGGAGTGGAGGAATAACAAATCTCTCAACAAATTATGTTCCTCATGAAACCAATTCTCCCAAATGGTTTCAACAATAAACAAACATAATAATAAAACAATACTAATTTGTTTTATTATTCTAACTTACTAACCACCCACTTTTCACCCTATTTACTTTCACCATTAACATTTACATATTACAATGCATAAATTTAAAACCATATGATAAGCACTAAACCATAGAATTCCTAACATTACTCACACTTTTTGGGTCCTTTCTAGTCGTTTGAGCATCTTATCTTTTCATAGTCATCCTTTTCGGGGTTAATTACGAAATCCAAGCAAGGGAATCATATAAATATAAAGTTATGTGATCATAATAAGGGACCAAGCACTAAGCATCTACTATCTCCACCTAAGGTTGCATCCATCAAGGCATCTAAGAGCTCCATTGCATCCATCTAGCTCCATCACAAGGGACACAAGGGTTGGTTCATCTGCATACACTTCATAGGAGGGAAGTTCATTTTATTCCATGCACACATTTACTACATTTCTTTACATCTAGCTACTTGCTCATTATCCAAGTGTGACTGGCACAAGAGCAACCTAGGGCACAATTTTGCACACACACACACACACACACACACACACACACACACACACACACACACACACACACACACACACACACACACACACACACACACACACACACACTACATTGGTCTCGACATGTCATGCAACGCGCTTAGTTGTAAGTCCACCATTGTGGTGGATGAGGAAAATTTGATCCCTCATTTTGTATCTTTCTTTCTTAGGATTTGATGTCTATTTGAAGGTTTCACAATTCTATACTTCTTTGCAGGTTTATTGCGACTCCAACAATCATTGTGAGCATCAACGAACATCTTGTGACCTTAAGAATTTGGGTTTCCGAGCATTTCCACATACCTAAGTGCCTATAATCGAATGGCGGGCACCCATGGGTGCCTTTGTCCCTCTCCAGGCACCCCAGTCCAACCTATTCTTCTAGTTCTAGAATTTTCTAATCTTTGGTGCAACGATCGGTGCTTCATCTTTCTCCAATTTCAGAGTCTTGTACACCTTCAACAACACTGTGAATCAGCTAAGGCATCTTACCCTTCTTTGCACATTAGGGTTTCATTATTTATTACTTAGCTTGCTTTGGTATACTTTTATATTTCATTATTGTATTTATTTACTACTACCATAACATCATATTAGGCTTAGATTTTACATTTTAGTTTAATCATATTCATATTAAAGGTACTTAGTTCATTATTTTTAGGAGTTTCTTTAATTACATATCTAATTTCAGTTAAACTCCTTTAATTAATTAATTTCAGGAGATAATTTTTTAATTTAAATTAGCTCTTTTATTTTTCAATTAGTGAAATAAAAATAGTCGTTAATTTATCTTAATAACCATTTTTTTAATCCTTTTTAGCTCTAAAACTAGTTGAATTATACGTTCTAACAAGTTTAATTATAAGCGTTATTGGTTGTTTTTTCTAATCATTTGCTAGAGTGTGCACTTTGCCATTCCTAGCTATTATTTTCCTTCAGGGGAGCATTTTCTGCATCTTGGAGGTGTCTTGTCTTGAACCCATTTTCTTCATTGTAATAACCCTTGTTATTGTTTGTGGACTAGTGAGCGCATCCACCACATTCTTGCAGCAAGGGGGTTTCTACTGCGACGTGAGATGCTTTTTCTCACAACATGACTTGATTTCACCCCTTTCCTTATTTTTAGCTTGTTGTGTTTGTTTACGGTGTCAATTTGTTGCATTCCACGAAACTTGATTGTGGTCTCCTCTCTTGTGTGTTATTACGTTGATTGCAAGGTGAGTGACCAATTGTTTCACAATGCACACTCACACCATATTGTATCCAATGCACTAAACTATAAAGTGCCAAAAGAAGGGGTTATAATATTTTCATGGGTGGTTGTGTTGCTTGTTTTTTTCTTTTACGCATTCCTTATTTATCTCTATACACTATGGATGCACTTTCAATTCCTTTTCTTATGTCGTTCAAATTCTTTGAATGCAGATAAAAAATGGTAATAAAAATAAGGGGTAAAGGGTTATTTCACATCACCATGGGAGTTGATATTGAACCTGACGATGAGCCTGAAAAATCTAAGTGGTTGAACCGAAGTGACAAAGCCTTAGGTTTACTTTGTATGTTTGTTTCTTCTAACCTATTCTTCCACATTGAGTTGTCCGAAACACCTAATTCTACATAGAAAATGTTAGATGAAATGTTTAGACAACAAGATGACACGAGAGCACGTGAGTTAGAAAACACACTACTAGGATTAAATCCTAGTGACTTTGAAAATCTACAGGAATTCTTCTCAAATTTTGTCCATACTATATTTTTGTTAAATAAATATAAAGTGAAGAATAAATATTCCCAATTTATCTTGTCGATTCTATCTAAGTTAGGTCCCGAATACTTTGTCTATATGTCAAATTTTCATGCTACGAAAGCTGCTTTGGCAAGTGCTTGGAATATGCCCTCCTTTGACAATTTTTCGTCTCAACTTATTCGAGAACAAGACAAACTAATTCAAATGGGGTCCCTCAATTCCAAGTCATTTTCCCTTGTAGCAATTATTGGTAAGGGAAAGAAGACTAAAAATAAGAAAGAGAAAAAGAATCAACCTAAGAAGGAAACCAAGACCAACCAAGAAAACCCAAACCTAACACAAACGCTTTGAATTCTGAGCCTAAAGTGAAGAAAGAAAAGTGTAAGTGTTCCTATTACAAGAATATTGGTCATGAAGAGCATCAATGTATGAGAAAACAAATTGATCACCTTACTCATTTACTTGAGAAAAATCATATAGGTGTTCCTAATTCTATCAAACAAAATTCTCTGAAAGTTGATTCTTCCATAGTAAGAGAGTCTAACTCGATAAGAAGAATGACAAGGCCCTTTTAGTTTGATTTACTCCTCCATTAACATGGATTATAGATTATGGTGCCTCGGACCACATGGCTTGTTCACATGTTGAGTTCTTCAACATAGAACCTTGTGGCATGTCCCAAATCACATTGGGTGATGACACGACAATGTTAGTTACCGGTAGTGGATCGGTAGAGATGGATGGGGAACATTTAACCAAGTGTTGAGTGTTCTTGATCTCTCTACCAATATCCTATTGATTTTCCAAATCATTTAGCCTAGTGAAGGAATGCGATTGGAATTTGGTACTAACTCGGTGATTATTCGTGAGCTTCATAATGACACTACGGTGGTTGAGGGAAAGGTGGATCATCGTTCAAGGTCATATACCTTTTCCCACTTTAATTTTTATTTGATGCACACTTCCTTTCTCACTCATGCAGATGAGGTTAGTAAGCAATGGCATGAGCATTTTGGGAATCTAAATTTTTGTTACCTTGAAAAATTGATTCAAATTAAAATGGTCAACGGGTTACCCTCATCATTTTTTCTAAGGGTCTTTGTGAGGGTTGTGCCCTTAGGAAGCACCCTGAAAAGAGTTTTGACAAAGGAAAATCCTAGAGAGATACTCATATTTTAGATCTTGTTCATAGTGACATCTTTGGCCCATTTCCATATCCTTCGTTTACTAGAGCTCTTTATATACTTACCTTCATTGATGACTATTCACGATATACTTGGGTATATTTTCTTAAGCTTAAGTTTGAAGTCTTCAAACATTTTCAAGACTTTAAGGCTCTTGCTGAGAAATAAGTGAAATGGTCTATCAAGGTTCTACAAATTGACAATGGAGGTGAGTATGTGAGCAATAGGTTCGAGGATTTTTGTACTTCTGAAGGGATTTATTTGCAACATATAGTTGCTTACATCCCTTCATAAAATGGAGTTGCGGAAAGAAAGAACCAAACGCTTAAGGATATGGCCACTTGTATGGTTCACTCAAAGTCCCTTCCTCCGCAATATTGGGCAGAAGCAGTGAATTGTTCTTGTTACATTTAGAATCATGTTCCACACAATGTAGTAAAAGGGATGACACCCTTTGGATCCTAGTCTGGACACAAACCTAATGTTGAACACTTTCAAGTCTTCGGATCCAAGCTTATTGATCGGATTCCCAAGAATAAACGCAAGGATTTGGAACCACAATCCAAACCTTGTATCTTTGTCGGGTATCTGATGGTGTGAAGGGATATCAATTGTTGAACCCTACTACTCATGAGCTTTATATCAAGAGAAGTGTGAAATTTTATGAGTCTTCTTCAACTTCTACTTCTCTACCTTATGAGGTTCTTATGATTTCTGATTTTGAATATAACCCTTTAAATGATGATGTTTTTTAGTATGTTTCTCCTCTTGATCCTCCTTCACCTCTTGACCCTCATGTTTCGGAGTCTTACGATTCTGATGGTACTATTGAGTGGAACCTTATTCCTTCTCACTTGAGTAAAGAATCTTCTAACTTGAAGCTTGATCCTCCTGGTCCTCATTGGGCTAGGAAAAATTTGCAGAGTGTTGGAGAGTGGACGGGAGATCTTTCAGAAAGAAGGTGGACTTGATCAGAGTTTGTTGGACCTCACTCCTTCTCCTCCACTTATCACCCTTAGTCTTTTTGAGAGGCTTCGGTATTCCCGTAGTGGTATTTTTCCATGGATTAGGAGTATTTATCACTCATGAATAACGATACTTGGGACCTCACCCCTCTTTTGAAAGGAACAAAAATCTTTCATTGTAAGTGGGTGTTCCAAAAATTATGAAGACGTCAAAATTTTTAAAGCGTGACTAGTAGCTAAGGGTTTCTCCTAGGTATTTGGGGTTAATTACACGAAACCTTTCCTCCGGTGCAAAGATGAATTTTACTCTACTAACCGTCACCAACACTACAAATAATGAGATGGTAAGTCCATCAAATGGATGTTAAGAGTGTCTTCCTTCATGGGAACAAAGAGGAAGAGATCTTCTGCATGGAAAAACCTCTGGGTTATGTCCATGATCCCTCCCTCATTTGTAAGTTAAAGAAGTCTCTCTACGGCCTTAAACAAGCCCCTCGGGCTTGGTATGCTAAGATGGAAACATTTTTTACTTAAATTAGGGTTCACTCGGTGTCACTCTAACCTAAATGTTTATATTCTACAAAAAGATGACTCTATACTCATCCTTGTTTTGTATGTTGATGAATTTTTGATCACGGGTAGTTCTTCCTCTGTCATCAATTTTGTGAAGGTTGCCTTATCTAACAATTTTTTGATAAATGACTTAGGATTGCTTCATTACTTTCTTGGAATTTAGATTTCACAATCTAACTAGTGAATTATAATTTGGTAGCCTAATTTCTCTCTTGATTTTCTTACCCAGGTTCCATATGTCCAATTGTAATCCTTCTCCTACTCATTTCCTTTCTAGGGTTAAGTTGGTTTCTGATTGTTCTTCTCCTTAGTTGATGGTACCCTCTATTAATAGTTGTTGGGGATCTTGGTTTACCTTACTCACACACATACGAGATCTATCGTATGTTGTTGGGATTATGTTTAGATTCATGCGAAGCCACATGAATTTCATTAGAAAGTAGTAAATTGGATCCTTCACTACATTTGTGACACCTACACTGATGGCATCCACTATATGGGAGTAGATATTGATTTAGTTGGATATACTGACTCTGATTGGGTCGGTGATCTTGATCATCATAAATCTACCTTAGGCTACAATTTTTCTCTTGGTTTGGGTCTGTTAGTTGGTCTAGAAAGAAGCAAAACACAATTGTGATATCTTCTATAGAGGCAGAGTATAGAGGAGCACTTAATGCTACCACATGTAAGTTGTTTGGTTACAGGGTATCTTGAAAAAGTTTGGTATTCACTATCGATGGCCTACTATCATTTACTATGAAAACATGAGCATTGTCTCAATTTTCTGAAATCTTGTTCAACATTAGCGAATGAAGCACATAAAGATACATATGCATTTTATTCAAAATTTGATCCAATCATCGATTTACAGTATTGTCAGACATCTGATATGGTTACAAACATTTTTACCAAACCCTTCACTGAGGTGAAGTATCTTCACTTGCGGTCTCTTCTTGGGGTGAGGTCTGTTACAATAGCCCATCTTCTTCAGGATTTCTAGTTCTCTTCTCTTCTTCTAGAAAGATTTCAATTTGTACATGAGTATCTTATTAGTCCTCTAGTTATCATGACTCATTTGACACATCTTTCTTAGTTTTTTAGGGAGTATTTTGTCTCTTATAAGTGGATGTTTTTCCTTATAGGTTTTTCTCCATTACTTGAGATCCTTATTATACATGGGTACCTAATCAATCCTAGTTGTCGGGACCCATTATTCTCTTCTTCTTTTCTAAAAGATGTTGTTTGTACATGGGTACCTTATCAGGATTAGTAGTCACCCCATTAACACATTTGTCTTAGTTGTCTAGGGGTTTACTTTTTAGTTATGACTTTCCATGACCTCTACCTCAACTTTGATGAAGGGGGTGTTGGTGTATATGACTAGACTTGTCATCATTCGATGTCTTATCCACCTAGTTGGTTAGTCATCTCACTTAGTGAGAATAGGTCATAGTTAAATTGGTCATAGTTGAATATGCCATAGGGTTGTTTATATGTGTCATCCATAGGAGTTACATAACACTCCTATATGTACCCCTTTATTCTGATTTATGAGCATGTCAGATACTCCATTGTCTTTTTTGTACTTGATTTTCCTTGTGATTTGTGCTCTTGATAATTGTGAAGTGTTATCATCTCCATTGGAAGTGTAACCCCTCTTCGACGTGCATGAGGCCTCAACATTGATCCTCACGGAACAATCCGAAATTGTCTCACATCGACACACTCTACATATGGCACATGTTGAAATATCAAGGTTTGTCTTGGAGTGATAGTGTGTATGATTGACATATGTCAAAAATTGGTGCCTTTCACATATGCGGACCAAACCTAAACGTGGATATCACAACAAGTAGTGGTCTTGATTCATGACACGTGGTGGATATCGGTGAGAGATAAATTTTCAAAAGTGGACAAAAGGTCAAACAAAGCATGCATGGAGGTTATCCATGAACTTGGTCACCGATATAAAGCTTATGTGTTTATTTGACTAAAGTAAAAAGAATACAAGATAAGTCGAGTCAAAAGCATATGTGTAACTTTATGGGTTGAGTCATCAAAGGTTAAATTTTTCTTTTTAAAGATTGGTTAAAGAAGACTCGAAAGGTAAATTTCAAGCACTTTTTGATCCGGAAGATGGATAAGGATGCATATAGGTTAAATAAACTAATTTGAGTTTAACTTGATATCATATTCATTAAATTTAGTGAACAATCATATAAATAAACAAAGGAGAACATTGAATGTTTCTCAATCATGTAAAAGGCAAGGGAGTTGTTTTCTAAGTATTTTTATGGAAATGTTTTTTTTTCATGCGGTTAGAGCACCACTAGTTGTGCTTAGACAAAGGATTGATTTATATTCTTTTCGAGAGGTGTATTTTGGGGGAATCATTGTAAATTATGGGATCTTGTTCCTAAAATATTTGTTTCTATTTTTAACTCTAGTTTCATTTTAGTTTTTCCCCTTTTCTAGAGTAGGTTGCTTTTTTATAAGCTCTAAAATTATGCAAAGGTAGTGGTTGAGTCATGTTCCTATAAATACATTCAATTTTATTCGAGAAGGAAACTTGGATTTGAATTCAATACGTAAGAAGGATTTTGGAGTTTCCACATATTGTTGAGAGTTACATTTTTTTTTCAATTAATAAACCATGCTTTGATACCTATATAAAAATATCTGTGAGTCATTAAGTATATTTTGCACTTTTGGTTTCATTTGAATCTTCAAGGTAAGGGATTGAGCTTTGGCTAGTCTCCTTTTCATGAGTTGAAATCTCTTGTATTTGGTTTCTTGGATGTGTTTTACAATATCAGTTATTAATTTGTTCAAATATGTTTCTAAATGGATAATTTCTCTATTTTCTTGTTGATACTAGTTAGACTAAACAACACTTATGTTGACTAACTTATGTCATGAACTTAGTGAATGAACAACCTTAATTTTTGGGATTATGTAGAGTTTTGATTCTTGATGTTTAAATTTTCTTTGACTAATTACATGTAGTTTATGCAAAAATGAGTTAAATTTATTTCTTGTATTATCTAGTTTGTGTGTGGTTTGATTGAGATTAATGTGTTTGCATGCTTAGAAATTGAGAGAGTGTGTGTCTAGTTTATTTTTTATCTTACCCTTCCCTCCTTCTTGAGTTTTATAATTAAATTCAAAACACTTAAAACCATTATAAATACCAATATGATAAGCTTAATTAAGATAAAAATTCAAATCCAAAAATCCAAGGCTTAATAGGTGATTTTCCCAAAGAAATCGACCCTCCACGAGTTAACACTTGGTCATATAGTCTCCCAAATGAAGATATATGTCTAGATTATATTATACCTTGAATATTATTTCCAGTAGGGGTTAAAAAATGAGTAGGTTGATTCTATGTCTTCCTTGAATCTTGTGTAACAAATTGATCTATCAATAGCTTAGAATATAATAAAGTTACTTGTGAGGTTTTTCCTTCTACCGATTTTATGTCAAATGATTTCCCTTATTCTCATCAATGTGACTAGTGGTGAAATCAATTTCTATTCTACTTACTATGATGCTAAAAATAATACATTTGATTATATTATTCCTTCAATCAATGAAATTTTTGATCATGTTTTTCCTTTCTTAGATGTTGAATGTTAAGCCCTTAATGTTTGGTCATATATCACAATATGGATGGTTGAATTTGTTAGGAATATCCTAACTATTAGTGCTCACTAATATGTTAGTGTGAGTAATTATATTATCTAGGATAATATAATATTGCATTGTTGGTGCGGTTGGTTGTGAGTTACAACAACCCACTTATTTAGGGAGTGTATTGTTATAACATCTTGTATAGAGTTAGTGAGAGGTTATGTTTAGCTTCCTTGATTATAGGAGCAACATTAGCCTATATAAATGTAATGGCCCGTATGAATCAATCTGTGAAGACATAATATAATTGTGTGTTATTTTCCTATGTAAATCTAGATCTGCATTTACATTTGGTATCCGAGCTATTGAAATTCCTATGCCTGTACGATGAGAGTCATTTGTTGTTTAATGTAGAAGATTTCAATTTCACGTGATAGACTCGTTGGCGGACCTGTGCATTTGGCGTGCTTGACTATTTTGAATTTATTTTCTCATTCACGTGGATCGCCCAAAAGAGGAGTCGTGGACAGTGGAAGCATGGTCAATATTGGAAAATAATATTTGCTATCAGACCCTAAGCATTTTTTACTCTTCCAGATCTGTTATACAGTCCTTTTTTCATTTCGTCCTCATATCACACCTGATAAAGGAACAAGGCTGCTTTCAAAGTCAACATCTCTCACCCATTGCCGTGAAAATCATGCAAGGAGGATGTGATTCATCAATACATCCAAAGGGACATGTTTGGCGATCTGGTTTATGTCTGCATCAAACTTTAGCACATGATCTCCCTGTTTTATCTCGGCTGAATACTACTCCCATATTATATTGGCATCTGATCGATCCATTACTCATAGCTCAATCTATTTTTGATAACATTGGCCTCTCACCTCCACTCGCTATCTCTTCGCAGAGCTACCTGACGAGGAGACCTCCGCATTAAACCTGCAACCTGGTTCTATTTTCCACGTGGACATCTCCACTATTGTGAGTCAATTTTGTCACCATATCAAGGGTCTAAAGTTTCATAAGTTTTGTTTATTTAGCATTGGTCAAAATATTTAGTTTTTTTTTTTAATGAGTCTTCGCAATGTCATAGTATTCATTATTTTTGAGTCTTTGTCTAATGCAATTGTTAATAGATATTGATTATTAATTTTGTAAGACTAATATTTATTCTCGGTCATTGTCTGATAGAGAATGTAATTGTCAAGTCATTATTGTCAAAATTGGTTATTTTTGTTGTTCAAGTCCGTATATTAGTAATGTGTAATACATCATCCATCAAATTATTTAGATTTAGTATGTTAAAAGATTTGTCAAAGTTGTAGTAGTCTGTAGTGTCAAGGTGTCAAGAGTCAAAGATTATAAAAAAACATAATAAAAAAATATTGCCTCACGGATGCATTTTTGGTGTTACCCGATGTCGGAAGAAATAAAGTGTTTCACATTGCGGGAAGAGAAGAAAAGAATAAACAATGTGGAAACAGTTGAGCGTCATATCCAAATCAGTGAGCTAGCAGCATGTTGATGGAGGAAGGAGGCATCGGAGGAAGGAGGTCGAACAATGACCTCTCGTCAATCACCAACGACGGGGCCACGCAGAAGTTGTGGTGGCATATGTATGGTGTGAGTATATGGTTTTCAGTGTGGTTTCCATTTTCTTAATGTGCTTCAGTTTGCAGTGTTCCTATTTTGTGTGGTATTTGATGGATGTTGGAAAGAGAGTTGTGTTGGAGCGCAGATGACTGTCAGTGATCCTCTGACTGACTTGGTCCTCTGAATGTCGTACTTCTTTGGAAGATGGTCAGCTAGAAGAATACGTTCACTAGTATTAGTGACCATGTGCGTGAGACCTAACTAGCAAGATCCGTTCGGAGTATGTTCTTCGATGCATTTTGCTTCTCAGTATCTATATGAGTGGAATTTCACATTGTGGGGGGGAATACATACCAATGTTCCATTCCCATTCTATACCCGAAACGACTTAGTCAAGGAAAGCTTCCAGTGGCAGTGGCAGTTTTCTATGTTGTTCGAGATCGAGTGGCAGTGATCAATGATAGAGACTACAATTAAGAACATTACGATTCTTATAGGAAGTAATGTGAATTTTTTTCAATATATCTTCTATTGTGCAGTTTTGTGATATGCATGTTGTGTTTCCTACATAATTCCCTAATGTATAAGCATAGTGGTGAATAGTAGCACCAGAGTAAGTCAGTTCATGGATCTTGAAAGGGTTTGTGGGAGGATCTAAAAAACCACATGAGGTCGACAATTGATGAGGTTCCTGTCACGTCAAGGTTTGTGGTAAACCTGTTTAAAACCATGGAATGAGAGAGCCTTTCTTTTGGATCAAGGTCATGAGTCACAGAGTTGGACATGCCACAGGGGTGAGCATACTGCAGAGGAGCGTGTGGATGTTTTTCTACCATGTTCGCACTAAGGGGGGAATGTTAGGAATATCCTAACTATTAGTGCTCACTAATATGTTAGTGTGAGTAATTATATTATCTAGGATAATATAATATTGCATTGTTGGTGCGGTTGGTTGTGAGTTACAACAACCCACTTATTTAGGGAGTGTATTGTTATAACATCTCGTATAGAGTTAGTGAGAGGTTATGTTTAGCTTCCTTGATTATAGGAGCAACATTAGCCTATATAAATGTAATGGCCCATATGAATCGATCTCAGAAGACATAATATAATTGTGTGTTATTTTCCTATGTAAATCTGGATCTGCATTTACATAATTATGGCTAATATAATCTCTTTTCATGTACTATGACATTAAATTATGCTTGCATATGCATAGTAAGTCAGCCTTGAGGATTTACATAGCATATTAGGTTATATATAGGAATTAGTAGCTAGTAGAAGATCAACATATTGAACACTTAATCCTTATTGTATGGTTTGAAGGTTTCACCCTCAAAGTGGCTAAGTAATTATACTTGCATATTGTGATAATTTCTCTATATTTTGGTGTTCTTTAGTGTTACATTGTTATTGATATTCAAATATATCTAATTAATTTCATTATAAGTGGTATCATAGCTTCGATATGAGATAGAATTAGCTCAAAGCCTCGATTTTAAAGATTCAACTACATATCCAAAATGGTGGCTAATTTTTCTATAGTTTTTAACTTAAGTGGTGAAATCCATTAATTAATGGTATCTCCAAATTTAAGATCTTTTGACTTATTTTACACAATTTATATCCATTTTATGGTTTTCATTAATTCACTCCATAGGTTGGAATTTTTGGAATTGCTTTAAGTTTCTTGTATTTTCGGAAAGCTTGAAATAAAATAGTTAGGGATTGTTATTTGTGTTTCCCTCTATTCATCAATAACCATATGAAAACCCAAACCCTAAATTCTTGCCCTAATATTTTTATCCCGGTTGCCAAACTCTACATCATGGTAGGAGATCAAATAGAGGTAAATGGAAGGGTCAAACCACTCCAAACAAGGAAGATGTGTATTTTGAATATTCATCTTCTAGGGTATTAGAGGTATTCAACCAACTTTAGGAAAAGGATGATAATATGGTGAGTAAGAATGACCTCAACTATGACCTTTAAGCAATATAAGTAAACTTTGAGCACTTGAAGGTAACCTCAACCAAAAACTTTAAATAATGAAGGGTAAAATGAAGGTGGGTTTTGAATCAATGAGATAAGATTTGATGATCATTATTTCAAGTATGAATTCCCATTTAAGATGCATGGGTTCCTCAAACAAGGCACACTTAGATCCAAATCACACCAACTGAGGGTTATCCTCTACACAAATTAGTGGATCTTCTTTCCAAAGTAATTAAACATGATTCCAAAAGAATAAATACGTAATTTCAATGGGAATGATTCGATCACATGGATCAACTAAATGGATATTTTTTTATCTACATCAAGTCCCAAGTGGGCGGGAGGTGGTATAGGAATCCTTGAATCTAGAACCAAAATAGTTCATTTGGTATATATGGATATGTGGGTAAAATAAAAATTAGGGTCTCCCTATTACCTATTCCATGTTTAATGATGAGCTCTAGACACACTACAAAAGAATAGTGTTATAGCAAACTATTTTATCCAGATGGCCCAACAACAACATACATGGATAGTCAAGGATTATATCCAATAGTTCTAAAATCTATCCTTATGAGTGGATGACATCTTAGAGGGTCATCTTAATGATATATTCTTTGGTGGACTCAAGGATAACATCCAACTTGATATTTTCTTTCTTAATCCGGGTTCAATATCATAATCCATGTTAATTTATCTTTGTGTCAAGGAAAGAGATATGGTAAAATTAAGGGGTTTTACTACTCACAAGGAACACATGATTCCAGCACTATCATTTCCCAACTAACATGATTAACTCCAAAACAAATTAAAGAGAATTTATAAAAAGGTTTATCTTATAGTTTTGATAGTAAGTAGAGCAACAAAAATAAGTTTCCTGAGAAGAAATTATTCTAAATTGAGGGTCATAATGAGGAAGAAGTTAAGGGGAAGTAGTTAGTAAAGAGGAAGAGGTCCTCGAGATCGAGGTTGAAGAATCTCAACCAATTATATCTTACCATACAATTTTAGGAATTATCACCCACAAACCCTCAAGGTTGTTGGGTTTGTGAAGAAAAAAGGGTGAAAATATTAATTGACTCTGGAAGTACTCATAACTTCATAATTACAAGTTGGTAGTACTCTTAAATTTCTTAAATTGCTTCTTTTATCTAGCCCAAGAGTTTCAGGTCATGGTTTTAGATAGAGGTAAAGTTAGTTATTCAATAAAGTTATATACTATTAATCTCTACATGGGAGATTAGCTATTAGAGGTCCCGTGTATGTCATTTCAAAGGGGAGAATACATTTTGTTTCATGAGGTTCCATCATGAAGGGATGAATTTTGAGTTACGAGGGATGAAGGAAAAAACTCCACAATTGGTAAGTTCTCATAAAATGTAGAAAATGTTTAAGAAGGGTGCATATGGGTTTATGGCACAACTATTTTCATTAAAAGATCAACCATTCAAAGTTCATATACCATCATGTCTACAAGTAGTTGTTAATTAACACTCAATAATTTTTGGGGATATGTCAAAAGGTTTGCCTCCCAAAAGAGAACATGATCATGTTATTCAGCTAGTACTAAGAAGCTAACCACCCAATATTAGACCTTATCGGTACCCTTATCTACAAAAGAGTGAGATTGAAAACATGTTACAAGAGATGTTGGAAAAAGTATTATTCACCATATTCAAAGTGCTTACTCTTATCTAGTGGTGATGGTACAAAAGAAGGATGAAGGTTAGTACATGTGTCCAGACTACATGGAGCTCAACAAATACATAGTGAAATATAAGTATCTTATTCATGTCATTGAATATTTGTTAGATGAATTGCATGGTGTTGTTTATTTTACAAAATTATATATTCGATCGGATATCATCAAATCAAAATTCATGATGAAGATATTCATAAAAAAACATTTAGGACACATGAGGGTCACTATGAATTTCTAGTAATGCCTTTTTCCTTATAAATGCATCATATACTTTCTATATTTCAATGAATTCAATATTTCAACCATTTATGTGAAAAACAATTCTGGTTTTCTTTGATGTTATATTAGTCTACGAAAGACTTACGAAGAACATTTAGATCATGTCAATAAGGTTTACAAAATTCTTGGACAATGGCGCCTTTATGGAAATCCCTCCAAGTGAATACTCGGCCATATCATGTCTCATGAATGTGTAAAATTTTATCCTCATAATATTTAGGCCATGGTAGACTAGAAAATCCCTAAAACCATCAAAAACCTTGAAGGCTTCTTAAGGCCTATGGGTTGTTATCATAGATTTTTGAAGAATTGTGGTAGAATTGTAGCACCACTCATAATATTATTAAATAAAGACTCTTTTTAGTGGAATGAGGAAGAAACCCAAGCATTTTATTCACTAAAGAAGGTTGTGTGTACCACTCTAGTTCTCGCTTATCCCATATTTTTCTACAACTTTCATTGTTGAATGTGATGCTTCAAGTGCAGCATAGGTGAAGTAATTATATAAAAGGGTTATCTTGTTGCATTTTAGATTCATCAACTCAAAGGTAAGGACCTACAAAAATTAACTTATGAGAAGGAAATGGTGGCTATTCTTCATACACATAAATATTGAAGACCGTATCTCATGAGTCGTCACTTTGAGGTAAAGATAAATCATGACAGCTTGAAATACTTCTTAGAGAAATTATTATCATCGGAAGAAAAATAGAAATGGGTCAAATAGACGTTGGGATATGACTTTGAGATAATTTACAATAAAGGAATAAAAATGTGGTAGTTGATGCACTATCTAAGAGAGATGAGTCCATAAAATCATTGTTATATGTCATGTCTATACTACTAGGAATTAGGTAGATTAGGAAAGATTAGAATGGTAGAATGATATAGAGCCCCACACTCTTATTCAGAATCTCCAATAGGATCCAATAATTTTAGAAATAATTTTATGGAAGAGTTATGCATTGTGGTACAGGGATCAATTGTTCTTATACAATAACTTTACCCTTAAAATTTAAGTTATCTCAGAGCTTCATGCTTCTCTAGAGGGTGGCCATTTTGGGTTCTTGAAAACTTATGACATAATTAAGAAAGATTTTTTTCTTGGAAGGGGTGAAAGGATATGTCTATAAATTTGTGTCAGAATCTTTGGTGTTTCATTTTAACAAGGGAGAAACTATTAACTCTGTAGGAATTTTGCATCCTCTATTATTTCCTACCGAGAGATGAAAAGAGGTTTCTATGCATTTCATCACAATATTTCTAGAATATAAAGGAAGAAGTGTAACTATGGTGGTTGTGGATACATTCACCAAATATACTCATTTTGGTGCCTTTTCACATCCATTTACAGTGATTATAATTGTTATATCTTTTATGGATATAGTTCAATGTTGGTGTGTGTCATATTCACACTTGTTGTGAAGTCCACCTTAGGTAGTGTTGTTACCAAGGTGAGATTTATTATGTGCACAACATTGGTAAATGCACATTTAAGTGGTATTTATCCTCACATGTGTGAGAAGGGTGAGGTGTAACTTGGGGAATGATCATATCCCACATTTCACTCAACCTCTTACTTTTCCTATATAAGGAACCTTTGTGTCCTTGTGGAAAGTAAGATTGGAGCTTAGGGCCATCTTTAAAGTTGGTGAAGATGTAGTCTATTAGGAGATTTTGTTCTAGTATAATCATTTTTGGCTACACACACACACACACACACACACACACACACACACACACACACACACACACACACACACACACACACACACACACACACACACATAATGTATATTCGATTTTGGATTAATGTAGTTTGCTTTTGTTGGTGAATCTCTTCCTCAAATCTGATTTCTTTGTGTGGATGTTTGCATTACAAAGTTTTTGTGGCCTTACTCAATTCTTATATATGGTATCAAAGTAATTCCTATATGGTATTAGATATAGATATGCAATATACATATCATAATTTTAAATCTATATTTTTATTCAGATTTATTTGCATTATTGGATGCAAATTTGAATAAATAAGAGGTTTGGAAGATATATCTACCTTTTTCTCTATTTTTGAGTGTTTTTGGTGGATCTCAAATTGCATTTGGAGTCTTTTTGAGCTATGGATTTCTAAACCTTCATCAAACTAGGATTTCTTGATTTAATCTGATTTAAATTAATATTAATTTAGAGTAAATTATTGTAACACATAATATTCAGATGATTAAATACAATAATGTGTAAAAATAAGCATTCAAAGATGTAAAACCCTAAGCAAATGAGAGAGGTGTGATGACTTATCTAATTTTGTGTAATCTAAGAGTGATTGTGACTATGTATCTACTAGAATAGGCTGGAAATAGCATCAACAATGCTCAATGAGGGTTTAAAACCCCAAGAATGTACAAGGCAAAAGTTCCCGAGAGGACAAGAGCATCCCAAAGCTAACAATGATCTAAATGCCTATGTCTACTAAAATTCTTAGGTTCTAACCTTTTCTCGGGGTCGAAATACCTTCGTTATTACTCACTCTTTATCACTCCAGCTTCACTTGTTAGATTGTCGATCATACCTATAACTTGTAAAAGAATGACGACTCCGCACATACCCACAAACCACATCAAATCTAATAAAAATATGCAAAATGGGGAGTCGATCGACCCCAGCCAAGAAATTTCACCCGAAGAGTGAAATTATGACTGAGTGTTTCACTACATCTCAGACTCCATGTAGTTATCCATGTGTGTGTATATTTGTGTCACGTGCTTTAGGTTGCCCTTGTGCAAGTTACATGATGATAGTGGACTAGATATAGATTGTCTCGAATATGCAAGAATATGTGTGATGGAATAGAATGAAATCCCCTCCTATGTAGTGTATGCATACCCATGCACCTTTGACCCTTTTATGGATGTGTTAGATATGTACTTTGTAGTTCTCTTGTGCCTTTGTGCAAGCTTAGGTGGTGATAAGTAATGTTTATGATGCTTGGTCCTTTATTTGAAAGAAGTAACTAAGTATATATATGATTCCCTTGCTTGAATTTCATAATTGACAACTAAAAGTCCAACCCAAAAGAGTAAGAAGAAGAAAGGGAGGGACAGGAGCGCATGGGTGCTTCTATCTTAATTTGGTACTAGTGTCCGAGGCCATTAAAAGGTAAATCGAGTCCAAGTGCCAACAGAATCGTAAGATGTGTAAACACAAAAGGATTTTTAGTCAATGATGCAGCCTAGAATTCACTAATAAAATCCAATCATGCTAGCACATCACTCAAGATATACCGAGAGTGCTCACCCGAAGCGCGCAAAGGTACTGAGCCCTCTTTAAGATTGTTTTTGCAATATGTTAGCATGATGAATACTTAAAGCATACAGATCCATAACTAATATATCATTCTACAGTGCATGATCAGATCTAGATCTAGAGAATAATAGACTTAAAAGATAACCATGATGAAATCAAGCATGCAAGAACCAATTATACTCAATATTTGATACTCTGATTCAGCTAATAAACTCTATTGCATTAAAAATGATAAATACACATAAGCTTATTACAATAGATAATACCATAGTTTATGCACGCATTAGATTTGGCAAGATGACCTCACAAGAACTCGATCTCACATTCCCATTCTCACCACCTATACTACACAGCTTCATTATATATTTATAAGTGTGGGGACTTTCCCTTCACCAATTATCTAATCCCAAAATAGGTTGCATACTATTATTAGCCACGTGTCGTTACAAAAATATCCACACATGCAAGTGCGCTAATAATAAAATTCTTCCAATTAACTATGTGTTCGTCATTCTATCTTTAGCCCGCATCCATACAAAGCGCTTCATAGCCCATCCTCCAAAATTACCAATGTGTGTCATGCAAGTCTTTAACCAATTTGTGTGTTCCGCATGCCATCTTCCAAAAATAGATCCTTGTCGTGAAAACGGCTAAGTCCCGAATCTATCTTTGTTCCCAGCATGTGATTCCTTTTTTATCCTCTCACACTTTTGAATGTGCTCTGCTCTTCCACATGAACCTTTTGTATATTCTTCGTTAAGTGCTAGATTTTAACTGATCAACATTACCCCACACTAATTGCATTGTCGCCCCGTGATGGTTGTCTCAAAAATGAATCAAAGAATATGAATAGAAGAATAGAAAGAATTTTGACAAATAAAAGAATGTATTTACCCTACAATATCTTCTACTTCAACCTAAAGAATCAATTCTGATATTCTTCTTTTATTTCTGCCTCTAAATTCTACCAATCATTGAGTGCGGCTTCTACCTTTTCTAGGATATCCACTGCAATTGACTCTAACTCATCTTTTGCAATCTCTCCTTTCTCATTCTGCAAGACCAACACAATGTTAGACATTGCAGTCATCCTTCCTTCTAATAATTCCATCTTTTGCATGATGAGTTTCCCAAGCTCATCCATCCTTTCCTTGTGTGGTTCTTGTGTTGTCGTAAGGGTCTTGTGCTTCTACTTGACAAGTGCTAATCATTCTACATGGCCCAATGTTTCATCTTTCATGGCCTTCAGGACTTCATTGTCTTCCAAAATGGTCCTAGTTCTTATAATGGCTTTTGGCACTGTATAAATATTCAACGCTTGATATGCCTTCTTCAATTCCTCCTGCAAGCTCTGAAGCAACCCCTCATATGATGCAATCTTTCTCATCATCATTGAAGCCTTTTCCCATTCTACTTCCTGTGTCTGGATCCTTTGGTTCTGGCATGCACAGAGGTTCATCTTCAAGCACTAAGTCCACCAAGGTACTTACATAATGCATTGCAAAAAGAAACGCCTTAGGTACCCTTGGATTTAAGTGTGGCTTTTCTTTCGTGATATTGTCCCCAACTTCCTCTACCATGCTGATGAAAACAACATTTTTCTTATGTGCCAAGTCTTTTTCTTGTTTTAGGCACACTATTTCTACATCTTTAGTCTTGATCTCCTCCCTCAACACCCTAATTTTTGCAGCCTTATCCATATTTTGTCGTGCCACCTCTGTCAAGACCTTCACCAAAGCATTTCTCACTTTTTCATCTGACATAACAGTAGGCTTTAATGTTATGTGTTTGGCCTGAGGTGTCTTCTTCAACCTCCTTGACACACATGACTCTTCACATACATCAAATTATGGTTCATCCATGTGCATGTGCATCGACCATGACATCTGCTTCCTTGTGTGCATGGTTGTCATTTCTTCATTCATTAGCTCCCACCATACAAATCCTTTTGTGTCACTGTGCTCTAAAAACAGCCATGGAAAATTTTACCTCTATCCTTCGCATAGCCCATGATCGATGGAACATACTCTCCACTTGTTCTCTTTATTCTTGGCCCCTTAGGAACTTGGGCTTCAAGATTTGGACCATATTCTACCGTGTCTTGAGCAGTCTCGGTTGATGTCTCATCTGCTTCCTTTTCTCCCTCTTCTCCATCCTTCATTTCTTTGTCCTTTTTTTCTTCCACATTCTCTAGAGGTGTAGGGGAATTGGGTGTGCTTTCCTCATACTCTTCCACCTCCTTGTTCAACTTCAACTTCCTTCTTCTTTTCTCAGTTGTCTCCTTCTATGGAGAGATTTGAGGTGATATGCGTACTTGATTGTGGAGTAACACCTTGGGTCCTTGTTCTCCTGAATACTCTTTTGAAGTAGCGCTCTCCTTGACTGCATCCAAGTCCTCATCATCCCCTCTTGTGGTTGAGGTGGAGTAGTTACACGCTCATATTTTTCTCTTATTTGAAGGTTGTCTTTTCCTATGTGCTCCAAACCACCACTATCTTCATGCTTCTCTTCTTCATCATCTACTTGTATTGTCTCTATGGGCTTAGGCACTAGAATATTTTCCATTGTATGCTTACCTTTTGGCAGCCCTGGGAGTGTGAACTCATTCTCCACATACTTAGTGTTCTCCAGCTTAGGCTTGAGTTGCAGGTACACAAGTACTACTCTGGTGTCCCCAACTACCAAGCTTATAGGCTTCATTCTTATAATATCTAAGATAAGCCTCTCAATGTAGGCATTCCACCCTAGATATAGATATTTCTTTCTCAGAGTGTGGTATGGTAGTCATCTACCTTGTACGCATTGAAGGTTAGGTAGTGCACATCTAAAACCTAGTGAAATGATGCCTGGAAAAAACTTGTTGTGAAGGCATATGGTAATTTGCACCATGGGCTCCAAGCCCCGTCCTTCATAAAAAACCATGATGCAAAAGTGTTGGTATATCGCAAATTGTACCACCTTCCCCACTACCAAAGGCAACTCCTTGGGTATGCTCCACTCTTCTTCGAACCCTGCGTGGAGTCTATCATACCAGATCTCCACCTTATGCTTGAATGGTCCGCTCATTGATCCATCACACAAGTACTTTCCAAATCTTTCTGCAAGTGACTTGTTCTCCATAGGGTATTCCCAAATTTTCTCCTTTGGCCCATCAGCACCCCAATTTCCATAAACACCAAAGACAATAGAACAGCCCCGAAACTAATCTTCTCTCTTGTGTGTGCTTCTTCAATGATAGTCTTCATGATGTAACTGGAGATGTTGTAAATCACTCCTTGTGACATCTTCTTCGCAATGTGTAGCCACATTGTGTTTACTTGTGACCATATTTCTTGGTCATTCAACTTTGTCACTAAGTGTGCAGCTACTTGAATGATTGGGTACTTCTTTAATTTATCAATTTCCATGCCACGTGGACCCTTGGTGTACCCCAAATCCTTCCTTATCTCCAAGATTTTGGCCTTATCAATCAAATCACCATTTAGATCTACCCTTGTGCCTTTCAACCTTGTTACTATTGAGATCAACATGGTTTTGATCCTTACCTTGCGTCCTATAAAGTAGAAGAAATCTTCGTGTACCCTACTCATCAACCAATGATACAATGGTTCATATTTCCCAAAGTAGGGGAGCTCATATAACTAGTAAACCCCAAGTTGCTTTAATAACTTCTCCCCAGCATCGTCATACACCAACATGTCTTATGTTGTGTGCTTATTCATCTTTGTGTTTAATAATGCATCCAGATCCTTCTTATTTTTAGATGTACGATGATTGTAGTCACTGATCTTTCTCTTCCGATGTGGGAATCCCATTCCTAACCCACAATTACACCCTCGGATACTGCATTTCTAAGAAATTACTCTCGGGGTCATTTCAACCTCTACTTTGACCTTCTTCTTCCCTTTTACTCCTATTGCGGTACTTTCTTCGGTGTTATCTATAACCTGCAATCTTCTTCTTCAAATACTCACCGTTTATCTCTTGCAACATGCAAACTCAAACTCTAGCTTGATTTAGTGTGCCCTAGTTGAAATTATGTGCCCTAGCTATTTTGTAATGCCTTGATTTTCTCAAACCCTTTACAACTGGGGACGTGAGCTTCCTCTACGCATAAATTTGCTCGTCACATCTCGATTCACACTCTTTACACCTAAATACTCTTCTTGCAGCTTGGTCGCACTTGGATCTTCCAAATTATCACAATTGCAATGGTAAAAATGAACTCTTATCCCATCCTTATATAGATTTTCAAAAATTTATTGCATTTATTACTTCTCCACCTACCAACAATCCTCTCATTAATTAACCATTTTCATTCTTTTCGCATGGTAAATATTCGTGCCCAAGCTATAACCTTCTAGCGCACCTTCCTACCTTCTAGTCATGGACTTCTCTTCAACGTGCCTCCATGCACCCGAGTACCTCACCACTGCGCCTTCCCTTGGTAGTTCCCATGGCCTCTGCTTACCTCGCGTTATACTTTTTTCTTCATTCATCTCCATCTATGGTCCTCATTTCCAGAAGCAATGTTTTTCAATTCTCCAACTTGAATAGCACATGTAGCAGTTTGTTCCTTTCATGTGGACTTATTTTCATCAATCATGTACCTGGGTATCAATAACCTACCCCACACTAAGGGTATGTGCAGTCCTCTGTGAAAAAAATAGCTTCTGCGCGTATAAATGAGCTTTATTACACAAAAAACACCAACTAAATTGACAAAGCATAGCGATAAAGAAGGAAACACATAAGGAAATGTAGAATTGAAAACCTAATCTAAATGGCAACACTGCCTTATAATAAACACCAATAAGACTTATTTATAATAGGGCTTCAGCCTACTCCCGTTGAAGTATCCGGTAACCGTATTCCATCAAGTGCCTCTAATTGACAAGCATTTGTTTCAAGTATGTGAGTGATAACATATGGCCCCAACCAATGTACTTTAAGTTTACTTGGATGGCACAAAAATTTAGAATCATAAAGGAGCACCATCTATCCTATCTCAAGCTTTTTATCCTTGATGTGCTCTGTCATGCCATGCTTTCTGCCTGGCCTTCTCTTGTTTTTTACTCCAACATGTTATTTCTCGTCACTCATCCAACTTGATTAAATTTTCAATTTGTTCTTCTAATGCTTTCTCATCAGCTAGACCTCCAATGTGCACAATACGTAAAGAAGGTAACATGAATTCCATAGGAAGAACTACTTGTTGTGCCCAAACACTAACTGAAATGGTGTGGCTTTGTTCAATTTTTTATATGTTGTTTGATATGCCCAAAGTACTGTAGAAACTTTATCATCCCAATCCTTTCTTCCAACATCACATATTTTTGTCAATGTCTGCTCAAAATTTTGTTGAAAGCCTCAAGTCCCATTTTCCTGAGGATGATATGGTGTAGTCTTATGGTGTGCAATCATGAATTCATCTAATAAAATTATGATTGCCTCATTTAGATAGTGTGTGCCCTTATCACTAGTCAAACTTAAAGGACATCCATACCGTGTAATATCATTTTCCCATAGAAACCTAGCTATTGTAGTCGATGTGTAATCCTTTATAGGTGCGGCTTCTACCCACCTTGTCGATAATCTATGAAAGTGATGATGTAGCACAATCTAGTCCTACGCACCACTGGTGAAATAGGACCCACAAAATCTATAGCCCATTTCTCAAACGGTTCTACACTAGGAATAGGCCTTAATGACATCTCATCTCGTTGTCCTAGTTTTCCAAGACGTTGAAAATTATCACATGCCTTAAAAATTCCTTACAATATTTATACAGGGTCTCCCACCATAATCCAACAAGTAAAATCTTTACGTGTAGTGGCCACCTGCAATACCACAATGAGATTCCTCCATGATATTTATGTGTTCATGTTCCAATACACAATGGTGCAATACTTCATCCCGACCTAACTTGTACAGGTCACCACTAATTAACATATAGGGTGTCACACATATAGCAAGTTATTTCTTCTCTAAGGATTTCATTCCTTCTGGTGTCATGCCTGTTTGTAGAAAGACAACAATGTCCTCTAATTCTGATGGTGCTCGTTGTAACCTATATAATTATGCATCTGGCATGGTATCTTCAATTTCTTGTGCTTCTTCTCTTAACTATATTCTAGATAAATGGTCTGGTCCAGAATTACTTTTCCTGGTTTTACCACAACTGTGAAATCAAATTCTTGAAATAAGAGTACCCATCTTGCATATGTGCCCTTGTAAAACAAGCTTGTTTACCAAATACTTCAATGCCATGTGATCTATATAAAAGATAAATGGTGTAGCTAGTAGGTACTATCTAAATTTATGTAGCGCATAGATCATTGACAAAGCTTCACGCTCTATAGTTGCATAGCTTTGTTCTACAGGAGTCAACTTTCTATTAGTAAAAACAGATATGATGATCTATAATACCTTCTCCAGGATGAGCCAACACTATGCCAATGGTCATACCAAAGGCATCCACATGTACATGAAATGGTTGGTCCCACAAAGGAAATGCAGGATAGGCGCAGTAGTAAGTTTCTTTTAATGTCTCTCAATGTGCGTTGATGTGTTTCTCCCAAAGAGAATGTAACTTTCCTTTCAGCAACTCTTCCAACGGTGTGGAAACTTTGGCATATCCTTTAATAAACTTCCTGTAATATCCTGTATGACCCAAAAATCTATGCACCTCACTTTGACTGGTAGGCTCTTTTAGGCCTATAATGACTGCAACCTTAGTTGGATCAACCAACAAACCTTCCTTGCAGATTATGTGTCCTAATAGTATCCCAAATGGTGTAGCAAATATGCACTTCTTGATGTTCAAAGAGATACTCAACTATCTACATATTTCAAACATTAAGCATAGATTGTCACAATGATCCTTAACTAATCCATACATCGTCCAATCATCCAAATAAACCTGTAAGAAGTTGTGAATAAACTCCTTGAACACTTGAACAACTATGCGTGAAAATACAACATGCACGTTTTTCATACCAAAAGGCATCACAATATAGGTAAAGCTACCCCATTCAGTAGTAAAAGTAGTCTTTTCCTGATCCTCCTGGGCAATCCTAACCTGATGATACCCAAAGAACCCATCTGTAAACGAATAGATTTCACACCTACAACACCTTCTAGTATTTCTTCAGTGAATGGCGTAGGAAAGGGATCAATCACACATGCAACATTCAACTCCCTATAGTCCACACAGATCCTAATTTTTCCATCCTTCTTGATGCTTGATCACCATTGGACTAACCCATTCTGACTCGTCGAGGGGCTTGCTAATTCAAGACTTCAACATTTTTTTAATCTCCTCTTTGACCTTTTTGGGGTTCATCATGTAGGGTCTCTTTCTAACTGGCAGCACACCTCCTTAAACTTTATCCTCATATCCCCTAATGATTCATGTATGCTTTTAAGTTCATGGTACCCTCAGAGGAATAAGTCCTGATAATCTCGTAGTAGCTCTATGATTTTGGCCACTTCAAAGTCTGATCAATACTCTCAATCATGGCTTCCTTAGGCTCAAACTTCCGATCCAATATTCACCTTCTTTTTCTTCATAGGTTCATGATAGGTGCGCGTGGTTTTATTTGCACTCTCCAACACTTCACGCCTACTGTTGTATGGTTTATATCCAGATATTCTACTTCTTCGTCATCCACTAAGTAGACCATTTTTATTTTTTCTTTCTCAAGGCAAACACTTTGACGTAGTGTGGCATCGCCTCTATCTCTTCAAAAGACGCTCCCCAGTTTCTTGCATCCAATAACTTCTAAAGGAGTTCTTTAGCCTTGGCACTATATCCCATAGTTAATTGCTTTATGACTTTCAATGCTTCTTCCACCGGAGGCTTGGTAGAGAAGAATTCAAATGTTTGGGCCATTCCTGCAATTAAATCCTATGGATTTCCATTCTCTCTATGAAGTTCGGCATAAACATACCAAGCACATGTGCAGCATTATAAAGTGGAATAAAACTTGTGCACCCAAAGTGAAGGTGGTAAAGCTTCCTACCCCTCTGTCCAAATCTTTCACACTTATGAATGTGGTTTTGAACAAAGTTGATTACCATGATAAATACATATTTGAGTAGGTGAATTTCTCATGTAGAACCTATTGGTAAGAGCAATCCTAATTTCATTTCATCCTATAAGATTATCCTTTGGACCGCCCACCAAAGTGTTGTTGTCCTCATAGTGTATATGCCAGCATATTTCTTCTTTCCAGCGGGTCTATCCACTTTTCCTCCGTGGCACGCAGGAACACCATAGGATCTCCTTCTCCAGTGTAACAAGGTACCAGGTTTTTACATATCCTCCTGATATAACACGGTTTGTTTCCCATTAGGAAATATGCTCTTTACTTCGCGCCCTACTAACTCATAAGTGTTATGAGCCCAACTATCACAAGCAACACTTGTAGTATTGTTTATAGAATGTGCATCCTCCCATTGAAGGATTACTTCTTTACATGGCTCAAGCACCTCTGGATCCCGGATGGCACGTACATAAATCATTTTCAGGTATTCTTCACTCAAGGGCTCAACATAGGGTGCATACTTTCCATCTATTAAAGGGATAATAAATCTTTCCTCCTTGTTTTCAAAACTGATATAACCCTTATTGAACTAAATATTAGCATTATTTGCATAGCACCAAGGATTCCCCAATAGAGCTAGGAAGCTATCTGACTCTACCAACGCTAAAACCTCAAAATCTCCAGTGAACTTGGCTCCTTGTATGGTAATGGAAGCATCTTTCAAAAATCCAATGGGAGTAGCCTTAGTCTGATTAGCCATGAACAATACATTAGAGGATGGCTATAATGGGGGTCTCTCTATTTGTACCCATGCATCTAAGGTAAGAACATTGACTTATGCACCTGTATCAATCAATAAATTACTCAATAGCCACCCATCCATAACAAAATTCAAAGTGATTTCCTTATCATAATCTAGGATATGAGGGGGAATATTTATGTGCAAGATATGTCATCCAGTCTCAGAACTTGTGCAAAAAATATTTCCTTTTAACCAATTCCCTAACAGTGGAATGATATTCTCTTGCGCAACAATTTGCACACTTCTCTCAAGTCATCTATATCAGTTTGGACCATCTCTAATGCTTTCTTTTGCTCCATCTTCCGTGATTGCTCTTTTAAATATTGTATCTCACCTTGAATATTTCCTGAGTACCTCCATGGTTTCCTGGTAAACCTCCTTCTGATGGGCAGGATCTGGGTATCGTGTATGAAGAACCTCCTCCTTAGTGATGGTAGTCTTTTGTTGCAATGTTTCTTTGCGTGTCTTTGCTTCAACGGGTCGTGATCTTTACCTGTAATGCCTCGGAGTCTGGTTCTAACTTAGGCATCCACTGATTTTCCACAGCGCATTGTATCCTAACCATCCCTATGCATTTTTTTTCTATTTATGATGATTGCTAAGATTCTCATATAAGTCCGTGGAATTCCTCATAACTATGATTCTTTCCACGTAAAGAACATGTAATATTTTGAGGGCATTCATGCATGTAGTGGTCGGGGATCTGCATGTATAACATGTTCCATGAGGGAACTCACTTCTTCCACCACCATGGCCTCATCCTCTAAATCCACCATGGTATCCTTGACCTCGAGAAATGGCTACCTTCAAAACACCCTTCATTCCGATCATAGCACTCTGATTGTGATCCCAATCTTGATGCTCATTCTTTCCTTTAGAGTTATTTGAAACTCATGTCTGTCATACACCAATATCTATAACATCATGGATCTAACCAATCAGCCAAAGAATCTTCCGTGTCATGAGTCATGGACCTACAGATTTGCAGTAGCTTGAAACGTTCTTCCTTATCACGCGTTGTAGTAATGGGTAGTGGCTAGCATCATGGTTTAAATGACATATCTCACAATCCAACAACAATGAGCATACTGATCTACGGGGACAACTATCCTTTGTGTGACCTTCCACTTCACAATTTGTGCACCAAATCCCTATGCATGTCTCATGTGCTAAATTTTCCAATAGTTTCTCCAACTACTTTGTCATAGCTATGATTTTTGCCTCTAAAAATGGGCTCACCCTAGTGTTTATACTTCCAACTACCTCAACACATAAGGTTGCTTCAAGTGCTTCATGTGGATCAGTGTATGTTTTATGTGATAGTGCCCTCCTAAAAGGTGTAATCAGACCTCCAACAAACCATTGTGCATGTTGGCTTACATGAATATCATAAGAAATCTTAGATAAAAGCATTTTGAAGTGAACATCATACTCTCTAACACTTTTAGTAGTGCCTTGCTTGATATCTTTGAGCACACTTATACTCTTCTACTCGAACTCAGGGATATGAAACTCTTTAAGGAATGCATCTTTTAAAGATAGATAGTCTACGCAAGTCTGATTAGGGTCAAAATTTATGTACCAACTGTGTACGTGCCCTTACAACATAGTAGCAAATTGAATTTCCCTACTCTCAGAAGTCCCGATTCATTTTATGCGCCATAGTATTTCACACATATGTACGTGTTCAATAGCATCTTCTATGCCATATACTCTGGAAGATGAAGAGACATCTCCATGTAAATATTCTAGGGTTGGTGTGGATCTTACCCACCTGATCTAGAACCTCATGTGTTTCCTCGACCTCTAAAACCACCAGATCCACTGAATCTAGAGCCACTTATACCTCCTGATCCCTAACCTATAGATGGGGTCAGACTAGAAGATGTACTTCCATGTGTTTCAATAGTAGTATTGAATTGTACCCTGACAGCTAGGTTGTGAAACATTACTACTCCCAAAGAGAGTCCAAAATTTACACGCCCGAATTTTGCGCAGATGATACACCCGAAAAGGTACTCCCATATAACAATGAAGTCATTCACACCACCATCGTTTTGCCTCTTATAAGACTCGCTCTTTCTTTCCCATTGCTTAAATTAGCTTGTTGACTGTTTTTTGTACTGGATGCTGGAAAACCAAGCGCAAGGGAAAGGTTACTAGGTGGATTCAGATGTGCACCCACGGCCCAGGTCATCTCTATTAGCACACTTCTATGTGAAGCTAAGGGGTTCTCTGTCATGATTTCTCAAATGGGGGAGTTCATGAGGCTTAGGTTCCACATCTTCATGTGAACTTCAACTCCTTCTCAAACTATCTTTCTCCACAACTCCATTTGTTACTTATCTACCTCTCTCTCACGTGCCTTATTATACTCAAGCCACATTTCCTCTCTCTACCTTTCTACCGCTAGGTCTTCCATCTTTCACCAAACATGCTCCCACCCCCACGTGTGGTGGGGTTTTATTTCACCATCGCTTTCTCTCTAAGTTCAAGGTTACCATCGAATATTGATTGCCAAAGGAATGCCTTGCGGTAAGTTCCCCTTGATATTGTAAAAATTGGAATTCAACTACCTCTAGGCATGAATAAGTTGAAATTGAGTACTCCAAGATATAATTGTTTAAGACACCATGGAACCACATATCCACCACATGAGTCCAAATTAGATCAGCATCATAAAGGGTCTAAAATTATTCCTGCGTCCAAAAAAGTGTGTGATACCTCCAATTCTGTTTAGATGCATAAGCAATCAGCCACTCATACAATTCTACTGGAAAGATAGTGAATAATCTCTCATATAAACTATCATATAGACTTAGTTCCACCCATACATGTGCATTAAACTCAAATCCGTGTTGAACCTCTCTGTGTATTCTTCTTCTAAATCGTGTATCCACTCCTCAAAACTTGCTAGGGTCAACTGGTATGTCTTCATCGTGAACCATCCTGATAAACAATTGAAAAAGAGGTCCCGAAATGGAACCAATGATGCAGCCTAGAATTCACCAATAAAATCTAGGCAAGCTAGCACATCACTCAACCTAGACTAAGCACTCACCCAAAGCGCACAAAGGTACTGAGCCCTTCTTTAGGATTTTTTTTGCAGGATGTTAGCATGATGAAGACTTAAAGTATATAGATCCATAACTAATATATCATTCTACAATGCATGATCAGATCTATATCTATAGAATAATAGACTTAAAAGATGACCATGATGAAATCAAGCATGCAAGAACCAATTATACTCAGGATTTGATACTTTAATTTAGCCAATAAACTCTATTGCATTAAACATGATAAATACATAAAAGTTTATTACAATAGATAATACCATAGTCTATGTGCACATCATATTTGGCAAAGATGACCTCATAATAACTCAAATCTCACATGCCCATTCTCATCACCAATACTACGTAGTCTATTATATATTTATAAGGGTGGGGACTTTCCCTTCACCACTTATCTAATCCCAAAATAGGTCACATGCTATTATTAGCCACATGTCATTACAAAAATATCCACACATGTAAGTGCGCTAACAATAGACTTCTTCTAGTTAACTATCAGTTCACAATTCTATCTTTAGCCCACATCCATGTAAAGTCTTCATAGCCAATCCTCCAAAAATTTCTAATTCTGTTGTATAAGTCTTTAACCAATTTGTGTGTTCTACACGCCATCTTCCAAAAATAGATCCTCATCGTGAAAATAGCTAAGTCCCAAATCTATCTTTGTTCCCAGCGTGTGATTCCTTTTTGATCCTCCTGCACTTTTGAGCGTGCTCTACTCTTCCACTTGAACCTTCTGTATATTCTTTTCTAAGTGCTAGATTTTAACTGATCAACAAATCAAGCTCAAAAATAGTAAAGTGCAAGAGATAAAGCAACCAAAAGGCCAAAAGGAGTTGTCAACCACTAGTTTTCTTTCTTAGGAATCATGTATACATTAGTATGCTTTATGACCTAGAAATGTACCCAAGTGCATAGATTTTGTGTCTACATTTTCCCCACTTTATGTTGTTGAGTGAATACTTGATAGCATAAAGTAGATAGAAGATGTGTACCTTGTAATCTAGAGAGGAGTGTAGCCGATAGTGTGTCGAGTGGACAAGTAGCCATGTGAAGCGTGAAGTGATCATAATGTGAAGTGTGGCAACTAGAAAAAGGAGGTAAACCCTAGGGGTGAATCATATGTGTAGTAGCGTGCTGTTGGAGATTGTACTTATTAATGTGAGTTTCTTCTTATTGCTTATAAGGATGGACTTGTAAAAGAAGAGTAAGAGAGTAGTCAAAGTCTCATATATGGAAAATTAAAGTAACATATATATAAGTGATTAAAAGTGTGTAGAAATTAATAGCTAAGGAAAGAGTGCACTTGATGTATGAGAGAGTATAGGCTAGAAATTTTTCATGTTTGCTTTGGATATGTTTCCAGATGGGGTAGAGGGTGTGTTATCCAGAATTCACCCCCTGTGGTAAATTTGATAACATGCATCGAATACTCAAGTCCTGGTAAATAGATTGATTCAAGGAAAAAAATCATGCTTCTAGGGTCCCCTCGAATTTTTCTAACTCTCCTGTCCAAGTAGAAAGGAGAAAGTTCTAAAAAAGGGGTGAAAAAGTTGCAAAAAACAAGCTTAGGCCAGAAAAAATCATGAAAATCGGCTAAGTCCTAGTCCAGTGTGTAGCCTTTGGATAGTTGGGACGTCGGGTCGCGAATCGGTCGAAAAGCCTCTAGCGGTCCAGCAAGACCGGGACTTGGGATATTGGGACATCGAGACGCGCGGACGCGGAAAGCCGATTCGGCCAAAGGAGGAAAAATTCACTAACTCTTTGTGCAATAAGGTGGGACATCTGGGCTGTGAGAATGTGAAGGATACAAACCACCCGGATCAGCCGAAACAGAGAACTTTCGCACTGGGACATTTGGGACATAGGGACGCGTGGGACGCGGAAAGTCAAGGAGCCGAGAGCCAATGAAAGCGTGCCACGTGTCTTTGCCTCAAAGAGGGACAGGGAAGCCCGAATCGGGTGGATTGGAGGAATTTGTCCCAGACAGTTCGGGACAACCGGGCCAAAGGGACGCGAGGGACGCGAAAAGCCGGCAGGCCCGTGGATGAATCAGGAAACGCCACGTGTCACAAGGGAAAACATCCAAAATTTCAAAGGGCAAGGTTTGAAGCGTTGGCCCGAGCCAATAAAAAGAGGACACATGTCCTAAGGAGAAGGGGAGTGCAGAGCTCGGGAGGAATTAGAGAATTTGGCAAAAGTTTTGGCCAAAAACTAAAAGGTAAAGGATGACCCCGCACCCCTGTCCTCCAACCAGATCATGCCACGTGTCCCAAGTGGCGGGGACGCGGGGAAAAAATGGGATTTTTTCCAAAATTACAAAAAGTCAAAACTTTCAAGGAAAACCCACGGGTAAGGGAAGGAGAGAGAATTTCTCATCCAATCAGCGCCTGACACGTGTCGTCCAGGTGGCGAAGCACGGGAAAAATTTTCAAAACCCATTTTTGCCTGTTTTGTGCCCTAAATCTTCAGATCGCCATATCTTTCGATCCAGAGCTCAGATTTGCATGTTCTTTATATCATTGGAAAGCTTATAAAATTCTCTACATGATTCCAGGGTCAATCTTGAATTTTGGTTTAGTCTAGAGAGAGAAAGTTAAGAAACAGCTCTGACGCGTGTTCATGGCCAGAAGTGACATTTCAGCGACCAAATTTAATACAGAATGGGTCGCATTCTCCTCCAATTTGGTCAAAAATGGCAGGGTATGGGTTTGTAAGGTCCTCCATGTTGATTTAATGCATTTTTAGTCAATGAGGAATGGGCTCCCACGTTTTGTATGTTTTCTCTCTCCTGGGCTCGACCCATGCAATGTAAAAGCCAGATTTGGCTCATTTCTACAAAGGGGGAACACTTTTTGGCATAGCAGACTTCTTCTTTCACCTCTAGCAAGTGATTGTTGCAAGAATAAAACCTCTTCAAAGATTGTAACAGTTTTTCTACCTCTCTGAGGTTGTAATGCAGTGGTTTTGACATTGGAAATGATAATGCAAGCTTTGTGAATGGGTTTCAGTCCTTTGTTTGTATTATTTGCTTCATTTCAGATCCTAAATTATATCTTATCAGCCTGTGTATGTTTTATGCTGCAATCTTTGGTTTGTGTCTATTTGCATGACAAAAATATTCACCACTCCTTTTGGTGCATCACCATCTTTAGTTAGTTTCAATTTTTACATTTCTATCCATGTCTGCTTGCAACTTAGAGTAGGATTAGAATCTGAACCTCTGTAGTTGTGCAAGTATAGATCTAAATCAGAGGAGTTTGAGGAACCAGCCTCTAATCTAGAGATTCCTCTCTCGGTTTCACAAGTCCCACACTTGGAGAGAGGTTTCCATGTTGTGCAATCACACTGGATGCAAGAGTGATCAAACTAGAAATTTGATCACATCCAGGGGTGCTGTGATTTTGCACTAACAGTTTTGGCACGCCCGGTGGGACACTAGAGGTCTCATTTTTATTGCAGCAAAGTTGATGTGCATCTTCTGTAATTTTCTTGCTTGAAAAGAGCTATTATTTGCATATCTGGCGACTCCAAGGGGAAGAATCAACTAGTTTCAGCAAAGGCAGCAGGCCGAAAACTCATGAGAAGAGTCACCACAAGGTCAAGAGTTGGAGAAGAAGTGATGTTTGAATACCTGCAATTATCTCCAAGAAGAAGGTAAAGAGGAAGAAGGATTCAAAGGTCTCCATCTCCACCAAACAGAACTCTCTCAACTCCTCCACCTGGTAGGCCTTTCATTCAGTCAACAAGGGTTTTAAGACCAATTAGAATGGCACAAAACAACCCCTACGTCAACTTCACAAGTAGCAGCCCACTTGCCCTCAATGCACAACATCCAATTCCTATAGTAGCCTTGAAGAACATTCCCTACTTCACTAGAGAAAATAAGACTACTCCAGGTGATCATGTTAAAGATATTGCTAACCTTTGTGCAATCCATGAAATCGATGAGATGCAAGTGGCTGTCAAGTTACTGGCATCTTCATTCAAGGGTAAAGCATTGCAATGGTTTATGAGCCTTGAGCTGGTTCTATCACAAATTGGAATCAGCTGTGTATAGCACTTCATGAGCAATTTGGAGAGAAGGGAGACAACATGTCTCTTTTGGAGCAGTTGACAACCATCAAGAGAGCTCCCAATGAGCAGCTAACCGATTTCAACTTCAGATTTCAAAAGACTTGGGAGAGAATTCCAGTGGCAGCCAAGCCAATAGCAGAAGGTGCTTTTCTCTACTATCTCAAAGCTCTAAATTCTGATATTTCTATGTTGATTCAGTCAATGGGAGGCATATCTATCCCTATGGCTTATAGCATTGCCATTAGGGCTGAAAATTGTTTGATCCAAGTCAGGCAAAATTGCCCCTAGACCTCCCATGCCATTGTTTCCAAGTTTAGAGAGTCCAAACACCAATCAAGCACCTAATTTGGATCCTTCTCCCACTCCTAGAAATCAAAGTTCAAATGAAGCTTCTACTTCATCTCCAAGTGCCCCAAATGAGCTTCAAGAAGTCATGAAGCAATTGCAAAACCTAGGCAATGAGATGGTTACTCTCAAAAGGCAGCAGGCCCAAGGTTTTAGACCTTCTTATCAACCCCAAGCTTAGCCTAATAGGAAGCCATACCAACCACAAAGGCCACCTAATCCAGCTTGCAAATATGAATCAAACAAGGCCTCCTGCCATAGACCATTTCAGCCCTATAATCCAAAAGCCATATCTCCTCTAAGGCATTGGTGCCAACACAAAACAACATTGCTCGAGAGTATGATGGTGTTTTCCATGCAATGAGCCTCATAACCAATCCATGTGCTTCAATGGTGCTTTGAATCAAGCATTAATGGTGATAACTACTGGTGTGGAGGGTGAGGGCAACAAGGAAAAACCAACAACAAGAAACATTCCAACAACAATCAGCCCCAAATGACACCACGTTGGTAAACCGGCAAGCAGAGGATTTTTGTGGCATGAACCAGTGCCAGAAGTTCTCAAGGTGTTGCAGCCAACACAAGGTCAAAAAGAAGGAATTTGGGTGAAGAATATCCATTAGCCCCAACCAATCCACAACCTCCCATGGCTCCACAAATGGTTGGCAAACAAAGTCCAATTTCAAATGCACAAGGGCAGCCAAGAATAGCCCCTAGGCCAACTCAAATACCAGTTGTTGCTGCCCACGTGCAAGGAGTGAATGTGTAAACCAAGGGATAGAAAAGAGATCCTTCATCACCATTCAAAGATCATTGATCGATGAAGAAGACAAACATCAATATATCGATGTGGGAATCCCTATCCATCCTGGCCAAATAGATCTGCTGCAAGCTGCCATGAAGGACTGGCCAACTTCAAATCAGCAAGTTCAGATGCAAGACAAAGTGCTTACAAATGCTGCCCAGCCTGAGGGAAATCATGGAGGACAACAAGGTAAAATGTTGAAGCCCCCTCCTTTCTATGTTTCATTGATCATTGGAAATCAGCTAGTGCACAATTGCATGATAGACTCCAGGGGCAAGTAGCTCGGTAATGCCTAAACAAATAGCTGATCAGCTAGGGCTCCAGTATGAAACAATATCCAAAGGGGTAGTGCAGTTGGATGGGACAGCAGTAACAATAGTTGGGGTGATTAGAAACTTGAGTCTTACCTTGCATGCATGTCCAAATGTTGTTGTTTTACAAGATGTATCAGTCATAGAACTTCCACCACTCTTTGCCCTATGCTTGTCAAGGGACTTCACAGCCAAGATTGGGGGATATTTGTCTGCTGATTGGTCACACATGCTGTTCAGAACGAGGTATGGAACTAAGGCTACAATTAGGTCTGAACCTATTGCAAACTTCCACATTGAGCCTTACACTCCAAGTTAGATTAATGCCAATTGCTCAGCATTTGATCAAGAAGATCACCCAAGCACTGATGAAGCTGACACTAAGGTTGGAAGCATCCCGGATCTAACTCTTGATGAATGGGCAAACAAGATACATGCATTTGATCCTTATCAAGAAGTGGAAGAATCTGAGCTAGGGGTCTATTGCATACACGAAGAAAATCAGCCTATTCCTAGCATCACCAAGCCAAACCACAAAGATGACAATGAGGTATGGCAGCTGTTTTTTGATGGATCAAGGAGTAGACAAGGTGCAGGAGGTGGAGCTATGCTTGTTTCACCTCAAGGAGTAAAGTACTATTCATCTTTTAGATTTCAGTTTGCATGCTCCAATAACACTGTTGAATATGAAGCCTTGGTGCAAGGGATGCATTGGGCAATAAAGAAGAAAATAAAGAACTTGCAAGTCTTTGGGGATAGTGAATTGATTGTAAATCAAGTCAAGGGACAACATGCTGCCAAGAATGATCTACTTAGGTGCTACAAGAACAGGGTGTGGGACCTCATGGAAGATTTTGAGGGTTTTGGCATCAAATCCATTCCTAGGAAAGAGAATCAAGCTGCTGACATGCTTGCAGCAGTAGGGGCAGCCTTTGACATTGTGGAAAGCATTCAACAAGACAAGGTACAGCCAAACATCCACGTGATTATGAGGCCTTCAGTGCTAGATAACAATGTCAGTTGGCAAGTGTTTGAAAATGACCAGCAAATCATCCATTTCTTGCAAGAAGAAGCTGAGTTCTCAGCCAAGAATCAAGAAAAATTGGAACAGCAGTATGGTGACCAAGTGGTACAGCTGAGAACTAACAAGCTGCCCAAGGACTTATCACCTTGGAGTCCATTTTTAACCCCTATGATTAGTTTAGAAAGGAGAAAGCAAACATTCAGGTCAAGAGAGAGGATTCAATATCCATCTTGGTAGAAGAGAACAAACCATTGCAAATTGGAAGGATGACAACTGAACAAGAAAGGTATGAGTTCATACAACTGTGTCAAGAGTTCCCTGACGTGTTTGCTTAGAGCTATGAAGACTTGAAAGGTTTTAATCCCAACTTAGCTCAGCATACCATCGAATTGGATCCAAATACTAAGCTTGTCAGGCAGAAACAAAGACTAGTCAATCCACACATGGAGCCTCTCATGAGGAAGGAATTGGACAAGCTGATTGAGTCAAGGATCATATTCCCAATCAAGCATTCTAGTTGGGTTGCCAACTTAGTTCCAGTCATAAAGAAGAGTGGAGAGATCAGATTGTGTGTTGACTTCAGAGACTTGAATAAAGCCTCTCTCAAGGACCATTACCCACTCCCTTCCATGGAGAAAATCTTGCAAGTTGTGGCTGGCTCCGAGAGGTTTTCACTACTTGATGGCTACTCAGGCTACAATCAGATTATGGTGAAGGAAGAGGACCAGTTCAAGACAGCCTTCACAACCAAATGGGGAACTTTTACATACAGGAAAATGCCATTTGGGCTATCCAACGCTGGTGCTACCTTCCAAAGGGCAATGGACATGGCATTCAAAGGTTTGATTAACAACGTGGTGCTGATTTACCTTGATGATATCACTGTTTTTTCCAAAAATGCAGCAGACCACCTCTCTCATTTGAGACAAGTCTTCACGAGGTGCAGGAGATTTGGAGTGTCTTTGAATCCTAAGAAGTGTATCTTTCTTGCACATGAAGGAAAGCTCCTTGGCCATATTGTCTCCAAAGAAGGATTAGCAATTGATCCAGAGAGGGTTGAAGCCATAAGAGCACTACCATTGCTAAAGCCACAAGAAAGCCCTTCGAGTTTCTTGGGAAGGATAAACTTTGTTCGAGGTTTGTCCTGCATTTTTGCAGCCCTTGTCAAGCCCATCACCAAAATGTTAAAGAAGAGCATGGCTTTCAAGTGGACAATAGAAGGCAAGGAGATTTTTGAAGCAATCAAAGAAGCCATCTCCCAAGCACCAACTCTCATCAACCCACTTCTCCAAGGATTTCATCCTCTATGCATTTGGAGGTAATGACACTATTTCTACCATTTTGGTACAACAGAACAAGGATAATGATGAGCAGCCAATTTCCTTCTTCAGCCGGAGCCTAGATGACTATGAGGTGAGATACTCTTTTATTGAGAAGCATGTACTTGCAGTAATCAGAAGCTTGAAGAAATTCAAGCATTTAATCTCAAACAACAAGGTCCAGTTGTTGGTCTCACATGCTGGAGTCAAGGACTTCCTCCTCAACAAGGATTTGAATGAGAAAAGGGCAGGTTGGATCACCCGTGTCATGGAGTATGACATTGAGATCAAGATCACCAAGCTGGTAAGAGGGAAAGGATTGTGTGAGCAGCTGGTTTTGGGGAAGCAAAAAGAAGTATGCAATGAAGAAGAGGCTGTTTTGACAGTCCAGGACAGCCATGAGCCAAGTGGCAATCAAGAAGAAGACAATGCTGCCCCCACTCCTTGCTAGACCCAAGGTATTATACACTTCCTAGGCACAGGCCTATGCCCTCCGGAGATGAACAAGACCCAAAGGAGACACTTCAAATTGCAGGCTGTCCCATATGCCATTGTTGATGGAGTTTTGTTCAAGAAAGATGTGAATGGAGTGCTGTTGAGGTGCATTAGCACAAATCAGATTCAAAGGGTGTTGGAAGAGTTTCATGGTGGACCAGCTGGTGGTCATTTTGCACCAAGAGTGACAGCTCTAAAAATCATGAAGGCTGGTTATTATTGGCCCAAAATCTTCAGTGATTGCTATGCATGGATCAAGAGGTGTAAGAATTGTGCATTCTTCATAGGAAAAGAGAGACTTGCTGCCCTTCCATTACATCCAATCTCAATTGACCAGCCATTCATGAAATGGGGTTTGGACTTCATTGGAGTCATTAATCCCAATTCAAGCCAAGGGAACAAATGGATTTTGACAGCCACGGACTACTTCACCAAATGGACAGAAGTAGTAGCACTCAAAGAGGCAAATGAGTCTAGCATCTTAGACCTTTATGAGGGGATAACAACCAAATTTGGTGTACCTACTACAATAATCTCTGATAATGCATTGGCATTCATTAGATCTAAGGTGACTGAGTGGGCTGTCAAGAATGGTATCTACCTAAGCACTTCATCAAACTATTACCCTCAAGGTAATGGCCAGGCCGAGTCTACAAACAAGAACTTGTTAAGGATCATTAGGAGGACTCTTGACGAGAATCAGAGGTCTTGGCATACCAAACTGAAATCAACCTTATGGGTTGATAGGATAACTCCCAAGAGATCCACAGGTAACTCTCCATTCAAACTTTTCTATGGAAGAGAGGCAATCTTGCCCATGTCACTTGAGTTGCCAACATTGGAACTCATGAAGCAGCTGGAGTTGCTAGAGTTTGAGCCCATGGAGGTGAGGTATGCAGAGTTGATGGAGCTGCAAGAGATCATAAATCAGGCATCCCAAGCAATGGAAAAGGATCAAGCTTTGATCAAAAAGACCTTTGATAGGAAGGCCAAGGATAGATCTTTTCAGGTCGGAGATCTAGTGTTGAAATGGGATGTGGATAGAGCAAAACCGGAAGGCATTCAAAATTTGATGCCATTTGGAGTGGCCCATACATGGTCACGAAGTGTAAGGACAACAATGCTTTCCAATTGGCCCCATTGATGGTGAAGAACTATAGATTCCAAAATGGAATCTATCTCAAGCGTTGCTTCTAGAGGGAAATTCACTACCTTGTAAATATTAGATTAGATTTTCATTCCTCCAAGTGCTTGTGCACATTGTTTTGCTGTAGGTTAGTTTTGTTTTCCCTAAGTGCTTTGGCATAGCTTGCTGTCCATGGAGATGTTTTGCAGTCCTTGCTTCCATCAGGTGATATTCCATCTTCCTCCTTACACATTCTAAGTCAGTTGGGGTTCTAAACAGAATATCTGATGACTCCATGCCCAATGGACTGCTTCAGGCAACTGGTATCTTCTACCTAGCAGGCAGGTAACCCCGCTGAGTCACCAAATTGTTATCCAAAATTCACCCCCAGGGTAAATTTGATAACATGCATCAGAATACTCAAGTCCCAGGCAAATAGATTGATTCAAGGCAAAAAATCATGTTTCTAGGGTCCCCTCGGATTTTTTCTAACTCTCCTGTCCAAGAAGAAAGGAGCAAGTTCTAAAAAAGGGGTGAAAAAGTTACAAAAACAAGCTTGGGCCAAAAAAAATCATGAAAATCGGCTAAGTCCTAGTCCAGGAAGCACTGGGACAGTTGGGACGTCGGGGCACGAATCGGCTAAAAGCCTCCAGCGGTCCAGTGTAAGACTCGGGACAAAGCTTGGGACATTGGGGCGCTGGAAAGCCGATTCGGCCGAAGGAGGAAAATTTAACTAATCGCTGTACATAAGCTTTGGGACATCTGGGCCGCGAGAACACAAAGGACGCGAACCGCTCGGATCAGGTGGGTGAATCGAGAACTTTCCCATCGGGACAGTTGGGACATAGGGATGCATGGGACGCGGAAAGTCAAGGACCCGAGAGCCAATGAAAGCATGCCACATGTCTTCACCTCAAAGAGGGACAGGGAAGCCCGAATCGAGCGGATCGGAGGAATTTGTCCCAAACAGCTTGGGACAACCGGGCCAAAGGGATGCATGGGGGCGCAAAAAGCCGGCAGAGCCCGCAGATTTAATCAGAAACACCACGTGTCACAAGGGAAAACGTCCAAAATTTCAAAGGGCAAGGTTTGAAGCGTTGGCCCGAGCCAATAAAAAGAGGACACATGTCCTAAGGAGAGGGGGAGTGCGGAGCTCGGGGAGGAATTAGAGAATTTGGCAAAAGTTTTGGCCAAAAACTAAAAGGTAAAGGATGACCCCGCACCCCCTGTCCTCCAACTAGATCATGCCACGTGTCCCAAGTGGCGGGGGCGCGGGGAAAAAATGGGATTTTTCCCAAAATTACAAAAAGTCAAAACTTTCAAGGAAAACCCACGGGTAAGGGAAGGAGAGAGAATTGCTCATCCAATCAATGCCCGACACGTGTCGTCCAGGTGGCGGAGCGCGGGAAAAAATTTCAAAACCCATTTTTGTGCCCTAAATCTTCAGATCACCATATCTTTCAATCCAAAGCTCAGATTTGCACGTTCTTTATATCATTGGAAAGCTTATAAAATTCTCTACATGATTCTAGGGTCAATCTTGAATTTTGGTTTAGTCTAGAGAGAGAAAGTTAAGAAATGGCTCTGACGCGTGTTCATGGCCAGAAGTGACATTTCAGCGATCAAATTTAATACAGAATGGGTCGCATTCTCCTCCAATTTGGTCAAAAATGGCAGGGTATGGGTTTGTAAGTTCCTCCATGTTGATTTAGTGCATTTTTAGTCAATGAGGAATGGGCTCCCACGTTTTGTATGTTTTCTCTCTCCTGGGCTCGACCCATGCAATGTAAAAGCCAGATTTGGCTCATTTCTCCAAATGGGGAACACTTTTTGGCATAGTAGACTTCTTCTTTCACCTCCAGCAAGTGATTGTTGCAAGAATCAAACCTCTTCAAAGGTTGTAACAGTTTTTCTACCTCTCTGAGGTTGTAATGCAGTGGTTTTGACATTGGAAATGATAATGTGAGCTTTGTGAATGGGTTTCAGTCCTTTGTTTGTATTATTTGCTTCATTTCAGATCCTAAATTATATCTTATCAACTTGTGTATATTTTATGCTGCAATCTTTGGTTTGTGTCTATTTGCATGACAAAAATATTCACCACTCCTTTTTGTGCATCACCATCTTTAGTTAGTTTCAATTTTTACATTTCTATCCCCGTCTCCTTACAACTTAGAGTAGGATTAGGATCTGAACCTCTGTAGTTGTGCAAGTATAGATCTAAATCAGAGGAGTTTGAGGAACCAACCTCTAATCTGGAGATTCCTCTCTCAGTTTCACAAGTCCCACACTTGGAGAGAGTTTCCATGTTGTGCAATCACACCGGGATGCAAGAGTGATCAAACTAGAAATCTGATCACATCCAGGGGTCTTTGTGATTTTGCACTAACAAGGTGATAAATTCCCAATAAAGAAAGTGTCGTGCCATGTATTTCAATGTCCTACTACCAAGGATGAGGTTTTTGGGCGATCTCACACCAAGGATGAGTTTTTTGGGAGATCTTGTGACAAAAGAAGAGTGTTGGGGAGAGAATTATTTTTTTCTCTCCTTCCATGAAACTTCTCAAATGATAATTGTCATTCTGATTGGAATGTCCCTGCCTCAGAATCGATTTATAACTAAATTGTAAATCGAATGATCAAGTCTCATGGCAAGACAAGTGTCTTATACTGTAGATCCATACTGTAAAATCGTGTTAAACGGGAAATTGTCTGATTTTTCCACTAGGACACAAGCACCGGTTGGGACACAAGAGCCCACCTTTCCCATCTTATACTGGGCACTAGTGTCTGCTCTATGTTTTTGGTGCAAGTTAGATTTTGGACCAATCTGCGTCTGTGTTCTTTGGCCAATTTTGTACTATGTTATTCTTTCTTGGAGCTTTTTGTTTCCGTAAGTGTGATTTGTTCACCCAATAGTTTTTCCCTCATTTGGGGTGTGTGTGACGAATGTAGGAGGATGTGGCCCAAATGAGAGGAGAAGGGAGTGATATGCATATCATATATTGGATACCTAATGGGGGTAGGGGATTTGCATGGTAGAAACCAAGGCACATGCAAACAATACAGGTTAGAAACAAGTGTTAGTGTAAAAGAGCTAAGATACAACAAAATACAATGTATCAAGCAACTTAATTCAAATTATATAAATCATTTCTACACCTTCGTCACATCCACAATTTGGTTTTTTCAAATTCTGGAAAAGTCTAAAAATGAGTATGATCCAATACTTTTTCTAAATTTTACTAAAAACAAAAAAATTATAAAAACCAGATTTTTTGAGCATCCGATGATTTTTAATAAGCTTTTTCAAGTTTAGATCAACGTGGCAAACAAGGAACAAGATAGCATAAAGTAAATTTTTTTAATAAAAAAACATGGTATTAAAGTATATTCTTTGGATTACTCTCTTCATGATTTTTCTTAAAATTATTGGTTAAAAAAATGAAGCATTGAGGCACCCGTGGCGTGTGTTTCAAGTTTTAACACAATTTTGGTGTATTTTGCATGTTCGGATTCATTAATGTATTTTGCATGCTACAAACAATCAACACTTAGTCACCCATATGACCACCATCTACCCCATGCAATGTGCACTTAGCCCATGTCCCACCATATGACCACCCACTAGGCATTTTTATCTCCTGAGTGCTATACTTTCACTATTGAGTCATTTTTTTGAGCATTTCTTCCAAGGCTCGTAGCCTTTCATCCATGAAGGTTGGAAATATGGTTGTTTCTTCACTTTGCCTATTTTTTATCTATAAACAGATGATGTCAATTTTTTACATTTTTTATGGCCCATATTTTTATAGTTAGCAATTTTGGGCCTGTTTAGCTAACTAGATCATGTATTTTGGACCTTTATGAGACCATAACTTTCGACTGGTAACTCATATTTACATTTTTTTATGTGTATTTTTTAACACTCTTCACATTTATATCATCTATATATTATGATTTAACTCATATTTGAATTTTTACCTAGAAAAAATATTTGATAAATTATAAATCATATTGGGTGGATTTTTCATATGTATTTATACTCACACTTTGAATTATAAAGTGCCATGGGTATTTTTAATATTTATGTACCTTCATGCATGTGAAAGGAATGATAAGAATATTGTTCCAAGATGTGATCTCAGATAATAATAGCACGCCACATTAGATATGCTTACGTGAGGGTGTTAGTGTAAGTTATTATTTATCTTTTTATTTATTTATTATGATAATTCTTACACTTGTTGGGTTAGCTTGCTTGGGTGTACTAGTTTTGTGGAGTTAGCTTACTAGTTGTGTTGAGTTAGCTTCTCAGTTATGTGGAGTTAACTTACTATCAATATCAATTAGTGGGAATTCTTCACCATGGATTTAGATAGTAGTAGAACTTCCTCCTATATGTACATATTTCTTATTGAGTAATTCAAGTCATTGTATTGTAATGTATTGATCATTATGGATTATGATGGATTTACATATATCAAGTTTTATCTCTTCTATTTTGAAAATCTAATGTGGTGTGTTATTATCATCTGAGATCGCGGCTTGAAACAATTTTCTTATCGTTCATTTCATGGTATCGGAGTGATAGATGGTGTAGACATCCATCTATAAGTTTTTCTTTATAAGAAAGGGTTTATTATTTTCATGTATTTGGAATTTTTAGCACTTTTCTACAAAGATGTATTTTTATGCAAAACGGAGTGTGCAATTAGATTTGGAAGGTGTCAAAACCCTACAATTGAATGTAAACTTGACCATGTTTTGAGACGCTTAAATATAAGCATGTACCTTTCTTGATGCATTATTTTACCCTCTAAATATTTTTGGACACAGACTTTTACCCTCCTGGGTGCATTCTTTTCTCCATTGGATATAAATGTGTACCTTCCGGATGCATTCTTTTACCCTTTAGATATTGTTTTTTTAGTTGCAGTCTTTTATCCACTAGATGTAAATATGTACCCTCTCGGTGCATTATTTAATCCATTGGATATAATCTTGTACCTTATGGATGCATTCTTTTACCCTCTGGATATTTCTATTTTGGATGCAATCTTTTATCCATTGACGCAGATCACTGCACATTAATGCGAAATCAAAGCACCCCCAAATGAGTTCTAAAAATCTACTTTTCTAAGATAGAGTCATTTCTTTGTGATTGCATAACATGGAATTCTCCCAAGGCGTGGGACCTTGCAAAATAGAAAATCTCTCCATATTAAAAGGTTGGTTCCTTATTCCTCTGTTTAGGTGCATGCGTGGGAGCTTGCAGAGGATTTATCTCTATACTTAGTCTAAAACTTGCCAAGGAGACAGGGGTAAAAGGAGTATAAGAAATAAGAAATGACTAAACTACTAGGTGATGCACCAAAGGAATGATGAACACTTATTTTGATAATAGACACAAACCAACAAAATGCATACAATAAATAAGCACAGATAGCTAGATATGTAATGGAAGACCAGATGAAATCAAAAGAGACAAGAAAGGATCTAAAGTTGATCACAAACGTGTTTTATTGCTCTATAGATTGATACAGTCCATTATAAAGTAACCAAGAGGCAAAAACATAATACAATTTTGATAGAAGGCCTGAACCCCACAAGTCCCTTTGCTAGAAGGACGAGGAAGCCTGCAAAAAAAGAATGTCCAACCCTTTACAATGAATCCTACCCCCATATTTATAGATTCAATCAGACAGAGGAAGAGAGAGAGAAGTGGGAAAAGTAGGTTGAAGCTCAACCACTGTTGTTAATGTCTTTGACAAAATCTACCCCCAAATCTATATTTACTACATCAATCCTTGGTTCGGCACCTTGAAAGAAGAGGAAACGATGGAACAGATCGAATCTGATCTGGTTGTTGAGGCGAAGAGATCCTGCATTGAAAGTCCAAGATGTTTCCTCTATTTTCACCTAACCTCCTCAAAATTAAAGTTTCGGACCTCCATGACATGGGTGAGGTCAAGATCTTTCAAACGGTATCGATTTGTAATATTTAGAGCCCTAATTTGAAAGATATGCCCTTCAAATTTTGTATCGGGTCCGTACAAGAGGGCGGGAAAATAACTTGAAAATGGGTCCCCTTTTGATATGGGACACGTGACAGCCAAATAGGAACAAAAATCGGGCCTGCGGGTCCGCAATTTATCTTTTTCCATTTCCTCTTATTCCCCACTTTGGCTTTGACTCGGGCCCAAATGCGACTTCTCCTCGGGCGAGTTGCAGCCATTTTGCAAATTTTACCCCTTTTGAGATAACAAGGGGCAAATAACCAAATTTTTCCCTGATTGTCGCTTTCCCTAAGACACGTGGCGATCTGGTGCTTGTTTATAAACCTTTTCTCTATTCACCCCTTGAATCAACATCATACTGACACTTGGCATTCTCCACTTACACCTTTATACTTAGCCAATTTTGGAGCCTTTTCTGTCCACCTTTTGACTTTGTTTCCTCTTATGCAGGATCGTGGTCAATCCAATATTTGGCATGGGGAGAAATATGGATAACAATTTGGTGACTCACAAGGGTATCTCTGCTAGATGAAAATACCAATTGCCTTGTCGTATCCATTGGGCATGGAGTTGAGAAAGACAGTTTGGTATTGATTCTGCCTCTGATTCACGAGCCCGACTGCTTGCACTCTCAATTTTCATAAGAAATCTCAAAATGAAGGTTTCTGAGAGTAGAAAATTGTTTTAACCCGGGGTTTCATCTGTCTTTCCGAATGGACTACACAAGAGCCACAAAACAACACCACACTATATACAAAATTTGAAATCATACATGCTCCAAATGGAACATGTAGAGCATGCAAAGCACTTAGGAGAAAAGCAATCTACACTACAGCAAGACAATGTGCATAAGAACTTAGAGGAAAGAGAAAACTAAACTAATATGTACAGGGTGAGAACTCCCCTTTTAGTAGCAGTTTTAAGATAGATCCCATTTACTGGAATCTGTGACTCTTCACCCTCCAATGTAGATAATTGGAAAGCATTACTACTTTTACATCTTGTGATCATAAAGGGGCCACTCCATATGGCATCAAATTTGGAATGCCTTCTTGGTTTTGCTTAGTCTGCATCCCATTTCAAAACCAGGTCTCCTTCCTAGAAGGTCCTTACTTTTTCCTTCTTATCAAAGTATTTCTTGACTGAAACCTGATTCTTCTCTATTGCTTGGAGAGTGTGCTCTCTATTTTCTTCTAATTTTATCATCTCTGCATACCTGCCTCCATTGGTCCAAATTTAGACATCTCTAGTTGCTTCACGAGCTCCAATGCTAGCAACTCAAGTGATATAGGCAACACTGCCTCTTTCCCATAGACAAGCTTGAATGGAGAGCTACCTATAGATCTCTTGGGCATTATTCTATCAGCCCATAAGGCCATTTTGAGCTTTGTGTGCCAGGTCCTCTGATTCTCATCAAGAGTTCTTCTGATGATCTTTAGCAGGTTCTTGTTTGTGGACTCAGCCTGGCCATTACCTTGAGGGTAATAGTTTGATGAAGTACTCAAATAAGTCCCATTCTTAACAGCCCATCTTGTGATCTTGGAACCTATAAATGCTAATGCATTGTCTGATATGATGGTAGTGAACTCCAAATATGGTCACTATCCCTTCATAGAAATCCAGGATACTAGACTCATTTGCTTCCTTGAGTGCCACTGCCTTGGTCCATTTGGTGAAATAATCTATCACTGTCAGGATCCATTTGTGACCTTGGCTTGAGTTTGGATTGATGACTCTAATGAATTCCAATCCCCATTGCATGAAAGGTTGGTCGATTGAGATTGGGTGCAATGGAAGTGCTTGATAGCCTTTCCTTTCCTTTGAAGAATGCACAATTCTTGCACCTTTTGATCCATGTGTAGCAGTCACTAAACACTCTGGGCCAATAATATCTTGCTTTCATGATTTTGAGTGTTGTCACTCTTGGAGAAAAATGGCCTCTAGCTGCTTCAACATGGAATTCTTGTAGCACTCTCTCCACCTGATCTATCCCAATGCATCTCAACAGAATGCCATTGATGTCCCTCTTAAACAAGACACCATCAATAAGAACATATGGGATGGCCTGTAGCCTGAAATGCCTTCTTTTTTCTTTACTCATCCCATGAGGACACATGCATGTTTGAAGGAAGTGCACCATGTCTTGGGTCTAACAAGGAGCAGGTATATCATCTCTCCCTTCTTCTTAATCATCTTGTAGAACAAAAACAACCTCCTTTTCACTGTCTATTTCATCTTATTGACCTGAGGCTAGTTGTTCACATAACCCCTTCCCATGGACCAGCTTGGTGACCTTGATCTCAATTTCATATTCCATGACATGAGTGATCCATCCTGCACACTTTTCATTCAGGTCCTTGCTGAGAAGGAACTCTTTAACTCCCGCATGGGAGACCAATAGTTAGATCTTGTTGTTTGAAACCAAATGCTTAAACTTATTCAATCCTCTTATCACCTGTCAGGACCTGCTTCTCAATGAAGGAGTACCTCACCTCATAATCTTCTAGACTCTGACTAAAGAAAGTAATTGGTTGTTCTATACTTTCTTTGTTCTACTACACCAAGATTGCAAAAATTGTGTCACTGCCACCAAAGGCATACAATATGAAATATTTGGAAAAATCTAGGTTCACAAGAGTTGGGGCTTGTGATATGGCTTCTTTGATAGCCTCAAAACTTGCTTTTCCTTTAGTTGTCCACCTGAATGTTAAGCTCTTCTTCAACATCAACATTATTGGCTTAACAAGGGCAGCAAAGTTTGGAACAAACCTATAGACAAAATTGATTTTTCCCAAGAAGCTTTGAAGAGCCTTCTTGTGACTTGGTAATGGCAATGCTCTTATTGCTTGAACTCTTTCTAGGTCAATTTCCAATCCTTCCTTTGATACGATATGGCCTAGAAGATTTCCTTCATGGGCCAAGAATATGCATTTTTTGGGGTTCAGTGACACCCCAAAACTCCTGCATCTTTGGAACACTTTCCTTAGATGGGAAAGGTGGTCTTGCATTCTTGAAAACACTATAATGTCATCCAGATAGATCAACACTATTTTGTTGATCAGCCCTTGAATGCCATATCCATTTCCCTTTGAAAAGTGGCTCCAGCATTGGATAATCCAAATGGCATTTTCCTGTAGGCATAGGTGCCCCATTTGGTGGTGAAAGTTGTTTTGAATTGATCATCTTCTTTCACCATGATCTGGTTGTACCTGAGTAGCCATCTAGGAGGGAGAACCTTTCTAACCCAGACACTACTTGCAAGATCTACTCCATTAAAGGGAGTGGGTAGTGATCTTTGAGGGAGGCTCTGTTCAAATCTCTGAAGTTGACACACAACCTGATTTCTCCATTTTTATTTCTAACTAGGACTAGATTTGCAACCCAACTTGAGTGTTTGATTGGAAATATGATGTTTTCCTCTATCAGCTTGTTCAGTTCCTTCTTCATCAGAGGCTCAATATGTGGGTTGACTGGTCTCTACTTCTTTGATGGGCTAAGCAAATTGTATCCAGCTTTGATTGTGTGTTGTGCTAGTTTTGGATTGAACCCTCTTAGGTCCTCATAACTCCAAGCAAACACATCAGGAAATTCTTGGCAAAGTTGTATGAATTCATACCTTTCTTTCTTGGTGGCCACTTTTCCAATTTGAAGTGTTTTTTCTTCTCCAACTGGGATTGACTCTAAATCTTCTCCTTTGATCTGCATGTTAGCCTTCTCCTTTTCTGAACTGATCATTAGGATTAAAAATGGATTCCAATGTCACTAAGCCTTTGGGAAGCTTGTTTGTATGCAGCTATACTATCTGATTCCCATACTTTGCTGCTCTAGTTTTCTCTGGTTTCTAGTTGAGAATTCAGCTTCTTCTTGCAAAATTTAATGATCTATTGATCATTCTCAAACACCTGCTAGCATGTATTATTATCTGGCACTATTGGCCTCACAACCACATGGATATGTGGTTGTTCTTTTCCTCTTTTGATGTTGTCAACCACATCAAACATTGCTCCAACTGTTGCAAGTCTATCAGCAGCTTCATTCTCCTTCCTAGGTATGGACACAATGTTGAAGGCCTCGAAATCCTCCATGAGATCCCATACCCTACTCTTGTAGTTCTTGAGCAGGTCATTTTTGATAGCATTAAGTCCTCTGACTTGATTGGCAACTAGCTCACTATCACCGAATACTTACAAGTTCTTGATTCCCAGCTTCCTTGCCCAATGAAGACCTTGGACTAAAGCCTCATATTCAATAGTGTTATTTGAGCAAGAAAACTGGAATATGAAGGCTGAATAATATCTCATACCTCTAGGGGACACAATCATGGCTCCTCCTCTAGCTCCTTGTCTACTCCTTGAGCCATCAAAGAAAAATTTCCATACCTCATTGTCATCCTTGCATTCTGGCTTAATCAGGTTAGGAAGAGGGTGGTTCTCTTCATGTAGGCAGTAGACACCTAGCTCAAATTCTTCCATCTCCCTATAGGGGTCAAAAGCATGGCTTTTGTTGGCCCAATCATCAAGATTCAAGTCTGGGATACATCCCACCTTAGTATTTACTTCAGAAGTGCTTAAGAGGTCCTCTTGATCAAAAGTGAGCAAACAAGGCGTTGATTGGGATAGGTACATAGGATTCAATATGATAATCAACAAAAGGTTTAGATGTAATTGTGGCCTTCACTCCATACCTTGTCCTAAAGAGCATATGTGACCAATCAGCAGACAGGTAGCCTCCAATTTTGGCAGTGAAGTCCCTGGATAGACACAAAGAAAAATGTGGTGGCAAGTCTATGATTGACATGTTTTACAAAACAGTCACATTAGGGCAAGTGTGTAGAGTGAGACTTAGATCCTTGATGATTCCCACAGTAGTCACTGCTATCCCATCTAATTGGACTACTCCTCTAGAGATGACCTCATATTGGAGACCCAACTAATCAGCTATTTGTTTGGGCATCACAAAACTACTGGCCCCATAATCAATCATACAATTATGCACCAATTTGTCTCCAATAATCAATGAGACATAGAAGGGAGGAGGTCTTAGGTTTTTACCTTGTTGTTCTCCATGGTTTCTCCCAGGTTGAACTGCATTGGCAAGCACTCTTTCTTGCTGGTTAGGGGGTTGATTTGAACTTGACCAATTTCTCGCATGGCGATCTGCAACATATCCCTCTACCCCCGGAATGGCCAAATGACTCCCATAGTGAAATGTTCACACTTGTTATTTTCATTTTCTCAATAATATTGAATGAGTTATCATTTTTTTGTCCCTTCCTGCATACACACATTTCTTTCTTGCACATGGATTTTTACAACCGGTGCTTGATCGATTTGGAAAGTGGATTGGATTGGTTCTATATGTTGGGGTTGTACTTAGAGCACCATGACCTTATGGAGTGATGGAAGGTTGAGGGTCACCTAAGTTCAGTGGTTGGCCCTCTCCAATATTTCTCCTTTTGGACCATGTATTAGCAAGCACACCTTGAGGAGGGGACTGATTCATCCCACATAAGTCTTCAGCCTGCCAATTGACAAGCATAGTCTCGTTTGGGGTCCACCTTGTTGAGCTCCTTGTTACTGATCTCCCTCTTGGCCAGGTTCTTGTGGCACCATATTGGTTTGCACCATCAAGGCCTGATTTAGAGCACCATTAAAGCACATTGATTGGTTATGTGGCTAATCACATGGAAAACACCAATCATATTCATGTTCCATATTGTTCTGTGGGGACCAATGCCCTTGATGTTGAAGCTATGTTTGGATCATACAACCTAAAAGGTCTAGCAGCTTGGGGTTTTCCTTGGTTCTGGCTCTGATTCACAGTATGAGGTGGTGGCCTATTGTGCTGATACTAGGGTCTAGCTTGATATTGAGCCTGGGATAGTATGGCCTGGAACTCACGAGCTCATTCCCAAAGTTCTAAAGTTGCTTCATCACTTCCTGAAGCTCTTTAGAGGTATTCGATGATGAAGTGAAAGCTTCAGCTGAGCTTTAACTCTTGGGGGTAGGTATAGGAGCTAATGTAGGTGTTTGGCTAGTATCCGGGCTTCTTAACTCGTGGTACATGAGGCATGGATGGCTTAGGGGTGATTTTGCCACTTGAATCAAACAGCTTCTCACCCTATGGAAAGGCTATAGGCTACATGTAATGTAGTGCCCCCATTGATTGAATCATCAGAGAAATATCAGAATTTAAATCCCTAAGAAAGTATAAGAAGGCACCTTCATTAGTGGGCTTTACTGCTTTTGGAATCCTATCCTAGGTCCGCTGAATCGAGGTTGAAATATGACAGACTACTTGTTTGGGGCTCTCTTGATTGTTGTTAGTTGCTCCAACAAAGACAAGTTATCACCTTTTTCCCCAAACTAATTGTGAAGAGCCGTGCACAACTGGTTCTAGTTCTAGATAGAGCCTGCTTCAAGACTCTTGAACCATTGTGAAGCTTTCCCTTTGAATGAAGAGGTGAGTAGCTTGACTACAATGTCCATCTCATGGATCTCATGGATTGTACAGACATTTGCAATATCCTAGACATGGTCACCAAGATAATTTTGATTTTCCCCAGTGAACTATGGGATACTCTTTAATGCTGCAATCGGAACTAGGTTTTGTGCATTCAAAGTGAATTGACTACTGTCGGTGAAGTTGACGTATGGATTTGGTTGTGCCATTCTGATTGGCCTAAGAAACCTTGCAGACTGAAAGAAAGGCCTTGCAAGTGGAGGTGTTGACAAGGTTCTGCTTGGTGGAGATGGAGACCTTTGGACTCTTCTTCCCCTCCTTTCTCTGCCTGGGAATAGATGCAAGTATTCAAATATTCCTTCTTTCCTTGCTCTAGACCGGGTTTTTCTCATGAATCTGCCAAGCTTGGGCTACTGAAACTAGTAGATTTGTTTCTTTTGGATTCACCAGATGTATAATTTTAAGGCTTCTTAAAATCCAAAATCACATCAAGTGTACATCAATTCCTATTAGAATAAGATGGAGACTTCTTAGTCCCACCGGGCATGCCAAAACTATTAGTGCGAAATCACAGCACCCCCAAATGAGTTCTAAAAATATGATTTTCTAAGGCAGAGTCATTTGGTGTGATTGCATAACATGGAAATTTCCCCAAGGTGTGGGACCTTGCAAAATGGAAAATCTCTCCAGATTAAAAGGTTGGTTCCTTATTCCTCTGTTCAAGTGCATGCGTGGGAGCTTGCAAAGGATTTATCTCTATACTTAGTCTAAAACTTTCCAAGGAGACAAGGGTAAAAGGAGTATAAGAAATAAGAAATGACTAAACTACCAGGTGATGCACCAAAGGAATGATGAACACTTATTTTGCTAATAGACACAAACCAACAAAATGCATACAATAAACAAGCACAAATAGCCAGATATGTAATGGGAGACCAGATGAAAGAAAAAGAGACAAGAAAGGATCTAAAATCGATCACATACGTGTTTTATTGCTTTATAGATTGATACAGTCCATTAAAAAGTAGCCAAGAGGTAGAAATGTAATGCAATTTTGATAGAAGGCCTGAACCCCACAGATCCCTTTGCTAGAAGGAGGAGGGAGCCTGCAAAACAAAGAATGTCCAACCCTTTACAATGAATCCTACCCCATATTTATAGATTCAATCAGATATGAGGAAGAGAGAGAGACGTGGGAAAATCAAGTTGAAGCTCAACCACTTTTGTTAATGCCTTTGAAAAAATCTACCCCAAATCTATCTTTATTGCATCACCCTTGGTTCGGCACTCAAGGAAGAGGAAATGGAGGAACAAATCGAATCTGATCTAGTTGTTGAGGTGAAGAGATCGTACATTGAAATCTCAAGACATCTCCTCTATTTTCACCTAACCTCCTCAAAATTAAAGTTTCAGACCTCCATGACATGCGTGAGGTGAGATATTTCCAACATCATCAGATTTGCAATATTTTGAGCCCTGAGTTGAAAGATATGCCCCTTCAAAGTTTGTATCGGGTCCATACGGGAGGCAGGAAAACAACTTGAAAAATGGGTCCCCTTTTGATATGGGACATGTGGCATCAGATTGGAACAAAAATCAGGCAAGTGGGTTTGCAATTTATCTTTTACCCTTTCCTCTGATTCCCCGCTTTGGCTTTGACTCGGGCCCAAATGCCGACTTCGCCTCGGGAGTCATGGGGCCATTTTGCAACTTTTACCCCTTTTGAGATAACAAGGGCAAAGAACCAACTTTTTCCTCGACGTTTCACTTTCCCCCAGGACACACGTCAATCTAGCACTTGTTTAAAAACCTTTTCTCTATTCACCCTTGAATCATCGACATACCGACACTTGGAATTCTCCGCTTACACCTTTATACTTAGCTAATTTTGGAGCCTTTTCTATCTGCCTTTTGACTCTGTTTCCTCTTATGTGGGATCATGGTCGATCTAATATTTGGCACGGAGAAAAATATGGATAACAAGACCCTCTATGTGCATTCTTTTATCCATTGTATATAGGCATGTACCTCCAAATGCAATGATTTACCCTCTCGAACATCTAGGTTTTGGGCACGGAGCTTTTATCCTTTGGTCGCAATCATGTATCATGTGGATGCACTCTTTTACCCTTTGGACATTTGGGTGTCACGTGTACTTTTAAAAAACATCAGCATTAAAATATTATTTTAATAACAAAACCTTCTAGAGCTCATAAATTTTGATCTCAGTAACTCGGATTAAGGTGATTATTTTTTTGAAATTGTGTATTTTTTTGAGATATATGCATTGGAGAAATTTGTATAAACATATTTCAAATGTAAAATGTAATTTTACTCATACATGCACTCAATTATAAAGTGTCAAATTTGAGAGGGTGTTGTAATCACTTGTGGATGCAATTTCGGTTGAGCCCGATGTCATAAACTTTTAGGTGTTGCATTCTTGTATCTATGGGTGTATACATTTATATATCTCTTATTTGTTGAGATATTTTGGATCTATATTTTAGACACTTTTTTTTGGCATGTTGATAGTATCTCTTATGGGGGAGCTATTCTAGTGAAGCTTAGTGTTAGTTTGTCAGCATTCAAGTAGTTGATTTTGACAACTCATACAGTTGTGTGGTGTCACTCTACCCATTCAACACTATGGGAAGGTGTGACGTTAATACTGATTTTTGCATTTCGTGTCCTTACCTTATTACCTTGGATTTTCTTGATTCTTAGCACTCATATTTATTTGGATCACGTGTCCTTGCCTTGTTTCCTTGGTTATTGTTCTTAGATTATGACACGCCTATTTGTAGCAGTTGATCTTTCTTCTTCGGATTTTGTGTCCTTTCCTTATTACCTTAGCTTTTCTTGGATTGTGGCACTCCTATTTATTTAGATATCATGCCTTTTCCTTATTTCCTTGGTTGTTCTTGAATCGTGACACACCTATTTGTAGCAGTTGATCAAATTATGTTTGGTGTTTTTTTACACTTTCAACATCACTCCATTGACAATATCCTTACATGGAGCTATTCTAGTGAATCCCAGTGTCAATTTTTTTAGTTCTATGATCGAGCAATGGATTTAGACCACAGTGTGCACCAAACTTCTTCAACATTATACGAGTTTTTGGAGCCGAGCTTCTTAGGATATCTTGCAACGGGATTTTTCTCTCTACTTTTGTTATTACTGGTTTTGGGTACCTTGCGGTGTCTAATTTTCCCAGTTATTATATGTGGGTACCTCATCAGGCCTTGTTGTCGGGACCCACCTTCTTTTTCTCCCACCTAAGCTATGCTTATGGGAGGGTGTTAGTGTAGGTTATTATTTATCCTTTTATTTATTTATTAGGATAATTCTTACACTTGTGTTAGCCCTACACTTGTTGGGTTAGCTTGCTTAGGTGTACTAGTTGTGTGGAGTTAGCTTACTAGTCTTTTAGAGTTAACTTTACTACCAAAAGATCGCTTAGTGGGATTTATTCACCACTGATTTAGGTAGTAGTTGCACTTCCTCCTTCTATATGTACATCTTTCTTATTGAGTATTATGGATTATGATGGATTTCCATATATGGTAGTTTAGCTCTTCTGTTTTGAAAATATAATGTGGTGTGCTATTATCATCCGAGATTGAGGCTTGGAACAATCTTCTTATCATTCCTTTCATCTTGTGTGTGATTCTTCACACTACCTTTTTACCTTTCATTTTCATAGTTCATCATGAGGCATCTTCGGCCTCTCACCGTAGGATTTTGTTATGTTTTTATGCATACCTACCACATTGACACCATTTAGAGATATTTAGCTATGATGTATTCACTCCTAGCCGGGATTATAGATGGTTGTGTGTATTTTTAATGCTTCTTTGGTTGTTCAAGTATGTTATGTACCTTGTGTTTGTTCTTATTAGATGCAGAGGATGGCTATTTTTTCATGCCAAAGAATTTTTGTGCCAACCCTTCTACATTTTTCAAAATCATTTTCATTGCCAAATATGTAATCGAGCAAACCCTTATGTGGTTTTAAAAATTCAAAATAGTTTCTAAGCCAACATTATCTAGTGGTTTCAAAATTTAGAACATTTTATGAGCCAACCTTATTTGGTTTTCACCATGCATTTCATTCAGATGGAGCACATATTATAGTCACTTTTATGGAGGCTTCGCCATATTCACCGACATTGAATTCAATAGGTTCATTATTCTTATTGTTCTATCATTGTACATGTGTACCCCTATAGGCCTATTTTTTGGGACCCATATTTATGAGCATAAAAAAAATTATCTTTTACCACATCACTTAAGGTTATCTTCAAGTGTTTTTTTGTGTGTGTCATATTCACACTTGTTTTGAATTCCACCTTAGGCAATGTTGTTACCAAGGTGAGATTTATTATGTGCACAATATTGGTAAATTCACATTTAAGTGGTAGTTATCCTCACATGTGTGATAAGGGTGAGGTGTAACTTGTGGAATGATCATACCCCACATTTCACTAAAATTATTACTTTTCCTATATAAATAAACTTTGTGTCCTTGTCGAAAGTAATATTTGAGCTTAGAGTCATCTCCAAATTTGGTGAAGTAGTCTCTTAGTGACATTTTGTTCTAGTGAAACCATTTTCGGTTTCACACACATATACATTATATATTCTATTTTAGATTAAAACAATGTGATTTTTTGGTGAATCTCTTCCTCAAATATGAGGTCTTTGTGTGGATGCTTGCATTGCAAAGTTTTCCTAGGCCTTCCTCAATTCCTATATAGTATAAAATAATTTCATATATGGTGTTAGATAATTTCCTATATTTAAATTTTTGGTGTGTCAATGTAATAAGTGGTAAACTATTAAGTCTTCAAGAATTTTGTAGCCTCTATCTATTCTTAATGAGTGGTGGGTAAAGGTTTCCATGGATTTCATCACAAAATTTCCAAAATGTGAAGCTAAAAGTGTAATTATGGTGGTTGTTGATAGACTCACCAAATATTTTCATTTTGTTCCTTCTTACATCCATTTACATTGAGTACATTTCCCACATATTTTATGGATACAGCTTTATAAGCTACATGGAAAACCCAAGATTATGGTCAATGATCATTGTCCTATATTTAATAGAATTTTTTGAATTGATTTATTCTCATGTTTGGGAACTCAATTGGCTCATTATTTTCATATCATCCCCAATATAATGGACATACTTGAGCTAGTAAAAAAAAATTGGAAGGGTATCTACGATGCTTTTCTTCAAATAAGTATGAGAGATGGGTTAAGTGGCTACCACTTGCAAAATGGTGGTATAACATTTCATTTCATACTTCATCCAAAATATCCCCATTCTTGGCATTCTATGATTACCATCCACCATATCTCACCTTCAACTTAAGGTTCCATCCTAAAGTAAGATACATGTTCAAAAATAACAAGAGGTGTTCTCTGGCCTTAAAGAAAATTTTGTAATGGCACAAAACCACTTTGGAATCAACAATCTAATCAACATCGTAGTGAGTGAAGTTTTGAATATGGAGACTTTGTTTTTATTTTCTTGTATCCATATAAGCAAGTATATTTAAAATAATAAAATGTGTAATAATATTTCACGCAAATATTATGTCCTTTATCAAGTGTTGCAAAAAAATGGTAGCGTGTGGCATATAAACTGGAGCTTCCTCAATCAACTAAAATACATCCAATTTTCCATGTTTCTTTCTTGAAGAAGGTCATTAGGTAGAAGGTGTTTTCTCATTCAATGTTACTAGAGATATTTATGGGGATGGATGCATCATCTTGGAGCTTGAAGTAATCCTACATACACACATTAAGAAGTTAAGGAAAAGGGTCATAATTGATTTTCTTATCAAGTGGTTAACTTGGACATTGAAGATACAACTTAGGAAGATGAAGCATTATGGAAGCAACATTCAAATATTACCAACATTAGGACAATGTTGTTTTAAAGGGAGAGACATGTTATTGTTGAGATGTGGAGTTGAATTGCTTCACAAATAGATTATTTACAACTTGCAAGTTTACACAATAACCGGGTTAGTCGGTTGACCGGCATCGGTCACCTAGTAGACCAACCGGCACCGGTCGGGACAAACCGGCATCGGTTTCTGTGCATGAAATGTTTTTATTTAGAACATGGGATTAGATCTAACCTTTGATTAAAAGGTGATCTAAGGGTTGTAATTGCATAGCTAAAGTGCCCTAAGTTTGTATATGCTTATATAAGCTAGAAAACTAGGGTTAGAATATAGAATTAAGAAGATTAAATGAATTGTAAGAAATAATTCTTGGAGAGAGCTCAGAGAATCTTGTAAGAGGAAAAGTATTGTACATCATGTGAGGTGTGGAAGATTACAGATCTTCAATTGTATATCCTCTAGAATAATATATTGGTTGTTTCTTGGTGGACGTAGCCCACACTAGGTGAACCACGTTATATCTTGTGTATTGTTTCTTCTGGTTTTATTTCCGTGTTCATTACTTGTATGCTTAGATCTGATTTATATCTATACAACTTGTATGGTCTAACCCCAAAAACTGGTATCAGAGATTTGTTTGAGGGTTTTGTGTGTTAACGATTTACTCACAAAGGGATTTCTACTTGAGTGGGAGCACAACAATGGCAGAAGATAGTAAATAAAAAGTGGAGAAGTTTGAGATCGTAATTATCAATTATGGAAGATGCAGGTGGAGGATTATCTATATCAAAGAGATTTATACTTATCGTTGGATGAGAAGGCAAGGCCTACAAAGATGACTGATGAAGAATGGAAGATTCTTGACATAAAGGCTCTGGGATCTATAAGATTGAGTCTAACAAAGATCTATAGCTTCAATATAACAAAAGCAGCAACCACGATAGATTTGATGAAAGATTTAAATAATTTATATGAAAACCAAGTGCATCAAATAAGGTTTATTTGATGAAGAAATTATTTAATTCTAAAATGCTAGAAGGTGGATCTGTGTCTAATCATTTGAATGATTTTTATTCTAGTGTAAATCAATTAAAATTGATTAATATCCCTTTTTAGGATGGAGTGTAAGCATTGTTATTCTTGTGTTCTTTACCAGATAGTTGGGTTAATTTGGTAATGGTTGTTACTAATACAACATCTACTACTAATATTTTGAAGTTTGATTATGTGATTGGTATAATCTTGAATGAAGAAATACGCAGGAAGAGTAAAAGAGGGTCATCATCTGGAAATGCTTTAAATGTAGAAAGAAGGGGGAGACAAAAGGAGAAATCCAAGAGCAAGAATAATGGGAGATCAAATTCAAAGAATGATAGATCTAAATCCAAAGGTAGAGGAATAACTTGCTGAACTGTGGAAAGAAAGGACATGCAAAGAAGGATTGTTGGTTCAAGGAAAAAAGAGAATGTACCAGAGAAAGGTAAAGAGGAAAATGTTGCATCTTTTGAGGTAATAAAAGATGCCCTTATTCTCTCCTTGGATGATAAAATATAATCATGAGTTTTAGATTTAGCAACTTCTTTCTATGCTACCCCTAATAAGGGTTATTTCAAAAATTATGTCTAGGGTAATTTTAGGTATGTTTATTTAGGAGATGATGAGCCATGCATGATTACTGGTAAAAGTGAAGTTCATCTTAAATTGTAGAATGGAAATACATAGATATTGAAATATGTGAGGCATGTGCCAAGCCTCAAGAGAAATCTAATTTTTGTAGGACAACTAGGTGAAGATGGTTGTGTGGTTACATTCACAGCCGATTCTTAGAAAGTTTCCAAGGGAGCTCTTTTTGTTGCAAGAGGAAAGAAGGTAGGAACATTGCATTTTTATACTTGTATTACTGATTAATTTTATGTTCTATCTACTTAAAATTCATATGAGAGCATGTGGCATAATCGGTTAGTCCATATGAGTAAAAAGGGAATGTAGATCTTAAAGGCTAAGGGTAAGTTATCAAATTTGAAAGGTGTAGATCTTGATTTCTGTGAGCATTACATATTTGGAAAGAAAAAGAAAGTGAGGTTTTTTTAAGTAAGGTCAACAAAGAAGGAGTAGAAATTAGATCTTGTGCACTCAAATGTGTGGGGACCAAATTGGTAGTATCTCATGGAGGGTTCCAATAATATGTGACTTTCATTGATGATGCCACAAGAAAGATATGGGTTTATCGTATTAAGCGTAAATATGATATGGAAATACCTTGTGGAAAATGAAACACATTTAAAGCTAAAGTACCTTAGATCCGACAATGGTGGTGAGTATTACAAAGCAAGGTTTTGAATTATTACTATTCACTCGAATAGATTATGTAGAGAAAGAATAGTTCCTAGAATCCCACAAGAGAATGGAGTGGCTGAAAGAATGAATAGAACTATCATGGAATGTGCAAGAAGCATGAGGATACATATTGGTTTACCCTTGCAATTATTGGCGAAGCGTATAGAGATATGGCGGTATATTTTATTAACCGTGGGCCTTCAAGTGCACTAGATGGTGGAATACCAGAAGAATCTTGGATTGGAAAAGAAGTAGATCTTTCTTTTCTTAGAGTATTTGGTTCAAAATATTTTGTGCATGTTGATAAAGAAAATAGGAATAAATTGGATGCTAAATCCAAGATATGCATTGTCATTGGTTATGGTTCTAGTGATTTTGGATTCCATTTTTGGGATTTAGAGGATGCTAAGATTGTTAGGAGTCATAACATTGATTGGAATGAAAAGAGAATGTACAAGGATTGGTTTTGATACCCAAGAATGAACCGAGTGAAAATTTTGTTGAAGAAAATGCATTCTCATATTTAAAACAATCACACATAGGTACCGGCATCGATACTACATGAACTAGTTCTCGGGATAACCGGTGTCAGAAGGAGCAGGACCGGCATCGATTGGGTGAACCAACGTCGTGCCTATAGGGGAACCCATGTTGGCTACAAGTGACTAGCATTAGTCATTTGTCAAATTGATACTGAATATGTAACAGCACAGATTGAGCACCAGGAACCCCATATTTCTGTGAGAAGGTCCCAAAGGGTAAGTAAACCTCCAGAAATATTTACTCCTTCATTATTTTATTTATTATTGACTGATAGTCATGAACCCAAAAGTTTTGAATAAGCAATATAGTAGGATACCCAGGTGGGAGTGGGATCATAGAATGAATGAGGAGATGGACTCCTTAGAAAATAATCAGACATGGGATTTAGTAAATTTTTCAGCAGGTAAGAGATCATTGCAGAACAAATGGGTTTACAGGATCAAGGAGGAAGATGGTGAACAAAAGAGATACAAATCAAGGCTTGTGGTAAAAGTATTTGTACAAAAAGAAAAAATTGAATTTGGTGAGATATTTTCTCATGTAGTTAAGATGAATTTCATTTGTATTGTTCTAACTTTAGCTACAACAAAATATTTTCATTTAAAACATCTTGATGTTAAGATGGATTTCCTTCATGGTGATTTAGAGGAAGAGATTTATATGCAACAGTCGTTTGGGTATGAAGTCAAGGGTAAGGAGAAATTTTTGTGCAAGTTGAAAAAGAGCTTGTATGGGCTCAAGCAAGCTCCAAGGAAATGGTATATGAGGTTTGATAGTTTTATGCATGAGCATGGTTATATGAGATGTGAATCTAACCATTGTGTTTATTTCAAGAAGCTTGAAAATGGGAGCTATATTATTTTGTTACTATATGTGGATGATATGCTTATTGCAAGATCTAGTATGCAAGACATTAGTGAGCTTAAAGAAAATTTATCTCACACATTTGTAATGAAGGATTTAGGAGTTACAAATAAAATCCTTGGCATGCAAATTCACAGAGACAGGAAGAACATGAAATTATATTTGTCTCAGGAAGATTATATCAATAAGGTGTTGAAAAGATTTAAAATGCAGGATGCAAAACCTATAAGTACACCTATGGCTGGACACTTTAAATTGAGCAAAGATTAGTGTCCTACATCACATGAGGAGGTTGAGTACATGGCATGGGTTTCATATGCTTCGGTAGTTAGAAGTCTTATGTATGCTATGGTTTGTACTAGACCAAACATTACACAAGTAGTGGGAGTTATGAGTATATTTATGACCAATCTAGGTAAAGAGCATTGGAAAGTAGTCTAATGGATACTCGTATATTTGAGAGGGACTTCCAACATGCAATTATGCTATGGAGGATCAGATACTTATTTATGCAGCTATGTTGATTCAGATATGGCTAGAAATTTAGATGGTAGGAGGATCACCACTAGGTATGTATTCATAGTAGGTAGGGACGGCAGATTAGCTAAATTTTGAGATTACAAAAGGTTATGGCCTTGTCTACTACTAAGAGGCTAAGTATGTTGCGAGATACATAGGCTAACAAAGAGATGATATGGTGAGAAATTTCATGGAAGAGTTGGGAAAGGAGAAAGAGGATTATAGTTTGTATAGTGATATTCAAAGTTTGATTCATCCGAAAGAACTTAGTATTTCATTCAAGGATGAAACACATTCAGTTGAGATATCACTTCATACGGCAGGTGTTGGAGGATGGGAAGCTGAAGTTGGAGAAAATTCATACAAATGAGAACCCTACGGATATGCTAATGAAGCCATTGGAAAAGGAGAAGTTAGAGCTACACTCTACTTCTGTTGGTCTTTGAGTTTGAGACTTGAAGAGGGAGAAACAAATCCAAGGAAGAGGATCTAAGGATGGAGTTGTACGTTACAGTGTAGCAATTTATCTCCAAGTGGGAGATTGTTGAGATGTGGAGTTGAATTACTTCACAAATAGCTTATTTACAACTTGTAGGTTTACACAAGAATCCGATGTCGATCGATTGATCGTGTCGATCACCTAATGCACCAACCGACATTGGTTGGGACAAACCAAAGATCGTCGGTTGGGGTAACCGACATCGGTTACCTATGTGTGAATTTTTTTATTTAGAACGTGGGATTAGATCTAAACTTTGATTAAAATGTGATCTAAGGGTTGTAATTGCATAGCTAAAGTTCCCTAAGTTTGTATATGCTTATATAAGTTGGAAAACTAGGGTTAGAATATAGAATTAAGAAGATTAAATGAATTATAAGAAAGAATTCTTGGAGAGAGCTCAAAGAAGCTTGTAAGAGGAAAAGTATTGTACATCATGTGAGGTGTGGAAGATTGCAGATCTTCAATTATATATCCTCTAGAATAATATATTGGTTGTTTCTTGGTGGACGTAGCCCACACTAGGTGAACCACGTTATATCCTTGCATTGTTTCTTCGGTTTTATTTCCATGTTCATTACTTATATGCTTAGACCTAATTTATATATGTGCAACATGTATAGACTAACGCCAACAACCTTAATCCTAGGTCATATATTAGGATATGGATGGCTGAATTGTGACTAACATAATCTCTTATCATATCATATCACATTCCTTTATGGTTCCATATGCTTAGTAGGTTGGCCTTAAGAATTTGCATAACATGGTGGGGTATATATAAGAGTTAGTATCTAGTAGGTGATCATCATATTGAGCACTTGATTCATTTACATAGCTTATAGATTTCCCCTCGAATTGGATAAGGCATTCTACTTGCATATTGTGAAAAATTCTCCATATTTTGGTGTTCTTTGGTGTTAATATCCTGTTGATATTCATATCTATTTGAGTAATTTCATTACATTGAAATGACAACCTCCATGTGATCGAATCTTGATTACCAAATACATTCAACATTGATAAATATCATTTATTTTGAGCTAAGAATTCTCTTTGCGCATCTCACTCACCTCAAAAGAGGGGGCATTCAATGTGGTTTATTACATGGATATCTATACACATCAAGAACATAGATAAAATTTAAATTTTATGAATAGAATGGGACGTGGTATGAATAATCAAGAACATAAACAAATACAAAAATGAACACATTTTATACAAGGAAAACATCCTCCACCATGGATGAAAATGATATATATTAAAGTCTAAGATTGGCATTTTTTATCCTAGGGAAGCCTCTCAACAGATTTTAGATTTCTCATATTCTCACAAAATGGTTATATGTTTGTATACAATTTTGTATTCAGTTGGTGCAATGTAGAGTAGGGTATACTACATTTTAGTAAATAATGTGGGGATTTTAAGTACTTCATTCCATTTTGTCTCTTCAAAAATTGAGCACCATCTCACTATAAGGGTATGATACTTATTTATTATGTTATATTTAGTATACCTAATTTAATAGAAACATAATTGAATCTGATTTCAGAGTCTCTAATATGATAAAATACAAGAAAGTACAAATGATAAGAACTCTAATGATGTAATCTTGCAAATAAATAGGAGAGATAGAATACTTAGTTAATTCACGGTTAATCTTAAATAGATCTAGATCGAGAAAACTCGGTGAACAAGTTGGGTAGAGTGTCATAAATCCTTGGTATTAATTATGCTCTTCACAGGCACTGGCTAGTGTGAGGGTACTGGGTGCCACATACCTCTACTAAGCATCGGTGGCTGTGTTGGTGCACTGGAACCTACTTTTTCCTATGTCGTTATGGTTTTGCAATTACTCTATGTTGATTATTTGATATTCACACTTTGATCACCAGGGTACCTATAACCCGCAACACAAACCATAGCTACCTATATAGACTCACAAAACACATCAAATTGGAATGAAATATGAAATATATGAAGTCGAGCTAACCCTATCAATCACCCAAAGAGTGAACTTATGACCAAGTGTTACACTACATTTTAGACTCCATGTAGTTCTTTTCATTGTGTGTGAAATTGTGTCCTTGTGTTTCCCTCACGCCAATGATGCCAAGATAGTGGGTTATAGCTAGCTTCAATAAAAATGTGTGAGATATAATTCAGCACTTCCCCTTCCTATGTAGTGTATGCATCCCAAAAATGCAGTCCCTTCTAAAGTAATGATAGTATGTAAGTGTGATTTCCCCTTAGAATTTCCCTCTAGAATAATAGAGTGTATGTTGTGTATATATATGGATCTCTTGCTTTAATTTCGACACTAGTAATAGGATATACTGACTATGACCTTAGAATAACAATAAGAAAACTAAAAAAGGATGACCATGAATGTAAAAAAATTAAACAAGAACAAAGAGGACAGAAACGCCCAAAATGGATAGGACGGCTTGGGCGCTAGTGTCCAAAATGGGTGTTGGTGTCCTGGGATAAATGATGACAAAAATGAAAAGACAAACTAACGAGGATCCTGTGACTCCGACCAGACTAGGTACGAAATGATAGATGTGAGAGATAAAACTAATAGAAACAATGAAAGCAAGTTAATGGACAAGGGAGTGTGTCACCAAGGTGAATAATTTTCTTTTCTAAGATATATGCATTAACAACATACTTGATGACATGATATAATAGTAGCATGTGTTTGATTTTGTGTCTACATTTACACCCCCTTTTGTTATTTGAATGAAATTCAAGTAGTGTAAAGGAAGTAAGAAACATACCTGTAAAATTTTCAAAGAAGCCATGTTGCAAAGTGCATGTAGAGTGTAGAAACTTGTAGCGTGGTGAACCATGGATCAATATTTTTATCCATGTGGCATAAGTGGTGATAGAAAACCATTGTAAAGAGCACTTGGAGAAGCATTGAAATTATTTGTAGAATTTGGAGATTTTGAATTGTTGCCAATGGAGATTGAAGAGGTAGGGAGTGATCAATTCCCAACCTGATTTTGCTTGTTTGAAAATGGGAGGATTTGGGTATCTTACTACCAGAGGAAGAGTGTTAGGGAGATAGGTTTAGTTTTCTCTCTATCTATGATTGTATCCCCAAAAGTTCCGACTACTGCAGACGGATAAAGACCAAATTTAGTTCTAATTTAGCTCCGAATTAGTTCCAATTGAAAAATTGTTTGTCCGATTGAAATAGTATTTGATGGCTTCCAAGTTAGGTCATCTAGAAGTGATAATAATGTAATGAAACTCCTAAGTTAGGTCATCTAGGAGAAGTAGTAATGTATTGTAGCTCCCAAGTTAGGTCATCATGGAGAGATAGTCGAATGTGTTTATTGTTCTGGTTGATTGATTTGAAATAAGATGTATTTAGGAGATTACTCATAGAGAGATTTTTTATTTTTTCCCCCATCTTAGGTCATTTGGGGGAATGGATTTGAAATAGTATAAAGCATTGAATGATTTTATAGAATGAATGTACCTTTGTTTGAATATGATCAGAGAAAATTGTGATATTAATGTATTAGGAGTGTCAATTGATTGTGTTGTATCCTGAGAGGGATTATAAGATGATCTTGATTGTATGCCCCCTTTTTTCGAAAGGGGGAGGGGTGATAGACAAGCACCGAGTTCGGCAAAAAGGTTGTAAAACATGCGATAATAGTAGATGATAGATAGTATAGAAAAAATAGTGATATTACCAAAGTATGTGTATATAATGATTAATAAATATGCCATATTTGAATATAGCATTGTGTAATGTGTATATTATGGTGCTAGCAAAAAAATTGATCTAAATGATACAAACAGGGAAGAAAACAAAGTAACAAGGATTAAGATATGAGTGAAACCGTGAGTCGTATTATTAGTCATAAATAATAACTATAGTATATGGAAAATATGGAATTACTATATATAGTAATAGTGAAAACTAAATAGTGATTTCATTTCTACTATGATTGGGTGAAAATTGGAGCTCGAGATGTGAGCATGTCGCATGTTAGAGTAGTGTGTTTGATGAGGTTCCGAGAGAGTAACTAGCGGGCATAGCTTCACATAGTACCGATGAGTTAGTATGTATGAATATTTTTAGAAAAGTTATGAAATATGCTTTTTTAATTAATTTCTACAAAATTTACGTTTATGTATTTTTGGCATTTCGACCAGGCAGAGCGGTCGAAGGCATTTTCATCTGTGGGACACTAGTGCCTAGCTCCGTGTTGGTGACCTATGTCAGACACCCATAACCTACTCCTAGGCACCGGCATCCCACGATAGGTTTTTGGTAGTACGTTATGAAATACTTTTATTCGAATGATTTTTACTATCATGAGTTGTTTTTCAAGTATGTAGGTGGAACTAATGGAAGAAATTTGTTGTTTTTTTGTGTTGTGCAGAGGGATATACAATCTAGAGAGTTTTGTGTGGGTCGTTATTTGAGTACGTTACTTATGTTGGGGTTATCAGATGCAGAGTGGGATATATTGACCGTGTCAACATTTTTTACATTGCTAGAGTGGGGAGATTCCCCATAATATGCCTATGTTGATTGCATTATATGAGAGATGGTGTGTCATACATGTACATTTTGGTAGCCTACTAATGAGATGACAAAGTGACACTAGAGGTTTTATATCATATATTGTGATTTATGATTATAGGGGAGAGGGTACGAGTCATGAGTATAGTGGATGCCTAGAGGCCGATGAGGACAAATGAGGTGGTATTTTACTTGGTAAACGATTACAAGTAGAGACTCATATAAGTTTGGATGTTATATTGAGATCTAGTGTTATGTGGTTGCAGAATTTTATCACAATGATTCTAGCTTCATCTATTATAGTAGAGGGTGGAGGAGTTAGTATATTATATAAGATGCATGATATTTATCTCTGGATAGAGGAGCACAGACGAGATATGCATGGGTATGGTGTGTATTATCCCACGTGTATAAAGAATTATATAGATTCACATGGGAGAATCATGGGGGTCGGACTAGAGCCACCACTTTTTTGCACGTATGGTCATATGAGCACATTACGATATTCAGGCCACTTAACGGTGCCACAAGCCAAGTGGGCTAGACCGAGATATTTACAATGACATGGGTAGGGACTTGTAGCAGGCGGATGGACACAACCACTTACATGTCAATGTTAGATTGGATGGGTCCAAGGGCCATCATATGGAGTCCATATAGAGACTATGGTGGTTGGGTGGAGGATGGTATAGATTTGTAGTGAATTTGGCACACCATGTGGTTAGAGGACCGATTCCTAGGAGTGACTAAGTTCTTCCGAGTGGAGGATGTATCTGGATAGTTTGGTATGGCTCAGAGTGTGCCACCAAATCCCTATGTATGGGTGAGAGATACAAGAGGCGATGAGGCATCCAAGACCAAGGTTGAGCCCTACAGAGCACATCTAGTATACCCTGGTCTAGATGAGGAAGATGCGGTCATAGAGCTGATACGGAGTTGATGATGTTAGGTGTACCCAAGCATATAGTTAGTGGTGGGAAGCACACCAATGGGTGTTAACATTTCTAGTTATATATGGAGCAGTGTGAGTCAACCGTAGGAGTGGAGTGGAAAGCACCTTCCCCAATGGAAATGGTCTAGCAGAAATGACACTAGTGGAGTGTAAGTAGTATTGTAATTTTTATTTTGTATGTAGTCTTTGGATTATGTAATTGTTTGTAGTAACTAATGTGGTGTTGTATGAGTGCATGTGATGCTTATTGGTCATTGATTATAGATTCATCGATGCATATGTTGATGCAAAACGTTCCTTCGAGATCTGCTCATGGAAGGAGGTATGCTAGAGTGTGTGGATGTGATTGTGGTCAAACATGCCCATTTGTTTGATCCATAAGCTATACTTGGCAGCCACATGTACTGGTGTTATTGAGTGATCGTGATAAGGGTCATGTAGATAATAAGCAAGCTAGGTAGGTCATAAGAGGAGGATCCCTAACTCGATATGTGTTTACAAGATATGTGGAGCTACATAAGGGCGATTCGTAAAGTAGACAACCGATATGGCTAAATTACGAGAAATATTTAGAGAGATATAGAGGTTGCCACCGGTGGCGTAGAGTGAGTGGTGAAACATCTAGTTCTAGAGCTCCCATGATTGTATATAGCAATAGAAAAGATGGTATATGATGTATATGGTTGTAGTGATGTATGGAGGCTTGCCCCAAAGTGATTCCATTTTTGTAACTATGCTTTGTGACAAGATATATGGAGAGACATGTATTGGATATTGTATGTGTTGTTTATTTGTATTGGTATATGGTGTGATGGTTGTTATTTGCACTTTGAGTTACGAGATATTGTATGCATTTCAAATGGTTGTCTTAATTATTGCATATTGAAATATATTATGATGTGAAAATAATAGCTTAAGTAGTGAATTGAACATTATTTGTATGTGAATGAGACTAAAAATTAGAGTGCTATGATGATAAGAATTTTATGATGTAATGTGATAGATTAGTAAATATGGCAAGGTGATGTAAGTATTATAAAAGATGATACATTGATAGGTGTATAATGAGAAGATGTGAAATAATGTTTGTAATCATGTGTGATAGAGAATGAGGAGGGGGGAATGAAGAGAAATTCCCCCGTGTGAGAATGAGGTTCATTTTTGTAATAAATCCCTCAACAGTCATGTAAGAACCTTAGAAAACACAAGTGCATCATCAAGTAATGAGATGATTGTATGGAGAGGCTTGGCAAGAGGATGGTGGAAGCATGTGAAGCAGTAGCAGCATGAGAGAGAAGAGCTTAATGGAATGTCGATGAAATGGTGCTAATGATGAGAGGTGTAGTGGTAGGAAGCATGGATGTTGGTGGCTTAGGAAGCCAAAATGGGATGTAGTAGTAATGCGAGGAGGGTGGGATGATGTAGCAATAGGTGAGCTAGATGGAGGGTGTGGATGGATGATAACCTTGGGAGGAAGATGAATGAGAACCTTAGGAAGGGGAAAAGGAGACAAATGGACATTGGTGGAAGCTCACTTATGTGGAATGGGAGAGAGAGAGAGAGAGAGAGAGATAGCACACTCACACGAGTGAGAACTGAAAGAAATAACACCTTTGTCTTCTAATTTTTGTAATTTTTCATGTAGATCACAACAATCATTATCTCGATGGCCATTGATGCGATGGAAATTGCATAAGGGTCAATCACACTGGTGATGCAAGCGATGAGGAGGATGATGTTGATTAGAAGGAAAGCGAATTAAGTGCTTATCAAGAAAATTACACAAGACATCATGAGGCTTAGCAGCATATGGAAAGTGCAATGGTTCATGAGGAGGAGGTGGAGAAGACTTAGGTGTAGGTTAACGCAATGAAGGTGAAGGAAGATGCTTATGCAGGGGAGGACATGGGGACTATGGAGGATACTCAATTGATGGAAGAGGAGAAGAATTAGTGGCCAATGGATTAGTAGAAGAAGTAGAAGGATATGGAATAACATGCTCTATAATTAAATTTTGTTCTAGATCAATGAATTTATAGCACAAAAGCATAAAAGATTCACATGTATCATACAATAAATTTTCTTTTAATGAAAGAATCAAACCATGACAAAATATTAATTGCATTTCTAAATCAATGGGATGAAATAAAAACTGATGCATGTAAGAATTGAAGCGTAAAATTTAATCTATAATTAGTTCTTTCTTTCCTTGATGCAAAGTAGGAAAGTGATCATATGTAACTCTAGGACCATTGTTAATGATAAAATGCCTAAGAAAAGCATCCTCCATATCATAATAAGTACTAATAGGTCCATAAGTAAAATGGTTATACAATTAAAGATCATGATCAATAAGACTATGACGAAAAGCTTTGAGGAGCAAGCGATCATTAGACTAAGAAACAATTGCTAAATTATAATACTTGAGATGTAAAGAAGGGTTGTCATTTGCCGTCCAAAAACATGTAAAGGTAGATATGATGAAGTCCTTAGGAAAATCTGAATTGTGACTTTTTTAGGGATTAGATTTCTTGGAAGAGAATTATGATCAATGGAAGGATAATAGGCTTTACTTTCGAGAGTGAGAGAATGAACTTGGGCATGCAAATTACTAACATCATTCATAAGGTATAGAATATCATATGAAGGGATGGTAGAAGAAGTGAGAGGAACATTGAGATGTTGAAGCTTTCCGTTATGAGTGATCATGGGAATTTGAAAAGGAGGAGAAGGATGTGGGGGAGGAGGAGAAGTACATGGAGGATCTATGGGAATGCTAGATGTAGACTCAAGAGTCACAATAAGAGGTGCAATAATGGAAGGAGGATAATCATCATGAATAACGTTAGAAACAACCTTATAAAAAGAGGAGTGGTAAATTCACATTCAATGGTCTTAAGATAAGTAACATCCTCACTAACATGTTCATGATCATAAGTATAATCAACATCACTATCAGTCATATTTTCACAAGCAAGTAATTCATCAAGAGAATCATCAACATATAAAGAAGTAGTAGGAGTACTAACATGATATTTATCATTGCAATCATTGGAAACATTTTCAGAAATAGAAGAGATATAGCTTTACATTCATTTTGACTATTAATGGAAACATCATCATGCACATGTACATTTGTAACCTTAGGAGTAGATTTATTGACATCTATACAAGAAAAATGTCACCAAAAAAGGATCTACATTAACATTATCATGTGTTACAATAGGAGGAGAAGAAGGTACAATAGCATGGGTGGCTATGGAAGAGGATGGAGAACATGCATCATAGCTTTGGTCATTAGAGAGCATGCAAATATGAGGGGTGTCAAGGCCAAGAGGAATGGTGTCTTGGAAAGCAAGAAGCTTTTGGAGGGTTTTGGAATCACATTTAGCATTACGATAAATATCATGAAGTTCAGATTCTATGGAAACATCATCAAGGATAGGTTGCACGCTGACATGATTCATAGCCTACTTGGGAAAAGAGGAGCTCTTTTTGAGATCCTAGGAAAAGAGGTTCGAACAAGAGAGGGGTTCACCAAATGATTTAATAAAAACTTAATTAAATCTAATTTCAGAGTCATTAATATGATAAAATATAGTAAAGTACAAATGTTAAGCACTCTAATGATGCAATATTGCAAGCAAATAGGAGAGATAGAAGACTTAGTTGATTTACGTTTAATCTAAAATAGATTTGGAATAGAAAAAATAGTGAACAAGTTGGGAAAAGTGTCATAAATACTTGGTATTAATTTTTTACTTCATAGACATAGTTGGACATGATCTTTTGGGCTAGGGTGAGGGCACCGGGTGCAGAGACATCTTCTAGGCATCAATGACTACAGTTGGTGCTCGTAACTTGATTTTCATGTGTCACTAGGGTTTTGAAATTACTCTCTTTTGATCACCTGATATTCACACTTTGATCACCGAGGGTACCTGTAACTTACAACACAAACCCTATCTACCTACACAAGATCACAAAACACATCAAATTGGAATGAAATATGCAATATGTGAAGTTGGATTGACCCCGGTGGTCACCCAAAGAGTGAACTTATGACTGAGCGCTACATTACATTCTATAATACATGTAGTTATTTGTGTTTGTGTGTGAAATTGTGTCCTTGGGTCTCCCTCACACAAGAAATGCCAAGATAGCAGACTATAACTATATTTTATGCAAATGTGTGAGATGGAATTCAACACTTCCCCTTCTTTATGAAATTTATGTAGAGTATGCAGCCAAAAATGCAATCCCTTTGATAGTAATGATAGTAAGTGTGATTTCCCCTTAGAATATCCCACTAGAATAATAGAGTGTATGTTGTGTATATATATATGGATCTCTTGTTTGAATTTCAAAACTAGTAGCATGACATGCCTATAATGACCTTTGGATAAGGATAATAAAACTAAAAAGGTCGACCATAAATGTCAAAAATGTAAACAAGAACAATGAGTAAAGAAGCACCCAAAATGGATAGGAGCACCTTAGCGCTAGTATCTCGGGTAAATTATGACAGATATGAAAATAAATACTAACAGGATCCCTATGATCTAACCAGAATCGGGTACGAAATGATAGATGTTAGAGAGAAAGCCAATAGAAGTAATGAAAGCAATTAAATGGCCACAGGAGTGTATCACCAGTGAATACTTTTCTCACTTAAGATTCATGCATATAACAACATACTTGATGGCATAATAATAGTAGCATGTGTGTGATTATTTGTCTACATTACCACATATGATACTTGTGGGACATCACATAGTAAGGGTATGAGACAAGTCATTCCCTTTTAACTTTCTATTATTTTTACTTAGACATATATATATATATATATATATATATATATATATATATATATATATATATATGCAACGGTATAGTTTGTGGGTAGAATAGTTTTGGAGTGACTAGAAATACATGTGAACTTTTGTCCATTATTTATTTTATATGGATAGACATCCTGCGAGACCCTTCCTCTATCTTGGGATGATTAGAAATTCTTGTGAAACCTCTTTTGGTGTTAATTCAAGTGAAACTTGACTTATTCGTTTGGATCTAGTAGCTTCTTTAGTAAAATTTTGTACTAATCTCTAATCCTTCAAAAATCAGTTCCAATCCATGTCTCCAAGTACAACAAATTTGAGAGCTTCTCCTTTGAAAAAGTAAACAAGTGTACTCCTTCCATGTTTTGTCTTTTTCATTATACTAGTTACAAATATATTTTCAAAGTCGATTTAAAGTTCAATTATTTTTATGGACATTGAATACACGAAATGAATTATATAGGTTTCATCGTGGATCATGCCAACATGCAAGAAAAATCAACAACCTTGATCACCTAAAAAAATGTTTACACACTCAGGTATGTTTTTCCTTTAAGCGTGTAATATTCATTTCACACTTAAAGGGGGTAAATGTAAAAACATAATTTTGGCACTTTGAAAACTTTGGCTTTATCCCTAGATCATGACTTGTGCACACATTCCAAACCTAGGTGATTTTTTCTTATCTCTCATGCATGTTTTGTTTTTCAATTCACAATGCTCATCATTCACATGACTAATTACATCATTCCACTACATTATACTCCTCCATATCATCATTCATATAACTTTCCAAAATCCCATAAACTTCATGTATGAGGACCATTTTTCTAGGATCAACCCATCTAATGGTTTTTTCCAAAGATGATTTTTCATCCCCTGCCACCTAATGGTCATTTTTTCAATTTGATATCTTGCATGGGTCAATTTATATCCCGTAGGTTGGCCTTAATGTGAAACTTTACCTCGCAACCTATATAAGCAAGTCTAACCCACCTATTTACCTCACATGGAAATCACTTATCTCTCTCAACTTCAAATCATTCTAAATCACTCCAAAATCTCCTAAATCCCTTTAAAGCAATAATACATTATATGATCAACCCCTACATAGGTTTGAAGAACACTCAACTAGGTTATAGAGTCACGCTTCCCAAGAAAGAGACCTCATAATCCAAGTAAAGATAAGTACACCAAATCATTGTTTCTCATTTTCAAGTAATAAAATGGCCTAATCTAGTTACATCCATATATACATCACATGATATGTGGAGGACTATGTGTGGTTTGAGTCCTCTTCAAATAATTACCAATGTAGGCGGTGTACAAATTACACTTCAACTCAACAACTAACATTTTATAGGGTTTCCTACTTATGGTAAGGATTTTGATCTATTTTTCTTCACATACATGGTTTTGCATATATTCAACACCTAGGGTTTCACACTAAAGCACATCGCAATCATTTGCGAGGACATAAAGTTATAAAGTACTAGTGCATCACCATATGGAACGGTTCAAGTACACACTAGTATGACACTTCCATACATCCTAAAAGGTTCCATACCTTCTCAATTTTTCATTCTAATTTAATATATGAATCATTTTCAAATAATTTATAGCCTACACACCCATAAAATATTATTAGTTCAACTTCTTGCATATATATTCATCCAATCACATCCACTTTTTTATTTTTACAAATAATTTCCACATTACATCTTGCAAATGTTTATCAATGGGATATTATGATTTGGGTATTAATGTTTATTAGTTAATCTAAAATATTACCTATCATTAACCCTCGACCTAAAAGTAAATAAGAACCCCCTTTACCACATAGCTTCCTACACCTTTTTTATTTACCTATTTAGGGTTGAATCATAATTTTCTAAGTAATATCGACTAATGATTGAATTATTTTCCTTTTCAATGTTTAGAAAACCCTTTTAAAATACCTTACCATAATAAAAACCATCACAATCATTCTTATTAAAGCCATGACCATCAATCCTATTGAGTCACAAAAAGGAGATCCTTAGTTACAAATGCCTCTTTGTCCAAAATGGATTCTTGATCTTCCATAAAGGACTAAAAATTATAGAACCTAGGATTGTAAAATCGCTTACTACCTCTGCCTCTAAAACAATGTTGAAACCTTTGGCTCTATGCCAAAATAACTAGAAATTTTCCCATTTTGGGAAGAACAAGCCAATTTTTTTGTTTGCATTCAAAATTTTCTTACATGGGTGAAGAACCTTATTCAACATAATCTTTTTCTCAAGTATCATAGACTATTTTAGTTTGGTGGTTGTTATTAAAAATTTGTATATCTTTTCTTTCCAATAGATATGATATTTAGAAGAATGATTTAAATGGGTTTAGTTTGCAGACGGTCTTTGAATTAAATCATGAACATAATTTAAACATCTAGTAAACCTCTAACATAGCTCCAAATTTTGAAATATATCTAAAAACATTTGAATATTTTCAATGATGCGAGGTTGAATTTTAGTTTTCTCATATTTTAACGAGACACCGAGAAATTTGATTTCTATTTTAAAAAATTATTTATTCTTTATATATGTTGAAAGACCAATCCCATGTTTTTCTAATAATTTTACAAACAATTTGTAGACACTAAAATTTAATAAATTACCCTTTTGTAATGCCAAGTTTGACCTTGCTTCCTTAATAAAACAAATTCCCACATTTAAAATTAAATCGGTATACCTTTCTAGTTCTTATGTGACTTGTTTATTTTTATACTTCATTCTCTTATCAATCTAAGGAAAATTATCAAATTAAAGAAGTAAACAATTTTTGTACTTCGTGCCACAATTTTCTATTTCACTTTACATATTTCATGTTTAGGATCGTAAAATGGTCAAGATGTGTATTTTGGTCTTGGTTGACTTGTATGATCCTACCCCTTTACATTCTCTAACTTTGTTTTTGATGTAAATATCTTTCTTAGGTCATTTCATCTCCCTAGGGTCGGCCTTATTAGAATATTTCACCTACATACAGCTATATAAGCAAGTGAATATCAATTTATAATTCGTTTGGCACTCTTATAATATTTTATTACAAATATAATTCCAAAAGCACTCAAGGGTATCCTAAATCTACCCAAACTAGTTGCAATTAGAGAATTCCCCAATACAAGTATAAAGCACTCAACCAAGTCAAAGATTTTATATTCCTCCATTTATAAGAATGAAAAGGTCATATAACCATGCCTTAACAAGAGCCAAGCCACTCCAAGAATTTTTCAAGGGTTTCAAGGAACTTAGGTTTAGGTCACGTAGTTGATGCAAACCACATCACCTTATTACTATGTTGGGTGCATTATATATGACATAATTATCCTATTATCTTGGTATCACGATACAAAAGGGAACCCCTATGGGGTGAGATAATGTATGATCACACTTGCACAAGCACCGAGTAGAGCTAAATGAGGCTTGATCCCATGCAGGGCATGTAGTGCAACACTTCAATTGGTTTAGTATTTAGGGTTGATCATTAAGGGTAGTCCAATCTCACTATACACACTTTTCTCTTTATGGTTTGTTAATGCTCACGATGAAGGGCTTTTCAAGTTTATAGGGTTTCCACTTTGTTACAAGTGATTACGGATCGACTTGAAGTTTTGCAAGCAAGAGAAAATACAATAATGGTCATTTACATGCAAGTAAAGCACACAAAAAAATTTAGACCCATATTTTTAAGGGACCAAGACCGTAGATATCCAATTCAAGACAATACATTTCTAGTCTTGACCATACAACAATTGCAGACAAATCCTTCCCTGCTAAGTTTCTAGTTCTAGAAATTGGACCAATGTTATCTTAGTATTTGATCTATATTTTCCACATGTGTGCATATCTAGATCTTATATTATTATTTGCATGACTAATTCTCTTCCCCCTCTTACAGATTTGAGTCATTACTTATTGTTTTATCATTTATTACAAGTGTTAATGCATTATTACGCTATAAATGGCTAATAGTGAATTAATTAAATCATAATAATCCCATGTTACAAACCCTTACATCCTATTTATCATTGTGCATTTCCATAACATATATTTAATTAGGGTGTAAATATTTAATTAACCTAACTCTTGAATTAAATATATTTCTCAAACCCTAGTGGCCTTCATACTTTCTCTCCATGTGGAATCTTATCAAGTATAACATATATATTCTTCAAAATATTTGGTTTTTAAAGAAAACTAAAACATATCATGGCTTCTTCCAATGATCCCATTATATCTCTTAACAACTTCTTTTACATTTATCTCACATGTAAAGATCTTGTTTTTATGATCTTGTGGTCCAAACGAAATCATCTTAATACAATGTTTGAATATGTAAGCTATATTTTCACTACTCGAGTTTAATTGAATAACATATATCCTTTATCCTTTTTGAACTTTCGGCATAGGATATCACCGATAGTGACCTTATGTTGTATGTTCAATTCAAAGTACATCATCTTTTGGTTAAGTGTGCCCTTATTGATAATGGTTTGGGCTATAATATTTGTAAGATCTCCTTTTTCCATTAGTTGTCTTTCTGTTGTAAATCTTACTCCTTCCACCATGCATATCTATAAATTTTATAATATCCTTTTGACTGACACTTAGGAAAATTTCCTTACCAATTATCAAGGTTGAATTCACTATTCATACAATATGTTCTGTTATGCCTAATATTATTAATTATAATATAATCCTAGGCCGTCCTTGGATACATATTATGCATGTTGTTCATTCTACCCTTCATGGTTTTCTCAAATACTCTTATCAAGGATGTGTGTACACCATTGCAACTAACCACCACACCTTTTAAACATTGTGCCAATACTACTAATGATGACTGTTTATACGGTGCATACCATATGGATCTACTCCAAGGTTAATCAAATGTACTCTAATACATCATCCTCCTTATCATCTATATGGAATAGGCTATTAATACTCATTATGCAATGGGTTTATTGGATGAGGACTTGGAAAATTTGGCTAGGGAATCCATGAGACTATATTACCCAATACACACCCCTCAACAAGGTCTTGGTTATACTACATAGCCATTGTGTAAACCGATGTTATCTCCAATGTTTCTCCCAACCTTATGGATTCATTCCCATGAGGTTGGCATGGTAAATCCTATCACCCCCCTCACACTTGTCCACCCAAATATCATCAATGATATGACGTCTCTCAGTATCCCTACTCTAGATGAATTCAATAATGAAGAGTTCCTCCTAATATTAGGGTATATATGAGCATATTCCTTCTTTCTTTCATAAGAATAGATTTCCTCATACTTTACATGCACACGAATATTTTGGGGAGGGTGATAATTTTGATATCTCAACATATACCTCTAGAAATAATCCTATGTATCCTTATGTGGAATATTTTTCCACATTAATTAATGAAGAAACTACTTCCTTCAACTTTGGGACCAATGTTGATCCTTGACTTGTTCTCCTCACGACTTCCCTTATCAATCAATAAGGGAAACTATTTTAAAAGTGTTGCATGATTTTTCTAACCTCATCACTTGGAATCATAGTGATATGTCTAACAATGATCCCTCCATTACCATGCATAACATTATCTTTCATGATCATGTTAAGCCTATAAAAAAATAAATTAAGTAAAATACACCCTCGCATTGCTTTGATGGTTAAAAAGGAAAAATATATTTTTGATGTTGGTTTTATCCACGCCATTGGATACTTTAATGGGTTTATAATTTTATCACAACATCTAAAACTAATGGTGAAATATGGTGTTATACTAACTTTCATGATTTAAATAAAACTTGTCCCAAGGATAGTTTTCCTTTGCCTCACATTGATATGATTGTGGATTCCACTGTTGGTTATAACATGTTATCTTTAATGGATTGTTTCACGAGGATAAAATCAAATAAAAATCAATCTTTTCATCAAGAAAAGACATCTTTACTACCCCATGGAGTACTTGTTGTTACACGGTTATGCCTTTTGGATGAAAACGTCAAGACTACTTATTGACATGCTATGAAACACATATTCCATTATCATCATAAATTTGTTGAATATTATGGTGATGATCTATTAGAAAAATCCATCCACCTTCAAGATTGTGTATTTGATATACGTCCAAATCTTTGAATGGTTACAACAATACATGCAAGGAAAATTTTAGTGGTGAATATTCGTTAATTCACAAATATTCCAGTTTTTAAATTTGAAATTAGTGAATTTCAAGGGTAGTAATTAGGACCAAATCACCAAAACTTTCTGGGTAAAATTAATTTTAGGGGTCAATTCACCATTCTGTGAAATAGAAATTCACGATATTCACCTTAATGTTGTCGGTTGGTAGAATTTTTTTATGATACCAACCGACAACATAAAATGTGCTACAAGTCGGTAGCGTTATTTATGCTACTGGTTGGTAGCATGTTAATATGCTACCACTAGTAGTATGTTTTTATGCTACCGACAGGTAGCATAAAAAAGTATGGGATTTGTTTTTACTTGTGCCATATTTTGGGAGGACATATTTCTCATTGAGATGATCATTTTAACTACTAACATCAAAAAATTAAAAAAATCCCATACAAAATTAGTAAAATCTGTATTTTTCACAAAAAATCAATTTTTATTTTATTTTTGTTTGCACCATATTTTGTGAGGACAAATTTCTTGTCAAGCCGATCATTTTAACTACTATTGTCAAAAATGATTTTTTTTTAAATCATATATTTTTGGTCGACATCATATACTATTAGTCAACAAAGATTTTGGCATTTTCTTCATATTCTCCATTAGCACGAAAGTCAATTTTCACATATTTGCCAATGAATTTCTACAAATGTTTTTGGGGGTCTTAAAATTTTCCACTGAATACATGTATGTTTGAATCCTAAAAGTGTGTTTTCAAGGTAACTTCTAGCAAGTTTCTTAGGTTTATTATCTCTCCCCATGACATCGAGTTTTACCCAAAAAAATATTCAAGTTATATTTGACATGCCTCCCCATGAAAATTGAAGCAACCTAGATCCCTCCAAGGTAAAATTCAATATATTTACCTTTTATTTTCTCAATTGGTAGATAACCGCATACCTTTACATAGTTACTCAAAAAAAAAATACCTCTTTTAAATGGTATGCACAATATATCAAAAGGCATTTGATGATATCAAATAATATATTTCTTAATCCCCTATGCTCATACCCGAAAAACCTCTTCTCCTATACATATCCACTACTAACCATGCACTTGGAGCTTTTCTTCAACAATATTATAATAATAATTAAGAACACACAATGTATTACTAATATCCAAAATGAGCACCAAGCCATTTTTTGGTGTTCTTGACAAGTCATCATGTTATCCTAGATCAAGGAAATTTTGAAATTTTACAAGTATGGGAAAAATCATCATTTTGGTCTTTCCTCCTTCTCTTGATAATCTCTCCTTGTATAAGAGTTAATCATTTTGGATCAAATTGGGAAAAAATGGGAAAATCACACATTTGAGGAACAAGTGAAACAATTCCTTTGTTCCACTTGTTCCCCATTTTCTACCCGGACCGATTTCCACGAAGGAATAGGATATGTTGGGTTTTATCAACACTTATGGAAATTTTACTTCATTCCTTGGTTTCTCCACATCACCACAACATCGATACATCGGCTCTTGGTGGCACTCACGAGAATAGTTCAAGTATTCCATATGTTCCCTGATCATCTGCAAACACCAAAAAGTGGAAGAAAGGGCATTGAATCAAATATATTGACCCTAATCAAAACACAAGGGAAAATTTCTTGTGTTCCTTTGCTTCCCTTAGACCCCGCCATGTCTCAACCTTGTAACAAATTAGTTACTCTATGGATTGGAGGAACAGAGAAACAAGTCAATAAAGTCGGTGATTGAAGGAATATAGGAACAAGTCGAGTGCAGACGGCGATTGGAAGAACATAGAGAAAAAGCGGTTAAGTTGGTGTTTCAGGCCTAGAGGGAAGATTTCTATTGTTCCTCATGTTATCTGTCGACCATATTCACCAATAGGCATGAAAAAATCATGAGCATGTAATGCACCGTCGACCCCACCTTTCTCTCGACGACCACTTGGTAAGAAGGGTAGGTGGTGGGTGTGAGTTTGTCTATCATTAGTCACCCGAGAGAATGATTAGCACCCTTCCTCCTTGTCTAGCCTTCCGTACATCTACATAATAATTATTATATTGAATTGTCATTTTGTACTTATTATTGTTTTACTCATTGTTGACGGGCTATGATTAATAAATTTTGCGTTATTTTTATTATTATTATTATTAATAAATTTGTGTTATCTTTGTTAATGTGGCGATCATTATTATTCGTGCTTATTGTTATTCTACTTTGTTTTAGGGTTTTATGACTTTTTAGATTAAAACAAACAAAAAGAAATAGATAAATAAATTAAAAGGAATTAAAAATAAATAAATGAAAACCCGTGAAATCTATGGGGCGGATTTAGGGCAAAATTGGGACTATTTTCCATCATTTTGGTTTTGTGTGGAGAGAGGGAGTGCTGCATCACCACCACCATGGGAGGAAGCTCCAGTCTAGTTCTACACACCACTTCACAGATTCTTTGAAAAGAATGCATGAGGGGAGTCCTGGACACTCTGTGGCATCCATCGATGTGCCGAAAAGAGTGTTTTTGGCTGATGTTGTAGTTGTAAATGCCTTGGGACGTGGGTTACAGTGTTTGACCAAGGAAAAAGAAAAACAACTTTCTCATGGAGTGTGACTATGGCAGTGTACAGGAGACATGGTTTTCCTCATGAGACAGTCACACTTTGTTTGGCATGTGCAACAAACAAGTCTCCAACCTGATAGTTTTCTTTTCCAACGTATCCTCCATCTGTGCCAAAATGGAGCTCTTGAAACAGAGCATGGACGTCCATTAAAGCAATTTTGGAGAAGGGATTTTGTATGTTTTAGTTGCAAGTGCGCTAGTAGACAAGTATGTAAATTTTGGAAGCATACACAAGGCAAGTCAACTGTTTGACATAAATGCCTCAAAGAAATGCGGTCTCATGGAATGCCATGATGGCAGCATATGCACAAAATGGATTTGTTAAAAAGGCATTTGGACTATTTGAAAAAATGCCTCAAAGAGATGTGGTCTTATGGAACATACCCTAACCATGTAAGCTTCATTTTTGTTTAATTAGCATTTATCCATGCAGGTTCAGTGCATGAGGGTTGTAAATACTTCGATGGCATGAGTGCCTCTTGTAGAATCATGCCTAGAATTAATCATTATGTTTGCTTGGTGTTTGATGAGCACATGAGAATGTGTAAAAAGTGTGGAGGCATGCTTAAGGCATGTGAAGTGGTTGCCAAAATGCCTTCAAAAAAATCATGGTCTCATGGTTGCAAGATTTGAGGCTATGCACAAAAGGAGGAAGATCTCATTCTATCCAAACAACATCAATAAGAAACCATTTGATCATGCTCAACAAGTGGTGGGTCAAATCCAGAAGGTAGGAGAAATGTGATCAGAGTAGCGAAGAATGGTTTCAAATATGTAGTTACAAATTCCTTGATAGATGTGTATGTAAAATGGTGGAGTTGTGGATGCTCGTGAACTGGTTGATGAAGTGCCCAAGCAAGATGCTTGAACCGAAGCCTGTGGCTTCGACCGACTTCATTCTCCAGGCATGGTTCATCTTCCCTTAACTCTCATAATTCTCGTGTTTTAGTTCTCTTTTGCAAATTAATAGAATCTTAAAATATTAGGTTTTTAATACCGTTAAATGTTGTTTTCAACTCGTTGCAAAAATAATGAATTGTCATGTCAAAAACTCACTAAGTCAAAATAACCCGTTTGCATTAAAACATGAACTTCCACCCTCATTCTGAGGTGATTTAGAAAACTTCCTACCCAGTTAGATCGCTACAATATTGGTATATCGACAAGATGAGTTTGACTTCCCAGTAATATTGTTGACCTTCTTCCTGTTTAAATAGTTAATTTTTGCATTTTTCGGAGACTCATTAAGTACCCTTCATAACTCTAAAAATGAGATGTGAAGCTTCATTCATGTACCTTGGTATGTGAGGAGTCACCTTGACCTTTGGTTTGACCCCAATGAACATATGAGATCTTTTTGACGCTCTTATAGGAGCCTTGTTACACTGTTTTATAGTAGTAAAAAGTTGTTAAATCTAGAAAGTTGGCTTTCATTTTGAACCACCATTTGAAACCTGGATAGAGAAATTTATTCCCATCTTCGCAAACCTTAGTGTTTATACTAGAAAATTGCATGGAACATTCAACTTAGGAAAAGCACTCTTCGGATAGTTTGGCAAAGCCATTTTGTAGGCCTCCGGTCACAGTTTGACGAGGTCAAACTAGACCAATTTTGACTTGTCACTACGTTTTGAAAATGGTTTTCTAGTTCTCAGTCCCGTCGACTCTGATGAATTCTCCTCATATAGGGAAACTTGTAGGAAGTGTCTCGTGGCGTGCTCATCCATCAAACGTCAGTTTTGGACATGGTTTTCTAAGCCCTCGAGCTAACTTTTGTTCAATTTGCAATGGGCAACTATGACCAGTGGCCCCGAAAACTAGCCGCCAAACGCAAACCGTTCACTTTTTCCCAATTCCGTCAGTTGCTATGAACTCTTGGTATATCTAGGGACACGTAGAAAGTTAATCGTGGTGTGTGTTCTCATCGGAAGATAACTTTTAGAAGTGGTTTCTTAGCCTCCGAGCCCGTTTTGATCATTTGTAGCTAGTAAGAAAATGTAAAAATAGAAGTGCTGGGACCCTCGTAGGGTTGCCAAATCACCCTGAAAAAATTTTAACACATGTAAATAACTATTTAAAACACTATAATGTAACTTGTTGTGTGCATTAGAACTTTTGACAAAATGGTGTTTTCTCTCTACCCTTCTCTTTCTCTCTCTGGGTTACAAAAAAAAGCAAAATGAAATGTAATGAATACATGTCTCTAAACCTTTTTATTTCGATTGCAAATTGTAATTATTATCATATGTAAATGGGAAACTAAAAATGATAATTATGTTAGATTAGGGTGGATGCCATGCCAACGATTTATCGCTGATATCTTGCTCACGTGGTTTTTGTAGGATGAAAGAATGATGACGTAAAGGCGTTGAGTAATTCATTGTTTATTTTTGGTATTATATTGAAAGACTTATTGTTGAAATTGGTAGTATGTAAAATTCACTAGATTAATAAGTGCTTGAGAAATTGGTATTTCTTTCATGGATGTTATTTTGATCCCAAAATTGTTATGGTAAAAGTGGAATACAAATGTCAAAAGGAATTGAAATTAATACCTTGTAGTGAACTTTCATTGTGCAATTATTGGTTTAATAATTGGTGTTGTGTTTCTTACCTTGAAAATGTAATAAAGGAACCTAACCACAACAATCAACCCTAGTTCAAAATTTGTATATAACTAACCTACCTATGTTAATCCCTTAGCGTAGAAAATTGTGACCTTCAAATGAACCTTTACACTCGATGGAACATCCTAGTTTAGGAAAATAAGATCCCAAGAAAGGGTTTATCGTCTTAGTAGGTACGTTTAGTGGCATCGACATAAACTTGAGACATATAGAGCAACACTTCCTTCAGTCAAATAAATCTTGTTTCCAAAGATATTTAGAATGAATTTCTTGTGGGATCCAGATGACATCATGGAGCTAGTAAAATAGTGGTTCTATCACTCAAAATTTTGCTAATAAATAGATCCTCTTAGCTATAGGTGCTATCTTTGGCTAGTGATAATATAGTGCTTTGATCTTTTACGGAGGGTTTATAGGGTGAATATGTTTTGAACCTTAATCTAATCTATAATAGAGCATAAAGCCCTAAGTGAAAATCGGAATTAAACTAAACCCTAGTCATTAGGATGTTAACTTGTGGGTAGAAAACTATAATTTAACTCCTTGCATACAAAATTGTTTTGAAAGATGTTGGTTTTAGAGAACCTTAGAAAATGAAATCTTGTCCCAAAATCCCTTGTTATGTCATTTTATGGCATTAAGGAATAAAGAATATTCCTTATGCGGAATCGTGAAATGCAGAGACATGGGATCTTCGTGAACATGGGTCACTTGTGGTTCATGTGTAGCTTATAATGCTTCTAACCATGTACTTCCTTAAGATGTCCAGAAAGTGCTTTCATAACTCTTTTGTTATAAAATGATGGTAAAAATGTGACCATAATGTGATGTAAAAGTAAAGCATAGAAGAGAAAAAAATGAGATTTGAGGTTAGGGATACTACCACTCTTGGAGTCCTTATAACTCAATTAAATATCTTTATGTGTTTCAAAGAATATGTATTGCCTTGGTGTGATCAAACTTTGAGAAAACAAAAGATATATAAATATAAATGGAAGTCAATAAGTTATTGAACTTTATTAACTATGGTAGCGAAATAACTATTCCGTGATCGAAGGATGTTCTTGGGAAAAAAGCTATCTCGAATCTATGTCTTCCTTAATCCCAAGATTTCACCTTGACATCACGTAAATTCACTTGTGTAGCAAGGGTAAATTTTTAACATTAAATAAACATTTGAGAAGCATATTCTTAACATAAGAACAAGATAATTAAGTACTTGTATATGTGATTAGAATTGTGCCAAATAAGCAAGTAAGTTATGGAAATTTCCGTGATGCATAAAGGAAGCCAACCTAAATTGGTCGAACTATAAATTAAATGTGGATTGAACTTAAGATTTTGTAGATGGAAAAAGGAGAAAACTATACTTGCACAATAATGTTCTTAGAATGTTAATCGTAACTAAGATGCAATTAAAGAAATGATGTGTTGTGGGTTCACCATTCCTGAAGTCATGTTCTTGTGGTTGGGTCATTGCTAGTATTCGTTCATTGGGAAAAGTGTGGCATCGACATGCCTATGTCATTTTCATGTGTCTATGTGAGTCGATGATTTATGTGATTGTCTTATGTGAGTCGAGTTTCTGTACTTGGAGCCCTTGTTGTGTTGTGTGTAGTGAGCAATGTAAGTCAAAAAAATTATCCTGGTATTTTACTGTTGTATTTGGGTGCGTAAAATGTGGGCACTACATATGGTATCAGAGCGGAGGTTCATGCTCTCAAACCTCGGGATGGATTGGAGTTGTGATGATTCTAGTGATGGGGATGATGATTCTGCATGATGGTGATGGTGTTTCATGATGGTGATAAATATTGGAAGAGTAATGTGTTTTAAGAGTGATGTGATCTATGTCGTAATTGTGATAGTGTGAATGCACATGATGTGTATGTCACTTAGTGCGCATTTGTTATCATGTTGATGTGCTGGGGATGGGAGTATTCTCTCTCCTTCATGTGGATTCTATGAAGAATTCACGTGTGAATTACTACTTGTGATGAGAGTATTGACTCTCCTTTTCGTGGATCCAATGAGGAATCCGTGTGTGATGTACCGCCTTGTTTTGTGTGAAAGGAATGATATTGTGAATTGTGGAGTGTTGAAACATTTTGACCTTATGTGATGTGAAGATGTATTGATGTATTGCATGACAAAAATTGATGTAAAGTGAATTGTAGTTTATCGTGATGTCATCACCGTATTGTGATTAGTTGTGTGCATCGTGTTGTTTTGCAATTGACTATATGTTGTAAGGTTAGACATTGTTTTCCGCATACGCATAATTCATGTAATATGTGATGGTTCATGTTATGTTTTAGGGGCATATGGTGAGTGTGATCCCTAGTGTATAGTGATTGCACTTTGGGTGCAGAATGTGGTAATGTGATGTATCGTAACCCATGAAAGTAATGATTGTGTTATACCCTATATATATATATACCATGCGTAATACGTTATGGTTGTTGTGTGTGAATCACCATTGTGTTAGTGATGTAGTTATGTGTATGTTGTGGACCTTACACTAGATGACCCTAAGGGGATAAAATGTCAAGAGTGTATGTGTGGAGAGAGGAGGCGTGGACCAGGTTTTCATAATCTTGAGCCGAGTACGAGTGAGGAAGTGGAGTCTTATATAGACTGAAAACCCACTTCTATCTGTTTAGTATACTTTGAGCTTGCTCAGTATATTGTGGGTGCGCACCACCTTAGGCTCAACTTATGCAACTAGAGTTCCCTACTCTTTCCTATTGGATTGTTCATTGAATAATCCTATGTAATTTTGACTATGTTGATCCTTGTGGGAGTTTGGAGTAATGATTCAGGCAGAGATGATGATAGATACATTATTTGATTTACTCATTTCTGGTTACATGTATATTTTTACGAGCTGAGGCTCGATGTCCGAGTGCCAGCAACTCGATGAGTACCCCTTTGGTGGTGGTATGAGGCCACATAGTGATTGTAATGTGCTATTTTCTCAATACATATTTTATTCGTAAATTGATCATTATCTCTTTTAGCTAGAACCAACCATTTTCTTGATTGACATGTTCTTATATTTTGGGCATTTATTTGATTGTTGCATTAACATTTGGATTTTTCACTAACCATGGCTAATTAGCCATTTGTTTTTTTTCTTAGTTTTAAAACTTTCTTTTCATATTTAAAAGTTTTGTAGCCTAGCCCAAGGCTTTTGATTTTGCCACTTGGCATTTGATTGGATTGTTATGCTGGTTCTAATGTCGTAATGTGTTGGAATAGGGTCATGGGATTCACCATGGAGTGGTTGAACCTATGGACCCACTTCATTGTATGGGGGTACGCCCCAAGGAGTTACAGATAACTAGTGGGTTGTTGAACCACGAGTTATTATGTCACTTGGGTTGGGGGTGACGGGGCTCTATGTGCCTAGGGCCATAGGGTGACCCGACCTCATTTAAAAGGAGAAAGGAGATGGGCCTCTATGATTGAGTGACGCGATGTTATTTATGGCACTCTATGGTTGAGTGACTGATATTCTTGATGGGGCTCTATGGTTGAGTGACCCGATATTCTTTATGGCACTCTATGGTGGATGACTTTTCTTTGGGGCTCTATGGTTGGGAGGTATTGGTTCGGATATGTTTCTTCCTCTTGGGAGGTATATGGAGATTATCTGGTGATGCTTTGGGAGGTATATGGAGTTGTATTTTGTTGCTTTTGGAGATATCTGGAGTTTTTTTCGTGATGCCTTGTGATGTGTGGAGATTGGTATAGTGAGTTATGTGTACCTGTGTGAGTCTTTTTGACACCTTGTTATGTATGAGGCTTGACTCTCCTCTTGGTTGGTATGGACTATTGGATATTGTCTTGGCACTATGTTGGTGCATAGTCATGGATTTTTTGGGGCTTGTGATACCCATTGTATATGTATCAGCATGTTGATTTTGTTTATCAGTCATATGTGTGTACTAGATCTATGTCTAGGACGTAATTGTTGGAAATTATTTGCTATGTGGTCTACTTGTTGTCATTCCATGGTTTGGTGAAACCCTTGTGATGTGATACGGTCATGAAAGTATGTAAAAGTATGCTTGTGAAATTTTAGTGTTGTGTATGACCCTGGTAGGGTGTTGTGACTATAGTTCATGATGGGAACCCACAGAATGAATAAACTAAAATTCTACAAAAATGAAATTTAAAGGACTTGAATTAAGAATAATGTTAATAGAAAGAGATTAATGAAATAATGAATAAGAGGGAACTACCAATCTTCACAGAACCTTGAAAGTTAAAATTTCTACCTGATGTTCCTAGGGCCACCCCGTGGTCATGATTTTGTGTCTGAAATCTTAACCTTAGAGCGTACCTTCACCCATATTTGTTCCTTGTTGCTTACCATTTCTCCTTCTTCATTGTATGTCACATCGAGGATGATGCTTTCTTAAGGGGAGGAGAATGTAATGCCCCGTCCGACTTTACCCTAGCCTTTCTCTGATGACCTTGTTGGTAAGTAGGGGTAGGTGGTGGGTGTGAGTTTTTCGATCGTTAGTTGACCTCACTGTGTCCCAGAGAATGATTAGCACCCTTCCTCCTCATCTGGCCTTCCCGTGTCCGTGTCATTTCCGATGTTGCTAATGGAGGGCCTCCGCAGTGCCGTTTCGATTACCTTGTTAAAGAAAATCTCGTTCTCAAATTCTATAGGTGGTTTAATGATGTCTTGATGTCATTATGGCGTGTCCAACTTGAAGGGACATCTACATAATAATTATTATATTGAATTGTCATTTTGTACTTATTATTGTTTTACTCATTGTTGACGGGCTATGATTAATAAATTTTGTGTTATTTTTATTATTATTATTATTATTAATAAATTTGTGTTATCTTTGTTAATGTGGTGATCATTATTATTCATGCTTATTGTTATTCTACTTCGTTTTAGGGTTTTATGACTTTTTTAGATTAAAACAAACAAAAAAAAATAGATAAATAAATTAAAAGGAATTAAAAATAAATAAATGAAAACCCGTGAAATCTATGGGGTGGATTTAGGGAAAAATTGGGACTATTTTCCATCATTTTGGTTTTGTGTGGAGAGAGGGTGTTTCCACACCAGATGCCACCATGGAGGAAGCCAGTCTAGTTTGGCAAATGTTGTTTGATACTGTAAGTTTGCTGAAGAATCCTCGTGAGGGGTCCGCCCCAGGCTTGTGGCATCCATCAGCACCAAAAATAGAGTGTTTTGGCTGATGTTGTAGTTGTAAATGCCTTGGGATGTGGGTTGTAGTGTTTGACTAGAGGAAAGAATGAAACAAATTTTCATGGATGCAGCTTTATGGCAAAGCACAAGAGACATGGGTTTTTTCTCAGAGACAGTCACACATTTTGGCATGTGCAACAAAAAAGGTCTCCAACTGATAGTTTTTTTTTTTGCAACGTATCCCCATTTGTGCCAAAAATGGAGCTCTTGAAATAGAGCATGGACGTCCATTAAAGCATTTTTAGAGAAGGGATTTTGTATGTTTTAGTTGTTGTAAGTGCACTAGTAGACATTATGTAAAATGGAAATTTTTGAGCATACACAAGGCAAGTCAACTATTTGACATAAATGCCTCAAAGAAATGCGGTCTCATGGAATGCCATGATGGCAGCATATGCACAAAATGGATTTGTTAAAAGGCGTTTTTGGACTGTTTGACAAAATGCCTCAAAGAGATGTGGTCTTATGGAACATACCCTGACCATGTAAGCTTCATTTTTGTTTAATTAGCATTTATCCATGCAGGTTCAATGCATGAGGGTTGTAAATACTTCGATGGCATGAGTGCCTCTTGTAGAATCATGCCTAGAATTAATCATTATGTTTGCTTGGTGTTTGATGAGCACATGAGAATGTGCAAAAAGGTGGAGGCATGCTTAAGGCATGTGAAGTGGTTGCCAAAATGCCTTCAAAAAATCATGGTCTCATGGTTGCAAGATTTGAGGCTATGCACAAAAGGAGGAAGATCTCATTCTATCCAAACAACATCAATAAGAAACCATTTGATCATGCTCAACAAGTGGTGGGTCGAATCCAGAAGGTAGGAGAAATGTGATCAGAGTAGTAGAATGGTTTCAAATCATAGTTACAAATTCCTTGATAGACGTGTATGTAAAATGGTGGAGCTTTGGATGCTCGTGAACTAGTTGACGAAGTGCCCAAGCAAGATGTTGAACCGAAGCCTGTGGCTTTGACCGACTTTGTTCTCCAGGCATGGTTCATCTTCCCTTAACTCTCATAATTCTCATGTTTTAGTTCTCTTTTGAAAATTAATAGAATTTTAAAATATTAGGTTTTTAATACCGTTAAATGTTTGTTTTCAACTCGTTGCAAAAAAATAATGAATTGTCGTGTCAAAAACTCACTAAGTCAAAATAACCCGTTTGCATTAAAACATGAACTTCCACCCTCATTCTGAGGTGATTTAGGAAGTTTCCTACCCAGTTAGATCACTACAATATTGGTATATCGACAGGATGAGTTTGACTTCCCAGTAATATTGTTGACCTTCTTCCTATTTAAATAGTTAATTTTTGCATTTTTGAGACTCATTAAGTACCCTTCATAACCCTGAAGATGAGATGTGAAGCTTCATTCATGTACCTTGGTATGTGAGGAGTCACCTTGACCTTTGGTTTGACCCCAATGAACATGTATGAGATCCTTTTTGACGCTCTTATAGGAGCCTTGTTACACTGTTTTACAGTAGTAAAAGTTGTTAAATCTAGAAAGTTGGCTTTCATTTTGAACCACCATTTGAAACCTGGATAGAGAAATTATTCCCGTCTTCGCAAACCTCTAGTGTTTATACTAGAAAATTGCATGGAACATTCAGTTTAGGGAAAAGCACTCTTTTGGATAGTTTGGCAAAGCCATTTTTTAGGCCTCCGGTCGCAGTTTGACGAGGTCAAACTGACCAATTTTGACTTGTCGCTCCAGAAAACTTGTCGCCGTTTGAAAATGGTTTTCTAGTTCTCAGTCCCGTCGACTCTGATGAATTCTCCTCATATAGGGGAACTTGTAGGAAGTGTCTCGTTGCGTGCTCATCCATCGAATGTCAGTTTTGGACGTGGTTTTCTGAGCCCTCGAGCTAACTTTTGTTTAATTTACAACTGGGTCAACTATGACCAGTGGCCCTGAAAACTAGCCACCAAACGCAAACCATTCACTCTTTTCCCAATTCCGTCAGTTTCTATGAACTCTTGGTATATCTGGGGACACGTAGAAAGTTAATCGTGGTGTGTGTTCTCATCGGAAGATAACTTTTGGAAGCGGTTTCTTAGCCTCCGAGCCCATTTTGATCATTTGTAGCTAGTAAGAAAATGTAAAAATAGGAAGTTGTGGGACCCTCGTAGGGTTGCCAAATCACCCTAGAAACTTTTAACACATGTAAATAACTATTTAAAACACTATAATGTAACTTGTTGTGTGCATTAGAACTTTTGACAAAATGGTGTTTTCTCTCTCTACCCTTCTCTTTCTCTCTCCTAGGTTACAAAAAAAAGCAAAATGAAATGTTATGAGTACATGTCTCTAAACCTTTTTATTTCGATTGCAAATTGTAATAATTATCAAATGTAAATGGGAAACTAAAAAATGATAATTATGTTAGATTAGGGTGGATGCCATGCCAGCGATTTATCACTGATATCTTGCTCACGTGGTTTTTGCAGGATGAAAGAATGATGACGTAAAGGCGTTGAGTAATTCATTGTTTATTTTTGGTATTATATTGAAAGACTTATTGTTGAAATTGGTAGTATGTAAAAGTCGCTAGATTAATAAGTGCTTGAGAAATTGGTATTTCTTTCATGGATGTTATTTTGATCCCAAAATTGTTATGGTAAAAGTGGAATATAATGTCAAAAGGAATTGAAATTAATACCTTGTAGTGAACTTTCATTGTGCAATTATTGGTTTAATAATTGGTGTTGTGTTTCTTACCTTGAAAATGTAATAAAGGAACCTAACCACAACAGTCAACCCTAGTTCAAAATTTGTATATAACTAACCTGCCTATGTTAATCCCTTAGCGTAGAAAACTGTGACCTTCAAACGAACCTTTACACTCGATGGAACATCCTAGTTTAGGCAAATAAGATCCCAAGAAAGGGTTTATCGTCTTAGTAGGTACGTTTAGTGGCATCGACATAAACCAGACATATAGGAGCAACATAGTCAAATAAATCTTCTGCATCGAATGAATTTCTTGTGGGATCCAGATGACATCATGGAGCTAGTAAAATAGTGGTTCTATCACTTAAAATTTTGTTAATGAATAGATCCTCTTAGCTATATGTGCTATCTTTGGCTAGTGATAATATAGTGCTTTGATCTTTTACGGAGGGTTTATAGGGTGAATATGTTTTGAACCTTAATCTAATCTATAATAGAGTGTAAAGCCCTAAGTGAAAATTGGAATTAAACTAAACCCTAGTCGTTTAGGATGTTAACTTGTGGGTAGAAAACTATAATTTAACTCCTTGCATACAAAATTGTTTTGAAAGATGTTGATTTTAGAGAACCTTAGAAAATGAAATCTTGTCCCAAAATCCCTTGTTATGTCATTTTATGGCATTAAGGAATAAAGAATATTCCTTATGCGGAATCATGAAATGCAGAGACATGGGATCTTCGTGAACATAGGTCACTTGTGGTTCATGGGTAGCTTTATAATGCTTCTAACCATGTACTTCCTTAAGATGTCAGACAAGTGCTTTCGTAACTCTTTTGTTATAAAACGATGGTAAAAATGTGACCATAGTGTGATGTAGAAAAATAAAGCATACAAGAGTAAAAAATGAGAATTGAGGTTAGGGATACTGCCACTCTTGGAGTCCTTATAACTCAATTAAATATCATTATGTGTTTCAAAGAATATGTATTGCCTTGGTGTGATCTAACTTCGAGAAAACAAAAGATATATAAATATAAATGGAAGTCAATAAGTTATTAAACTTTATTAACTATGGTAGTGAAATAACTATTCCGTGATCGAAGGATGTTCTTGGGGAAAAAGCTATCTCGAATCTATGTCTTCCTAAATCCCAAGATTTCACCTTGACATCACGTAAATTCACTTGTGTAGCAAGGGTAAATTTTTAAACATTAAATAAATGTTTGAGAAGCATATTCTTAACATAAGAACAAGATAATTAAGTATTGTATATGTGATTAGAATTGTGCCAAATAAGCAAGTAAGTTATGGAAATTTCCATGATGCATAAAGGAAGCCAACCTAAATTGGTCGAATTGTAAATTAAATGTGGATTGAACTTAAGATTTTGTAGATGGAAAAAGGAGAAAACTATACTTGCACAATAATGTTCTTAGAATGTTAATCGTAACTGAGATGCAATTAAAGAAATGATGTGTTGTGGGTTCACCATTCCTGAAGTCATGTTCTTGTGGTTGGGTCATTGCTAGTATTCGTTCATTGGGAAAAGTGTATTTTTAGAGCAGGTAAAGACAAAAATATGTGAATGCTCTTAGACAAATCTACTTAATTCAAACAGAATAGTTATTTCAGGCAATAGAAGGGTAGTATGGACATGCAACATTCTCATGATTTTTTCTATTTTTACTGATTAGAATTTCATGTCTACCACTTTCCCCCTTATTTTCTTTCTCATTCTCTATAAAATTCAATGGAATTCATTGTAAAAACAATCTCTGCACCTTTTATTAATCTTATGGAGTAATTTATAGTTCTATGTGGAAGAGCGGGGTCATGAGTGATTCTTTATATTGGTTTCACCTCTTGGATCAATAAAGGATTTGTTTTTACCTTCTTACAACCTATGTATTGTGCAATATCGTGTAGTTAATATTATTTTATCTCATGATATTGTTTTATCCCTAATTTGATCTAATTTTCATGTCTTTGTTTATTTATATGTTAATTTGTAAGTCATAGATTAGGTTTAATAGTGTGTGTGGGATCTTGTTGTGGAGATGAAACAATTTCCTTTTAAAGCCATTTGTTTCCCTTATTCATTTTGTCATAAACTTTAAACCATTCTATGAAACACTATTCCATTGGCATATCCATTATAAATTGTGTATGGTGTGTGTAGCTCTCATGATTCATCTCATGTGTGGTTTAAACAAGTATGAGATCCTCAAACTTTCTGGTGTATCACCATCTTTTTAGTTTTTCCCTTAATTCCTTCTCCCTTTTCCTTATTGATTCAAAAGTAGAGTAGTCTTAGGAGTAGAATTAGTCTTAGGTGTTACACTAGGGGAACCAACCCTCTCGAGGACTCACTCCAACATACAGGTCACCCACAACCTAGGAGTGTTTCCATTTTGTCATTTGGAAGGGGATACATCACACCACTCCCCAAAGGGTGCATTAATTAGTGATAGTTTCTGCACGCCCGAAAGGGGAGACTTTTTTATATTTTGATATTATTTTTCAAGTGTTCCATTGCAAACATTCTAGCCACCTTGGTGCCTTCATCCGACACAACTATTTCTCGCACGCCCAATGGGACCAAATATGGTAAGATTTGTTAAATATTTGATGTTGTTCTTTGCAAGTATCAAGTGTTTCAAACATATACATCCAAAGATCCGGTGACTCCATAAGTTCAAAGCATAACTTGGTAGCAAATCGCTGTAATTTTCATCACAAAGTTACAACTAGATCATCTTCAAAAGGTATTCCATTTGATTTTATTGAGTTACCTTTGAATTCAACAAATATGAATATGTTTTTAAGTTCCATACCATATACTAAATCTCCCTCCATCCCCCAAAATCAGAGTTTACTTCCCAACTTCCCCATATCCAATATGAATCTCAATATGGACATCCCAAGAAATTTGGTTTTTTTTCCCTTCAATGATGGGCCAGCTACAACTTGCTCAAAGATGATGACATCCTTATGTCTTCCTTAAGATCATTCCATTTTTCACTGGATAAAATTAAGTTACACCCATAGAACACATTAAAGATGTGGCCAATATATGTTTTATTAATAATGTTACTAAAGAGAATTTTGTAGTCAAGTTACTAGCAGCCTCTTTCAAAGGTAAAACATTGCAGTGGTATAGGGGATTGACAATAAATTCCATCAATACATGGGATCAGCTAGGAGAAATTTTTTTGAAAGCAAGTTAAATACAAATGAGATTATATTTCACTAGTGGAACAATTGACTATAATCAAGAGAGCACCACAATATTTCATGTTTAAATTCAATTACATATTTCAAAGGACTTGGGATAGAACTCCACAACTAGTAATACCTACTCCTAAGCATGTTTTTGTATTATCAAAGGGATTTGAATTATGATATTTTGGTGATGATACAATAATGGGTGGAAGAACACTACCTAATGCAAATGAAGTAGTCATTAGGGCCAAGAAAAGTCTAATACAAGATGGAAAGATTGCACCAAAGTCCCTTATTCCTATATTTCCATAAGTACAACCCTATATGCCACTTCAAATACCTGTAATAGAAATTATTCTAGTACCAATGCCTATTATTCAACCTTTAAGTCAAAATAATGTAACTTTGTGTCAGTTAAATGACTTACAAGAGTTGAGGAGCATGATAAAAGATATTGGGAATGGGATTAAATGTTTTGGGAAAGAGATAGTTGCCCTTAAAATACAACAAAATCAAATTTATAGACCCTACTATCCACCTAATCGAAAATAGGCCTCCATTCTAACCAAATTTACAAATCTAAATTCAATTCTCCAATGTTAAAATGTTTCAACCATTCAATCCAAATACCATTAGTTCATCCAAAGTAATTGTACATGTCCAAAATAATATGATACAAGACTATGAGTGGTGTTATCCTTGTAATTTAGCCCATAACCAAAACTCTTGCCCCAATGGTGTTCTAAATCAAGAACTTATGGTGCAAAATACTTCTATGTCTCAAAACTCATCAGTTGAGACCCCACCACAACAAGATATTTCTCAAGAATTGGTGCACAATGATGCTACACTTCTAAATTGGCAAGAGGATGATTTTTGTGGAGTAAATCAGTGGAAAATCAAAAAAATTATTCCTCTACTTTTGTGGCAAGAAACACGTCATCAAATAAAGAGAAATAGAAGTGGATCAGCCAACTGGTAAGACTAAGTCTCAAACTTCTCTAACATTTCAAGGTGTTTCAATTTTTTATCAACAAGGCATTCATAAAAATCAATCTATAAGAGTTTAAAATCATACAAAAATTCCTATTTTGACACCATCATGCAAGAAGTTATTGTTATTAATAAAGTATAGTAGAAAGTTAATACTTCATATTTTAATATTCTTGATCATATAAAACAAACTACGGTCGATATGTCGATGTGGTAATATTTGTCTCTTCCTGGTCAAAAAGATATTTTGCAAGAAGCCTCTAACCAACTATCTAAAGAACCGTCTAAAGTTGTGCTTACTAAAGCATCTAATCCAAAAGAATCCCAAGAAAGAAAAATTATAAAACCACCTCCTTTTTATGTTTCCTTGATCATAGGAAAAAACCTAGTCCATAATTGCATGATTAATTCAGGAGATTCCAGTTCAGTTATGCCCAAACAAATTGTTGATAAACTTGGTCTGAAATATGAGCCTCTTTCTAAAGGATTAGTTCAGCTAGATGGAACACCTGTAAAACCCTTGGAGTCATTAGAGGATTAATCCTAACCTTGCATGCATGCCCCAATTTCTCCATCCCTCAAGATGTATTCATTATTGATCTTCCTCCCTATTTTTCCTTGTGCATTTCTAGAGATTTCACTGCTAAAATTGGAGGTTACTTATCATCATATTGGTCTCACATGTTGTTTAGAACAAGGTATGGCACCAAATTTACAATAAGGTCTAATCCCATCTCAATAATTCATATAGAGCCTTATATTTCTAGTGTTATCAATTCCAATTATATGATCATAAATGAAGAAGGCCATCTAGTTGAGCAAGAACCAAGGACACTTCTTGAAGGGATTCCATAATTATTACTTGATGAATGAGATGATCAGGGTCATGCTTTTGATCTATATATTCGTATTGAAGAGGCAAGTCTTGGAACATATGTTCTACATGAAGGAAATTCTATTATTCCTAACCTCATCATATCAAATCAGTAGGATAAAGGTTTACAGAAATTATACTTTGATGGATCAAGAAGTAGGAATGGAGAAAGTGAGGAATCACCCAACCTAAGTTGAGCGCTCACCCAAAGTGCGCAAAGGTACTAGGCCCCTCTTTTAGAGTTTCTTGTGCAGGATGTTAGTGTAATGAAGATACAACATACTCAGAACCATAAATAAGCATAACATTCCACAGAGCATATTCTAGATCTAGATCTTAGAGAATCATGAATTAAACAATAACCATAATAATATTAACCATGCAAGAACCAATTACAGTCATGTTTAACACCATTATCCATCTAATATACTCCATTACATTAACATTTTAAAACATAGAAGCTTCTTACATTACAAAATATTACCATAAGCTATGTGCACATCAGATCCAATAGCATAACTCTACAATAATTGTGTGTCTCTAAACTACATAGTTCACTACTTATTTATAGGGGTGGGGACTTTCCCTTCACCACCTATGCACTTCCCAAAATAGGTTACATGCTGATAATATCCATGCACCTTTACAATAACACACACACATGCAAATGCACTAATAATAAACATCCTACAGTTAACTGGAAGTAGTAATCCTATTATTATCTCAAACTCTTGCATGGCGCTTATCAAACACTCATTCCCAAAATAGCATTTGTGTTTCATGCAAGTCTCCATCTACATGTGTGCTTCACACGTTACCATCCAAAATATCCCACATCCATGAAAATGGCTAAGTCCTGAATCAACTTGTCTTGGCACACGTTTCCTTTCCTATCCTTCACGCCTTCAAATGTTCCTTGTTCCCATGCATGAATCTTCTATGTGCCTACTCCTTAGAACAATATGTCTACTCAACATTACCCCACACTAAAGTACATTTCCATCCCGAAAATGGGGTTTCCTTCTGATGTTCCCAAAGAATAAATAATAAGAATTGAAATAATATAATGAATCACTATACAAAAGAATAGACCTCTACTCTGCAACACCCTCCTCTTCAATTGGGAGGATCAACTCTGGATATTCACTTTAATTTCTTCCTCCAATGTCTTTCAATCATCCAGTGTGGTCCTTGTCTTCTCAGAATGTATGTGGCTATTACATCCAACTCGTCTTGAGTAATTTTCTCCTTTTCATTCTGCAATACTTGGACTACATTAGCCATAGCAGAGACATCATTCCCTCCAGAAGATCCATTTTTGTGTTATCAGCTTCCCAATCTCATCTATTATTTCCTTATGTGGATCTTGGGTTGTTGCAAGGGCTTCATGCTTTTGTTTTACTAGTGCCAATATTTCTATGTGCCCTATTGATTCATCCTTCATGGCCTTCAAAACTTTGTTATCTTCAATTATAGTTCTAGTTCTAATTACCACTTTTGGTGTTGCATAAATATTCAGAGCTTGGTCTGCTTTCTTCAGCTCATCCTTTAAATTCTGAGCAGTGCCTCATAAGTTGAAATTTTTCTTACCAAAGAGGCCCTTACTCTTTTTGCTTCTTATTCAACATCTTTTGGTGCTGGCATTTGAATTGGTCCATCTTCTAGCACCAAATCAACTAATGTGCGCACATAATGCATAGCCGAAGGAAACTTCTCAAGCACCTTAGACTCAAGATGAGGTCTTACTTTTAGAATGTAGTCACCAATTTCTTCTACCATGCTAATGAAGGCCTCATTTTTCTTCTGTTCTAGGTCCTTCTCTCCTTTTAAACGTGTTATTTCTACATTTTTGTCTTGTTATCTTCAAGTAGCACTCTAATAGTGGTAGCTTTATCAACGTTCCTCCGTACCACCTCTGCAGATACCTTAACCAAAGCATTGCTTACCTGCTCATCAGACATTAGAGTAGGCTTGATTGTCATCATGTGTCTACTTTGGGGTGCCTTCTTCACTCTCCTTGATACACAAGATTCCTCAGACGTCGAAATATGGCTCATCCATATGGGTCTGCATGGACCAGGATAATTGTTTCCTTATGCATGTGGTGGCCATGTCTGGATCCATCAGCTCCCATCCATATAATTCCTTAAGGCCTACTATGCTCTGAAACTAGGTGCGGATGATTTTGATCATGTCCTCAGTGTATCCCATACTTGGCACAACATATTATTCATTGGTTCTCTTCATTCTTGGCCCCTTAGGAACCTGAGTGCCAAGGTTTGGAGTTGGCCCTTCTCCTTCCTGAGTAGTAACATGAGTGCTAGGTTTCTCTTACGTTGTCTCTTTTGCTTCCTTCATCCCTTCCTCTTCATCTTTCATTTCTTCATCTCTAGGATTCCTCCATATCTTCTGGTTGTACTGGGGTTCCAGGCATGCTCTCCTCATACTCCTCTACCTCCTCATCCAACTTCAGCTTTCTCCTTCTCTTCTTCTCAAGTTCCTCTTTCTGAGGGGAGAGTCTAGGTGATCTTCTTACCGGTTGTGGTGTTCCCATGCCTTGGGTCTTGGTTCTTCTGAATACCTTCTTAAACCAATGCTCTTCAGGGACTACATCCATGTCCAAGTCCTCTTCTTCATCATGCGCCTATGGTGGATAATCTACATGCTCACTTTCCACTTTGTCTTTGGGCTAACTACAGCCTCTATGATCCAAGCCTCCACTATCTTCTTGTTCCTCTTCCTCCTCGTTGATCTATATGGTCACAGTAGGCTTTGGAGCTGGCACATTCTCCATTGTGTGCTTGCCCTTAGGCAGCCCTGGGAGTATGAACTCATTCTCTACATACTTATTATTCTCTAGCATAGGATTGAGATGAAGATATATGAGTGCGGCTCCACTTTCCCCAATAGCAAAAATTATTGGCTTCATACTTATGACGTCTGAAATGAGCCTCTTAATGTAGGCAAATCGACTTGGATATACATATGTTTTTCTAAGGGTGTGGTAGTCACAATCTACCTTATCTATGTTGAAGTTCATTCTGTGCGCATCATAAAATATATAAACTAAGGCCTAGAAGTAGCGCTTGTGAAGGCATAAGGTAGTTTGCATCATGGACTCCATGTTCCATCCTTCACGGTAAACCTCATGATGCAAAAAAAAAAATTTACACCATGCGAATTGTATTACCTTTCCTACTACCAAAGGTAGTTCTTTTAGAATGTGTCATTCCTCCTCAAACACCACGCAAAGTCGGTCATACCACATTTATGCCCTTTGCTTGAACAGGCCACTCATTGATCCTTCACATAAATATTTCTTGAACCTTTCCATGAGGGACTTCTTCTCAGTAGGGTATTCCCAAATTTTATTCTTTGGCCCATCGGGCACTCCAATTTCTACAAAAACAAGAGATAAGAGGATGGCACCAAAACTTATCTTTTCACCTATGCGCACTTCCTCAACAATTTGTAATATAACCTACTAAGTTGTATATTTCTCCCTCTGTCATCTTCTTTGCAATGTATAGCCACATTGTATTTACCTGTGACCATCTCCCTTGATCATTCAACTTGGTGAGCAGATGCGTGGCTGCTACATACACACAGGGTACTTCCTCAATCTGTAAATTTCCATTCCACTTGACCCTTGGTATACCCCAACTCCTTTCTTGTGGCTATAATCATTGCTTTATCAGTCAGATCACTAACAATGTTTGTCCATGTGCCCTTCAATCTTGTTAATGTTACAATTAGGGCTGTTGTGAGCCTAACCCTTCATCCGAAAAAATAGAAGAAGTCCTCATGGACTCTGCTCATAAGCCATTGGTATAAAGGTTCATATTTTCCAAAGTATGGGAGCTCATACAATTGATAAACTCCTACCTTCTTAAGAAACTTTTCCCAACGTCATCATACACTGGCATATCTTCCATTGTGTGCTTGTTGGTCTTCTTATTCAGCAAAGCATCCAACTCTCCCTTGTTATCAGTGGTGTGGTGGTTATAGTCATTTAATTTGCACATGCGAATGTGGGAATCCTAATATTTCCCACTATTACTCCTTCAAGGGGATGCCATCTCTGAAAAATTACTCTCGGGAGAAATTTCAACCACAACTTCCACCTTTTTATTTCCTTTTTGCCTGCTGCAGGTGCTTTCTTAGGTGTCATTGTCAAAAATTTCCTTTTATCTTCTGTGTTGAGTAAGATGAAACCCTAACTTGAATCCGAAATGTGCCCTAGCTTGAAACCGCATGCCCTAGCTCCTTCTCGATGCTTCTGCTTCACTCAAACCTTCACTAATGGGGACGCAAGCCTTTTCACACAAAAATCTACTCTCCACGTCTAGTTTCACAACTCTCTGCACCTCAACACGATTCACTTGGCTTAGTTGCACTTATCTCACTCAAATACTTGTGATTGCAAAGGTAAAAATGAACCCGCATCACGTCCTTATATAAATTTTAAAAATTAGTGCATTTATTGCTCCTTCACCTACCAACAATCCTCTCATTAATTGACCATTTTAAAATTTTCTCGAGAATTTCTATGTGGTATAATTTCACACCCTAGCTATAACCTTCTAGTGTTCCTTCCTACCCTTTGGCTACAAACTTATCTTCCACATGCTTCCATGCACCGAGTACCTCACCACTACGCCTTCCCCTAGTAGTTTCCATGATCGCTGCTTACCTCATGTTATATTGTTCCTTCATCTATTTCCATCTATGATCTCTTTAGAAGCAAATTTCCTTTCTAACAGTTCCTTTCCATTCTTTAATAGCACCTGTAACAGTTTGTTCTCATGTATACCCAATTGTGAATAATAACCACCCCACACCAATGGTATGTGCAGTCCTCTGCATAAAAATACTTTAGATTGTAATTAGCGTCCAGTGCGCAAATGCACTTATTACACAAAACACAAAACTAAATTGACAAAGCATAGCGATGAAAAAGGAAATACATTAAATGAAATACAAAAAGGGAAACCTATACTAAATGGAAACATTTCCTTATTACAAAGACCAAGAAGAATTATTTATAGTAGGGCTTTAGCCTACTCCCGTTAAAGTAACCGGTAACTACATTCCATCAAGCACCTCTAACTGGAAAGTGTCTCGATTCAAGTATATAAGTTATAACATACGGTCCCAACCAATACATCTTGAGTTTGTCTAGATGGTGCAGAAAACTTAGAATCATAAAGTAGTACCATTTGTCCAACCTCAAGCTTCTTGTCCTTGATGTGTCGGTCATGTCATGCCTTCTACTATCCTTTTCCTACTTCTGACTCCAACATGCTATGGTGCACCTCTCATCCAATTGTATTAACCTATCAATTATTTCTTCTAATTCTTTCTCATCAGCTAGACCTCCAGCATGTGTAATATACAAAGAAGGTAACATGAATTCCATAGGAAGAACTACTTCTGTGCCAAACACCAACTGAAAGGGTGTGGTCTTATTCAACCTCTTGTAGGTTGTTCTATACGCTAAAGTACAATAGAAACTTTATCATCCCAATCTTTCCTTCCAACGTCACAATTTTTTGTCAAGTTCTAGCTCAATATCTTGTTAAAGGCCTCAATAGTACCATTTTCCTAAGGATGATAGGGTGTAGTCTTGTGGTGTGTAACCATAAATTCATCCAATAATATCCTGATTGTCTCATTCAAAAAGTGTGTGCCCCTATCACTTGTCAAGCTCAGTGGACATCCATACCTAGTAAGAACATTTTCCCATAAGAACCTCGGTTGTTGTAGCTACTAGATAATCCTTTATAGGTGCTGCTTCTGCCCATCTTGTAAGATAATTTGTGCAAGTGATGATATAGCATGATCAAGTTCTACGCGCAACTGGCGAAATAGGTCCCATAAAATCTATATCCCATTTCTCAAATGGCTTTGCACTAGTAATAGGCATCAAAGGCATTTCATCCCTTTGCCAAGGTTTTCCAAGGCACTGAAAGTGATCACACACCTTACAATACTCTTTACGATCCTTGTATAAAGTATCCCACCATAATCCAGTGACTAAAATATTACGCATGCGTGGCATCACCTGCATAATGCCCACCTATAATACCACCATGAGCCTCTTCCATGATATATGTGCACTCATATTCTAGTACACACCAACGTAATACTTCATCTTTACCTAATTTTTATAAATCTCCACTGATCAACATAAAGGGTGTCACGTGAAATGCAAGTTGTTTCTTTTCCAATGCTTTCATTCCTTCTGGTGCCATACCCATGCATAAAAAGACAGCAATATCCTCCAATTATGAAGTTACATGATGTAACCTATATAACTTTGCATCTGACATTGTATCTTTAATTGTCTATGCATCCTCCCCTAACTGAATCCTTGATAAGTGGTCTGGGCCAAAATTACTTTTACCTGGTTTTACCACAACTGTGAAATCAAATTCTTGAAATAAGAACACCCATCGACATATGTGCCCCTATAAAATGGGATTATTTACTAAGTATTTTAATGTCATGTGATCAATATAGAATAAAAAATGTGTTGCTAGCAAGTACTATCTAAATTTATGCAACGACGTAGATCATCGACAAGGCCTCACACTCTGTTGTTGTATAATTCTACTCGATAGAGTCAAATTTCTACTAGAAAAATAGATAGGATGATCTATAATACCTTCTCCAGAGTTGAGCTAACAATGCACCAATGGTTGTGCTAGAGGCGTCCACATGTACATGAAATGGTTAGTTCCATGAAGGAAAACGTAGAATGGGCAATGTTTTAAGTCTCTCCTTCAATGCCTCAAATGTGCGTTGTTGTGGTTCTCCCCAATAGAACATCCCTTTTCCTTTTAGTAACTCTTCCAGGTGTGGAAATATTCACATATCCTTTGATAAAATTTCTATAATACCTGTGTGATTCAAGAAACCACGCACCTCACTCTGACTAGTAGGCTCTTCCAGGCCTACAATAACTACAACCTTAGCTAGATCCACTAACAAACCTTCCTTGCAGATGATGTGCCCTAAAAAGTTCCAAAAGGTGTAGAAACACGCACTTCTTGATGTTTAAAGAGATGCTTAACTATCTACATCTTTCAAACATTAAGCAAAAATTGTCATAATGATCCTTAACAAGTCCATACACCGTCCAATCATCCAAGTAAACCTATAGGAATTTGTGAATAAAATATTGGAATTCTTGAAAAATATGCACGAAAATATAAGCAGGTGCATTTTTCAAACCAAATGGCATCATAGTATATGTAAAAACTCCCCATTCAATGGTGAAAGTCATTTTTTCTTGATCCTATTATGTAATTCTAATATGATGATACCTAGAGAATCCATCTGTAAAAAAATAAACTTCACGCCCTGTAACACCTTCTAATATTTCCTTTGTGAAAGGTGTTGGAAAAGGATAAGTCACACATGCAGCATTTAGTTCCCTGTAATCCACACAAATCCTAATCTAACCATATTTATTTATATTGATCACCATGGGGCTAACCCACTCTGATTCCTCTAGGGGCTTGATGATGCTAGATTTCAACATTTTGTCAATTTCTTCCTTAACTTTTATGCATAGGTTAGGGTTCATCCTGTAAGGTCTCTTCCTAACCGGGTGCACACCTTCCTTTAGCTTAATCTTCATCTCTCCTAATGACTCATGCACTCCTTTTAACTCATGGTAGCCCCTAGGAAATAAATCCTGAAAATCCCATAGTAACTCAATTATCTTTGCCACTTCAGAATCAGACCAATAATCCCTAATTGTTGCCTCCTTAGGTTCAACATCTATGCCAATGTTCACTTTCTTGGTCTTTATAGGTTCATGATAGGTGCACGTGTTCTTATCTACATTGTTTAACACTTTGTGCGTACATGTTGAATGATCTATATCTATATTTTCTACTTCTTCATCATCCACTATGTAGACCATCTTTCCTTTTTCTTTGTCAAAACAAGTATGCTTAAGTAGTGTGGCATCTATCTCTGTTTGACTTCATCAAAACGCACTCATGAGTCTACCTCACCAAGTAACTCATGAATTATTTCTTCATTTTTTGCACCGTCTCCCTTAGTTAAGCGCTTCATAACCCTTAATGCCTCTTCCACCGGAGGTTTAGTAGAAAGTAGTTAAAATCGGATCATTCCTACAATCAAGTCCTGTCGATTTCTAGTCTCCTATGTGTAGCTCTACATAAACATACCAAGCTCATGTGCAGCCTTGTAAAGTGGAATAAAGTTTGTGTAGCCAAAGTGAAGGTGGTAAAGATTCATGCCCCTCTGTCCAGATTCTCTCACATTGTTGAATGTGGTGTTAAAAAATTTGTTTACCATGATACATATAGATTGTAGTAGGCGCATTGCTCCTAAAAAACCAAGTTGTGAAAGTAATTATGACTTAATTCCATTCCATAAGATTCTCCCTGTGAACCATCCACCAAAGGTGTTTTCTATCCCATGTAATGTATATACTAACATATTCCTTCTTTCCACTTGATTTGTCCACTACTCCTCCATGGCACGTAGGAATATCGTAGGATCTCCTTCTCCAGTGTATCGAGGTACAGGGTTGTTACCTATTCTCCAAATACATCGAGGCTTGATTCTCCATGCAAATGCACTTCGACTTCATGCACAACCATCTCATAGGTGCCATGTGCCCAATTGTCACAAGCAATACTTGTAGTATCATTGATAGACTATGCATCTTCCCATTGGAGGATTCCTTCCTTTGATGGCTCAAGTACTTATGGGTCCCGAATGGCATGTACATAAATTTTGTTCAAGTATTCCTCGCTCAAAGGTTCAACATAAGGCATATATTTTCCATTTTCAAAGGGATAATTACTCTTTCTTCCTTGTTCTCAAAAATTATATACCCCTTATTGAACCATAAATCAACATTATTTGTATAACACCAAGGGCACCCAAGTAGAGCTGGGAAGCTTTCGATTATGCAAATGCTATGATGTCAAAGTCCCTAGTGAACTTGGCCCCTTATATAGTAATGGATGCACCCTTTAAAAATCCTATGGGAGTGGCCTTAGTTTGATTGGCCATGAACAATACATTAAAGGATGGTTGTAATGGAGGTCTTCCCATCTATACCCATGCATCTAAAATAAGCACATTAAATTCCACGCTTATATGTATCAATATATTAATCAAGAGCCACCCATCCATAACAGCATTCAAGCAGTGATCTCTTTATCATAATCCAAGCTATCGAGGGGAAGATTAGGATGCAAGATCTGACATCCAGCCTCAAGTTTTGTGCACCAGTGTTTCCCTCTAGCTTGCTCCCTAATAATGGAATGATATTCTCCTAGTGTAACATTTTACATACCTCTTTCATGTCATCAATATCTGATTGAACTATCTCTGTTGCCTTCTTTTTTCTAACTTTCGTGAATGTTCCTTCAAATATTGTATTTCACCCTGAAGATTCCTGAGTAACTCCATGGTTTCCTGATAAACCTCCTTCTAATGTGTAGAGTCTAGGTACCATGCATGTAAAACTTCCTCCTTGGTGATGATAGGATTCTTCAGTAATGCCTCTTGGGCACGCAACTTCAATGTGTGTAGTAATCTTCACAGGTAATGCCTCAAGTTCTGGTGCCAACTTTGGAATCCACTAATTTTCCACATCACATTGTATTATAACCATCCACGCACCTTTGTTCTCATGTTTATGTTGTTTGTTAAGATTCTCATATAAGTCTGGGCATTCCTCATAGTTTTGATTCTTCCCATAAAAATAACAAGTAATATTTTGAGGACATTCATGCTTGTAGTGGTCAAGAGATCCACATGTAAAACACGTTCCGTCAGGAACTCACCTCGTCCACCACCATGGCCTCGGCCCCGAATCCACCATGGTATCCTTGACCTCTTCCACAACCTCCTTCAAAGCGCCCTTCATTCCGATCATAGCATGCTTGAGTGTGATCATGCTCATGGTGCTCACTTTTGCCTTTAGAGTTATCTGATACTCCAGTCTATCGCACACCAATATCTATGGCATCATGGATCTACCAATCAACTTGTAGTCTTTTGTATCATGAGTTATGGACCAAAAATTTTATAATAACAAGATACATTATTCCTTATCGCGCATTGTAATAATGGGCAATGGCTTGCATCATGGTCCAAATGACATATCTCATAGTCCAAAGTAGCAATGAACGCACTGATCTACGAGGACAAATATCTTTGTTGTGCCCTTCCACTTCATAATTTGTACACCAAATCCTAGTACGCGTCTCATGTGCTGAATTTTTTGATAGTTTCTCCAACTGCTTTGCCATAGCTGTAATCTATGCCTCCAAGAATGGGCTCACGCCAGTGTCTATACTTCCAATCGCCTCGGTGCATGCAGTTCCTTCAAGAGCTTCACGCGGGTCCATATAAGTCTTATGTGATAGTGCCCTCCTAAAATGTATGATAAATCCCCAATGAACCACTATGCATGTTGGCTTGCATGAATATCATAAGAAAGTTTAGACAACAATATCTTGAAATGGGCATCATATTCCCGAATGCTCTCAGTAGTGCCCTACTTAATATCCTTGAGCGCGCTTATACTCTTCTGCTCAAACTCAAGAATATGAAACTCCTTAAGGAAAACATCCTTTAATGTTGCATAATCTATGTAATTCGATCAAGGTCAAACTTCTAGTACCAACTGTTTGTGTGTCCCTATAATGTAGTTACAAACTAACTTTCCTTACACTCAAAAGTCGTAACTCATTTTGTGCACCACCATATCTCACACATGTGCACGTGCTCGAGGTATCTTCTATGCCCCTCTACTCTAGAAGATGAAGAGACATCTCCATGTAAATATTTTGAGGTTGATGTGGACCCTTCCCACCTGATCCAAAACCTCTTATGTTGCTTCTACCTCCAGAACCACCAAATCCACTAGAGCTAGAGCCACCTATGCCTCCTTATCATCCACCAGTAGCGGAATTGGACTAGATGATGTACTTCCATGTGTCCCAATAGTATTACTAAACTGAACTCCTACAGTCTGTGAAGTGGTACTACTCCCAGAAGTGAGTCCAAAATTTTACACGCTTGAGTTTTGTGTTGATGATGCACCTGAGAAGGTACCCCCAAACAACAAAGAAGATGTTTTCCCTACCATTGATGTACTTTCTATTTGACTTACTCCTACTCTTCTACTACCTAAACTAGCTTGCTGACTACTGGTTATACTAGATAGTGGAAATCCAAGCACAAGGGCTATTTTACCAGTAGATTCAAATGCACGCCCACGGCCCAAGTCGTCTCTACTTATGCGACGCCTCCCATGTGAGGCCAAAGAGGGTTCCTTATTATGCTTTCCAAAATGGGGGATTTCCAGATGCTTTGGCTCCACGCCTCCTACATGAGCTTCAAATCCTTCATGAGCCATCTCTCTCCTCAACTCCATTTACTTTGCAATATCATGTTGATTCTTTATCTCCCTCTTGCATGCCTCATTGTACTTAAGTCACCTTTCTTCTCTTTGCCTCTCTACCTCGCTATGTCTTTCATATTTCACCTGAGACCTATTCTTGCCCCCACACGTGGTGGGGTTTAGCTAGCCATCAATTTTTCTTCCAAGTTCAAGGTTACCATCAAGATTTTGATCACTAAGGGAATGCCTTACAAATAAGTTCCCCTTGGATAATGTAAAAACTAGAACTCAGCTACCTCCAAGAAAGAATAAGTGGAAATTGAGTACTCTAAAATATAGCTATTCAAAACACCATGGAACCAAGTATCCATAGCATGCGTCCAAATCAGATCAGCATCATAAAGGGCCTGAAATTCTTCTTGCATCCAAAAATCATGCAATACCTCCAATTCCTTTTAGACACATAAGCAACCAGCCACTCATACAGCTCTACCGGAAAAATGGTAAAAATCTCTCATACAGACACTCATACAAATTTTGCTCCACCCATGCACGTGCATCAAACTCAAATCCAGTGTTAAACCTCTCGAGCGTACTCTTCTTCTAGATCCTTTATCCACTCCTCAACACTTTCTAAGTTCAACCGATACGTCTTCATCACAAAACATCTTGAAAACAGCTGAAAAAGAGGTCCCGACAACGGAACCAATGATGCAACCTAGAGTCTACTATGAAAACCCAGAAAAACCTAGGTACGTTGGCACATCACCCAGCCTAATTTGAGCACTCACCTGAAGTGCAAAAAGGTACCAGGCCCCTCTTTAGATTTTCTTATGCATGCTTTTAGTGTAATGAAGATACAACATACTCAAAACCATAAATAAGCATAACATTCAACATAGCATATTCCATATCTAAATCTTAGAGAATCATGAATTATACAATAACCATAATAATATTAACCATGCAAGAACCAGTTACAGTCATGTTTAACACCATTATCCATCCAATATACTCCATTACATTAACATTGTAAAACATATAAGCTTCTTACATTACAAAATATTACCATAAGTTATGCGCACATCAGATCCAAAGAACATAACTCTACAATAATTGTGTGTCTCTAAACTACACAGTTCACTACTTATTTATAGGGGTGGGGACTTTCCCTTCACCACCTACGCACTTCCCAAAATAGGTCACATGCTGATAATAGCCATGCGCCTTTACAATAACATACACACATGCAAGTGCGCTAATAATAGACATCCTACAATTAATTGGAAGTAGTAATCCTATTATTATCTCAAACTCATGTATGGCGCTTATCAAATGCTTGTTCCTAAAATAGCATTTGTGTGTCATGCAAGTCTCCATCCCGATGTGTGCTCCACACGTTACCTTCCAAAAATAGCCCGCATCCATGAAAATGGCTAAGTCCCGAATCAGCTTGTCTTGGTGCGTGTTTCCTTTCCTATCCTTTCACACCTTCAAATGTGTCATGTTCTCGCGCACAAATATTTTGTGTGCCTTCTCCTTAGAACAATATATCTTCTCAACATTTCTCCAACAAAAGAGAAGTATTTTTCATCTTTAAGGTTTCAGTTTAGTTGCACTAACAATACAGTTGAGTATGAAGCTCTTGTGCATGGTATTTAATGGGCAAGGAAAAGAGGGGTAAGATAATTATAGGTGTTTAGAGATAGTGAGTTAGTTTTCAATCAAATCAAAGGATAAAGTGCAACCAAGAACAATTTGTTGAGATCTTATAAAAATAGAGTGTGGGATTTGATAGAGGATTTTGATGCTTTCAATGTTCAATCTATTCCTAGAGAAAAGAATAAATATGTAGATAGGCTAGTTGCAATTGGTGCTCAAGTTGACATTCCAAATCAGATCAGCAAGGACAAAAATCAACAACATATCAAGATATTTGTAAGGCCTTTTATCCCTAATAACAATGTTAACTGAAATTATTTGAATCAGATCAGCAAATAGTTAATTTTTGCAAGAGGAAGTTGAGTTTTCAATAAAAATCAGGAAAAATTACAATAGCAATATGAAAATTAGATTATTTAGTTGAGATCTAATAAAATACCTCAGGGATTAGTCACTCTTGATTCTATATTTAATACAGATGATCAGGTCAGAGGTGAGAAATCTAACATGTTAATCAAGCAAGAAGATTATGAGAAAATCAGCATTGGCAATGACAAAACACTCAAGTTGGGAAAGGTATGTAATCAAGATGAAAAACTTTATTTTGTTCAACTTTCTCAAGAATTTGATGATGTTTTTACATGGAGCTATGGTGATTTAAAAATTTTCAATCTAGATTTAGCTCAACACATAATAGATTTGGTTTTAAATGCAAAGTCAACTAGACAAAAGCAAAGACCCATCAATCCTAAGGTTGAGCCTCTCATGAAACAAGAGTTGGATAAATTAATCAAAGCTAACATCATTTTCCCTGTGAAGCATTCATCATGGGTTTCCAATTTGGTTCCCATGAGAAATAAAAATGGAGAAATACACTTGTGTGTGGATTTCAGAGATTTGAACATGGCATCTTTAAAATATCATTATCTCGTTACCATCAATGGAGCAAATTTTGTAAATGGTAAGTGGCTCGAGAAAATTTTTCACTCTTGGATGGTTATTTTGGGTATAATCAGATTATGGTGTAAGAATTAAACCAATTCAAAACTACATTTACCATAAAATGGGGCATGTATGCATATAATAAAATTCATTTGGAATATCAAACGTAGGAGCCACATTTCAGCATGCAATGGACTTGGAATTTTAGGGATTGATTAATAATTGTGTTCTTATTTATTTGGATGACATAACTATATTTTCCAAGCATGTTGCATATCATCTAGTTCATCTCAGACACATTTTTACAAGGTGTAAGAAGTATGGCATATCTCTGAATCCAAAATTGTATTTTTTCAATCCATGAAGGTAAATTGTTAGGTCATGTTGTGTCTAAGAAAGGTCTTGCCATTGATCCAAAAGGGTAAGTGTAATTTTTCATTATCTTTTCCAAATCTTAATAAAACATTATAGACTTTTCTCATAGAATTAATTTTGTTAGAAGATTCATTCCAGATTTTACAAATTTAGTGAAGCCACTAACTTCAATGCTAAGGAAAAACATGGTTTTCAATTGGAAAATAAAGGGGAAGAATGCTTTTGAAGCAATCAAACATGTTATTTCACAAGCTCCAACACTTACTAATCCTGATTTTAGCAAAGATTTTATTTTATATGCTTTTGGAGCAATTGACACAATCTCAACCATGTTGGTACAACAAAATGATGAAAATTTGGAGTATCCAATTGCTTTTTTCAGTCAAGGATTAGAAGATTATGAGGTAAGGTATTCTTTTGTTGAAAAATATGTCCTTTCAATCATTATAAGTCTCAAAAATTATGACATTTGGTTTCTAATAACAAGGTTCATTTAATGGTTTCTCATCCAAGTGTTAAAGAGTTTCTTTTGAGCAAGGATTTAAATGAGAAAAGGGTAGGATGGATTACAAAATTTATGGAGTATGATGTTGACATTAAGGTTACTAAACTAGTAAGAGGAAGAGGGTTGTGTGAATAACTAGCTTCAGATTTGCATGATGATAAAAATCAGGTTTTAGTGTTCCAAAATGATCAAGATATAATTACCCCTTCATTTCCTCAAAGTTGGACTCATGATATGGTCAATTTATTCATGTTGGACATTGCCCACAATGTTTCGATAAGAAAAAAGAGGTATTTTATATTACAATCCATTCCTTACATTCTTGTTGATAATATTTTGTTTAGAAAGGATGTAAATGGTGTTATTTTGAGATGTGTTGATTCAGATCAGATTGAGCATGTTTTAGAAGAGTTTCATGGAGGATTATCTAGTGGTCATTTTGCACCAAGAGATACAACCTTAAATATCATGAGGAAAGCTATTATTGGCCAAATTTATTTAGAGATGCTCATGCATGGGTAAGGAAGTGTTCAAAGTGTGTTATTTTTATAGGAAAACAAAAGTTGGCAGCTCTTCCTCTTTAACCTATTCAGGTAGATCAACCTTTCATGCAATGGGGTTTAGATTTTATTAGCATGATTAACCCACCTTCTAGTGCATGACACAAATGGATTATCATAGCTACGAATTATTTCACAAAGTGGACAGGGAGCATAGATTTGAAACATGCAAATGAAACTTCAATGTTGGACTTTTATGAAATTCTTATCACAAGGTTTGGTGTCCCTGCTATAATTATCTCATATAATACATTATATTTCCTTGGCACAAGAATCAGTACATGGGAATTCAAGCTTGGAATTCATCTGTCAACATATTCTAATTATTATCCTCAAGGGAATGGCTTAGCAGAATCAACTAACAAAAATATTCTCAGAATTATCAAAAGAACTATGGAGGAGAATTAGAGATCATGGCACATAAAACTGAAATCAACCTTATGGGATGATAGGATTACTCCTAAGAGGTCAATTGAAACTCTCCTTTCATGTTTTTCTATGGTAAGGAAAAAGGTTACCTATTTCTTATGAATTACCAACTCTAGATCTCATAAAATAGATGGAAATGATGGAGGAGGATTCAATGTCAATCAAACTTGTAGAGTTAATGGAATTAGAAGAAGTTAGAAACAATGCAATGGCTACCATGGAGCTTCATCAAGCTCAAGTGAAGAGATACTTTGACAAGAAATCAGTTGCAAGAAAATTCAGAGAGGGAGACATGGTGCTTAAGTGGGATGAAGAAAGAACCAATCTGGAAGACACACTAAGTTTGACTCCTTCTAGAGTGGGTCATATCTAATTACAGTTGTAAATAACACAATGCTTTTCATCTCTCCAAGTTGAATGGTGATGAGCTACCCATCCCAGTTAATGGGATATACCTCAAACTTTGTTATTGAGGTCATGTTTCACCCTTGTACATAGTAGGTTATTTTTTATTTTCCTCTAAGTGCTTCATGCACATTTTTGTCTTAGTTTCCTTTCTTTGTGTGCCTTGTGCACTTTACTTGGTGTGTTTGTTTTCTAATAAGTGCTCTAGCACAATTTTTTGTTTTCTGGAGGAAGGTATTTTCAGTATTCACATGGTTTCAAGAAGTTACAGTAGTTTGATATGACTTTGTGCCCAATGGATACTTCAAGGCAACTGAAATCACATCTATCGGGAAAATGTCCCGTGGAGGTCACCAAAATGTTATCTAAAACCAGCCCTTGGCCATTTTTGGTGTTCTTGACAAGTCATGGTGTTGTCTTAGATCAGAGAAATTTTGAAATTTTACAAGTATGGAAAAAACTGGTGTTTTGATATTCCCTCCCTTTCTTGTTAATCCCTCCTTGTAAAGGAGTTAGTCATTTGGATCAAATTGGGAAAATTTGGGAAAATTGAACATTTGAGGAACAGTGGAATAGTTCATTTGTTCCACTTATTTCCCAGCTTTTTGTCTAGACTAATTTCTACAAAGGAATTAGATATGTCGGTTTTATTTGCACTTATGGAATTGTTTCTTCATTCCTTGGTTTCACCGCATCACCACAACATTGGATATATCAGCTCTTGGTGGCACTCATGGAATATTTCAAGTGTTCCTCATGTTCTCCAATCAGTCATAAATGTCGAAAAGTGGAAGAATGGGGATTGAATCAGATATATTGGCTCTAATCAAAATATTTGAATAGTTAATGTGTTCATACAACTTTTACCTAGAACTCCACCATGTCGAATCTTGCAAAAAATTGGTTACTCGATCGATTGGAGGAATGAAGGAACAAGTTGATAAAGCCAGAGATTGAAGGAACAGAAGAACAAGTCCGTAAAGTTAGTGATTAGATGAATAGAAGGAAAAAGTGGTTAACTCAATGTTTAAAGGGGAGAGGGAATATTTCTAGTGTTCCTCCTTTTCTTCGCCCACCTACGTTCAATAACAAGCCCAATAAAAGCACGAGAAAGGCCCAAAACATCCAAATGAGTTATATTTAGTTGATTTCTTTGATCATAATGCAAATTTAGATCATGCACGAGGTTAAAAGGGGCAAGATCATGCAACAAGATTCCATTTTTATCATCCATGTACCATAAAAATTAGTAGGAGCATGCAAGGGGATGCCAATTCTATTTTTGGGCATGCAACTTCATCCCTGAAGCATGATTCTTCTTATTTTTAACACAAACAACTATTTTCATGCAAAAGAGGGCCAAATCCATGCATTTTTTCGCTATATGAGCATGGGAGAGATTTTTAGGAGAAGGGAAAGAAAAAAATCCACACATGCTCTTGCACAAAATCTGCCTATTTCAAGCGGGGATTAGTTATTTCGGGTAGTAAAAGGCTAGTATGGACATGCAACACTCTCACACTTTTTATATTTTACTGATCAAATTTGATGTATGTCACTTCCCCTTCTTTTATTCCTCATTCTCTATAAAACTCCATGGAATTCATTATAAAAGCAATTTTGCACCTTTTATTCATCTTCTAGACTAATTTAGAGTTATGAGTGGAAGAGTAGGGGTCATGAGTGATTCTTTGTACTAGTTTCACCTCTTAGATCAATAAAGGAGTTATTTTTACCTTCTTATAGAATGTTTATTGTGCAATATCATGTATTTAAGCTGATTTTATCTTGTGATAGTTTTATCCCTAATTTATAGTTTAATTTCCATGTCTTTATGTAGTTATATGTTAATTTTCAGGTCATATATTGTGTTTAACAGTTTTTGCAAGATCTTGTTGTGGAGCTCACCAAATTTCCTTCCAAATCCATTTGTTTCCCTTCTTTATTCTATCACAAACTTCAAACCCTTTTATAAAACATTATGACATTGGCATATCCATTATAAGTTTATATGGTGTGTGTGGTTCATGTGTTCCATCTGTGTGGTTTAAACAAGTCTGATGATCCTCAAAATTTCTGGTGTATCACCATATTTTTCAAATTTTCCCTTGTTTACTCCTCCCTTTTCCTTGTTGATTCAATAAAGTAGAGTAGTCTTAGGAGTATAATTAGTCTTAGGTGTTACACTAGGAAATTGGTGGAGGGGCATCAAAAGAACATCAAAAAATGAAATTTATCCTTCTTTCATGTTATAGAGGTTAAGCTCGGTATATTAGAGGGTGTTGAAGTCATGGAAGAATTCTTAGGTGGTCAAGTTTTTCAAATTTTCAAATCATAGGATTTCCCTCCATTTACAAATTCAAATTCTTTAAGGACGTAAAAGTGAAATGTGACAACAAAAAAAAGCATTTACCAAGAGTCTTTGTCGTGAGCCCTAGCTCCCACCGCCGCTGCTCATCCACTGGATTTATCTGGTGCTAGCACGAGATGCTAAACCCTTTTGGTCCAGGACCGGGGGCCCCTCTGTTAGGGTCCTTTCTCCCCAGCCCCCTGATGCCTGGAATAAGATCGTGGAGGGCTCCACCTCTGCTCAGCACTCGACAAACTCTTGCCTACCCTGGCAGATGGGTCCTTCTCCCTACGCATTCCCACTCATATCACTGAGGTGGCAGCTGCTTCACATGATCTTTCACTGGTTGGTAAACTGATGGGCCCTAGGCCCCCTTTGGAGGATATTAAAAAATGGGCACGGTTAAAATGGCACCCTTGCGGTGCGCTGGAAATTGCAGCAATGCCAAATGGTTTCATTCTATTCTCCTTCAGCATGAAAGAGGATTTCACGAGAGCTCTTCTTGGAGGTCCTTGGTTCTTTGGCAGATGGGGCTTCTACCTCAGGAAATGGTCTCCAGGCTTCAATCCTCACACGGAATCCATGACCCAAGCTCCAATCTGGGTTCGCCTCCAGGTCTCCCCCTGGAATTCTGGCACGCTGCAGTTATAGAAGGTATCACTCTCACTATAGGCTCTTTAATAGCTATAGATCAAGCTACTAAGGAAAAAACTAGATTCATCCATGCTCATTTTTGTGTTAATGTCGATGTCAGCTGCCCTCTCCCAAAAGAGATTGAGCTACTTTCAGACCTAGGGAACTGGAAGCAAAACATTGATTATGAATATATCCCCCAAGCCTGCTCTTTCTATAAAAGCATTGGCCACAGAGCCTCTGGCTGCCCTTCCAAGCCCCAGCCAAAACCTAAAACCCTAATCACCTCCCTAAAGAACAAGAAATTCTTTGTACCAAAATCAGCCTCAGATGAGATCCTGGGCATACCCATCTCTAATCCTTTTGCTCTCCTTGAAGAGGGGAAATAAATGTTGACTCACAATTGGAGGCTCTCACCGATCCCCCTTCCTCCCCCTCAAGTCTCCCATCCTTTCTTCATCTCCCTCAGCCCCTCCCCCCCTCTGCGGAGGCTCCCCCTCCCTGTCTGTTCCCCACTCCCCTCCTTTTTTATCCTCTCCCCGCTCCCTTATCCCTTCCCCTCTTTCCCTCCTTGGATCTTCGGATCCTCCTTCCTTGAACCTCCCCCTCGGTCCCCCTCTTCCCTCCTCCTGTGGTCACGGCTTCCTCCCCTATGGCCCTCTCTTGACGATGACAGTTTCAATCCCCGATGGACAAGAAGCAGCAGTAAGAAGCCTAATATTGGCAATGAAAAACCCAGGGGAAGGACCCCGAGCAATGTCAAGCTTCAACAAGAGGCAGCCCTGAATATCGCTCAAGGTACACAGAGCACAATCACCATGGTTGTGGGGAACAAATCTAAACCTAAGAAATGAAGATCATCTCATGGAACATAAGAGGCCTCAACTCTCTCCAAAAGCAAAGAGTCATCAAAGATATAAAGTTTCAGAATTCTCCTGATATCATAATGCTACAGGAAACTAAACTTAAAAATATGATCATCTCCAGAAAATTTGGCCGGCTGCTGCTTTTGAGTCTCAACCCTTGGCAAGAAATTCAGGGGGTTTGTGCACCTTATGGGACCCCAGAAGCTTCAAGGGAGATTGTCTGCTCAAACACCCCAACTTCTTGTGCATGCTCTTCCAAGAAGTGGGCTCTGATTCCACATGGATTGCCATCAATGTCTACGCTCCCAACTTGGAAACCCATCGTGGAAAACTTTGGAATGATATATCTGACTTCATCAGCAATTGTGGCAATATCCCCATTTTAATAATGGGTGATCTCAATTGCCCTCTTTATCCTTCGGAAAAATAGGGAGGTGCCCCTGCTATGCCGGCCAGCATGGAAGCACTGGCTGACTTCATTAGAGAGAACTCCTTCTTGACATGGATCTTCACGGATCCTCTTTTACTTGGTCAAATCATAGATTGGGCAGAAACCACATTCAAAGCAGATTAGATAGAGCCATTGGATCTCTGGACTGGATCTCTCTTTTTCCTGACTTCTATCTTTGTTCCCTCCCTAGGGCTGCCTCTGATCACAGCCCTCTCATGCTTAGCGCTAATCATAATCTAAACATCAAGAATCCCCCCTTCAGGTTCGAGCTGGCATGGCTTGAGAATAACCACTTGAATCCCCTTGTTGAAAAATGGTGGGACTTCAAAGTTGAAGGCACCGATATGTTTAAATTTACCAGCAAGCTCAAAGAAATCAAAAAGTAGCTCAAAATCTGGAAGACCACGATTTTCAGCAGTATCAAGCTCCACAAGCAGAAACTGAGTCAAGATATCACCAGAGTCTCAACCCAAATGGAGATCGAAGGGAGGCTAGATCACCTTCACCAACAAGAAATATCTCTTCTCAGCTGATTACCATAATACTCTTCAGGAGGAGGAGGCCTATTGGCGGCAGCGTTCTCGTGCCCTCTGGCTTGAACAGGGGGATCGCAATACCAAGTTTTTCCACACCACTACCTCCAAGCACAAAAGCAAGGACAAAATTAGAGAATTGGTGGCATCCTCAGGTATCTTATTAACCTCTGACTCTGACATATCTAATGAGCTTGTCTCCTACTATTCTAATCTCCTCCAGGTCGACCAACCTCCTTCGGAGCAATCAATGTCTGATATGATTCAACATATTCCCCAGCTTGTGTCAGCAGAGATGAACAAAAACCTTATCAAACCTTTTACTATGGAAGAAATCCACAAAGCGGTTTTCTCCATGAAAAGGGACAAAGCTCCGGGCCCGGACGGCTTTCCAGCTACTTTCTTCCAAGTCTTCTGGGAGACCATCAAGCAGGATCTTTTCAAAGCGGTTAATGAATTTCAGAACAGTAACAATCTTCTTAAAGAATGGAACACCACCTTCTTAGCTCTTGCTCCTAAAGAGCAGGGTTCAAAGGATGTCTCCAACTTTAGGCCGATTAGCCTCTGCAACACTCCACTTACAAAATCATCACTAAGATGTTGGCTTCTAGGCTTAAACCCCTTATGAATAGCCTCATCTCTCAGAATCAGAATGGTTTTATAAGTGGACAGCTCATTCAAGGAGGTATAATCACTGTCCATGAAGCTATCCACTCGGCGTATCATTCAAAATCCCTGGAATGATCCTAAAGCTTGATATGCAAAAAGCCTTCGATAGAGTCAGCTGGCCTTTCCTGATCAAGATCCTGGAAAAATTTGGTTTTGATAAAAGATGGTGTAGTTGGGTTTCCTCTTGTATCGCGACACCTTGTTTCTCTATTCTCATAAATGGTATTCCGGTGGGCTTCTTTAAAAGTAGCAGAGGAATCAGGCAAGGAGACCCTCTATCCCCCTTTCTCTTCATTTTTATGGTTGAATCCCTCAGCAGAGCGCTTGAGGTGGCTAAAAGACATTCAGTCATATCGGGACTCAAAATCACCTCAAGCTTGCCTTCGGCCACTCATAGCCAATTTGCTTGATGACACCTTGTTGTTGAATGTTGCCTCGGTTATTGAAGCTCGAGCTCTCATGGATATCCTAAATCTCTATCAAGTTGCTTCCCAGCAAACCATTAACTTCAACAAAAGTAGCATCTCTTTTATAAATTCTGCTCCCAGGCTGCAACGAAAGATTGCCGATATCTTTGGCTGCAAAATTGTTGACCTCCCTGCCTCCTATCTTGGCATTCCCCTCTTCAAGGGAAGGAAAACTAAAAATCTTTGGAATCCTGTTATTGAGCGTTATCAGAAAAAGTTAGCAGCCTGGAAAGGGGTCTTGCTCAGCCAGTGGCAAGCTGCAACTGTAAAAGCTACACTCTAGAGCCTTCCAACTTACTTTATGTCTCTTCTCAAATTACCCACTTCGGTGAAGGAGATGGTAGAAAGAATTCAAAAGAACTTCCTTTGGTCGGGGGCGGAAGAAAAAAAGAGGATCCATCTGGTTTCCTAGAAAGATGTGTGTAAGCCGACCTCTCTTGGGGGTCTTGGTTTAAGAAGGATGGCTGATATGAATGTGGCCCTCCTGGCAAAAATTGGATGGGAAGTTGCTAAAGGGAACTCCCAATGGGCGCAGCTCCTTAGAGAAAAATATCTGGCTCCTAATGAGAATTTAATCTCCTCAACTCCGATTCGAGGTTCGGCCATCTGGAATTTTGTTACTAGCTCCCTCCCAATTATTCGGGATGGCACCAAATGGAACTTTGGAAATGGCAGACTTATCGATTTCTGGCATGATCACTGGATTGGGGAAGAACCACTGGACAACAACCCCTCATGGGAACCTATTAAAAGAATCCTCATTCATAGACTTGGTAGGTTTGTTTCTGGATACTGGACTGTGGTAAACTCCATCCCTTCTTGGACTATCCCGGAGTGGACTGGAATAAGGGATCAGCAGAGGCAACTCCTGTTTTTGCTTAGGAAGGAACTTTCTTCAGTTTATATCCCCTTTTCCCTGCCTGAGGATGAGCTCATCTGGCCCCTCTCCCCTTCCAGTTCCTTCTCAGTTAAAGTTGCTTACCACTCCATGCCTCATGCTAGCTCTGGCCCTCCTCTCACCAAAATCTGGCCGAAGACAGCGATCCCCAAAATTGGTTTCTTCTCCTGGCTTTCTTCTAAGAACGCCTTCCTCTCTGGAGAAAATCTGAAAAGAAGGGGTTTCTCTCTTCCCACTCGGTGTGTGCTTTGTGTTAAGGTAGTGGAATCTTCTTCCCACCTTTTACTTCACTAGCCCTTTCTCTCAAGCTATTTGGAATTGGTTGCTTTCTCGGATGGAAGTTTGTTGGATTTTCCCTAGTCCATTCAGGACACCCTCACTCAGTGGTGCTCCCCCTTTTCTCATCCGGCCTTGGTTTTGGCTTGGAATATCCTCCTTCCGCATGGTATCTGGGGTATATGGAAGGAAAGAAATAGAAGAATTTTCAAAGATCAGAGCTTGGATCCTGATCGGGTGGCCAATCAAATTGCTCTGTCTTTCCAGGACAATATCAACTCTCACTATTGGGCCAAATTTCAGCAAAAAATCCAAATTTGTAACTCCCAGCAGTGGCAGCTGCTGATGGCTAATCTCTCAGTGAAGAAAGTTGCTTCTCCGGATCACGATTCAGTGAGGTGGCTCCCCCTTCCAGCTGGAGGAAACTCAACACTGACGGGGCCTCGAAAGGCAACCCTAGTAAATCGGGTGGAGGAGCCATCCTTCACAACTCTGTTGGTTCCATCATTGCTGCCTCTACCCATAATCTTAGTGTTGGCACAAATCATCGGCGGAGGCCATGGCCATTCTCAAAGGCCTTGAGATGGCTCTCAAGTTTGGCAACAATCCTCTGCAAGTGGAAAGTGACTCCCTCAATATCATCAAGCTCCTTCAGTCGGAGGAACCTGGTCAATGGACTATCCAGAATATAATTGCTGATATTAGAGTTTTGCAAAGGAATTTTCAGCAAATCCAGTTCCAGCACACCTTTCGGGAGGGAAACAAAGCGGCGGACTACTTGGCTAACACTGGGGTTCTTCTTGATAATACTCAAAGTTGGCAGGATAACTTTCCGTCGGATCTCCTCCAAATTACTCAAAATGATCTCACCTCCTAATGTTAGTGAGTGCGATGGAAGTGCTTTGACTTTGGTGTCAGCAATATCTTATTAGACTTCACAAATGGCGGTGGTATTAATTCTGCTTTTATTAAGAAAATACCCTTGGCTCTGAAGCTTTCGAAGGGTGCGATTCATAATTTCGTTGATCTTCCCACGCTTGGTGCCATACATCCCCATAATTCCACAAAGTATGAGCGGGAGAACATTAATGAGGATACGGTCGACTCCCATGCACGAAGCGGGCTTTTTAAGTCCCTCCTGTTCCCCCTTCACACGCATTTCTTTTTTCTTAAGAAAATGGGGGCCAGCTGAAGCGTATTGAACCTGCGTCTTGCAGCTCGATCAAGGAGGACGAAGAGGTTTGGAATATTCTAGTGGACAATGGAATTTCTACCTTCCTCGAAAGGATGACGGGCTATTCTACCCTGGTCTCGTACGCCGTAATGGCGACTGGGTGAGAGGGAGAGTCTAGATTGGCAAAACTACCTTCACCATATCAACGAATGGTATTGTTGATGCTATTGGTCTTCCAACTGCTAGAGACATCTACACCAAACGCTCGCTCCAAGCTGAAATCTAGGATTTCATAGCTCCGGAGAAATACTGGTGAAGAACCTCTCGGGGTATACCCGTGAATCGCTTCCTCCCCCATGGGACAAACTTGCAGAAGTCATCATGAGATATTTCACGATTGACGGCAGATACCGGCTAATCTTTGGCCCCCATCTGTTCATCCTCTCTCATCTGCGCTGGGGCAAAAGGATCAATTTGGCTGTGTTCCTCTTCCAATCCCTGGAGCACTCTGTTCAATTGGCGCACGATGGAGATGGAGCCATCCTGCATCAGGGTTTATTGTATCTGTTGTTCACTACTGCTACCTCGCATTCGGAGCTCGTCTGCTTTCCCCCCAAGTCGGGTCGGCGTCGCCGTTCTTCCTCCCCTTCCCCTCGCCCCTCCCCTGTCTCCCACCACTCATCTCACCGCCGCATTGCCGCCTCCACATCTCCTCTGACTCTGACTCGGATGTCACTATCCTCGGCTCCTCTCAGGCTATTGCTAACCCCTCTGTCCCCCTTTTCCCCCGCACCCGCTTGATCAATCTTGTCTTTTTTTAGAAGATGTTGATTTGAGTAACAAGGCGCTCTCCCCTGTTTCCAGCCCCAATGAGTCTCTTTTTGAGGACTTACTGGGCCTCGCCAAGCTTTACCCAGACTCCCCTGGTTCGGAGCAGACGAAGACGAACTTGCAGGTTGATAACACTAGGCCCAAAATGTTGGGGAAGACTCGGATTCCGCTGACAGTGCTACTCACGCTAACTCCCCAAAGTCACCTCCATTTATGGATGAGAATCTGTTGAGCCTACAGTTCTGACTCCTCGAGGGATGAACGCAGAATTGAAATTGTCTCCTCTATCTTAGACAAGCTTCAACGTGCCTTCACTACCCTGAAGGCCTGGGAGGATTTCACGGACTCTACCAGGAAAGCTATTGCCAGGGACTGCGGATCTCATCACTCTGGCAAAAAAGCTCGCTGAAGATTTTGGTTCCCCTAGTGCAAAAAATGTTGTTGCCGAGCTCAAGAAGCTCATCTGATGTTCTTTTGTATCTTCCTTTTTTCACTCCTTTTTGAATCTCTTTTCTGCTTTATGTTATTAAGCTTTTTTTGGGGGAATCTCCTAATTCCAAAAAAGGGTATCTCAAAAAGATATTCTTGGTTGTTTTAAGAATGTAAAAGGTGTGTAAACATCTGGGGCTTTATTATGTCAAGGTCTAGAGTTGAGGGTGAGGTTAAGATGATGTAATCAACGTATTTTGCTATGAATGGGCATCTTAAGTCGGTTAAAAGTTAGTTAGGTTTTCATAGTCGGGAAATAAGAGAAGATTAATTCAAGTGAAAGAGTTAGTGATCCTCCTAGATGAGGTAAGGAGAGGTTGAGAGAAAATTCCTCAAGGAAAAGGAGGTCCGAGGAAGGAAAATGAAGGAAGAAATCATAGTTTTGTAAGGAAATACACTCTAATATACAAAGTGAGCTCTATTTTTCTATAAAGATCTTGTATTTGTCATGAATGATTCTGAGTTTTTGGTTTAATAACTTGAGGTTATTTCCTTATTTTCCTTTAGATATTTTTCTTGGAACCTTTGCAAGAGGATTTATGAAAGATTGAGTTCAAGTTCCTTGTTTTCTAGCATGAAAAATTTATGTATTGAATTGTGCATGACTGTGAGTTTGTGGTTTATAAGTTTTCTTGATGTATTTGTTTGTGATCATGATAATGAAGTCTTAAACACTATTCATGTGATGGAAGGTGATGAATTTTCTATTTAAAATATTTGAAGGTTTATTAACTTACTACTTTACATTGCATGTGTGAAACCCTAAGAGATCGAATTGAGATAGTGTTAACAATTTGAGTGGGCTTTGTTTGTTTCTTTTGAAAAGTGTGAGTGCTCATAGAATTATTCATGAGGAGAGGTGAGGATCATTTTTAGGGGTGTGAAAACTTGTTTGTGAAGAACATAAAACTTATCCATGCATGAAAGGTCCGATACAAAGTGACTTCTTTGCATAAAGGTACCTTGTTCTAATGTGTATGCACACCATATTTTTATTGTGATTGATGTTACTTTCATTTTTACCATTACTGATAGCTGATTTTGAAAAAGGGTGAGATAGACTTAGGGATGAAATTTTAATCCTTGAAAACAATTTTCAAGAAATTTTTAAGGGTTTGAGTGTTCTCGGGTTGCTTAGAAACCCCCTGTGGTTTGATTCCAAATTTGTGGTTACAACCTCTACACTTTGAAAAAGGGTTTTAAAGGAAACATACTAGGAAAGTCCTATTTCCATATTTTGATTTTTTTGTGAATAAATCCCATCAAATAATTTTTTTCTCCGATAGTCTTTTAGGAGGCAAGATGTCACACTCACGGGCCTAATTCGGAGGTTTGAGATTGACAAGAATAGTGGTTTAGAGTTATCCTTTGAATTTGAAACTTTGGGAACAATTCAAACAAGAAAATGGGTAGTCCAAAATCCCATCAGATCCTTTAGGAACCTTTTAATTGAAAATTTAAACCTTGAAAACCCATAAGGCATGGCAAGTAGAAGGAGAAGGATGGAGAGAAGGTAGAGGTGATGAAAGGTGATTTATCTTCGAGTTGGGACCTGAAATCTATCACATTCCTTGAGGGCCATAAATGCTACTTGGAGAAGTTTATAATTTGTTTTGGGTATGCATAGATACTTTTATCCATGAATCATGCAAAGGTATTGCTCTTAAGAGCTCTAAAAGATAGTTTTGAGATGATTTGAAGGAATTTGATAACTTATCTTGTTTCTAATCAATTAGATGGAAGTGAGCTTGTGAAATAGGGTACAAGGTTTGAAGGAGCCATTTATTTCTAAAAGTCATAAATTTTCTTGATTTTGGGCTAAGATCGGTGGGAGCTAGTAAAGGACAGTTAAGAGGAATGTAAAGATGATTGAAATTTTTCTTATACTTGGATCATCTTACGAGTTGATTTGACATTAAACTAAGTGAGTGAGTAGGGTATAGTAGTTGTTCAAGACATTTAATGTGAAAAGGGTAAAATTTTACAAGTTTGAGTCATTTAGACTAAGGAAAAGTTCTTCAAAACAAGGTGTTGTGTGAATTAAGTTATTCATATCATGTTAAGTGCATTGAATGTGAAATGAGCTCTGCATCGTAAAAAGCAACCCTCTCTAGAGACTCACTCCAAGATACATGTCACCCACAACCTAGGATTGTTTCCATTTTGTCAATTAGAAGGGGAGATATCACACCACTCCCTAAAGGGTGTATTCCTCTGTGACAACAATTATATCGATTGCCCTTTGTTACCATACAAACATAATTATAGTGTTATTGAAAATTTATGCTTGGCCTTGGTTTTTATTGAAAATTATGACATTATATGCTAAATACGAGAGGTCCATGTTATCACTAAGGTTTATCCTTTATGATATTTACTCTCTCACACTCACATGTCTAATCATATAGTTCGATGGGTCATGTTTGTAATTGAATTTAACATAAATTTCATCAATCAAAAGTTTGTTAAAGGAAAATTTATTGTTGATCAACTCATTAATGCGCCATTATTTGAATCGTCTCTAATCAAAGATGGATTTCAAGATAAGCTTCACTACATATAACATCAATAAAATCTTGGACAATGTACTTTTATGGATCCAAATGTGCTATAAACACCAATGCGTAATTATTTTCATTACACCCCATGACGAAATCATGCCCTTTGTATATGGACTTGGATTTTCATGTACACATAATATCATTGAAAGTTATTAATATTAGGCATAAACACTGTACAAACACTAAAAAATTTCCATATATTTTATTTTAAGGGATCCCAATTAATTGTTCATCAAGTACATGATGTTTATCACACAAAGGAGGATGCTTTAATTCCATACAACTTGATTAAAGAATTTATATCTACCTTTGACTCATACTCTATTCTAATATTCCCCGAAAGGATAATCGACATGCATATGGCATGGTTAGTACAACTTCATTTATTCCTCTTAATATAATAGATGATAGTGCCACCTTCACAATTTGAAAACCACGCAATGCCTTTATTATCCCTAATACTATTGGAATGCCTTAACTTTTCGGTGTGTTCCAACACCCGGTGACGTGGCAAGGTGGGTCCCCCATGTGGTCAACTATTTAACTAACGGTGAATAACTTATGTTAATTGCTCCATTAATTTGTATTACCCAAAAAAGTTTTCCAGCAATATTAATTGATTTTGTTTGAATTCTTTTTCACAAATCTAACTCGTACCTCCAAAGATCTAAAGTGAACTTAAAAACTATTATTTTTCCACTTCTCAATTAAAGAATTAAATCCAATGAAAATTGGCAGAGAAATGACAGGGTGAGCATTAATGTAATTTATGGTTGCAAATAACTCTTTTTGACATTTTTTAGAGAATCACCTAGAGCAGCCGATAGGATAGTAAAGAGAGGAACTGATAAATTGCAGGATAATTTGGTAAACATCATAATAATTTATGAAGAGAGATGATTATAGGAAGATGTAAAGCAGATTGACAATCAAGGAAATAGGAAAACTAAGTCCCATTGATAGATTAGAAGCTTTGGCACCGCAGATATTAGTTTTTTCACGTAAAAGGCAGGGACTCGATCAAATTTATTGAATTTAATTCCCTACAATATTTATCTACCTGTTGTTTCTCTTTCACATGATTAGCAGTAAGTATATTGATATGAATGGTGATTATTTTAATATTTTCTTCTTCCAGTTTAGTTATCCTCTCACAGCATCAATGTGTTTATCGAAATTTTGGATTTTGTAGTTGTATTGGAAATTTTATTGGTGTTTATGGAAATTTGGGATTTTGTAGCTATATTGGAAATTTTATTGGTGTTTATGGAAATTTGGGATTTTGTAGCTACATTGGAAATTTTATTGCCTGCAGTTTCACCTTCACTTGATTGAAGATTTTGGTATGGAAGTTCAACACCATGGCATTGGCAGTTATGAAAATTCCATTGGGTCTACCTCAACATATAATGACATGACTGCTCAAATGGAGCCACCCTTGTTGGCTTCTTGTTATTCTCAAAATATGCATATCTGTAATAATCTTAGGCTCTGTTGTCACAAGGCTTATGTGCATTTTATTCACGATTGATATTGGGATTTCAAGGCCTAATATAAACTTCTTGTTTATTTCCCCTAGGTACTTAAATTTCCCTCATGTTTTTACATTCAACTCATATAGCTAACAGATGGTGTTTGTCTCACTCTCTATATGAAACAATTTTATTGTGAATGGAAGGGGCCCCAAAAATATCTCATGTTGTTATCCACCAAAAAAAATACTTTATAGCTAATTCTTACCACATACATGGAAACCATTCCAACATTTTATTTTTATGTCACTTCTTTTATTGTTTTTGTCATTTATTTTTATTGTTTAATAGAATTTCATGGACATTTAGGGAATATCCCCTCAAATCAAGAGCCCTAATCTACTTTACAAATTCGGTCTAGGTGGGCTCTATGTTCATTGTGAAATACACCTGCTGCAGCTTAAGCATATGTTATCCCTTGTTCTTTCAGGGAGACAATTTTAAGAGTTCTACTTTGATCAAATGAAAGTTATAAATGCTAAATAAGAAATTATGCCTAGTTAAAGGGAAGGGAATTTTCTTTTCATTGAATAACATCTCTGAAAGGATTGGAGAAACCCTTAACTTGAATTATCTCCATGTATAGGTACTTATTCTCTCTTTACTATTGTAGGTTGATCACATTTTCATCTTGAAATTGCATCCTTATCCCACCGAATAATTTTTCATTTTCTTTAACCAAGAAGTTACTGATTTGTAATTGTAGTTGAAGGTTCATTTGTTGACTAATTTTGTTAATTATCTTCAACTCTTCATTTTTCAAAGTAAATGCCTTTGTTGCTATTGAATGCTTCTCCTGAAGTATGTGATCTTGTTCATTGTGGTTTTCCAAAATTTGAGTCAAGAGGACTCCTCATTTACAGTTGTGTCATGAGGGCTTGGCTTTGAGTTACAAATAAAAATATTTGTTTGCCATGTCATTGTCTGTCACACAAATAATCTTGTGTTTTTCATATACTTTGTATGTAATTGAGAAAAATACTTGTTGTCCAAGTTAAATTTATTCAAAATTAAACATCATTTCAGGTGTTTTCCCTCCATGATTCCACATGTTTCCCACTAATTTCTAATTCAAAGAGTGTTAACTAATGCAATTGAATTACATTCTTGGACATGGACTGGACTGAATGTTGTAATACCGCTTTCCTTATCCGAATGTTACTTGATGCATTGCATTTTTTCTGCAACCAAGTAATTGCATTTGTGTATTCCTATTTATTTAATTACATTTTTAAATTCTAATTTAATATGTGTAACTCTCTTCTTTCTTGTTTGTTTTGTAGATGGGTTCAAAGTGGAAGTCTCTATTATCTCTTCCAGATACATAATCCCCCACCTAGAGATTTTTCTTCCAAGGAATTGGTTTGGAGCGAGGTGGAGTACAACTTATGTAGTGTGAAGGATATTGTTCCATGGATACAAAGAGATCGCATAGATGATTTCCTAAGGGGTGAATGTAAGAGACCAAGGTATCCCACCACATTTTCATCTAGGATAGTACATATAATCATGAGCCATACGATCTCCAAAAAGTTAGGATCGATAAATCTCTTTAATACATAATGTAAGTACGATGTTTTGTAATATATGTTTTTAAATATTTGATTTGGAATATTTTTATAACTTGATTTATGCATGTGTAATATAGTTACTGGTGTATGTATGGCCTCGAGGATTATAGGCCTCAAGATGAGGCACATTATGACATTTCTAAGGTTCCAAAGGTTGGTCGAAAATTCGACACTGGGTGTAAGAATTTACATCGTGGATGCCAATGTCATTTTTCCATCTGTGTTGATGAAGCTACAAGATTGAGCTTTAATTACGAGATAACAAGATGGACCATAGATATCACGAGGGAAAAATTTTCCATGAGCAAAAGACCGATGACTTTAGGGGTAGCCGTTGTTCTTTGGCTCCACACATAAGTGGTGCATTGAAGGATTGGGTAGAGAGTTTGTTATTATTGGGCTTGACCCCTGAACTTGTTCACAAAAACATTGTCACATGGTCCATGAGAAACTCACATTATTCAATGGTCAAACGAGGTAAGATGATTTCTTGACCAAAGATGATATTCGCATATTGAGGGAAAGATGAAAGAAGTAGAATACAAATTTGAGCTTAATGATGCGAGAAAGGTGTTAGAATATTTGCCACCAAAAATCCTGAAAAGGTATTTGTGTATGAAGAATTTATTAAAATAGGAACGGAAGAGCATCCATTTTTGTTAGGCCTCCAACTTCCTTTCCAATGTGAGTGGATGTTGAAGTATGCACACAATAATATACTTTCAATGGATTCCACATATGGGACAAATGCACAAAAGGTACTTGTAGATATGTTTATTTGAAACTATGTAGTTTTTATAGTATAAAACTTAACATTTTTCTTGTCTTATGTAGTTCATGTTGTACACTATTATTGCATTTAATAATATGCATAATGGGCTTCCTGTTGCATGGGTATTGATGTCGAGGGCTATTGTTCCCGACTTGACATTGTGGATGCATAAGTTGGTGGTTAGTGCGCATTGTCACATGTTGGAATGGAAACCAAATGCTTTCATGGTGGATGATGCTCATGTTGAAATTGTTGCTATTAGGTAAGTGAGACTCATGTATATCATAAATATTGCTTATTGTCATTGAAAACAATGTTTTAGCTACTAAATTTTCTCTTCCTATTATTTTGGCATTGTGAGTGCGGGGAAGTGTTTCAATGCGAGTTATATCTCTGTAGTTGGCACGTGAGGAGAGCATGGCTCAAAACTTGATTGCGAAAGGTGAAGGATGTTGAAATAAGGCAAGCAATGTTTACAAGCCTAAGTGAAATTATGCGCAAGTCTCCTACAAAGGAGGAAGCAATTCATGATGCAAACATATTCATAGACAAATATGCAGCTCAAGCATCATTCATCACATATTGGGAAGATCAATGGGCCCACCGTATTGGCATGTGGGCAAGGTGTTTGCATACAATGCCACATGTAGGTCAAGAGAAAATGCTGCCATATCTAAGTATATCACTCTCATTTGAAACACATGTTTCTAAATGAAATATGAGTTTGCACCCATCGCAGAGTGGATTGGTTGGTGACTAAGTTAGTGACAGCTTGTATTTTTTTACTATTGGTGACTAAGAATAAACCCATGAATAAACTTGATCCTGTTATTTAGAGAAGAGTACCCAACATTTTAAAAACTATTCAAAATCATAAGAGGTAATAATAATGCAAAGATAACATAAACCCTCATTAACGCCCTCCACTTTTGTGGTTTTGCAAAGTGTTAGAGTCAAATATAGGTTTTGAATGCTATATCGAGAAAATAATATTGAGCTTCATATTTATTAATCACATACTAAGAATTCCTATAGAAAATTAGATATAGTGTTTATTTGTCTTTCAATAAAAAAATTCATTCAATTAAAATCATTGAAGCTATATGATACATGCATGGATAGGGGATACACTTAAGGAAAACATTAGACCATGTAGCATGAAGAACTAACACAACATAGAGTGACTAACATCCTAGCAAACGAAATAAAAATTAAGAAAATATCACTTTATTCAAATTCATTAAGCAAACACAATTTGTACACGCAATAAACTAGTTCCAAGAAGATACATTCTCCAACAATCTCTAATACATCTGAACTAACCATATGATTAAATCAGCCTTCCATTACTTTTCCAACTTCTATGTTATCAACTAATCCCTCTAAGAAGCAAACCTCTTTCAAGCATAAACATGTATTTATAAAAGTACATGATTCACCTACTTACAATATTTCTCTCGACTACATCCCAATTGTATAACATTATATATGGATCCTTTGACCCATGCCCCATTAATAAATGTTACGATTATTAAATTCAAAATAATGACCAAATGCTTCATAATGCATCACAAGCATAATTCCATCTCGCGTGTTGATGAAGCTGCAAGATCGAGCTTTGATTACGATGACAAGATGGACCATAATGACCTTGAGAGAAAGATTTGTCATGGGCACGAGACTGATGACTTTCGAGGTAATTGTTGGTCTTTGGCTCCACGATAAGTGGTGCATTGAAGGATTGGGTAGAGAGATTGTTATTATTGGGCTTGACCCCGAGCTTGTTCACAAAAAGCATCATCACATGGTCCATGAGAAACTCGCCTTATTGAATGGTCAAATGGAGCATGATGATTTCTTGAGAAAATATGATATCCACAATATTGAGGGAAAGATGAAAGAAACAAAATACAAATTTGAGCTCAATGATGCAAATAGTGTCGAATATTTTTTTGTTTCATGCAGTTCATGTTGTACACGATTCTTGCATTTGATAATATGCATAATGGGCTTCATGTTGCATGGGTATTGATGTCGAGGGCTATTGTTCCTGACTTGACATTGTGGATGAGAAAGTTGGTGGTTAGTGCACATTGTCACATGTTGGAATGGAAACCAAATGCTTTCGTGGTAGATGATGCTCATGCTGAAATTGTTGTTATTAGGTACGTGAGACTCATGTATATCATAAATATTGCTTATTGTCATTGAAAACAATGTTTTACTTGCTAAATTTAATATTCGCTATTATATTGGAATTGTGAGTGCATGGAAGTGTTTCAATGTGATCTTTCCACTCCCAAATGTTATGCAGATTTAATGAAGTCAAATCCATACAAAAACCAAATATCATCTAGTGCAATCGATGGCTACATATCATCTATGATGTCAAAGTGGGTTGGTAATCAATATTATAAATTAATAATAATTTGAGTTGAATCTTGTGCCCACAAATGGGTCCACAAACATTTTATTAATATCAAATAAATAAAATACAAAAGGGTGCCTAAATATCATTAACCCTTGACTATCGTAGGTCCTGTTTGTAATCAAATAAGCATTTGGTAATAGGAGGGATGTATTCCCTAGTTGAATTGAGGAATCCTACTTTATCAGTTATGACACATGTAATTTGACAAGGGAATTTCTTATTTCAGCGAAGGTTCCTTGTTCCTGCGCATATACCAAAACTACCAAGTGTCAATAAAATGTCAGAAACACATAATACAAAATTTATAATAGCTAAAGCAAGGCCTTCCATTAATAAGTAAAGGAAGATGGAAAATTTATTAACGAGCTTAGTGGAAGCAACACAATCTTCAACATGAGCAATGAGGGCCCAACTTGCATTGGGTCATTAATATAATGAGCACAATGTATCCATAAGCAAAGACGTTGTATGTAGCATGAAAGGAAATGTTATTTTGGAAAATATACGTTGTTTATATCTGATCAACAAAAAGTGAGGAAATTGTTATCCAACCGTGTACACAAGAATGAGAAAGATATCAACATTTGTATTGCTACTTTGCAAATTAATAAGAAGCAAAGTGTCATAATTTTTTCAATATTTAAGGTAGAGATATCGATATTTATGCTAAAAAAATTTAAGTTAGAAATGTTGATATTTATATAATTCAATTGTTACCAATTAAAAGAAAGTAACCAACCTCAAAATAGAGTTTTGAATGAGTAAGAGACCAGTCAAGAACAAAACCACCCTTAATAAAATACCAACACCCATTTCTAGCTATGACATGTCCTGAATTATGAATGGTTTACCATCCATGGAGACAATAGATTTCACTAAGGTAGATTCCGCAACTCCCCTGATCTGTACCCATGTTGAACATTCAACTCCTTGTTAATTTACATTGTGTATATTGGCAATAGAACATATTAATAGTTAGATGTGCCCAAACATTACATATGTTTACACGGTCAATTTTTTAATTATAAAATCAAAATTTCAACCTTACAAGATTGTGTATCAAAAGACTGCATGCAAACTATTTGACAAAATATTTCAATGAAATTTGGTCTTAACTTGTGGCCACCTTCTTGCTTCAGGATGAATGGATCATTGGATCTTAGTAGAGAAGAGAGGGAAATGGGAGATCACTGTGGCCAAACAACCTTTCAATCATTTAGGAAAAATATCAGGCAAGTTTCAATTAAGAATTGATTTCAGACAACTAGAGTCAAATGGAAAAATACAAGATGGACCATCCAAACCAAATGAGGTGCAAACAAAATGATTTCAAAAAATGGCCAAAGAAGGCATTTTTGCGGGCTTGCGGCATAACCAATTTTTTTTGTTTTCAAGGATAAAGGAAAGGAGAACAAGAAAAATTCGATGCAATCATCAATTAAATATTACTTGGTTTGTACTAAGTCATTTGCAAGTTCGATAAAATAATTCCTACATTTTGTTTAACAAATCCATACATGAAGGCATGTTTATGCTTTGCACATACCGTACAAATTTGAAGAAATGCATGGCATGCTTTTCATTAATTATTTCAAATACTATTTTCTTTGAAGGTGATATCTAAAATGTAGAGATTAAACATATCAAAGACATGGCTCGTATGGATGGCGAAAAGAAAGAAGTTTGAGACATTATTAGGGAACCTTTGATACAAACTAATGACATTGGGATCATATTAGAAGATTTGGATTTGCAGTGTCCAATGTCGAGGGAGAAAATTGCAAAGTTAACTTCTTACAAAGAAAATTACATATAACAAAATCCATCAATTATGATATTTGTATGTAAGCATTTAAATTTCAGTACTTGTAAACAATAACAAGCAAGCCTATCAATCTACTAACCTAGAATTTGCAGCTGCCATAAGACTTGTCATTACTGGAGGAGGGTGAAGCCAAATGAGGTTTACACAAGGAATCCTGCATGGCATTTCCAAAACAAAAGAATAATCACATTAAGAAAAGAGAAACCTATAGTTTTTTTGCTACTTTCACAACTACCCACCTTGAAAATAACAAACCTAGATCAAATTCTCAGTGAAAAAGGAAATACTAAACCCAGATTCTAAGTTGTAAGAATCAGGCTAGGGCCTAAAATCAATCTTTCTGACCCTCAAGCGGACATATTAAAGGATACTTCCCTTCATCAAAATGAAGAGCCACCACAATTGCACGCCAACATTGAATCAATTATTTTATATAGGAATAGTGTGCACAAGGGTAGGAATATATTTGAATATTTTAAATAAAAATTCATCCAAACTATGCATTCATTTCATGAAATATTTTTGTTGATATGTTTAAATAATGCAACATACTATGTAGTGGGTTAATATGAAACTTTGATTTGTTTTATCAAAGCGATTTGGAATGTAAATAATTTTTCCAATAAATATCTCATAATAAAGCGAAAACCATTAAAATGTCATTGGATTAGCAAACACTACCACTCAAACAAGTGAACAAAAAAATTTCAGTGCATGCACACGGTTTCCAAGACATATCCAATTCAAATCCCCACATGCCTAATTTGTTATAAATTAAAAATGATAGTACAATTTGTGAATAACACACAAAGTTAGGGGAGAGTAATGAACTTTTTCCTGTCAAAATTAGAAATCATGTTCTAAAATAAAGTCAACCATAGATGTCCATATCAACACGATAAGGGAGAGTGGGTGTATTACAAATCCAATCATAATGCAATAGTTTTAAAAATAACACACAAAGTTAGGGAAGAGTATTGAACTTTTTCCTGGATAGACATGCATGCGAAATGTGGAAACATAGACGAGGAAAGTGAGCTATTTAACAAAATGCCTCAAAGAGATGCATTCGCATGGACAACATCCATCGTAGGCTATGCAAAAAATGGATTTGAAGAGAAGGCTTTAGAAAGTTTCAAGAATATGCAATTGGTAGATTTAAAGCCTAATTCCACAATTTTTTCCACCATCCTACCTGCCTGTGCCAAAATTACAATCAATGGGATTTCTCCGGAGAGAAACAACAAAAATTGTACATGGATCAACAAAGAATGTTCATTATATTTCCCATTTTATTCAAGAAAATTCTCTGTTATACTTTTGTGTTATACATGCTTCTAGAGACTGCACCTGCATATGAAAAAATACCTCATAATTTTATTTTATTGTTAAGCAATTAGAGCGACTCGCGAAGCACACTAGCACCTCCCACCAATGTTAGTACCAGAGAGGAGGATTTTATGGCATCAATCTAGGGATTTTCACCACAAAAGTGTTCCCTATTTTCTCTATTAAGGCCCCTAACTAATAGACTTAAAACTGCTCCTAATTTCTGAATAAACCAACAAAAGTGGGGAGATACACGTCTCCAAATTTTCTGAACCACTAACTATATTTAAGATGAATTAGGTTTGACATGCCCCGAGAATAGTAAAAACTATACACACCATCCTGCCACATTTACACTCCCGTGCATCATTCAAAGGCCAAATATCCATTGTGTCACTGGTCTGTTTGCACGTCAAAATTAGGACATAATCTGGAAATCAATTAGCCTTATTCACTTGCATCTCACCATGAAGAAACATTGCAACATTAAGCATCTTACAAAGAGCCTTTGGGATTTTGAATCTTCAGTCTTCCAATTCAGTCATACCATTTCCTTATCTACTTTCTTTGGTCAATTTCCTTTTGGAATCTCATTCAATGAGTTTTTCATGCCCTATAATCAGGCATAACTTTAGTTCTCCAATGAAGGAATCAAGTTATGTCAAGTTGTTAGTGATATGTGACATGTTTGTAATGGCTCCATTTATAGTAACCTATAAGACATAACACAAATAAATACATATAATATTGTGCATGCAATGCACACCTGATAAATAAAACCAATTCAATTCACATACAAATGGAAAAAATGATATATGGGAGAAAGGAAAACAAAGAAGTTATTCAGGACAACTAGGAAGATACTGATATTTACTTGTGTTTTCAAAAAGATGTATAATAAGTTTATGATATCTGAAATTAGTTTCTCAACAAGAATAATTGATAATTATGATAGCCTATCAACACAATCGTGAAGCTTTTTATTCCTTTTTGGGAAGGCATAGTGACCATGACAACAATCTTGGTTCATGACTCCAAGAATTGTTGAGTTCGGAACCATAAAATGGAAAAAATGGTTAGCAAAGAAAATTTGGAGTGTGGTTGACATGAATATGGAGATGATGTAAAGTTGTTAAACTAGAAAAAATAAGCTTTTAGTGATTTCTCATGGTACATTATAGTGTCTTTTAGTATCAACTGGGTAGCTGGTGATGTAAATTATGTAGCACATGCTTTTGATAGGAATGTCTATGTTAGATACATTTCTACAATGCATAGCAATAGAAAAAGGAATAATATGCTTTTAAAATGTGCCCAGCTCATAAAAAATTCGCTCAACATTCTTCTCACTAGTTTAAACCCGACAATCACTCAATTGAGCACGTGTTGGGAACTCACCATCCAAAGAATCTATACCAATGCACGTGTGGATCTGATACATGCATTCTGTTATATGCGTATACGCACACTTCACACTCCGTATATTCTTTTGTGTTACACATACATCTTCACACATTCATACATACATCTACTATGTACCTAACATCATATATATATGGTGGGGACTTGCCCTTCACCGCTTATCTATTCCAGAAATAGGCCGCATGCTATTGATAGCCACATGTCGTTTACAAGCATAGCCACACATGCAAGTGTGCTATCTATAGTCCTCTTGCAGTTAACTAAAGTTTCAATTCTATTCTCAGCTCGTCTCCATGCAAAAACACTTCAATCCGCTTCTCCAAAGATAGACAATGCATGGTGCGCATGTCTCTACATCGTTGGTGTGTTCCACACACCATCTTCTAAAAATAGGTCTTCATGCTCAAAATCGGTTGAGTCCTGAAAGATTAACTTTCCTTCGCGCGTGGGTCCTTCCCCCCTTCCACGCCCTTGGTTCTAGGCCTTCTATCCCGCGTGGACTCCTTATGTGATCTTTGACAAGTATTCTTTGATCAACAAGAACCTCTTGAAAAGGAAAAAGCCTTGAATAACACTTTTAACTCCTTTGATCAATAAATTGAAATATTAAAGGTCTTGAATATTATAAATTATATAATTAACCCAAGAAAAGTGATTGCTCTTAATATTAATCCATAATAGACTACCCAAAATGGTTGTATGATCTCAAAAATAACAAACTGCACACCTAAAGATATGTACATATTCACATAAACTTCATAAAATAAAAAAATGTAAGCATGATGACAAGAAAACCAATTTTGCATTTATGGAAAATCAGTACAAAATTGTTGAATCAACATCTTTACAAGTTATGATCAAATCAAAGCCAAATATTTGAGATTCACATATGCCCGAGAACTTACAATATCGCAGAGTAGATTCACGAAAATAGATTACAATTCAACATAGGCATGTACATATTAAAAACATTGACTCACAAATAAGAGAAAAACATAGCAGTCCATGCAATATAAGTGAAATGAAAAGCACAATACATTCCAATCGCAGTATTTGGATGAGATCATGAAAGATATATGTCATGGCACATTGATAAGTGGCCCTTGCATTCTTGATTCTCAAGGGCGTGATGCGGTAACATAAGGTTCCTCTAAGGGTAATAAAGGATGTTTTGTGTTGATCGTCGGTAGAATGAGGATTTGGTTGTAGCTAGAGAAACCATCCATAAGGGAAAGCATTTTGTGGCCAACTGTTAGATCGACGAGTTGGTTGATGTTGGGAAGGGGAAAATCATCTTTAGGACAGGGTGATATTGAGATCACGAAAATCAAGTACAAATGTGTAACTTGCCTAAGGATTTGGTTATGGGTACAATATTAGAGACCCATTATGGATAGTTAATGGGTATGATGAAATTAGTGGAGAGCAAACATTGTAACTCTTCTTTGATGAGAAGAGCTATGTGAGGGTGCATCCTACATAGCTTTTGTTTAACTAGTTTGGTGTTAGGATAAGTGACGATATTATGTACGACGATGTTAGGGTCATACCTAGCATGTCATTATATGATCAGCAAAGGCTTGACTATACTTAGATAAAAGGTGGTGAAATCACTTAACTCCTGTGGATTTAAAGATTGGCTGACTTTAACTATATGAGGTTCATGTGCAGTTCCTATGTTAACGCTCGAAAATGGATTCGTTGAGGAGCATGGATGTGTCGTGGTAAGGTCGTTTGAAGGAAATGGTCCTCCGCCCCCATGTGAGAGAGGATATCTTGATTGTCTTAACATCAATAATATCAATGGTGAGGAGTCCTCTTCAATCATTTCTGGCCAGATGAGAGGAAGTGTTTTAGTAACGTGATTAGTTTGATAAGTCAATGGACCTAAGGTAATAGTATTGACTAAAAAAGTTAGGAGGGATGGAGATTGTGTCGTCAGTGTCCATAGGATCGTCATGTGTGGTCGGGGATGATGGTTCAGATTCGATGATAGGTGTGATGGTGTTTGACATGGAAGATTCAAAGGTTGGTTTCTCGTAACCTAACCCGTGTTTCTCATGTGGTTTGTGGGATTGTTGGATGATTAAATCATGGATTCCTTGTTTGTAACATCCAAATCCAAAGCCTTTCCAAGCACAATGATGGAGGTACATTTTTTCAAGACTTGATTATATAAAAATTTGAAGTCTGATATGAACGGCATAGCATGGCATTGATGAGTTGGTTGTGAGGAGGGTGATTGATGCCTCCGTAGATGAGATTCATTTTTAGATGCAGGGGACCATAGGAGATGAAATCTCCAATGTTAGGTTCATACATGGGTTGCTTATCTGGTCTTTCATACATATTGGGTGTAGGAAGTGAATTAAACATGAGGAGACGATACTCCCCAAATGAAATATGTTCCATAAAATTATCAAGGAGGAGTCATTTGGTATTTTAGATGATGGGATGGATGTGTTGGTAGATTCCTCATTAGAGGATTTTGATTTTGGGACAATTGCATCATTCAGACGATACGTAATGTTGCAATCCCTAAAGGGGTTAAGATCTCGCATGAACCATAAAGGTTTTACCCTTGTATTCGTATTTAAGACATCGATGCAAAGTTGAGGGATACAACTCATAGCACGTATCCGTGGTTAGCCTAGCAATATGTTGTATTAGAACTCTCCTTCTACAAGATAGAAGAGTTCAAGAAGAGTTTTGACACCGACTTTAAGTGGTAAGATGATTGTACCCAATGTGGGAGCAATTGTATCATTGAAGGCTCAAAGTACAACTTGGTGTTTGGGTGACAATGGTATTTGGTAAGAGAAGTTGGTTGAAGGCATATGATGATATAATATTGATCGTGGCGCCATTATCAATCATGACTCTTTTTACAAGGACATCATTGACTTGAGCGGTGATGAAGAGGGGAAGGTCATGATCTTTTGGCTGTAGTGATGGTATTTTGGAAGTATCAAAGGAGATAGAAGTGGATGCCTTGAGAGTACTTACTAGATTTGCTAAGGGTTGTGGAGGATCGTCGAAGGTATGGATATGGACCGAAGGGCTTAAATCATGGCTTGTTTGTGTGATGGTGAGGTATGAACTAGCTCATAAAGATACATCTTGACCGAGCTTGGTGTAATTGTTTAATAACAACTTTTTCTACTGCAGTAGTGGATTGTGTGAAGGGGCAGCGTGAAGGATGATAACCTTAGTCTAGGAAGGTGCGGTTTGATTAGATGATTCCAAAGCGAGAGAAATGGATACCTTGGATTTGTTTTGTTATGAAGGGTTAGGTTCATGGGTACAGTGCTCAAGTAGTATTAGAAACAACATCAATTTGATGAGGAGGGGTTTTCTAGAAGACCCTTTAGTAGGTGGTGATGATGAGGTAGGTATAGTTGTTGTAGATGTTTTATGGGAGGTTTTTATTTCTGTAATTTTGAAGGGAGTTGACCCTTATCCGTAAGGTTTTGATGACAGCATGGAAAGCTTTACAATGTTCTACGGGATGTCTTGGTGTTTGATGATAATCACAAAAGGCTTCATAGTTATACCAGGAGGGATTCTAACCTCGAGAGCTAAATGGCTTGAGTGGGGAAGCTTTATGAGTGACTGTTGAAGAAGTTGTTCAAGGGTTGATGTGTAGTATCCTTTTGAAGTGGATGTTGAAGGAAGTAATGTTTCGTTTGATTTTGCGGGTATGGGGGATACTACTTTTGTGACAATTTTGTTATGTGTGGATAAATGGTTTTTGATTGCTTGACTGTGATAGGTAATTTAGACAAAGGATGTGGCCCTAGGATGGAGGGATGAGATTTTGGTTTTTGTGTTGAAGAAGTGGGATGGTTTCGAGATATGATTGTAACCTTTTTAGATGGAGGTTATGTATGCGATATAGAGCCGTAAATTCATCATACAAACTTTTCACAATTTGTAGGATAGGTTTCTTTTGATCAAGAGGTTGTGAAGAGTTCATAGGTAGGTTGGATGAAGGGGTAGGTGGTTATGAGGAAGATTTGTTTCGATGATAGATTTAGTGGGTTGTATGGATTTATTATCTGATGTTTCTATAGTGGAGCCACTCTTTGAAGAAGGTATGGGTGTAGATTCAGGAGTAGGTAGTGTTTCATTAATTGTGTTGATGGTATGATGGGCCTGAATATTATTAGTTTGTGGTTGACTAGTCAATGGAGAATGGTTTGGAAATGGTTGTTTAAAGACATCGAGGTTCTAATTTTGAGGTGCATTAGGATTGTCTAAATGTAAGTCACCTTTATCAATCAGATCTTGAAGGACATTATGGAATGAGTGACACCTTTCAATGTCATGTCCTTTGACCCTATGATACTTACAATAATCGTTATCTCGGTACTAGGGGGTTTTGAAATAGAGGTATTGACAAGATGGATAGGTGGAAGAGTGATCATGTTGGCAGTAAGAAGTTTGTCAAAAACTGTACTATATGATTCACCGATAGGAGTATAGTTTCATTGAGGACGAGAGCATTCGGTGGTCGAACATTCTTTGGAGGAAGATTTGACAACCACTGCATTGGCTAATGATTTGGATTTGTCTTGGCTAGAGGATGGTTTGGATGAGAATTCAATTTTTGTTTCTTTGGTCTAAGTTTGACTCTACCTTCTTCAAGGGCTCGGAGCTCAAGTTTGTGGGCCATTGTAAAAGCTTCATCAAACGTCTGAAAGGATTGGATTTGAAGTGTGGATGAGATGTTTGGCGTAATAACGAACGAATAATTCTATTAACTTTGTTTGTGGGAGGGAAAATGACAATTGATTGATGATACCCCTCCAACGGGAAACAAATTTTGTAATGGACTCGTCTTTGAATTGTTTGATTGCATACAAGTTAGTAATGGTGATTTTACGAGCGATATTGATTGAAAAGTGTTCGAGGAATAGTTGAGCAAGTTGTGTAAATGAAAAGAGTGAATATTGTGGGATATTGTTATACTAGTCTAAAGTAGGGCCTGCTAGAGACATGGGAATGTCCTAAGCATTAAGTATTGATCATGAGCTATAAGGTAACAGGCATGATGGAAATCATGTATATGTTGTTGAGGATCTTCCTTACTATAGAATTTAAGGAACTTAGGAAGTTCCCGTGATGAGGATAAGCTTTATACAGCACGGATGGATGAATAGGCTTGTTGCATATTTATTCATATGATAGTGTATTCTTGGGACCCATAGAAGTGGCTTCGAGGATAGATATTTTGTTCATTAAAGCCTAAAGAGGGTCTGTTTGCAATTGTTGTTGTGTAGTGGATGAGGATGAACCAAGTTGATTATATGAAAATTGATTAGGTTGTTGATATGGTTGATATTGTTGAGGGATGTTCTGCTGAAATGGAATGTTTTGTTGAGGAATATTAGTGGGGATATTATAAGCGGGATGTGAAACTAACGGTGTGAAGGTTGAATATATTGATACTGGATAGGCATGGAGGTGTTGAAAAGGGGTTGTGATTGTTGGGGTATGTGTTGGAAAGGAATAGACGTGTGAATAAGAGGCTGCGACTATTGTGGAATGTGCTAAAAAGGGATAGAGGTATGAATAAGTGGTTGTGACTATTGTGGTATATTGTGAAAAGGAATAGAGGTATGAATTAGAGGTGGAGTTTTTTGAGGTATAGATTGAGAAGAAGCGGAAATAGTAGATGATTGTTGCGAAGAGGGGAGAACAGAGATAAATACAACTAGTATTGATAAGTGGGGTTGATGTGGGAATAGACATAACTATGTTTTGAACAATGGACGTAGGTTGTTGGGATGGGGGAGGTTGAGCTACACTTGATGGGATGGCTACGGAACTCATGGGAGGAGTTTGAATAGCAGAGGAAACTGGAGGTGTTTGTGTGGATGAATATGTGTTCGTGTTATTTTGAGGTGGTGTGGAACCAGTCAAAGGGTGTGGTAAAGATGTGGATTGTTAATTGGTCATGCCTTGTGAGGAAACTGCGTTAAGATCAAATGCAATAATAGAAGTTGAAGACACATGATCGATGTTTTGATCGCGACTAGTAGGATATGGATGTATTTGTTGAATAATAGACTCATAATTAGGATCAATGAGATGGGTATAAGCACATGAGGGATCTGGTACATAAAGTCGTGGTTTAGGTAGGGATGGATAAAGATGAACACCTCAAGCAACAAGGTATGCATTAAGAGCAACGAGGTTTGAATCCAAAATTTTAGAAAAGACAGGGTCCCCACTATCAAAAAAATGGGGACTAAAATTCTCTAAAGCAACGTGTAAGGCGTGACTAGGGGTATGATGAAGGTTAGCATGTTGTTGACACTTCACACAACGTTTAACGTAGTCACAAAAATCTTGGTTAAGGGTTGGCACAAGAATAGTTGAGGCAAAGGATACGCTTGGCAACAACGACGCCATCAAATGTCCACCACAAATCCCATCATGGATTTTTTTAATGGTGTCTGGAATTTCATAACTGGTGAGGCATCGTATGAGGATACCATCAAAGCCACATTTGTAGAGGAGACACACCATGATGACATAACAAGAGACACTTTGTAGGAAGGCTCGTCATCCATTACGAGTGAGATATGGAGGCAAGATTGAAAGAGAGAGGTAGTTAGCGAACTACTTATACCAAATGTCACGTGGGTCAGATTCGAGTCTTCCCACAAAATTTACACAGCAGATAATATAAGAGGGTGACTACAATCATTGTACTATGGTAAATATTTTTTATTTTGAAGGTGAGGTCGGTATTTGAGAGGGAAGACAAGCCATGGTATCCGCAAATTTGTTAGTGGATCACGAGTGGTTTGAATGAGGTAATGGTCAAACATGGTCAAAATTAGGTTAACATGATGTTTATACTTTTGAAGCACCTCATTATGACATTGGTACAAACCATTTACTTGGTTCACAACTAGTTGAGAGTCACCAAAGATATTAATGGATTTAACATATAGGGCTATGGCAGTTTGAAGACCCAAGACAAGTGCTTCATACTCGCAATTTTGTTGGTACATTCAAGTATAGTTTGAAGGATAAAGGCATAGGCTTTCCATCAAGAGGAATGAGGATGACCCTTGTACCACCCCCACATTGACATTTGGAACCATCGAAGAATAAGGTCATTTGATAAACGATGTCATCAAGGGAAAGGGTGGCAATAGATTCGTCAGAAAATCAAAGTTAGAAGATTGATTTCCAGGAAGAGGGCGTCTGCAAGTTGATTTGCAATAGTTTTTCCCTTGAGAGACTTTTGATGAAGTTTAGGTCTGCAGGAGCATGAGCCAATGTATGGTACATTGGTGTTGATAAGGTTTAGCATACATGTAATGCAGAGGGTCGGTGTTGGTGACAACAAAGGTTTTGTGGTTAAGTAGGTAGTGGCGAAGTTTGGTGGCCACAAAGACCAAGGCTAGGCAAAGCTTTTCAGCGTGAGTATACCTAGTCTCATAGTCTAAAAGAGTACAACTTATGTAATAAACCTCTTGCTCCTGTGTTGCTCGTCGTGATGAGCGAGCATGGCACCTAAGGAATGGTCAGTGGCAGAAATGTAGAGGTAAAAAGGTTTTTCATCTTTAGGTGGGATGAGCACAGGTGGCTGAAGAAGGTATTTCTTCAACTCTTCAAAGGCTTTGTGGCACTCATCATTCCAATTGAAGGAAACATCCTTTTTAAGGAGATGATGAAAAGGGTGACATCGGTCGAAAAGTTGGGAAATAAAGCGTCGAATGGATTGCAATTTGCCTTGCAAACTACGAAGCTATCGAACGTTAGTATGTGGAGGCATCTCAAGAATAGCCTTGATTTTGGAGGGATCAACTTCGATGCCCCCAAAGAGACGATGAAACCAAGGATTTTTCCAGAGAGAATGGAAAAGACACACTTCTTTGGTTGAAGGCGAATGTAGTATTGGATGAGACAATCAAAGATGACTTTAAGAACCGCGAGGTGATCGCACAAATTTTGGAGTTATCGAGAAGGTCGTGGACATAATATTCCAATATGCCATGCATGATATCGTGGAAGATGTAGTTCATAGTGCATTGATAGGTTCCACCAACATTTTTCAAACCAAAGGGCATGACCTGATAATAGAAAGTCCCCCAAGGGGTGATGAAGGTGGTTTTTGTGTTGATCTTCTGGTGCGAGTAATATTTGATTATAACTTGAGAATTCATACATAAGAGATAACATCTCATGGCCGGCTATAAGATCAACGAGTTGGTCGATCCTAGAAGAGGAAAGTCATCCTTAGGGCAAGCAAGGTTAAGGTCGCAGAAGTCCGTGCAGATGTGGAGTCCCCCTGTCACTTTGGTGACAAGAACAATGTTAGAAATCCATTGTGGATAGTCAATGGGTAGAATGAAGGAAACAGAAAAGAAGGCATTGGAGTTCTTCTTTCATAAGAAGGGCAATGCGTGGATGCATTTTTCGCAGCTTCTGTTTCACAGGTTTGGCATTGGGAATAGTCATGATATTGTGGACCATGATATTAGGGTCAATACTGGGCATATCAAGCATAAGACCAAGCAAAAGCGTTGTTATGATCTTGAAGGAAAGAGGTGAAGGCTTCCTATTTGGCAGAATCTAAAGATTGGCCTATCTTTAGAATTTAAGGGTCGTCTTGAGTGTGAATGTTGATCTCTATGGTTGATTCATTCAGCATGGTTTGTGTCTCAGAAGGTAATGACCAATGAATATAAGAATCATCTGCACCTAAATATGTGAGAATAGAATCATCATCCTGACATTGAACGACATTGATAGAAGGTGTGTCGTCATCTAACATGTTAGGATAAAGAAGAGGAAGGGAAGAGGGCACCTCGCCATCACGATGATAGGTCAGTGGTCCCAAAGAAACGGTGTTCATGAAAAAAAAATTAGGAGGGATGGATTATAGATCCATAGACTCCATGGGTGAAGGCGAAGGCGATAGGCGAGGATGGTGGGGAAGGATTTTCTTCTTCAATGAGGGTAATGCGAGCCTTCTTAGGAGGAGGTTGTGAAGAAAACCAAGTCCACAACGGTCTTTTTGTTTTTTGGGTGGTGCAAGGTATGACTATGTGACGACCTTACTCATAAAGACCAAAGCCAAAGCCCTTCCAAGCACATCGATGAAGAAAAGTGTGGGTGAAGCGGTGATTGGTGAGGTATTGGAAGTCAAATGAGAAATTTTGAGTTTGGGTAGGTGGTTCAAGAGAATAAGAAGAAGTGTCAAGTCCCCCATATGTTATGTTGGTATGACAGGGGGGAGGATCAGTAGAAAAACCTCTCCTAGACATCGGTCATAATGTGGGTGTTAGTGAAGGCTTTTGTACTTCGAGGTGTAAGGAAATTGTTTATGTTGTATAGGTGATATTCCCCCAAGGAGAGGCGTTGAAAACACCCACCAAGGGTTCGAGGTCGATACTTGGTAGCGAGGGATAGATGAGCTACTCGAAGCCCAGGAAGTTGATGCCTCGGTTGCCAAGTGAAATAAGCGAGTTGGTAGATGGGTTAGTTGTGAAAGTTGCAGAAGCAGTGAGGATAAAGGGGCTACTTGTGGAAGATATAGCGGCGAAGTGGTAGATGAGGCGGGGAAGAAGATGAAGTGATAGGGGTGGTAGATACCTTGACTGGAACAAGGACATCATTTGGTCGATAAAGCATGTTGCAGGTTTTAAAAGGTGAAGGATCCTCTTTAATGGTGTAGGGGTGCCCCTCATATTCAAATTTTAAACAACGGTGAAGGGTTGAAGGTACACAACCTATGGCACAAATCCAAGTTCGGTCAAGCAACATGTTATATTGAAATTCCCCCTCAAGAACATAGAATAGTTTGGGACTGAGTGCGGGACCCACGCGGATGTGGAGGATGACGGTACCAAGGGTAGAATTCATGGCATCATTGAAAGAACACATCATAACAGGTTACTATGCATGCAAAGGGGCGGATATGCGCAATTGTTCATACACATGGGAAGAAATGATATTAATTTAGCACCTCCATCAATCATAACACATCAAACGCGAGTATCATTGATGTAGGCGGTGATGAAGAGAGTGGGATCAAGATCATCTGATTGTAGAGGGGCAATCTCTAAATCATTGAAACTGATGACGGAAACCTGAGGAGAGGTAATGGAGGTATAAGTTTGAGGTGAAGTGGTGAGGGTGGCCACATGATGAGGGGTAAAGATGGCGGCCACATGTGTAGGATCATTTGGTGGAACCTTGATAGATTGTAGGACCTTAATGAGGGCCTGACAATGAGACTCATAGGTTTGAATTAGGTTGTACAAAGACATCTTCAGAGGATATTGATGAAGTTGTTTAATTTAATCATAGAGCGATGTGCGACTCCGTTAGAAATAGGATAAGCTAGCCCACAGATGGTTACCTTGGGGGCAGGTGCAAGTGGAATGGTGGGTGAAGGTGCACTAGATGGGCTACCAGTTTTCTCTTTTCCTTTATCTTTTTGCGATCGAGTGGCTACTTGGACCATATTTATTTCAAAGATCGGAGGAGGAAAAGAGGGTTGTGGAGATACGGTAAAGGTTATTGAATGGATATAGGGCTAGGTCGTGTGGTAGCGGGGAAGGGGAATAGAATTTTCCTCCAACAGGTCATCTTCGTCGAAGAGACCATCCAAAGTATAGAGTTGAAGAAGAATGTTTTTGAGGGCCTTACAACCTTTGACATCATGCCCTGGTGAGTGATGATATGCGCAGATTTTGGTGTCGTCAAACCCTACTTGGTTTGGGTTTGAGCGGGTCATAAGGCTTAATAGGTGGTAGTGAGATAGCGGAGGTTTCTAAAAACCTAGCAAGGATGTTAGAATAGGATCCTGCCAATGGATCACAATGAGAAGTCAAAGTTGGCTTGGATGAAGGTGCGGGTGATTTTCGTGGGAGAGGTGTTCTTTGGAGATGTAGGTGTGACTACTTTTATGGTAGGAAATAAAGGTTTTAATTTTGTTATAGGTTGCACCTTCTTGGGTAAAGGTGCAGGAGGGGTGTGTAAGGTAAAAGGATATGTAGGAGGCAGGGGTACCTTAGAAAGCTAAGGTGAGCATGGCAAAGTTGGCAATAGTGGGGTTGTAGGTAATGGAGAAGATGTAGGTAGAAGAGGTGATGAAGGTGAAGGTGTGGGCAAAAGAGAAGGTAAAGGTACGGGTGCGGGTTGTCATGCCTTGGATTTTCCTTAGTGAAGAGGTAACTTGACCAAGGTGGAAGGGTGTGGGCCTAAAATCGAAGGTAGAGGCAAAGGTGAAAGAGAAGGCGTGGGAGAGATCGGGGTGCGAGGCCTAGGAGGTTGGGTCTTCCTCTTAGGTGTGGGAATCATTTTTGTGATGGGTGGTGGTTGAGTAGACAAGTCTAGTTTCACTACGAGATGTAGTAGGCTAGGTGTTGGTAAGACCCCTAAGGAAGTGGTAGGTTTAGGTGCGGATAGGGGTTTGGGTGAAGGCGAGGCTGAAGAATAAGGGGCTGGTATGAGCGGCTCAGGTGTCATGATTTTAGTTGACTTGAATACCTTAGGATATATAGCTGAGGTATTTGGGGACAATATTTGCATTTTGGTGGATATTGGGAGTTGAAGGTGCCCCCAGCGTGTAGAGTAATCAACATACTCTAATTAGTCCACCAAACACGAGAATAGTTTTCGTTTAGAAAATGAAGAACCCGTGGTGAAACCCTTCCAGAAATCTGAATCTTATAATACATGGAAGCTTTTTGCCTCGATTCAAGAGGCGGGAGTGATGTTAGAAAGTAGACGAGGATTTTGGAAGACCCTGGGAGAAGCATCACCTATAGGAAGAGGAGATAAGAGTGGATCATCTATGGGTTGAGGAGAAAGAAAACCATCGATGTCAACTCCTCTTTAGGTAGATAGGTGGATAGGGTTAGCTCCTCCTTGGGTAGAGGAACAGTGAGATAGGCTCGGCGGTAGGTAGAGAAAGCAGGTGGGGTAGGCTTCTCCGTGGGTAGAGGAGTTCGTTCAAGAATTTCCTTGATATACACTATATGGGAGGAAACTGGCTAGATGGAACAGTGTTTTTTTTAAACGGCATGAACCTCATGCGCATTGGCATCACTAGTAGAGGTCTCTAAAGCCTGGTTTGATGAAGGTGTGTGATTAGGAAACAGTTTCTTAAACACACCCATATTGGCATTGGCAGGTGCATTAGGGTTTTCCAGGACAAGATCACCACTATCTAGCATTCCCTAGACAATGTTCTTGAAGGTTTTGTAATTGCCGGCGTTGTGTCCCCTAACTCGATGGTAGTTACAGAAGGCATTTTCTTTGTACCACAACGATGTAGGATGAGAAGGATCAAAACCAATGTTTGGTTTGATAGGTGGAAGGGTGATGGCTCCATCTTTTAAAAGCTTTTCCAACACAAAAGAATATGGTTCTCTAATAGGAGTGTAAGCCCTCTGTTCATATTTGTATTGAAAGTTTTGAACATGAGAGAGGTTGGCAGGTGGTTTTGGTTGATTAGACGGATGAGAGGGGTCGGATTTTAGAATCACCGCATTGGTGGATCCTTTGGCCTTGGAATGGTTATTAGAATGGTTGTTCGGCGGTTTAGAAGAAGAGTCGTTCGATTTGAAGTTAGCATTCTTATTACGCAACTTAAGTTTTTCCTCTTCAAGGGCACAGATCTCCAGTTTCCGGGCCATAGTGAAGGCTTCATCAAACATGTGAAACGTTTAAACCTAGAGAGTCGGGGAAATGTGTCTAGCACATGCCCTTGTGAACAACTCTATGAGCTCTGCTTGTGGTAGCTGGAAGGTGAGTTGATTGATGAGGCCCCGCCAACATGCGACGAAATATGTGATAGATTCATCTTCGTATTGGTGAATAGAGTACAAGTCCATCATAGAGACCTTCTTAGAGATATTGATTGAGAAATGATCAAGGAAGGTTTGGGCCAACTGATTGAAAGAAAAGATCAAGTGCCTAGGCAAAGCACTATACCAATCTAGGCGGCTCATGACAACGCAACATGGGGAAGGTTCTAAGGAGCAAGGCATCGTTATGGGTGATCAAATAACACACGTGTTTGAATGATCGTAAATGTTGTTGAGGGTCTTCCTTGCTATTGAAACGGTTGAACTTGGGTAACTCCCATTGCAAGCGGGATAAGGGTGAATAGGTATGGATGGGTGAATAGGCTCATGATGATTTCATAATAAGTGAGGACATTACGAGATCCGAAACAGAGGCCTCGAGTGTTTCCATCTTATCCATCATCATCTTGATAAGATCTGTGGTAGGATTAGATTGAGGAGCGCCCGTAGTATAAGGGGGTGGATGAGATGAATAGGTCATAGACGGCATACCAGTGTATGGTGGTGTTGAATATGTGAAATGAGAAGTGGGTACATAGGCAGGAATAGATGATGTGGGCATACACCCTGGGTATGAGGTGGATGTTATAGGTGCAATGTAGGTAGGAGGACTTTGTGTAAAGACCCTCGTAGCATGGGTGGAAGAGTTCGGGTATATAAATGACCAAATTCTGAAAGGGGGTATAGGATGTCGACGCAACTGGCGGTTGCGAAGTAATAGGTACTGATGATGTGGGGATCCCTATACTAGGAGTCGTGGATGAGAATATGGCAGGTGTCGAGGCGCCGACAGAGGGTCGAGGGAGTAACAGATGTTGAAGGTGCGACAAATGTCGAAGGTGCGATGGATGTCGAGGGTGCAGTAGGTGGTGTCGACGCGAGAGTAGGTAATGCTACAGTAGCATTCACGGATATGGCAGGGGGCATGGAGGTAGGCATACCAAACAACGGTTGGCCCGATGAGTCACGAGTAGAAGAGTGGGCAAGGTAATGTTGTAAGGCTATGACATTATGATTGAGGAATTTAGCAAATTCCTCGTCACCTATAGGTATAGTTACAGGAATGTTGGGGTCCATTGGTGAAGAAATAGACGGTGGCAAAGGTGAATCCGGTAATGGTATGCGACTGGCGTGAAAGGCAAAAGCTCGCGCTTGTTGGCGAGTCCAAACCATAAGAAAGTTAGTAGATAGGTATTCTAGGCTCTGCAAAATTGATAGAACTTAGAAACAAATGTTTGGTGAAGTCTGGAAGATATAAATAGGTTGTTGTTTCTGATAAAAATAAAAACACAAAGACGATACCGTCAATAAACTGGTGTTAGTTAAACAAAAAGACCAATCTCGGTCCCTTAACCATGTTAGTAGGAAGGTAATCGATGCCGATTATTGTGAAAATCAAGAAATTGGAAAATCTTGAGAAGAAAAGTGAAATACGGGTATTCTGGGTTACTTAGGGGTGATAAAGACTCAAATCAGTTAATTTGAAAGAATCGAAAAGAGACGGTTTGTAGGAATATATTGTTATTTTGATAGAAAATCAAAAACTAGAGAGACCAATACCGGTCAATTAACCGGTGCCAGTATGATGAAAGAACCAATGTCGGTTATTGGACCGATGCCGATTACTAATAAAAATTGGGAAGTGAAGAAATTAAGATTGTTTGAGTTAAATTTGATGAAAAGAAGCCCCGAAAGAGGTTGTGGATGACAAAAATGATTTAACACACTCAAGAAGAACCAGAAATTAACCAGTTATGATTGTTGAGTGCTAAAAAGAAAGAAAAAGTGGTGAATACATCCTCACAACTCAAACTATAGAAGACAAGAAAGAAAGTGACAATCGAACAAGCAAAAACTAAATAAACATGTTGTCCTAGGATAGATTTTAGTGTTGTTTGGCTTATGCCTTAGAACTGACTATGAATGAAATAGAATGTTTGGATAACGAAGGTACCTAAAACAAATCTATGGATGGTTTCATGTTTTGTTTTGGCGAAGGAGTCATCGATATACCTTGCGGTACGTGAGGTCCAAGCTCTAATATGATAACCCGGCCGTAAAACAAGGCGGGGCCCACCGTCAACGGGTTTTTAAATCCTTGACGGCTTCTTCTTGGAAGGGAATGTTTAAGAAGTGTGTAAATTGTGTTAAGTGATTTGGCAAAAGAGTGTGTGCACAAATGTGAACTATGCTTTATTAATCAATCACAAAACGTTCATAACCTCCGTCGTATGGTTGCTTTACTTAACTATGTGAGCTAAATATGCAGACATATAGGGATGAAATGCAAGTGTTTTAAACCCCAAATCGAAATATGATATTTGATGTAAACAAGAGTGAATAGGAAGAAGGATGAATTTCACTAATGCAAGAACAAAAGAAAGAAGAAGGATTCTTTTTAAATGCACCAAAAGAAGTGTTTCATTTAGAGCAATTAGAAAGGAGCAGATTACCAAAGAAGAAGATTTAGTGAATAATGATTTAGAAAGGAAACACACAAGATGCAACCTATATGAATAGAAAGGAACCCACAAATGAGGGTCCCATCGGGCGTGCCAAAATGTTTCACCACAATGTTGTGTATAAAACAGATAAGGTAAAGGTGAGGAGGAATACTTGTGAAGTCGAAGAAGGTTGCGCGCGTTGTAGAAGATCAAGCCAATTGTGAAGAGCTCATTTTTGCTAGGAAGGACTACCTGAGAAAGAACACAAGACCATAAGATAGCATTAATAATATATGTCGATGGACTGCCTAGCGGGAGCTAAATCAGAGAAGCGAGGTGCTTCCTAGAAGGTTGTCAATCCACATTCAAAATACAACTTAATGCAGAGAAATAACATGAAAGGAAGAAATCCTATTGTAGTTGTATGCGATTTAGGTGTCTCACAAAAATACAATAAGCTAGATTTAATCTAATAATGAAAATAAGACTTAATCTAGAAAGGGTGGTTGGTTATAAGGGTGTGCAGGTGTAGCAAAAGGTGTTAGGAAGGTCTGGGTGAAGTTTGGTAGGGTTTTAAGAGGTTTTGGGTGAGTTATGGGCTTGCTAGTTTAGGAAAAATTACTGATACGAAATCGATGTCGGTTGGACGACCGGCGCCGATACCTAGTAATGACCAATGCCGGTTAGGTGACCGATGTCAGTAGGGGCAATTAGATGAAAAGGATAAAATGGGTTGGTTGGGAGTTCTCTGTGGTTGCACACAGAGAGTTAGGAGAGCTTAGGCTAGGTGCTAGGATTTATATGAAGACTCAAAGATAGTAAAATTGGTGGTTAGAGGGACAAAGAGGTTCGAACGGGAAGGTTGTCGAGTAAATAGGTGTAGGAGGTATACGGGAGAAGCAATCTATAAAATGAGGGATTTAATACCAAAAGCTAATGAAACTTACAACTAGATTAAAATACTTATCTGGAGATTATAGGTTGATAGACGATGGTTGTTACTAGGTGCTTGGAGAAGAAACAAGTCCAGATCCACTGCAGCAACAATGAAGGCTCGATGTTTCCACTGTGTGAATGATCGAGGCTCTGCAGTGCAACCGGTTCATTCTTTGGTGAAGAGTGTGGGTGCTCATGTACTATGTTGGTCATCGGAATCTTGTTTTGAATGCCTGGATGCAAGAGCTAAGAATGCCAGAACTCAAAACCAAGATGGAGGAACTGGGCAAAGGGTTGGAATTTCCTATTTAAGGAAACCGATGGTGGTTAGGTGATTGGTGCCAGCCGAGGAATAACCGGTATCGGTTAGGGAGAAAAGGTCATATTTTTCCAAAAATAGTCTTTTCTCTCCATTTTTGGCGTTGGTCAAGATTTTGTTATGGACTAGGAGTCTAGGTTGGCGCTAAATGAAGCGGAAAATTGTAGGAGGGATAATAGGTAATGAATTTTAGGGTTAGAATGAGTCTTAGTTAGTTAAGGGGAGTGGTGACTTAGTCTAGGTTAATAAATAGGCTTGGAATGGGTCCATGGTGAGGTGGAGAGGTGAGGTGGAGGGTGAGGGAATTATTAACTTAATATGGGTAATTAAATTAATAATAATGTGTGGAGGGTCATGGCAGGGGGTATGTTAGTCAAGGGGGTCTAGAGGGTTGCGACCCAATTTTGGGTGTCTAGAGTTAGAGGTCGACTAAGTAAGTAATCGAATCAGATCCACGAGATCGTCGGTGATTGACAGGAATCATGGGCGATTCACACTGATCGCTAGCGATTTAACTGGATCTCTGACAATTTAATTGGATCGCTGGCGATTACGGAGCAGAAGGCCTAAAAATGAGTGGAAGATTATTTTAAATTTTATAAATGGACTATGTCCCACCAAAGTGCGTGCTGAATGTACTGAGAGTTCTTGTTTTCCAACTTTAAATTAATGAAGTGAAATAACAAAAACAAACCGACCTCAGAAGACGGTAGGATTTACCGATACCCGCGAGATGGCTGATGTTGACCTTGATGGATGATTGAAGTTGTCGAGTTCAAATGAATGTGTGAGTCCTGTCTGAAAAGCACTCTGCGATCAAAGACACTAAACAGAAAATATTAGATAAATGGGTAAACGAGTTGCTCGGCAAAGGCCGATTCCAGGAATCCAAAGGGACTTCCTTGGAGGATGTCAACTCACTTTTAGATAATTAAGTGGATTGATAAAGATAAAGATAAAGGTATATGATAAACGAAGAGGTATGGATAGCACATAAGAAGCTAGAACTCCAAGGCAAAGGTTAAGTCATGTGCAACTTCGAAAGTGGCCCAAGCAATGGTGGATGCAATCATGCAGGACTCAAGTAATCATACCGAAATCCTCGCTTTCTTGTTCGATCTCGTGAAGAAATTTGAACTGATCTTCAATGTCTTCTTCATCGACGACAAATCGGATTGCGCACAAAGTCAACTCATGCAAGATGGTGTATTGTTCCCAAGAAAAGGGTGTTGATCTATAGGGAGATCATAAATGCTTGTAATTGGATGTGAACGGCCAGGAACTGCCATCTAACAGAGAGCCATGCTTGGAAACAAGTTAAATGCAAGTAGATTTGATAAAATGATATTAAACTGATAAAATGATAAAAAGTGATGTTTTGACAAGGATCGCCGACAATTAGTGCCGATCGTTGGCAATTTGGGAATCACTAGCAATTATTATTAACAATACAATTACGCTAAAAACGATGGTGGAAGCTTAAAAATTATGTTTATGATTGTTTTCAATGCTTTTATGAATTGTAAATGATACAAAGAGATGTAGGAATACCTTTGGATGCATGAGGAGCTAAAAGATGCCTCAAATCTTCAATGAAATTGATCAAAGTTGTTGTGTTGAGTGTTGTGTCTCGCTAAGAGTTGACAAGTTTAAAAGGCTATGAAAACGTTGAGTAAATGATTGTTGGACAATGATGTTGTCTCTTGATGATCTCTGGATTGCCTTGATTTCTCTAAAAAATCGAAGAACTAAGAGTAAGCACGAGTAAAGAAATTATGAAGATCCTGGAGAGAGTGCACAAAGGTGTTATTTATAGTCGTTAGCGATTAGTTAGAATCGTCGGCAATCAATTTTTTTCAGGGAAAACATTGGAGAAGTGGTTAAAACCACTTTTAAACAAAGTTTTCGGTTTTTAATGAAGGTAAATGGTTAATGGGAAGTTAGGGACGAGGTGTAGAGGTTGGTATGTGTTGATAAAATAGGCTTAGATGGTTTTGAAATGGTTAGGGTAGATTTAGAGTGGTTGGGTGGTTTCTAGAAGGGGTAAAATAAGATTTTACAATTGTAGATTGATATTTACGGTGTAAGATCATGGAGTAAATATTGTGAAAGGAATTAGACTTAGGATAAGTGGTACATGGATAAAATAATGTGATTAGATGACTTAATGTTTTTGCAAGGGTAATGTTTGTGGTCGGGAAATTAGCGGTGCTAATTTTAGGTGGTCTACAAGTGTCATGGATTTTTAGTACATTCTCTAAGAATAGAGCCATTACATGGCTTCTCTGATTATTCTATTTTGTCTAGCAATGCCCCTGTTGCTTAAACTTCAAAGCACTATCATTAACTTATTGAGCCACTAAAGTGTAATAGGCAAAAAAGCAACAATCAACCACATTTCTTTTTGTTGTCGAAAAGTTGAGATTTCTTCTTGTAAATTGCATAACAATACATTCAGTTTCTTAGGCATATCATTGCTGCTCACATTTCTTTGTTAACCGCCTCAACCCCTTCCATTGCAAACTAAATGCATCGATGTTCACGCCTATCGACATACACATTGCACCCCTATAGTGCAATTGCTAGTCAATAACACGGTTTTAATGACATTAAGTCTCTTACCATAGTCAACGTCATTTTCGAGTCGTGTTTCGCTTTCCCGAATGGTCAATGTTCCTAGATTCTCACATCGTATCATGTCTCCACAAACGAAAGTTTTTACCATCTCCATCTCCATGAATCAAGTAATAATGAGTGTAGTAAAGTGGCGACTTTTACCTAGTTTCCCAAAAAGAAAATTGAATGAACCTCTACTAAACAATGTGTCCACAAAGGACAACCAATAGAACGAATATCCAAAACCAGATGCAATAGATGGATCACAAATCCAGTATAGCAGTATCACATAAAATCACCTTAACGTACCAATATTAAAATAGTATTAGAAAAATTATCGAATATCAATCATGAACTAGAGCATAAAAAACTAAGATATCACCATCTTAATTATCATGGTGGTGTCTTCATCCATAGGGCCCTATTCTATATCAAGCTTCAGACCAAACTAGGTCCCACTCCTTCCTCAGGGACCTTCAGTTCAGCACTGCCTGCCTCCTTTGTTGTTTCACAAACTGCCTTCTCCCTGCTCCTCGCTCTTACTACCAACAAGAGCTTTAGCAGTCTCTTTTCTTACCTTTTTTTCCACTGAAACAATTGTTTTGGACAAACCATAAAAGGTTTTACAAAACCTCTTTAGTGTTGTCTCTATCTACCAAAATTAGACAAAATTGCAAGATTTCGGCTGCATTTCTTGGCAAACAATTTGCAATATTACCACATAACTATTACAGTCATACTGTGCTGCTAAATTTTCCCTCGAAAATCACAAAAATTGATGATGGTAAAGCATATTATATGCCAAGTGGCCAAAAAAATCCATAAACTATACAGGGAAACTTTCAGCCACCCCATTCGGCCTGCCTCCGCACCCACCCCAACCCCGCCGCAATGATCTCTTTAAGTTCAGAGGGCCAAAAAAATGGTGCTCTTATATTTTCAAGGCAACATGCTTATATTTCCTGTGTCAGGCTTCAGAACATTTCACGGGGCACGCATTTCACGAGACCTGCTGCAACAAAAAGAAGCGGAATCCCCTTGTGGGAACATGGCCTTGTAGCATCATCATAAAAACCAGCGCTCCATATATACACCTCCCACAAGCCTGGGAGTCTTTCTTCTCCATGCTTTTCTAATTCAAACACACAAAACATCGTTAAAGCCCACACCGTGCTATTGATAATCCTCTTAAAAATGCACACTTCAGAACATTGTGCCACCTAAGTTGTTGGTAAAATGCTTAAGGCTGTGGTAAAATTGCAATGCATTTTCTCTTTCCTCTCACAAATAAGGTTATCAGTATTGCTGCAACAGTATCTTTCTTCACAGCTCAAAAAGATTGGCAGAATGTTGATCTCCCAGAGTATGCCTTTATTTCCCGGCACACCTCCTCTCAAAACTCCTCGTGAGATTCTCATTTCTACCGAGGGTTTATCCTTCACAGAGCATTTGATTTTTACAAGGTTTGATACCATATTATTTTATGATGCACACCATTGATCAAATACATTATGGCGACTAAATAAATAGCAATGTCCACGCCTACAATCAAGCCAGAAGACTAAGCTGACTTCTATCAACAAGGAAACAACCTCAACATCACATAAACTAGTGTGATCTAAGCCCTACCAACTCACCAAGCCATAAAAGGCTTTTTATTACAAGATTATCGACAATTACTTATTCTAACAATATGGTAGAGGAAATAACCCTGTTCAAAACAACCCCATCCCTGCCCCGAGCCCCCTACCGCACCTTTTAAAAACTGCAATTATTAACCTCTGGTGTACATTTCCTCCAAGCAATTACTAACCTTTGATGTACCATTCTTCTCAGTAATGGAGCATTTATACTGCACCGTGCAAAAAGGTAAAACATAACCCACCCACCTCGAGCCCGAGCCCGAGGCCCCAGCCACCCCTTTTAATAAGCGTAACTATTGACTTCTGGTGTACATTTCTTCTAAGGAATTATTAACCTTTGATGTACGATTCTTCCAAGTAATGGAACATTTATACTGCACCGTGCAAGAAGATAAAACATATGGGCAGAACTTATGATTCATGAAAAAACTTAAGTTAATAAAGCTACTGGATCAGAGGATTTACAACCTAGCTGGAATGTGTGTGTGCACGTGGTGTTTGGATTTTGAATATCCTAAAGAGATACATGAAAAATCTGACACTTCTAGTATCTGGCAAGCTAAATTTCCAAATCTTGTTTTCCCTAGAAATGTAGGAATTTCAATTTCTAGGTTGCAGACATACGTCTGCCCTTGTAACAGCCAATGTCGTCACTTTTCAAATTCATTGGAACACCACCTAGCAAAGTATAGATGTTTACAGACTCCGATCCTATATGAAACTGCACAAAAGGTGACAAAACAAAACTGACAGCATGAATTAATAAAGCTTCAGCTAAACATAAAAACCACAAAACATTGTCTCAATAGACTGCATAAAAGTATCACATGTATCGATAAGCCACATGAGACAATAATTGCAGATGGCAAATTGCAATCATGAAATTCAACCTGATGTGAGACCAGAAAAGCAGTGTTACCACAATTGCAAAGCAGAATTGTAGTCTAAGTTGCCGCATTCGAATTCGTGTTCGAATTCGCCGATGATTAAATTCGTGAAAAATTCGCTGGTAAAAAAATCAGCAATTAAATTCGTGATTAAATTCGACTATGAGAAATATACATTTTTATTAAATATATAAAAACAAAAGATAAATTCACATTTCAAAAGAGAGATAATATCACATTTCATTGATTTCATAAGTAGCTATTACAATAATGTGATTGAAAGCAAAAACTTCAAAAAACATGTGCTCGCAGGTTGCGACCAAGCTGGCAGGTGGGACGATTAGTCCGAGCACGGGAGAATACTCGCTGAGTTTTGGAAAGCTATCCAGTATTTTTAATTACTAATCTGTCTACAGGCGATCAAAGCTCATGATTCTTTCAGAAGATTGCAAGAAGTTGCTTGGTCCAAAAAGGTGCAAAAATGGATTTTATGAAAATAAGAAAAATATTGCCATCAATGCGTAGAGCTCGAGAAAATATGCACTTTTAGAGAAAACGACACCTGAAACGGAGCCACAGAATGAAAGTTATGGCACATGCAAGTTTTTGCTACTACATCTTCCCGGACCCTTTCCAAAAATGGCAAAAAAATTCTGTCGTGTTTTTTTCACCGAAAATCCAAAAATGGAAAAAAATGCCAAAAAAGGAAAGAAAACACGAATTAAATCGCGATTTTCAACGCACTGTTAAAATTCGGCGAATTTCGATTTTTTCCTTGAAGTTCGCCGAATGCGGCAACTTTGGTTGTAGTCATGAAGACAATCCTATGACAGAAAAAGTTTTGTGAGAACTTCCAGTGAGAATGAAAAAATAAAACTTTGGTTACTTCCATTTCGATGAATCACAAGTGCTTATTTTCACCAAGAAACAACAAGAGAGTGCTCGGACTTTGAAGACTTTAACAACCTCATAGGTATGGCACCCTTAATTTGATAAGAGGTATGGCGCTTATGATTACAAGAAAATAGATATTCACTTAACCAGAGGATTTCAAAATATACATGTGTCCGTACTACACAGAAATGTATAAAAATTCCTTGTCATATGTACAAAACCAGATAATTCACATCAAGAAGTTGAAGCTATAGTGTTTGCTCCATTGTGTTCACATACATTCCCTCGACACAGAGGACATACCCTGCAAACAAAAATTAGAATATTCAGTATTTGGGGGTCCCAATATTAAATACCAGGAAGTAAAACATAGCCGTATGTTGTTTCTAGCCATATAAGTGAATAGGCAATAATAAAAGAACATGTGATCTCAACAGTCCAGTCAATGAATATGCACCTGTGTATTTCTTTTAGCCATTTATCAACACATGCCATATGGTACTCATGTTGACAAGGCAACACCCTGATCTTATCTCCTTCCTCATACTCTGCAAGGCAAATATAACATCTGGCACCAAATAAAAAAATTCCATTAATCAAACTTCATCACCAATGGCGATGTGTTATGCCATAAAAAAATTCAAAACAGCAAAACAATCAACTTTCCGTACAAGAAAGCACTAAATTTATAAAATTAAGGAGCAGTTCATAATGCATAGCGTTAAGAAATTACAATCAGCACCCAACTATGGAATCACCATAGCAGCCTCCCTTGTTTTGCAAAATACAGAATTCAAACTAAACCTTAAGTAATGATATAAAATCAAAATAAAGAATATTCTATAAGCTGCTATCATTTCAAAAAGAAATTATTGATCTAATTCTCAAATCAGATGACACTGTGGAACTATTTGCAGTTAAAGCCTCAAATAAAAAGAAAACGACTTACTGCGCTGCTTCCTCATTCACATTGTCATTTTTCTCAGGGTTGTTGTGATTCCTGATGGGAAATGAATCAACAACTGCCTCAGGTGCCGGGAGGAGACAACTGATAACGAGGTTGACTGTGAAAGGGCAACTGACTGTCGATGAATCTCATCTAGTACCTGTAGCAAGTGGAAACAAAATTAGTTTCCCATAAAAATACAAACACCGGTTCTAAATAGGGTTTGAGATGCAAGAAGCACATACTTCAACCAAATGTACCGAGTTCAATATAAAAGCTTAAAAAGTCTCCTTAAAAGCAGACATTGGACTCTCGGTGAATAACAAGAACCACAAAATTAGTTTCCCATAAAAATACAAACACCGGTTCTAATAGGTTTGAGATGCAAGAAGCCCAATACTTCAACCAAATGTGCCAAATTCAGTATAAAAGCTAGAAAAGCATCACTGAATAGCAGACATTGGGCTCTCAGTGTCAATAATAACAATCATTGGGTAACTTCCTTGGTATATGTGGGTCTTAAAATTTGAAAACAATAAAAAAGGTAACAGGAATTCATTAGAAAAAATATGCAAGCTATGGCTCAAACACCAAATGGCAGTGGAGAAAGAGCATTGAGAAAAATGACAACATTAGCCACATGCTAATTATTTTCTTTAATGATGGTGAACCTTACTTTCAAGGATTTCCAATAAAAACTATCATATAATCACCCTTTCAATTCTGACAAGAACTAATTGTATACCTTAAGACTTTCCCCCAGATTTTTACTTCGGACATTTTCCTTCTGATTTTTACCTTGTGAACTATTGTAGTGAACCGTTGTCTGCACACTAACCATTTCTTGAACACCTAGGATGAACCATGTTTTCAACACTTATTCACAAATTTTAACTTGGAAACCATTATCATGAACCTTATTCTACAGTTCATAGGTAAATATCTAGGTAGCTGGGTACGGCTCTGCAGGCAGGGGGTACAAGTCCAAGACGTACCAGGCTTAGTCACCGCATTCGCCGATTTTTAAGGGAAAAATGCGAAATTTGTCGAATCTCAAGTTGTCACATGAAATTCGTTGAAATTCACGATTTTAATAAAAAACCCAAAAATGGTCGAAAAGCAGAGTAAACTCATTGAAATCGTGCTGTCTTCTAGGGTTTTTATTGTGTGGGATTTGGGGTTTCTTTCTAATCGATTATTGAGCAGTCTGTGTTTGAAAGTACAGCACCAGAAATCCTTTTGTTACAGTTGAAGCCTGTGTATTTGCAGTCGTGAATCTTTTTATTGCTACCCATTCTGTTTTTCGTTCCATTTTCCCTTATGTCTCAAAGCTTTGGGAGGGCATTGACCAGTGGAAAGGGCCTTTCAAGCTTACTTTTACATTTTCCAAGCTCGTTGATACCACAACTGCGAGTCGTGACTACAATAAACGACTCCTCCATGTCATGAATATATTTCACTTTAGGTTTTATTTTAGCTTTTTAATATATATAAGTTACAATTTTAGTTATATTGTATGCCTATAATTTTTTAGTTTAGGTTTTATTTTAACATTTTTATTATATTTATATTTTATATACAATACTTTTACATTTTTATTATATATTTATATTTTACATTTTTATTATATATTTATATTTGATTTTTATTTTATATATATATATTTTTTAGTTTTTATTATATTTGTATTTAGTAATATTTTTATTTTATATTTTTAAAAATATAAGTATTTTTTTGTAGTCGAATTTAATCACGAATTTTATCATTGATTTTTTAGCGACGATTTTTTTACGAATTTTATCTTCGGCAAATTCGAATGCGCTGACTTAGGTACCAGGTATGGGTACATGCCCAGGTATGCCAAGGAAATTGCAGGTACACATTTCAGTAGCCGAGTTTGATGACTGAAACGCGTACCCTGCACATTTGCCCCGTCTATTCACAGGTTTCAGCCTTAAAAAATCTTATTTTTCTTTTTTTGTCAATATTAAGTCAAAAACAACTTTTCAAACATCAAAAACAAACTCTAACCCTAAAATACACCCCCAAGCTCTTTTTAAACAACAACATGTTTACCTCACATTGCATACTTATCTTTCCTTGCACATTTTCTCTCTCATATTCAGATTTTCAATTTCTAAGGTCCGATCCCATCGCTACTTCACATGGTCAAACTAGGGAGCAGCACTACTACTCCTTGTGGTTCTAATGAACCACATGATGGTTCTAATGATGCTCTCACTGAATACACTGGAGAGCATTATGATTATGAAAATAATGAATATGCTGATTTGTCTTGATTTTTGTGTATACATTGTAACATTTGCACAATGTACTTATTCTAAGTTCGACCAATGAATATCATGACATTTGGCATTGAATTATCATTATGTTTTGTGGTTATTTAGCTTATTTTGTTTACTCTATGCATATTATATGGTTAATTTGCTTATTTATAGCTAAAAATATATATTTTTATATTTTTTGTACAGCCATACCCAAGCCCCCAAAAATTGCCATACCGGGTCCCCATACTGGCTACTAGGTAAATATAGGTGAAATTGATGTCTGTAGGCATTAGTCAATGTGTTAGCAAAATAACCGTTGTAAAGCTAATTACACTTGCATCCGACTGGCAGGATTGTCCGATAGCCTCATACTCGGGCAGTAATAATTTTTGGTTTTGTTACAGACCAGCACTGGTGCTAATCATCTTACACATGGTATATGATTTCAATCTATTTCAGTCGGGAGACTTTTGTTCTTTCTTCAGCATGTTTATTAAGACCATGTCAATAAGATGATGAATGAAGGTTTTTGCTTGCATTTGTTACAAGTGAAGTGTTGCTACAGACCAGCACTGGTGCTAATCATCTTATACATGGAATATGATTTCAAATCTATTTCAGTCAAGAGATTTTAGTTCTTTCTTCAGCATGTTTATTAAAATCATGTCAATAAGACAGTGAATGAAAGTTTTTGCTTGCATTTGTTACAAGTGAAAATGTAAGTTCATAAAACACGTGGAGATGTTAAACAAGACTTCAATTTAATGTCCAACTTGATCCTTTGTCCAGAGGAAATAAAAGTTGTTTCTAGAATCAGTAATCAGTCTACCATCTCATTTGCAGAGTTTGTTTTTCTCATTCGCCATTTCGATATCAATCAACAAACAGCTCATTTTACCCAGGTAAATCAATGATATTAAAAGGTTCCTTCAACGAGAGACTGGATTACTTTCTTCTACATGATAAAATCATGGAGATCAATGGAATTTCACCTCCAGCATCAAACCATTTCTGATCACTTGCCACTCATTTTAGATATTCATCTGGATGATTATCCTTGAAAATGACTTGTAAAATTAAGAGAAAATGTAGTTTAAGCATAGACATTTTAAAGAGATTTTTCAACAATAGTGGACTACAATTTATAATATCAAAAGATATAAAATGTACCAGCTTGCTTATAAACTAAAATACCTTAAATTTAACCTCATACATAATAAATGATAAAGATGAATTTGGAAATATTTTTCATAAAAAGGCTCTTTTGGACTTCTTTGTTGGAACCACTTGAAAACGATAGTATCTCGAACAAGTTCATAAACAGATTTTTTTATAAGGCAAAAAAATTGCATGGTATGCTTATCACCCAAGACAGTTCATTTTCTTATGACTTCCACCAAGCCAGAACACCATTTAGTATTTACATTATATATGTCAAGGTTTGGATAAAGCTAATTGGGAGTTCATTTATCCAATGTCTCTTAATATGCTTTAGTTTTGCATGGATCGTTTGGATGATTATGACTTAGTTTTTATGGATCGCTTGGCTGCTTAGTCGCTATTCTATTGTTAGAACTTAGTTTCTTAGTTCTGGACAATGGTATCCTCACAGATTTATTAGAGGTCAGTATAGGTTTACTTCATGGCAAACCTCTATTAATAGACCACTCCGAGAGCTAAAACAAACTTAGTTGACTATTCGAATTTTGCATTTCTAATTTTCCTCTTCTATAATTAAAAGTACCAATGGTGAAAAATAGAATCAAGAATGTCTACTTGGATTTCGTGAAAAACAGATTTGTCTTATATATCTAATAGAGCTAGTCATTGGCTGACTTATATCCTTGTCGTATCCATACCCAGATCCATATTAGACGCGCAGGATACAGATATGACAGATGCACTCGGAGTATGCAGTAAGTTAGATTGCAGTCCCTGATTTTGCCTAAAATATATCATTTCAAATGGGCTGGAGGTGCTAAGAATTGCAGACTAATTTTATTTAATAAAGTGCATGGTGCAAAACTGACATGGCATTTGTATAACAATTCTTTATCATCAACTAGGCAGGCTAAAACAAGCTAAAATATTTTCATAGCATTGATTTTGAGCTTGTTCTTCACTCAAAGCTTACCAAAAGGGAATTACATGGACAATAAAACTTACTCTACAATACTGAGTTCCTATAAAGAACCTGGATGGAGATGAGGGGACTGCTGTTCTATCAATATTACTGAAACAATCAAGCAATGTTACATATCTAAGTTACGTACTCAAAAGACGCCTTACTTTTAGCATAAGATAGGAAGGAGACAATTTAGGAAAAATACACAAGTTGGAAAGGTTTGTACAACTTCTTCAGCAATCAGACACTCTCACAAAGGCATGCTGGCATAATATATGCCATACCAAAGCATGGCACAATGCTATTGTTCTCTTATAACCAACAATTCATGTTAAACGAACTCAGAATACCTTGCAAAAAAGGGCCTAGTCAATCTCCCCTGGTCTGAAACCCAATATATCCAGGGGACAACATAGTGAATGAAATTTCTCCTATGCTCTAAGGGTAAAGTTAAGAGTATACAAGTGCACTCACATTCAAATCAGAGTCCTCAAAAATAAATGAAATGTAACTGAAAATTAAAAAAATATATTTTGTTGCATTGAAAATAGCTTTGCACATAAGCCTTTGAGAAGAGGCATGGGAATCGTTTGCATATATAAATGTAAAATGCTCAAGAGAGAAATCTAAACTAGAAGTGCAAGGTAGAAATTTATAATTTCGGATAAAACAGAGGATGTGGATAGGTAGTTTGACCAATTCAATTTACACTCAGTCAAGATTAGTTTCATTAATGGCATTGGTGTCATAAAGATGTAGAGATCTGGCACCAGCTGATTCTAGCGCTGAATGGGCTTCAGGCTTAAAAAGCACTAAAGCGACGCCAAATCAAATATTGGTGGTTTGATGTTGGGTGAAGTTGGTCAGGCTTGGTGATTGAGCCATGTTGACTTTGGAACAATCTGCGCTGCACTAAGAATATTTTGGAGCTACCAGCATTGCTGTTGGAACTCAGATAAGGTATTAGTGTTGTTGCAAAAGGCTGGCACCAAAAATTGCACCGGATAAAGAGGCAAAATATTGCTAAAACAAAATTGGCACATTCCCATAAGGAAGTGAGAAAATTTCTTCTGAATCTGCTCCATGGTGAACCACCTAGCCTGCACTCGTCGCTAATCAGCTTTTGCAACATGGAACACAGCAAAGGCCTCATTCCGGCTGTGCTTTATCCTATTCCCAATTACATGATCACACTAAACACTCTGCGAAGTGGATCACTCCATGGAATGATGATTGTCTCCAAGCTTAAGCATACAACACAGACCTAGGAAATGGAGTTCAAACTTGAGAAACAGTTGTGCAGAATTCAGAGTCACAGATCTTTCATTAGATACTAGAAGAAAAGAACCATATATAACCCTGCAATTAAAGCATTCGATGTTTCCAGGTCAGATCTTTTAACTGATAAAACCAATGACAATAGAAAGCACTGCATTGGAATGAAGTACTTTTCTTGTCCAAATTTTATCTCCCTGCCTTCTGCAACAATGACGAGCAAGACAAATAAATCAGATGAACCTAATCCTAAGTATGAAGCAAGTAAATATTCTTTAGATAAGAACAACAGGGTTCGTTTGATGATCAGTGGTGGTAGCTTTACTCAAGGTGAGTGAGTAGGTAAGCAGGGGAGAAATGATGAGGGCCAAAATCATCCCACCATCTGCATATTTTCTCAAATCACTTCATTTTTTTCTATACATATCTGACAGCCTCAAATATGAATACCGCTTTGAATAAAGTATTTAAAAAGCTTATGATATAAGATTCGTGATATATACATACGTATTTTGAAACATATAGGCCTTCGATTAGGACTCGCATTAGTTCTGACTGGTATGACTATTAAAATATAAGGCTTATTTATTAGCATTATGTTAATATTAGTTAGGTGTTAACTAATAAACAGTTGTAACTACTTCAACCACTTTGTAACCATCTCTCGCATAATAGAAGGGCGGACACACAATGAATAATGTGTGCATTCTGGTTTCTCTTCATTTGTTCTTTGTACATTCTATTCTTTCTCTCTCCGCATATTCTAACATTGGTATCAGAGCGCGCAAGTAAGGAGAAAGAGAAGGAAAGAGGTCGCCATTATTGCTGCTATTACAGTCGTTTTTCAGCAAAATAAAAACACAACATCATCTAGGGCACAGGTCGGGTTTGCACAAGTCCGAATTTACAGTCATCACAAGGGCAAGAAAGACTGTCTGTAAATCACAAAGACAAATTAAATAGAGGGCAATATACATACAAAGTCGCGAAAGGGCAGAATATATACAAAAATGTGAATCACGAGGGTAGGAAAAAGGGTGCGAACGCAAGTTTTAAATGCCTTTGATGGCACAACCGATGAAGTCATCATTTGCGCCATTAATATACAGTCACGAAAATACAGTCCACGAATTTTAGGAGTCAATTCAGTATATCCTGGGGCAAAATAAAGACGAAAACATAGTCAGTTTTACAGTCATGTCGAAAGCCAGTCACGCAGTTTTACAGTCGCTTATGAAAGTGATCGTGAGCGCCTGCAAGGGGTCACAAGAGAAGGAACCTGATTCATGAATCCAAAGACTTCATTTATACCACAGTTCAGACACTGGAAAGGCAAAAATACAGTCGAAGCAAGGGCAAAACAATATAAAAATTTAAAATACATTGGCAAAAGGGCATAAACTCGGAGAATACGAAATCAAGGGAAAAATGATCATTTTCGAATCAGAATCCAAAAATCACGAACTAGAGCACGTTTTCAGTTGTATTCTACCAATATCAAGGGCACAAGGACAGTTCGAGAAAAGAAAATTATTATTATTGAAGGACAGTTCGAGAATAGAAAATTATTATTATTGCAAGGACAGTTCGAGAATAGAGAATTATTATTATTTTGTGTTGCTGCCTAAAGTCAAAAATTCAGAATATAGACTGTAATAAAATAATACATGACACGGAAGGAAGAATGATTATAGCCATTGTTGAAAATCCACTAGATGCTGAAATTGATGAACTCACTGATAGAGAATGCGTATTTTAAAAGAATCCCAACACTTTGAAGACATGAAGGAATCCAATGAAGGTGAAACTCGGGATGGCTGTCCAGAGAATTTGAGAGTGTGTGAATCTTAGGAATTTACCCTTACGAGGGTCATGAGACAACTTGATGGAGCACTGTGGGAGTAGCTCAGTATGGATGGTTGTCCAACAATTTGGGAGATTCTGTAATTTGGGAGTTTGGGGAGGTGGAATCCGGGAACTCGGGAACTACACCTTTACGAGGGTCAAGGAGGCAGCTTGATGGAGTTCTACCTAGTCAAAGCATTGTTTTCAAAGGGGAAAGCTTCTGAAGAATGTGTGGTCTTGGTTGGTTTTGTTATTTTAATCTTCTGTCAATATGTTCTATAGAGTAAGCCTTAAGAGGGGGTATTAAAATATAAGGCTTATTTATTAGCATTATGTTAATATTAGTTAAGTGTTAACTAATAAACGGTTGTAACTACTTCAACCACTTTGTAACCATCTCTCACATAATAAAAGGATGGACACACAATGAATAATGTGTGCATTCCAGTTTCTCTTCATTCTATTCTCTCTCTCCGCATATTCTAACAATGACTTCATCATTAGATCATAAGGATTATATGATTAATACACCATGTATAAGGTACTTATGAGTAGTTGAACTTAAAACTCGATTATATTCAGAAATGGAAATATTAGAAAATAATCCTTCATTTTTGTATTCAGAAATGAAAATATTAGAAATATCCCTTAACTTTTGTAGTCAGAAAGGGAAAAGATGGGATAGAATCAGCTTCATCAATTTTGCATTGTTAGTTGTCATTAAATTTTTCTCTGGCATTAGTATCCTAAGGATTCCCAAGTGACACGAGCAATAGAAAAGGTTTCCTATGTTGATTAATTACTTCCTGCATTTAAATCATTTCATATTATATATTTCTGTTACACAATCTAGATGGTCAGCTTCCAGTATACATTCTCAAGGATCACCCAGCCATGCTCACTTAGTCCTGGCCTCCTCCCATGGCTATCATCAAATCTTGTAATGGCTCTTTCACAGAGATTGATGATAAGGGGTCTGGACTTGTATCAATGATTTGGGGTAGCCTTTGCATCCAGCTATTGCCTTCATCAGCCCTATCTTCTTTAGTGACAGGTCTTCCTTTCTCATGGTTGTATATAATGCTTGTAATACATGCCATCATCGTCCTGCCCTGTTTAGGGTTTAATCACCTTAGACTCACAACCATATCTCTTGTTATCTAGAGTTTTTTACTGCTGTGCTTTTAGTTTACTATTAGCTAGAAGCCTCTTTTTGGAGCTCTTTTCTGCCCCCTTATGTTAATTCTATTGCTTATACAGCTTCTTCAGCCCTATTGACCTATTTTGATAATCCATGGACATTAATAAGATTAATTTCTTTCTTTCTTTCTCAGCAATTTACATTTCAGAATTCTTTTGCATATAGAGAATATTTGAAAAACAAAAAAGGAAATATTAATTAAAAATCCATTCTCAATTTGTGAATGCAACAGATATCTTTGGATAATAATCTGTTGGCCAAGTGAGTGGGTTTGCTTCTCCTTCCAAACCATGGGTTTAACCACCTTATATTCACACCCATACCTCTTGTTATCTAGAATTTTTACTGCCATGTTTTTAGTTTACTTTTAGCTAGTAGCCTTTTATGGAGATCTTTTCCGCCTCCTCATGTTACTTCTATGGCTTATATTTTTCAGCCCTATTGACCTATTTTGATCATCCATGGAAATCAATAAGATTAATTAATTAATTTCTTTCTCAGCAATTTACATGTCAGAATTCTTTTGTATACAGAGAATATTTTAAAAACAAAAAGGAAATATCAATTTCTAATCTATTCTCAATTTGTGAATGCAACAGATAGCTATCTTTGGATAATAATATGTTGGCCAAGTGAGTGGGTTTTCTTCTCCATCCAAACTGTCGCAAGTATGTATTCCTTTCTATGGTTTATTTGCCAAGTAACTCACCCAAGAGGACTGTCAGCTTGAACATGAGATTTTTGTTCTTATAATGGATATGGTTAGCTTTTTCTTTTTCAAAACATAGCAGAAGGCTAGAAAATTATTCCGTGTATGAGTGCTCAACATTCAAACAGTGCCAGTTTATCACTTCTTTCAGCATATTCATGATTCAACAACTATATGTTTGGATGATAATCTGTTGGCCAAGTGAGTGGATTTGCTTCTCATTCTAAACCGTCATAAGTGTTCCCCTTCTATAGTTTATTTACCAAGTAGCCCACCTAATAGGACAGCCATCTTGAACATAGCAGAAGTCTAGAAAACTATTCTGTATATGAGTGCTCAACATGCCAATGGAGCCAGTTTGTCCCTTCTTTCATCATATTCATAATTCAAGAAGTTCATCAACCCTCCAGCTTTGTTGCCTGAATGAGGTGAGATGGTAACAGCTAAACTTAGAAAGAATAACTGAGAACAACATGAATTCCAGCTTTGTTGTCTGCATGAGGTGAGAGGGTAACAGCTAGACTTGGAAAGAATGACTGACAACAACATGAATATACAAATAGGGTAGCGACAGGTGTACAACAACCAAACTGAATAAAGGAAGAGGTAATAAAATACTCAAATCAAGAAGAGTAATAAGCAACATGATGAACAATATGCATTACGTTTATGGGTAAAAGTTAAAAATCAATGCAATCAGGAAGTACCTTCTAGTTGAGAAACATATACTGACTCTGGATAATAGTATATGTTGTAGAATAAGTTTTGTAGATACTCTGTATCTTTTACGGTTTCAACAAAAAGAGAGACGAATGGTGGATACACAATCAGATCCATCCAAATTGTAGGTAAGATGCTCCCAACTTTCTATTCTGAATAAGCTTACAGAAAAGTCTAAGAGAGCACAAAACTACCTCAAACAAAGCCTCTGCAAGCATAACTATGCGAGAAATGCTTGCTCGTGTGCTTGTCTCTTCCGTCATCACATAGGCCTCACAAGAGCATCGACCATCCGCATGAAGACCAGATGCACAAAATCTTGAATGTCCAAAGATGCCATCAGAACTGCCACGTAATCTTTGCAAAGCCCAGACCTGCAATGCCAAGTTTTTCACCATTAACAATATCACCTTATAAACAAAAAGGAAAAGCAATCATGGCGATAACTATCCTCTATGATTATTTAGATATCAAGTCTCGTTGTTCACTCCTGCACCACACATAGACAACAATGTTACGAGGAAAGTAACCAAACAGTATCACCTCCACAGGACTAGAATATGAGAAATGAGGGTGGGGGTGCCACTCTCTTACCTCACATGCTAGCCCGCTTGGCTAGCTGAGTTAAGGAAATATTAGAATTCATACATGCATCCAGCATTCAGCCTTTAAAGAGCATAGGCTGCTGACTTGATAATTTGTGAAGGATGTTTCTGGTTGTGACCCAAGCAAGAAATAACCAACCTGGGATCTGAAACGCCATCTCCTTTCCTCCGAGTCATAGCTTCGACCAGTACTGCGCCCCTCGTCTTCAATTACATCATCATATAGTTCTCCACTAAAGTCAAGAAGCCACCTATCACTTGAAGAACCAAGATCATCAATGTCTTCGGTTGACAGAAGAATTGCTGGAGCCAAAGTCCGCCTTCTAGAAGTCGCTCTAGTCAAAGCATCCCACAATCTCCTCCGGCTATTCCTTCTTGCCTCTTGACTGCTAATATCTCCGGTTGAACTGGAAGTGTCATTGGATGATAAACTTGACGGTCCTGCACGAAAGAGGTTTCTGCTCTCCAACTCTTCCAACTCAGAGTTCCTTCTTGCAATATTTTGAGAAACAGACTCTTCAGCTACCAATGGCCCTTCAGCTGGTGAAGAATCGGAAACCACAGAATTGGTATTGTTATTGGAATTTTCATGCTGCTCATGTAGATTCCTAGGGATTTCAATTGATCCTCCTCTCTCCGTTGGTGAAGGTGATGCATGTTCACAAACAGGTGTAGCAAGTTGAGTTGATTCCTCAATTCCAATAGAAGATTCTTCTTGATATCACTTGACTGCACCAAGTGAGTGTTGGTTGCTTCTGGACCCACTGAGGTTGTTTCCAAAGTCATACGAGTAGTGCTGGAACAGTAGCCATCTTTGACTCCACTTGACTCTCCTACATAATGACCCCTAATTTCCAGAGAAGGATCTGAGGTCTGGCTGCTTCTAGAATCCCACTCTCTTTCAGAACACCCAGTCGTACCATCTCTGGATGAACTGCTGCTTTGACCAGATTCACCGAGTGCAATTTCACTGTTTCTTTCTCCATTTTCAGCGGATGGTATTGAAGTCTGCAAACCCTGATCCGTTGCGATTTCACTTCCATAACATTCATCTTCTTCATGTATTCTCTGGCTTTCAGCTGGAAGATCCTCACTCTGTAATCAAGATGTACTTCATATCAGCAGGTTCCAAGTCAATAATGGAACTAAAAAGATTCACATGGGATAAAACTTAATTCTATTAATCACAGTGATAAAAAATGCAAACTCCCCATAAGACCAAATCCTTTAGATACGTTAATCATGAAGGAAAAGATCACTTGGTTTATAACTCCCAAAAATGCAAAACACAGAACTGTACAAAAGGAAGAAATCAACCAACTAAAACAGTGAAATTAAGCTCCATCATTTACTGTATCCACACCATCCCAAATCTAAGAATCCTTGATAAATGAAACAGTACAATTGAGAATAGGATGAGCATATCTCAACAATCAGTTTTATAAGTACCATTAGCTCGGGCAAAGTTTAAACGCCAGAAAATAAAGCAAACAATTTCAGTTTGAGATAGTGAATTCAGCAAGAATTTCAATACCAGTGAAGTAAATTCTAAATTTACCAAGTTGTGGATACACGGACTCCTTTTGGCTAGTGTTGAGGTTCTAGTTTAGCTGTGAGTTCACCAAATAAAGTAATAAAAGAGAGAGAGTGACTACATCCAATGACCTTATTTGTAAAACCTTTAGTTTGTAACATGAAGCTTCCTAATTTGTGTGGCTTCCAGTTCTACTCACCACTAGCAGGATATAGGTGCATGTTGTTTAAGTTAAGTCACTATGCATGTTTGCTTAGTTAGACACAATAGGAATAACTGAAACAAATAAGTATATTAGTTTCCTATGACTAAGCATAAATTCTTGGAGATTCTTCAGGGATATGATAATTACTCTAGTGTCTCCTTATGGTTGTCACAACAAGGTGCTTTAAAAATTTTGAGAAATTTGCAGTAGTATCACATCCCTGGCAACTCATAAAGACATGATATGATATGTATTGTGCAGATGAAGTATCAAGATAAATCAATGGTACCCTTAAGGTCTGTTTAAGACAGTTATTTACTTCAGACAAATGATGATGCTCATAATATTGCTTGCGATACTATGTTGGAAATGTTAAGTCCGTGTAAAAATTATCTTAAGAGTTGTTATTTTTAATGTCGAAAGAAAGTACCCTCTGCTCACATTTCTATATCCTGCACTGCCCCCTGACAGGTTGCAAGCTAATGGAAACTTGTCTAGATGTCTTATTTATTGGGCATAATATTGATCTGCATTTCTCTCTGCACAATGATGGTTCATTAGTGAAGAATCTGAAACAAAAATCTCTCACTAATATTCAGACTGCAGGTACCAATGGAAACACGCACTCTTTTTCAAAAACAGATTGAGACTTGTGTATGTTTAATCCTATCTACAAGCTGCAGGGCCATTGCAAAGAAGTGCTAAAGCTCTCATTCAGAATAGCTCTTGCAGCAAGTTCAAACAATCGTAACAGTAAATCCTGCCAACGTGAATGTGATATTCCATAGCAAGCATGCTGAGCCTGCAGCTGCCTGTCGCACAAAAAGGAATTCACAGGACGCATAGTGGGAATCAAACTGATTCAGTATATCTTCAAAAAATGGAAGGCATTTAGAGCTGAATTTTTTTGGCTTGATTGGAAATCAAATCATAATCAAGTTTTCATCTAGTTAATAAAGACCATAAGTTCAATGGCGATTACACTATACTTTCTACAATCATCGCAAAACCAACTGTTTCTTGGCAGAATCAAGTCAAAATGAGGTCAGTAAATTAAAACTGGAGCAAACAATAGATCCCAAAATAAAATTCTCTTTTGAAGAGCGCAATCATCAAGGCTTGTTAAAATTCAAACCCCTTACACGAACAAGACATGTCAGTAATTCCTAAAGTGGGTCACATCAAAGATGGGAAACATTGCATTTGATGCCGCCCAGCATTTACACCAGAAAAGTATCAACGAGTTTATTTGCCATTGACTGGAACAGATCCATATTTACAAAGATAAAGATCTGATATGTAACAAGAGGCATCCAAAAGACTTGTGATGCTAATTCTTAAGTATTTGCACCAAAATGCCCACTCAACAACATAGGAATTGGCCCATGTGTTTTGATAAACCAAGAGCATTATAAATATCTGCTCACTGATATGTTTAACCTGGGTGTGTTGGTGACCATCAATCAATGCTGCAGTTACAAAGAGTTCCCCCACCCAAGCTGTAAAATGTGCCTTCCACACAAATCCTTCAAGGCACTAAATAATCAAATTGGAATGAGTTAATTAAATCCCTCTGTTGACGAAAGAACCATCATTAAAATAAAACAAAAATTATATCGGACATAATCTCTCTCTGATGTTCCTAGAAATTTTAGACTGAAATCTTCTGTCTTCTTGGTTGCTCTAATACCAGTTAATCTGTCAATTATCATGGGCTGGCTGGGACTTGAACCTAGGGCCCCACCCATTTGCATGCTGGGGTGCTCTACCACTTGAGCTCCAACCCTTTTCTGACAGGCTTTTAGGTAGTTGTTACAGTTCGGGTGTGGCTCATTTTCTCTAACCCGCCTTGTGCCACACTTTGGTGTTTAGGGCTCCTAGTCTGGTCTGATACCATGTTATTTTTCATGAACCAGACAGGTCTCGAACCCAGGACCTCCCATTTGCATGTTGGGGTGCCCTGCCACTTGATTTACCACCCCTTTGAGACTGAGGCTTTTAGGTAAGCTCCTTGTTACTGTTCAGGTGTGGCTCATTTTCTTCAATATTATCTGCTTCAAGTGCTTTTCTGATTTTCCTCTGCTTTAAATTTTCAAGAACTACTAAACATAGGTTTTTATCCATAACAATCCTAATTTCAATATGTGTGGAGAAAATTGGTCTTTACAGTCTCTAATCAAATAATGAGGTATGATTTATAGAAAGCAACACAACCTGATCCATTAATGATCACTAACAGGCAAAAGCCATGTTACCAGAAATGGAACAGCTAGGAGCTGTCACATTCCAAAACCCATACTGCAACAAACGTCTGGCCACATCAGGGTAAAAATTACAAAATCAAAATAATTTTGTCCCCCATCTGTTAGCCAGTTCAACATCTCTATCTGCATTATCTTTTGACCTGCCACCCTGAGCTCTCCCTTTGAAATAGAATTCTGTTCAATTAGTCTCCTGTTGGGGGTTACACAGATTTTCAGCTGTACAAAATTTCTTTAAATTATGCTTTGCTTGCTTCTCATTGTATTATCTGAGGTTTTCCTTGCATCAGATTTAAAATGTCCTCTGTAGAATCTAAATATGATACCCCTTCATACAATAAAAAAGGATTTACTTTGTAATTTTTCTTTTCCTATAATGATGGTTCAAATTCACATAATTGTGAATATATTAAAAAGTCCCTCATACATTTCTTTTCTTCAAAATCTTCAAGACCGTTTCTAGGTTAGAGTCCATTCCCAATTTTATTCTTATTGTCCATTTCTGGTAGCATAGACCAACAATGCATCTATTAAACTTGTAACCATAAAGTATAATTGTAAATAAATATAGCATAAAAGAAATACAAGCATCCGGATAAAATGGCATAAACAAGATTTAAGTCCGTCATGTCATTGGAGTAATGACTAGTCACGGAGGTCATTCAGATAATGACTAAAATTCACACAAGTTAAAATCCCATAAAAATAAATAATCTAATTAAAATTGCTTGTAGAAGCCATCAAGTTAACAAAAGTTATTAAGTCCATCAATTTTAATAAACATTTCTTTTAATTTACCATTAACACAATTCTTAATAAAGGCCAACATAGTTTGCTAAAGCCGGCATTCACTTCCTCAGCACCAGAAAAAAATTTATAGGCTATTATTTTCCTATTGGCTGATATTTCATAAAAGCTTCCAACAATAGATTGGGTAATCCCCAAGTTCTTTCATAAATGTACATTAACTTGTTATAATCACCAAAATAAAATAAATAAAAATTTTATCCTTGCTCACCACTCAAACATGGTGCTTCATTTGTCTTCATAATACTATGAAAAGACCTCACAATACATGGCATACACAGCTACTTGAACAAAGTAAAACCCGAAGTCTTCATTATCCTTGAGCCATTTTGGAAAAGAATAAATCTATCTCCAAATCTCTCTTATTTATGAATTTTAATGTCTTCTTAAAAAGAAAGGAAACCCCCATACAACCATGAATGACCCTGACATTGTAAGTAGCTGCTCAACTGATGCCCAGAGCAATGTCATGCAAAGAAGTGATTTACTTGTTGAAAAAATGGAGAAATTTTTCTTAAATTAGATGGCATTCATTTTGTATATTAATTGAGATACATTTCTCACATTAGAAGTCATTCATTCCCTATATAAGTTGAGATAAATTTCTCCAGTAGGATGACATTCGACCAGTAAAATGAATGCAAATAAATTTTACAAATAAGATGGCATTAATTCCATGAAAAAACGAGATAAAATCTTTCAAATATCGGGCCCCCAGCCCATCCTGTCGGCACCCTCTACTCTCTCTATTACCGCATAAGATAGATAGGGCGCTCCATATAAATCCCCTAGACCCTGAACTCAGATAGAAAGAGGGGGAAGGGGAAGCGGGGGGAAGGGGGGGAGCGGGGGCAGAGAAAGAGAACCCATATAGAGAGAAGGGGGGGCTCCCCTCTATTCTATGGTGAAGGGGTGGAGGGGGGCCCTCTCTCCCCATCTATATATAAGGGACGTAGATAATTTTACTTAAATTAGATGGCATTCATTCTGTATAATAATTGAGATAAATTTCTCACATAAGAAGACGTTCATTCCCTACCAAATTTGAGATAAAGTTCTCCAGTAGGATGACAATCAATCAGTAAAATGAACACAGATAAATTTTACAAATAAGATGGCATTCATTCCCTGAAAAAATGAGATAAAATCTCTCAAATGTCATGACATTCATTCAGTAATAAACATTGGAGATGAGATTCTCAAAAATATGACACTTTATCCATGGTGTTAATTTCATAAAATTCCAAATTAAATTCTGTAAATAAGATGGCATTCATTGTGTAAAAATATTGAGAAGCGAAACAGTATTGACTCAAGAAACTGAAAAAAAAAAGATGAAACTGTTCGATAAATGGTATTCATTTCAGTTAAATGGGATGAGCTCGGCGGTAAATGCACCAGGCGTTTTAAAGAAGAGCCCCTAATTAAAATCCCCAAGCCATGACAAAGTGTTGAAATTGAGCTAAAATACTCCATCTATCTCAGTGCAAGCCCCACGTGACTTTGCGGCGTAAATGCCCTTTCAATAGATGCATCTAAATTGAACCTTCCCCGGCAAGAGAAATTTATCAAATATTATAAACATACCATTCACTCCATTAAAAACTGCGCTTAAGACCTTAAGGCTTCCACGGTCCATATTATGAGACAAGTTTTTTCTGGAAATCACGAGCCATGATTTTAATGACCTAAAAAGATTCACAGTCATTTCCAAAAGAGACTTTTCTCAAAATGTGCTATATATGTTAAATAAAGTAAGATATCATTCATTCTCTGATGAATTCCTTAAAGAAAATGAAATTCTTTGGAACAAAAATAAGATAAACTCCTTATATAAAAGGCATATATTCAGTAAATTTTGTTAATTTTCTGAGACAAATTCCTTTTGAGGGAAAATTGTAATATTTATAGCCTTTTGAAGATTTTTCCAAATTAAGCTGATATTCATTGCATAAAAGAAAATAAATGAGACAAAATGCTAAAATAAGAGGCCCATTCATTCAGTGAAAGAAAGGAAAAAAAAACAAAACCACGATGATAAATTGCTTGCCTCTACAAAGAGGCATTCATTCCGTAAATGTATGATATCAATTCCCTAAATTAGATGACATTCCTTCCCCCAAACACATCGAGATGAATTCTTTGCAGAATTGAAATCGTATAAGTTACGAAAGCACGGAGTGGGAACTAGCTTCTGCAAGCCTGGTGCAAAAAGAAAAACTTATTTTCCTCCCTGCTGCCAAATACACAAAAATCAAAAAAACCTCGTAAATAATGAAATTTTCTGTTTACTCTTAAATGTCTCCGCTCATGGCTATGTTTGTGACGGAAATTGTGGCCAGCTACGGCAAGGCCAAGATTTCCCTATCACAGGGTATGGGGTTTCCGTTCCTGAGAATTGAACTCGTGACTTTCCGCAGCTCAATACTTGGAAAAACAAAATACAGAGATAATTTATGCGACCGAAAAAACAAAAAGTTCACCTCGGGAGGGCAACGAGGGAAAACAGTCCCGCAGCTGAGAGATCGAATGAAGGGCCGAATCCTGCCTTCAACCCTGCGACGATTAAGCCGTCCGCTCCGAGTTGAGCGGCTCTGCATAGAACCGCCCGTTGCCGCTGCGCGTGCCCGACTGTTGCTAGCCCCCATTCCTATTTGTTCTTCCTCCTCTTCCAACTGCACCTGTAATAATAATTATAAAAAATAATAATAATGAGGCCAATGAATCGTGTATGGTAGGGGCGAATGCGATACTGCTATTTTTAATATTATATTTTCTGGGAATTCTTGGTCTCCACGACGTACGCCGGGGTAGCGTAATTTTACGCGGTTTTACGAGTGACGTGGCCTTCACTGTCGGCCATTTGTGTCAGAAGGATTCTTCGTGTTTCTTCACTTCTCTGCCGCGTGAGCAGCCGCTTCTAATATGGTGTGATTTGGAGGAGGATATTTAATTTGTTTTTTAATGGTTATGCTTTGTTTGTCCGGGACCCGGAGTGGGTGAATGTAAGCATCTTCATACAGCATCCAGCAGTTACCTAAGTACCCTTTTAAACGCATGTAATGGGGAAGAATAATGTGGTGCCACTTAGTTGCAATAATTGAATGTATGTCTGACCACATCGTGAATTAAATTATGTTAAGTGCCTCACCTACTTACATTGTTCTAAACGTGAACAGTCATAATCCCAACAAAAAGGCGTATATTCTTACTCCAACAAAAGATGCATCGAATTAGATTCCCGATTACTATCTTTTGCTAACGACCGGACGGGAAATGTGTGATGGGAATGTTGGTGAGGAAAAAGTTAAAGTGAGGATAATATGCGAGGAGGAAGAGTGGAAATAAAGAAAGGGTTTGAGGGAGTTGAAGTCCACGCACAAGAAAAACTTTGGAAGGAATTAATGTGAAGTTTTTCTTGTTTAAGACTAAGTATATATGTAAAGGTGCGGACTAAGATGACATAAGTTGATGGAGTAGTAAGTGGATGTAATGGAGGATTTTTAAATTTTGGGTTTGCTTCTATTATGTTGTGGAGAGTGGTTAGTTGTGGAACAAAAGATTGGCACATAGGATCTTTTCGCCCTTACCAAAGGACAACTACATCTACAAAATTCACCTTTCATTAAGCTTTGATGATTGTTTATGCCTTGCTCAAAACTCTCGCTCAATCCCGGATGGGGGATTATGGCACAAGTCTGAAAAGTGTCAAATGGAGTAACGTAACGTAACAACATGAATCGAGATGCTATCTGTAATGTCCCCTTCCCCGCGCCAAAGGCCTAAGGGTCAAGTCGAGTCCAAGTGTAATGTCCCCTTTTCCTACGCCAAAGGCCTAAGGGCCAGGTCGAGTCCAAGCCGTGGTCAGACCCAAGGAGCTGTGGACGTTGGGAGCTATGGGGAGGGGGCCACGTGGTTCTAATAGTCTAATTTTGCATTGAGGGTCACTTTTGGACCATGGCGACTTAAAGGGGAAAAGTAACTTAAGTCACTTTATTTTATTGGCCCCTCCATAGAATGAAATGTGTATAGGGTCTGTTGGGGCTCTTTTGCCTCGGGGAAGTATATAAGGAGTTGGGGGAGAAAGGAAAGGAACCTTTTGTCATATACATTTTTAGCCTCCTTCACGTGCGTGATGTTGTTGTTGTGCATCTACAGCTTGTGGAGTCAAATCCCACAGGGACCCTAGCTTCGGTGGTGAGAGACTCGTCCCTAGCTAGCAGGGCATTCTTCAATAGTGAGAGATCTACCCTAGTCTGTCATTTTTGGAGCCGTTTTCAGGGTTGTGTCACAGAGATAATAACAAAGGTTTCAAAGGAAGGATTTCGAGGGTTTTGGGGGCATTTGGGGAAGATAATCAAAGGAGCTCCATATCAGATTCACGGCAGCCATTTGGGCTGGGCGTGGCAACACGTTGAAGGCGCCTCCATCATTTTCCAACCCCATTCCAAGCGAGGTGACTTGCAGCCCTTATTTGGGGGTTTTCCAGTCGGTCGTTTCTCGATCTAAAGGTGGAAATATTATTTCCTATATTTGTCAATGTTATTTCCAAAGACCCTTAATTTTTGCTCTTGTATTTGGAGAGTTACGAACCTCTGAAGTTTTCCAACTGTCTAGGGCATGTTGTGCTTTTTCAGGCAGCATTTTAATTTATGTAAAACTCCAAAAATAGTGTTATTATGTCCTTAGAAATAATATCAAGCTCTCTTTAAATTTCATGTAATTCGAGTGGATATTTTGGGAGATATTGATTTTATTTAGTTCGTTGTCCTTACTGTAAAAATCTGCATAAATCAGTATTTTATTTGGTTGCAAACTTTCAATATTTTGTGCATTTTTAAGTAGTATCCCATAAGGGATATTACACTATCTCGTAAGGCGGTTGGAGGACCTCAAATAGATCCACAGGATGGTGTCCTATGGAGCGGAACATGTTTGCTTGGCATGAAATCCTTTGTTGAGTAAGACTAGGACATCATAAACCATCAATTGAAAAAGAATACACAAACAAAGGATTTTTTATTTTATTTTTCTTCACAGGCTTTTGGGTGTGTAGGTCAATAACAATAATACATTGTAGTGGGTCCATTCATTGCAATATTTTCAAGACGAGAGACAATGTTTGAACTTGCACAACACGAGACCTTATTAATAACGTTGGACTACTATTTTTAGCCATATGGAGGGGTCGCTCAATCAACACCATTAATTTTTTTGTCAATTGAAGGGCACCGACAACGTATGAAATGTGTGATGGAAACATAGAAGGTGATGTGATGAACAAGTTAAACTTGAGGGAGTGTAACATTGGAGGACGTGGAGGGGCAATGAAGAAGGGGTTAGATGGAAGAAAAGTAAAAGGGTGAAGAATGTTAGGGGAACTAATTTGAAACTCTTCTTTCTTATGGGAAGGCACATAAGGACCACATGTCATGTTTGTCAATCACTTGAAAGAGAAAGGGCATGTCTTGTGCAAGTCGTAGAGGCAACGTACTTTAAAGATATCTCATAAAGCAAGTCTTTTATGATGTATGCTTCCACAAGAAACATGCATACCCACCGAGGTAAATTATATATTTTGAGTGCATTTGAGTTCTCCTTTGATCATCCACCTCATCCAAGCTTATAATAAGTGAGTGTTTCAATTTGAAGAATATAATTTAGTTCATCGATTGACATAATTTGATCGCATCATTCTAGTTTGGTAAAACAACTTTTTAACATAATTACTTCTTAACATTACAAGTTCAAAATCATATCAGAGTATTGTTGGTGGATAATATGTAGTTAGCCTTTCTTTTTGTATATTTATAAGTGGTGGTGTCTGCTTTTTACATTCAACATTTTGTTGTCGTGATGGTGGATTTGTTATTTATGGTTGTGTTTCTATTATTGTGGTGGGTGGCGGGGTGTGGATCAAAAGATTAACATCTAGGGTCTTTCCACCCGAGCATTGACAAGTACATTTATAAAATTGGAAATTAAATGCCTACATGTCCCACACCTATTCCATTGCTCAAAGTGTTCCTACCTAAATAATATATGTTTTTGTGCTCCACTTTATCATTTCAATTGTGCTCGCATTATTTACATTCAAGTGTAAGTCATGCGCTTAAACAGCAAAAAGGGAAAGCCCAATCGCTCCGTTTGAAACCTAGCCATAATGTTGGCTTCTTCTAGGATTTTATAACCTCTCTTTTCGTTTTTACCTCGACTAATTACATGAAAACATGCAATGCACTCGAACAATTAGTTATGATTAAGACCCTCCAATGGTTGGTCATATGAGCGTCAAGTAGATTTTATCTACCGATCAAAAGTTTTAGAATAACTTTGATAGGTTGGTCTGGTTTTATATTTTTTTAATTTTTGAGAGGTGACAAATTTGGAAAGATATTTTGACATATATCAAGAAGGTTTGATTAAAATATTTTCCACATCAAGCGAAAACAAGGAAAGAATTTTTGAAAGTTGGTGTGCGGATGTGATGAAATAAGTATTGAGTAACATGAGTCAACTTAATAAAAAATAGTATTGAGATTAAGAATAATGTTATCTTGTATCTATTTTAAGTCAGTAATGAAATTACTTGTATAATTGATTAAGAGCGGTAGTAGAGCACCAAATAACACAATAGTTTAGAATAATGATCTCAATATGCAATTAGAATAGCTTCGCCACTTCGAGGGGTAACCTCCAAACCATATAACAAGACTCAAATGCTCAAATGATAATGAAATACTACCTATAATCCCCTATATATACTATTCATATGCTATGGCCATCACCAAGGCCGACCTATTAAGCATGAGAAAGTATAAATGATATAATAAAATGATATGGTAAGCCACAAGTTGGCTACTCATATCCTAATACAAGCAATAGGTTAAGGGCGTAGCATGCCCTTCCCCTTCAAACCAATGTTGTCCTCAACGTTGAATAATCCTGGATGTTGCTGCAGAAAACCTTCATCCTCCCAGGTGGCGTCTTCTATGCTTAGATTCTTCCACTTGATCAGATATTCCTTAATGTCTCTAGTTCTCAGCCTCTTAGTACGTGTTTGCAGAATCTTCTCTCGCCCCAAAATGATTCTTCCTTCCTCGTCAAGTTCTGTAACTCTGTCTAGGTTTCAAATTTCTGATCCAATAACCTTCTTCGGGCATGAAACATGGAATACTTTGGGTGTATGTGTGAAGATGTAGGCAACTCTAGTTTATAAGCAACACTACCAATTTTTTGCAGAACTTGATAAGGGCCATAATATTTAGGAGCAAGTTTGTTTTCCTTTTTCTGTTGCTTTAGGGAAATTTGTTTGTAAGGCCAGAGACGTACAAAAACCCAATCCCAATTTCAAAATGTCTTTCACTACGGTGTTGATCTGCTTGTTGTTTCATCATGTTTTGTGCTAATGCTAAATTCTCCTTCAAACTAGCCAAAACTTGTTGTTGATGTTGAATGTGTTCCTCAACATCTTTGACCTTAGTTTACACCCTTAAGGAGGAAGTGATAGAAGGTGGATGGTAACCATATAATGCTAAAAATGGGGTCATTTGAGAAGAGGTATGAAAAGATGTGTTATACCACCATTCTGCCAAGTGGTAGCCATTTAATCCACCTTTCTTGCTTATCTGATACAAAACAACGTAAATACCCCTCTAAGCATTTGTTGACCACTTCTGTTTGCCCATCAGTTTGAGGATGATAAGATGAACTGTGAGCTAGCTGAGCACCCAAACATGAAAATAATTCCGTCCAAAGATTACTTGTGAAAATAGGATCACGATCGCTCATAATTATCTTTGGGGTTCCATGTAGCCTTTTGAACTGTCTCCAAAAAAAAAAGTTGTGGATCAGATCTTGGTTGTAAATGGATGTGATAGGGCACAAAAATGGGCATATTTTGTGAGCCTATCCACAATCATGAAAATAACATTCTTACCCTCTAAACAAGGCAATATGGTGATGAAATCCATAGAGACCTCCTCCCATCTCTGGCTAGGAATTGGTAAGGGTTGCAACAGACCTGGTGTCTTAATTGTTTTCCCTTTGTTCTCTGTTGGCACACTAAACACTCGATACAATCTTTTGTACATCCCCCTTGAGTCCTTCCCAAAAGAATTATCTTTTTATTCTATGATATGTCTTCAAAAACCCAGAGTGTCCTCCAACAGGTGAGGCATGTAGCTCTGCAAGAATCTTATGCTTCAACTTAGAATCTTTACTCAAGTATAACCTATCCTTGTACCATAGGGCATTACCTTTCCACTCAAATTTGTTAGATGTCATAGATCCTTGCTTGATATTCTGTATTAGAGATTGTGTATCCTTATCTTGATTCCATTCCAATCTTGCTTCCTCCACCCAATCGGCCGTCAACATGGACATTCCACATAGTAAGGCATCTGCGGATGTATCCATGCGATGGAAAAGTGACAAGCGAGCGTGGGAATCTACAAGTAACTCTTCCTCGCACCCGACCTCCCAAGGTCATGCCGAGACAAATGGGTGGGGATGGAATATGTATGGGATGCAGACAGACTAGTTAGGCAATCTAATATCTTCAATACGTACTAGTGGAATTTGTGAATCTAAGGCAAAGAAGGCCCTTCTAACCTAAACTGGTGTGATAGATCGATTGGCAAGGATGACTGCTCGAAGGCTCCAATCAATATCGAGCTCTGGCGTGATTCAATCTATGGGTTGTGGAATACGTGGAAAATGACCTAGGATAGTTTCGTGTATGTCTCCAGATAAGGTCATATGGTGGATGGTAAATATAGTTGACTCTATGGACGATTCTCTGGCCTAGTCCAGAACTCTCTAGCTTTGTTAGCTACTGTATCTAGTAAGGATAATTGTTCGATGATGATAGGTGGAAGTGGAGTGGATCTGAATACTAGTGTGTGTAGGCCAATGTCTATGTCCGATTGACTTACGGATTTGTTGGATCATGCGGGATTTGTGGATCGCAACCGTAGACTCTTGATTGTTGCGGTCCTACTATGGTCATGCGTAGAGTTATTTCCTAATCCCTAACACCCAAGAATCGTAGGCTTTCTCACCTCTATATTCAAAACTAATAGTCAGTGCGATCTTCTCGTGAGTGCCTCACGTGCGTTCTTGCAACTTGAATTCTTAGGTGGTATCTATATCTGTAAGAGTGTCTCTCCTGCGTCGGTCATGGGACCAAAGGATCGCAACCAAAGGTTTGTTCTCTTCAACCCCTTCTACAACCATATGGATGTTACCTAGGTAATCTGTAGTTTGGTTGATTCGACCAAAACGTGTGCGCTTGGTCGTCTTCTATGTTTAATCCGCTCAACTGGGAATTGATTTGTTGCAAGCTTACCATTGTTCGGAAGACTTAGATCCTAAGATTTTGATCTATATCAGTTATTGTTGTGATGAGATTGGGCTAGGGCACGATTGGCTCGAATACGTATTCCCTGGGCTCCCTAGGTCCCGTGATTGTCATACAAAAGTAATAATGTAAATTAACTACGACAAAGTGAAATTTAACTATTTTGAATATATCTATAGCATATATGATTTCTCTATTTTTTTGTATTTTCTGATGAACTATTCGAATGAATTTAAAGAACTAATATAATACATCTAGAAATCGATAGCTAAGATAACAATTTAAAACAAACAAGATAACCGAGTATAGCTATTTGTCTGTGCAATTTGTAGATCTACTCTAAACAATGAAATAATTGTTCTAATCTATTTGCAAGACTCTCGATCCTACCTCAGAAGTGAGGAATGAATCATAGTCTCTCAGAAATTATCAATCCCCACAACTTCCCTGGCAATATCGGAAGTAAAATTAACTAAAATAAAGCAATTAACTACTTTATTTGATATGATTCTAATTTAGAACTTTGAAAGATAGAACCCGGATTCTACATAATAGTGGCGAATCCGACGGTGTGTGTGATCTTGTCCCCTCAAAGCAGATCTCCTCGCTTCCTTCGTGTTCACGTGATCCGTAAAAGCGTGTAATGCTAAAGATCAACAAGTAGATATTGGGACGAAGGCAGCTCAAGATACAGATCGAATACAATGCGAGTAGGAGAGGGATAGCGCAAGAGTACAGAGCTTGGCTTATGCAATTCCTAGCGGGATTTATTGCGAGTCATGCAATATGAAACGCCCGTAACTCCGAAACTATCCTTTTTGAGGAGAAAAACCTGCAACTTTAATGGCTTCCTATTGATAAACAAACTATCCTATTCCAATGGATTGGATGAAATAACAAAGCAGACTTCACAAGATGGATATGTGGCTTACTAACAAGAAAACAATGCTAACTAAGCATGCAATGAAAGAAACTAAGCATTCTAAGCAAAATGAAAACTAAATCTATTGCAAAGAGAAATCAGAGGCAAATTTGAGGGGCCATTTGCTTGAGCACAAGCCATCTATTTATAGCATTTGGATTTACCCAAGGTAAAAACCAATTTGAACTCTTAAACTATAAACAATTGCAAAACATTATTCCAGTGGAACCGAATCATAAATGCAAGCTTATGGTGGTGAAAGAAAGTTGATAAAATTGAAATTACGTGAGTCGTGTTAAAAGAGCTTTTTGGAAAACACGTAAGGACCGCCGCACAGACCGCGCCCAGCAGGCGGCGGTTTCATCACTAAAGAGAAAAAGGCCAAGAAAAGAGAGGAAAAGGGAAAAACAAAGCACGCGGGGCTAAGCGGGCATGCGGGATGTTAACACACACTGAGATCTTTTCCGATCCCGAACACCTCATGCGAGGAGACTCAGTATCATCATTGGGGCACCTGTTACGTTGTTTCGGTAGTACAGTACCTTACAATTTTGGGTACGTACATATTGCCCCCTCAAAGAAGCATTTTAGCCACGAAGAGGAGTAAAACGATGGGTCCTGAGTATAAGCGGTCCCGAAATGGGAAGTTAGAAGTTATACCTGATACGTCCGTGTGTTGAAATGACGCCGTCCAAAATTCCCGCTACTTGCAAAACAAAAAGAGAACTCAAGTGCAGATAGACATAATAGTTTGGAAAATAAACGCTAAAATAATAGGAAATGAGAATGTACCATTTATGCGGGATAAGAACTTACCTCCGTCGGCACTCCAAACCCTGTGAAAAGGGCATTTTAAACGAATTAGGGTGCTATATATATATGAAAGTGGGCCCATTTTCCTATTCATTTACGCGAGTTGATTTGATTGATTTTGAGCTCTGGAACCCACGTTGACTATTTCTTGCATGAGTAGAGTCAAAACATCCATGATGGGATAGTGATCATGCCTCCGTGAGCGGAACATCGACTCGCGAGATCACAAAGTTAGTTTTTTCTTCAATTTATCCCTTTCACCCCCTTAATTTTGAAATGCTAAAATCTTTTCGTGGGGGTTATTTTTGAAAATGTTAGTGTTAAAAGGTTCATCTAGGGGGCGCTTTATTGGTAGGCCTTTGTTTTAGTTAAAATGGTCTTGTTTTGTTGTTTTTGGGCTTTTTAGGTTTAAAACCCGCGTGGGTTTTCGGTCACGATCGCCGCCTCGCCTGGGCGGCGGTTACACGACCGCCGCCCTTAAGGCGGCGGTTACATTAAACCGCCTTGCCTCTGCTCAAACCACCTCTACTGGTGGTTTCGCACGTAATGCCAAAAGAACATTTGTTTGAGATTGTTTTTGCATTTTTAGCATTTCTACGTACTTTCATGATTTTTCCAAGATTATTTGATGCTAACTTGCTCTGCTTTTTGCATGTTTTTGGGTGTATGCAGGCGAGAGAGGAGTATATCCGGTGGAGCCGAGAGAGGGAGTGTGATCGACTCCCAACAGTGTTGGATTCCCTTTCACAGATGAGGAGGACACTCTTCGTAGGGCCGGATACTACGCATCTCACGCGTGCCCCATGTTACACCATCCAGTCACATTCTTTGTGACCTATTCTCCTATTGGGATGCTGATCGGAACACCTTCCGATTACCAGGGGTCCGTGGTGAGTGGACCATTACTTTGGAGGATGTCTATCGATTTTGGGGGTCCCGATTATCGGGAGACGCTCACCCTTGAGACAACAAGTTCAAGGGGCCGGGATAAGACAAAGTGGGCCACATACATGGGAGATGCAGTCATCTCCACGGGGTCGAAGAAGGGGGTTAGAGTTCGATCCATTCCTAGTTTTCCCATCCCCTTACTTCGCCAGGCCATCATGGGGATCCTTGCCTCGAGACTGATCGGGGACAAGGGAGGAGATACATTGTTATATTGTTGGTCCCCCATTATTGCACAGATAGAGGGACATGGCCGGATATATGCCTGGGGAGCAGACATTCTTGGGACCACCTACCATGATCTATACAGATAGTCCATTTACAAGGGCCCTTTAAGCCATCCGACCCTAGTCATGAGTCGGGTCTACGAGCACTTCATCCCCTACTACAGAGGTGTGAGAGTGGCAGATCCTGAGCCGTGAGGGCAACTAGATGGACAGATATGTCGGTGCTCCGAGCACCTCATCAGCCAGTTGCTTCTCTGACTACTACCGACATGGAGGCCACACCATACTAGACTATGGCAGGTATATGGGGCGAGGAGGCTCTTACTTTGATCTCCTGCTCCACTACAGGGCAACTTATTGATAGAGTGGGGCAAGTGGAGATGCACCCCTTTGCCGAGTTCCTCAAAGAGCTTGGCCTACCATACGTGGGTATGCTTCCCTCAGTAGCGCCAAGATAGATCGATCACCCGAGAGGCCGAGGGGGCCTAGAGGCCGGGGTTGGATAGTGGTTACTCCTGGCGTTCCTATTGCGGCCAGGAGGATAGTACGTGCTAGAGGGAGAGCCGGTGCGCCTCAGGCACCCTTGCTTCAGATTGCCACGGGTCCTGCCCATAAGCAATGATGACCCCATTGACATAGACTCCGAGTCTGAGGAGTTTACAGGGGGAGAGACAGAGGAGGACACCGAGGAGGACAGTGATCCTGAGTGGCATGACACTCAGGATATCATGCAGGCAGAGAGGGCCGAGCAGAGTGCAAAGAGAGTGACTCTGGTTTCAGAGGAGCCACTCTCCCAGGGCCATGGCGGGGAGGATGAGTCCGTTGCGGGGTGCTACGTTGCTCTAGCCACAGGAGCAGCCCCTCAGTCGACAAGCAGCGGCATCCGTGGCATGTGCTGATCCTATAGATCCATCCTGGAGGCCTGGTGATCCGAGTAAGTTACCCTCTCTCCTTTTAATGTTTGTTTTTAGTTAGGATCTCCTTAGTTACTATCTTTCCTTGTATTTCTAATCTCTTGTTTGGTTTCTAATTTGTTTTCTCCTTTGTTTGCAGAGACTTCCGATGAGTGGCGGGACTTGATTCGCAGGGTATGTACTGATACCCTGATGATCCCCATGGAGAGGACCCACGCAGAGCTGTCCGTAGATGCTTTGGGAGCCCTCAAGCACTGGTAGGTATACCGACGTCTTTGCCCTGGCCGGCATGTGGTCGGATGGTATCGACTCTCCGCACGGAGATAGCGGGGTATAAGACGGCCGAGCGCTGATGAGGAGCCATTCTCGTGGCAGAGATCCGCCCTCGGATCCTAAGCCCTCCGTGCATTCAAAGCGCCGGCGTAGCCGAGTCCTAGGTGTGGGCGTGCGCCTTCGAGGGTTCTCGTAGGGATTGAGGAGCCACTGCTCTCCTAGATTTTGTATGATACATTCTTTTGTATATCCCTGCTCTTTGAGCATTTTGACCATGCTTAGTGCATGATGGCATTGTACAGAAACATTGATCATTTATATATATATACTCTTTTTGGATCAAACCTTTGGCATTCATGGCTCTGCTTCTTTTCTAGTTTCCTCATGTAGATTATGATGTTTGAACTTGTATGCTTTTTAGAATGTAGGTAATGGAGAACAAATGATGCAAATGTTTATTTTCCTTTTGTATTTCATGATGCTGATATATGATGATGTAGATATAATGTGATTTTGAATCTTAGTTTCTGTAAGCAATTTTTAATACCTCATATTTGTTTTGGGCAAAGTGATGAATATAAACTAAGTATGATGAGTGGATAAACCCGCCCTACCCCCAACTCCACGCAACTAGTAAGATGTGAGGGCTTATCACCGAGAGTTGGAAAGGGCACAAGTTGTGAAATATGTTGAAATGATAGTGATGAAAGATAGACAAAGTTTTGGTGGAACCAAATTGGGAAGCTACAAGCTTACTCTACCCGAGTGACTTCATAGTTTAGAATGCTACTTACTTTGCGGTTTATCCAGACTTAGATCCTTAGATGGCCACATAGTAGACAAAATCTGGGTTTTTAGGATTTTGAACTCTTTTGGAATTTTGGACATCTGATTCATTTGTGTTTGACTCAAAGACTTCGAGATTTGAATTGTTTGCTTATGACCTTTTGCATTTGTTTGTCAAGAGGACCCCCTACACTTTGCCCCATGCTACCAGTAAGAAGCGTGGGTTTATCACCGCGACAAAGCATAGGCGAGTAAGGGCATTTCCATCCTTTCCCAACCCTACGTCACTAGTAAGAGACGCAAGCTCATCACCAAAGGTTGGTGGGGCAAGGAAATGTGTAAAATTAAAATTTTCTGTTTTGATTAATATTTGACTTGTTTTCTTGAGTAAAATGTCAGTATGTGCTTATTTCCAAAGAGATATACATATGGGATAGATGTGACACCATGAAGCTTCTGGAATAGACCATAAGCAAGACACCTATCCTAAGAAGAAACCAAAAGTGAGAACAAGCCCGCAGATCTTGGTATGGTTACCGTTTAAGACTTTGTCATATCTAGCTTTATTTGATGACATGATTCCGAGATAATTTGATGATATCATGAAAATGGAGAGGTATGATTAGAAAGTTTATGCCAACAACATCATGAGTTTGTAATGAATTGCTTTGAGAACAAAATTCCTTGATCACAATTTGTGTACGAAACAAGCGGACAAAATGATCTTAATCTATATGAAGATGCAATGTAAATATAATTATAAATAGTGCTAGTTGCTTACGCGTAGAACCGCTTGAGGTGTAGGGAATTGACCGTTTCGCCAAATTCCTCACCCTCCAGCGTACATAAGAGGTATGCACCATTTCCATAGTCCTTCATGACTCGGTATGGGCCCAACCATTTAGGCCGGAACTTCCTTCCTTCGTTGGTCTTTTTGTCAATACTACTGCCTAGCCTTAGAACTAGATCACCTTCATAAATGTCGCGCTCATAGACTTTCTTGTTGTATCGCCGCACATCCGGTCAAAGATAGGCTCGTGTCACTGTTCAACATCTAACCTAGCTTCATCTAGGCTTTCTAATTGGGAGAGACGTGCTTCCCTGTAAGCGTCTTCATCCAGAATCCCTTGTAATGAAATACGGAGACTGGGTATTTCAACCTCAAGTGGGAGAACTGCCTCTGCCCCGAATACTAGTGAGAAAGGAGTTGCTCCCGTTGGTGTTCTTATTGAGGTTCGGTGGGCCCATAAGGCCGGATATAACTTCAAGTGCCAATCTCGTTTGTTTTCTTTCACCGTTTTAAGGAGAATGGCTTTTAGTGTTTTATTTGTTGCTTCAGCCTGTCCGTTGGCTTGAGGGTAATACAAGGAAGCCGTATGATGGCTTATTTTAAATTTTTACATAGTTTGCGAACTTTGTCATTCTTAAAAGAAGTCCTATTATCTCGAGATAATGACTTGCAGGACACCGTACTCCGCAAAATGATTTGGTTCAAAATGAATTTGGCGATTACGTAACCCAGATAATAGTAAGAGGCATAGCCTCTACCCACTTGGTGAAATATTCGGTGGCCGTGATTATAAAATTATGGCCATCTGTAGATGAGGGAGAGAACTTCCCTATCAAGTCGAGACCCCACGTAGAAAAGGGCCATGGAGTAGCAATTGGTTATAGAGCTTGTGTTGGCATGTGGATCTCATGGGAGAACTCTTGGCACTTATGACACCTTCGTACAAACTCCACTGCATCGTGTTCTAGAGTGGGCCAGAAATAGCCCATTCGATGTATTTTGCAAGTGGTAGCATGGCCATCGAAGTGGCCTCCACACATTCCACTGTGAGATTCGTAGAGAATCTTCTTGGATTCTTCTGTGTCGACACATCTTAGGAGCATTCCATCGAATGCTTTTCGATAGAGCACTTGCTCTATAATGACGTATTTGGCTGCAATAATGCGTAACCGCCTTCTTTGTTGCAGTGTAGCCCTTTCTAGATACGTATGGTCCATGATATAATTAATGATATCAGTGTACCAGTGGACACTCGTAGATAGGAGATCCGGTTTCAATGTAGTATACGCACTCATCGGAAAGTCTAGATTTACTAGATCGCTCCGTCTAATGGGTTATCACCAACCAATCTGCGATGATTTGTCCTTTAACCAACTTCTGATTTACAAATGTTAATTCGAATTCCCCATTAAGGTTATAAAACGTCCAACCTTCTAAGAAAAGGACCCTTGTGTGAGGAAAGTTCGTAAATGGTCCGTTTTACCATGACCCTTGTTTCTTGATTTAGAATATAGTGTCTTAAGCATTTGGTCAGTAAAGACTATGGCGAGGCATTCTCGTTCTCGCTTGTGTATAACGTGTTTCATAATCAAGCAATGTTAGGCTAATGAAATAAATTGATCGCTCTCTCTTGTCATCGTCCTCTTGGGCCAACATACAAAGCCAAATGAGACATCGGTAGCTCATGAATATAAAATTAACGGCGATCTAGCTTAGGTGGCATTAGCGTAGGTGGTGATAACAGAAACGCTTAACTACATCAAAAGCTTCATTACAATCTTCACCCAATCAATACTATAATCTTTCTTGAGCAGATTGTTGATTGATGGATGGCAAAACTTAAGTTCGGATGAATCTTCGATCGCACCAAGTTTTCCGAGAAATGACCGATTCCGCATTCATTCAAGGTGGGACCATTTCGAGGACAACCCGAATTTTGTCGATCAACATCTATCCTCGTGACAATATGATGTTACCTAGAGCTTTCCTCCCGTTACACCAAAGATGCATTTCTCTAGATTTAGTGTGACTCGTATTCTATTAGATGTGAAAGAATGACGCGAGCACCTCCGGTGGTCACAACGACTTTTTGGCCTTAGCCAACAAGTCATTTACGTAGGACTCCACAATTTTATGAATTAGATCATGAAATATATATGTCATAGCTCACTGGTATGTAGCACCAAATAAGTTTCTTGAGACCAAATGGCATAACAGCGTAGCAATAGGTTCCCCAAGGAGTTATAAATGTGGTTTTAGCTTGGTCTTGTTCAGATATTCTGATTTGATTGTATCCCGAGAATCCATCCATGAGAGACAAAAGTTCAAACCCAAACATTTGATCAACAATGACATCTATGGATGGTAATGAGAAGTCGTCCTTAGGACATGCTTTGTTAATGTCTCGAAATCTATGCAGATGCGTATTTTCCCATTCTTTTTGAGAACGGAACGATATTAGATACCTATTGGGAGTAATCGAATGGTTTGATGAATCCTACTTGGAGGAGTTTTATTACTTCCTCTTTCACCATGAGAGCTACCTTAGGTTTCATGGGTCTTGATTTTTGTTTAATCGGTTTTGCATCGATTTAGTGACGAGGTTGTGCACCGCAATGTGGGGCGCAACTCCCCGTCATTTCCTTATAATTAAATGTGAAAGCCTTCTAATGTTCCTCGAGGATTCGAGTGTGTATTTCTACTTCTTCCGGGGTTAGAGAGGATCTTAGTTTCAAGATCTTTGGTTCATCCTCCGCTCCGATGTTAACATCAATTGTCTCTTCGATTAAGGATGTATTACCTTCTTCAAACTCGTGGGGCTAGAGGTAAATCCAAATCGTCCCCATTTTCTACTATTTATACGCTAGGTTCCATTTGTGAGGGAAGCTCCATCATGGGATTTCCAAGTAGGAAGACGAATGTGGGATTAAGGACAAATCTATCATATGATAGGAGAGATGTAATGCCGCATAGGTGTTTAAGTAATTCAGAGTGGCCATATCACTATCAATGTGGTCTAGGATAGTAGATTTATTTCCGTTTAAAAGAGAATTTGTCATTGTTTTTATCAATGGTTCATCACGAAGGGATACCATGAAATGGGTATCCTCTAACTTACTGTTTGGAGTAAAGCGTGATGCCGAGGTTGCTATAGAATCGGCGAGAAGATTGTGTTCTCGCGGGATTGCTTCAATTGATATGAAGTCAAACTCCTTGCTTAAATCTAATACAACTGTTTTGTAAAGCTGTAAGTGCTCGGATTTGGTTTCATATATCTCGAGACTTGGTTTCTACCAATCAGTGAGTCTTCTAACACCCCGATGTTATTAACACCGATCCTTTTGGCTAAAATGAGGCCAAGGAGGAGGGCTTCGTACTCAGCCGCCGTTGGTTGTACATTCAAATTTAGTTTGAAGGCGAAAGGTAATACTTTTCCTTCAGGGAAGTAAAGATTACACCTCGCCCCCGCTCCGTAATCCACATCAGCTCTCCATCAAAATGGAGTGTCCAATATTTAGTCGGGAATATGGATGCTGGGATATCTCGTTGTGTTTGCATTATACTTCCACCATACAGAGATCCTCTCACTGAAGAGAGCCAATACCTAGGGAACATCCCATGCCTCGCAGAGTCAAATGGTAAGAACATCGGGTAGATCTTGTTCTAGAATTCAACGATTTTTGCAAGAGTTCCTAATGATACCGTTTACTACAAGTTGTTAGCCTCATTTTTGAGGCCGAGATTGTCTTAACTAGGCTCATAGTCTCAAGATCCATTGTAGGTATCAACTTTCTTTTGGTTTTGCGTCGGTAGGTTTATTAAGTTGGTTTGTTGGGAGTTCAAACTCCGAGTGCACGCCTGGTCTTTTCTTTAAGTCAGCTAGGTGTACATCGAATGGTTGTGGATCACCTTTGGCTACAAATATCTTCCCTAAGTGTAAAAACCTTACTTCTGAAATAGTGTAGAAGGGATTGCCTTCATGCGGTGTATCCAAGGTCACCGAGGATCATATTATAGTTAGTTTCCCGATCTATAATATAAAACTCAGTCAAGATGGTTTTGGGTCCTAAGGTGACCGGTAATATTATAGTTCCAACCGAGGTGGCTTTAAGACTATCATAGCCTCTCAATGTATTTCGAGTCATGGAACAATTTGTTTCCCCATATCCAAGTTTTTGAAGGAAAGAGAAGGGGACTATGTTAACTACCGCCCCATCGTCAACCATTGCTCGTTTCACGTAGTTATTATAAACCCATACTTGTAAGTGTAAGGCTAGATCACCTCGGCGCGTGATCTCAAAGATCTCTGTCAAAGATTTTGTTTATCTTGAATATGAATTCAACATCCCTATCTACCTCGCCCGGAGGATGAACATCAAGTCTATATGATTTACCTGTGTTTCAGAGGTGGAGTGATGTTAATTAAATGGCCCAAACCTAATGCCTCTAAAAGAGCAGCCCTCTATGAGCAAGGGGAATTTTTAATAAATCCAAAAAGAAGATGTGCGAGAAGGTTTTTGTTAGGTCGTTAATTAAATCATAGCACCCACATAGGTTTCACTATGATTTGTTGGATGTTATCCGTCTCTGGCAGTGGTTTGACTTGGCCGAGAGAAATACTCTCGTGTCCTCATTATGCCTTCGATGGGTAGTTCGGCGCCTAATTCTACTAAACCAACTATCTTGGGTCTTGGTGACTTCCTAATTGTGGCGCAACCGATGGATTTAATGAAGTCGAAGCTTTATGATCATTGTTTCCCGTCATTATGCTTTTATTTGTCCCATTTGGACTTAGCCTATTGTTATCGTGATTTGGGAGTGGATCACTAAAGATCTTGAGGGGAGCATTCTGAGGGGAAACTGCCCCTGAAAAGGTATGTGAAGCCGGTGACGTAGGATCTGCCAAGAACATATCCATGAAAAGTTGTCTTTGTTCATCTGGCAAGCATTGTATGAATTTATTGTAATCACGGCACGTTCTAGTGTCATGGCCCCGAATTTTGTGGAAACCACAATACGAATTAGGATTATAATTCCTAGTTTGTTGATTTGGTGCGTATTGTGGCCCAAAATTTTGATCAAACCGTTGTCTATTAGGATTAAAATTTTACGTTTGTTGTCTTTGGTTTGAATTCTGGTTTTAGTATCTAGTTGAATTTTGCCTCTGACCCTATGTGGGATTTCACCGTTGTTGTTGTTGTTGTTGTTGAGGATGATTAAAATCCACCGTATTGATTGTTGGGTAAAATTGTTGTTTCGTTGATTGTTCATCGCGTGGTGAAGTATTCACATGATTTACCTTTTAGGCCGATCGGGTTACTCCATCTATTGTTACACCCCGATTTTTATTAAGGATTTTAGGTCCTTGATTGACGCTCGTGGTAGTAGGATGAGTCAGTAGTGTTATGGTTGAGGTGACTAACCTCCCATTTGCTCCATATTTTTGACCACTATCAATCGCTGCTTGATCTATTCAAGAGCACTCTCAAGTACTTCATCGTAAGTTCTTAATGGGAACTTCTGACTTCTTCCTTCACCTCTCTCGCTAAGAGAATGAAGGAATAAATCGCATAGTTCCATCTAGATCCATGTTCGAGCACTTGCCAAGAATAAAGAACTGTACGCCACCTTTGGATGAAATGGGTGACAGATTCATTGTGTTCTTGTTTAATGTGCAAGAATTCCCTGATTCCTGTCCTTAATAGTTTATTCATGTCAAAGGCCTTAATGAACTCAGAAACAAGTTGTTTAAACGAATGGATGGAAGCCTCGTATTCTATAATACCAATCGAGAGCGATGCCTTCCAAAGTTTTGGGAATATTTTAAGAACAACCCCATCCCATGGGAGTAGTTCTCGATGGTCAGAAGCGTAAGCCTTGATATGTGCATTCGGATCTCCCTCACCTTTGTACTTGGGTAAATCGGAAGGGTCTTGGAAGCATGACGCTTCGTATGGTGAAATCTAAGGGCTCTTTCAAATATTCTGAATAAGTCCCTATTGCATAGGTTTCACCATCATGGTGCTTACCGAGGGAGTGACGGTGGAATGGGTTGTTGATATGGCGTTGCATATGCATTGGTAGGGGCATAAGGAAACCCTTGTGGTTGAGTAAAAATACCGGGAGGGAGAACATATCCCCTCAGGTGATTTGGAGTACATGTTTAAGTATGAAGGGGTATTGTCCAAGAATGGATTATTTTGTGCTAGACCGGGAGGAACAACGTTAGAAACGGTGGGTCTAGTTGGCGTTTGTTGTGAATACTGAGGAGTCATGCCTAACGTGCCTACTCCTGTGAGGAGGTCTATTTGGCTAGGAGGATTAGAATTTCCTGTTTGTATGAATTGAGAATGATGATTTTCCTGAGCAAGTTCTAACCCTCTCACTTTTTCTACTAACGTTGAAATGATTTCATTTGGTGAAGTCATGGTGTTTTGCCATAGTGACATTTGTTGTATATCATGGTGTTGTATAGGTATGTGATATCCCGCTATGAACTGATCACTGCCCTACCAAGTTTCCCGAGGGCATTTCCTATATGTAGTGGCATGGAGGTATTTTCTTGAAAAGAGACCTCGGGTTGTGTTTGTAAACCTCCTATAGGTGGGTACATACTTCGAGAATGTTGGTCGCTCCTCGGCATAACGTACCGAATGTCCATCATTTAAACCTCGGTATGAGTCCGATTGTCTACTAATTTGTGGTCTAAGCAAAGATTCGAGGAGATGAACCAGATTCTCCTATGAACATCATGTTATTCGAGCCCAAGGCTCTGCTTGTTGCATTTGAGCGAGCTGATCTAACTCCTCGCCAAAAAACGATGAGTTATATCTCGATCCTTGAGTTTGTGTTGACAACTCGGTTAGTTGAGTAGTTGCACACCCCATACCGAGAGTGAGGGTGATGATTGTCTATTTTGTTGGGCGTAGTATGCCTCAAGGCCCAAGAGGGGCTCGCCATATGCATCGAATCCCGACATATTCGAGGGGTATATGAATATCCACAGAATAAATGGGAAGGAGCGAAGGTGATAGTAAAAATGAAGGTAGTACAAATCTAACTCCAAATCGAAGGTTGCGTGTTCGATTCATGTCGGGTTCACCAATTTTGTACGATGGAAAAGTGACAAGTGAGCGTGGGAATCTACAAGTAACTCTTCCTCGCACCCGACCTCCCGAGGTCGTGCCGAGACAGCCGGTGGGGATGGAATATATATGGGATGCAGACAGACTAGTTAGGCAATCTAATATCTTCAATACGTACTAGTGGAATTTGTGAATCTAAGGTAAAGAAGGCCCTTCTAACCTGAACTGGTGTGATAGATCGATCGGCAAGGATGACTGCTCGAAGGCTCCAATCAATATCGAGCTCTGGCATGATTCGATCTATGGGTTGTGGAATACGTGGAAAATGACCTGGGATAGTTTCATGTATGTCTCCAGATAAGGTCATATGGTGGATGGTAAATATAGTTGACTCTATGGATGATTCTCTGGCCTAGTCCAGAACTCTCTAGCTTTGTTAGCTACTGTATCTAGTAAGGATAACTATTCGATGATGATAGGTGGAAGTGGAGTGGATCTGAATACTAGTGTGCGTAGGCCAATGTCTATGTCTGATTGACTTACGGATTCGTTGGGTTGTGGGATTTGTGGATCGCAACCGTAGACTCTTGATTGTTGTGGTCCTGCTATGGTCATGCGTAGAGTTAGTTCCTAATCCCTAACACCCAGTAATCATATGATTTCTCAGCCTCTATATTCAAAACTAATAGTTGTGCGATCTTCTCAGAGTGCCTCACAAAGCGTTCTTACAACCCGATTCTTAGGCTGGTATCTATATCTGTAAGAGTGTCTCCTGCTTGGGTCATGGGACTAAAGGATCGCAACCAAAGGTTTGTTCTCTTTCAACCCCTTCTACAGTCATATGGATGTTACCTAGGGTAATCTGTAGTTTGGTTGATTCAACCAAAACATGTGCGCTTGGTCGTCTTCTATGTTTAATCCGCTCAACTGGGAATTGATTTGTTGTAAGCTTACCGTTGTTCTAAGACTTGATCCTAAGATTTTGATCTATATCAATTATTGATGTGATGAGATTGGGTCAGGGCACGATTGGCTTGAATACGTATTCTCCGGGGCTCCCTAGGTCCCGTGATTGTCATACAAAAGTAATAATGTAAATTAACTACGGAAAGTGAAATTTAACTATTTTGAATATATTTATAAAGATATATGGTTTCTCTATTTTTGTATTTTCTCGATGAACTATTCGAATGAATTTAAAGCAACTAATTTAATATGTCTAGAAATTGATAGCTAAGATAACAATTTAAAACAAACAAGATAACCAAGTATAGCTATTTGTCTGTGTAATTTGTAGATCTACTCTAAACAATGAAATAACTGTTCTAATCTATTTGCAAGACTCTCGATCCTACCTTAGAAGTGAGGAATGAATCATAGTCTCTCATAAACTATCAATCCCCACAACTTCCCTGGCAATATCGGAAGTAAAATTAACTGAAATAAAGCAATTAACTACTCTATTTGATATGATTCTAATTTAGAACTTTGAAAGCTAGAACCTGGATTCTGCAGAACAGTGGCGAATCCGACGGTGTGTGTGATCTTGTCCCCTCAGTGTGATCTCCTCGTTCCTTCGTGTTCACGTGATCCGTAAAAAGCGTGTAATGCTAAAGAGCATCAATGTAGTAGATATTGGGACAAAGGCAGCTCAAGATACAGACTGAATACAATGCGAGTAGGAGAGGGATAGCGCAAGAGTACAGAGCTTGGCTTATGCAATTCCTAGCGGGATTTATCATGAGTCATGCAATATGAAACGCCCGTAACTCCGAAACTATCCCGCTTTGAGGAGCAAAACCTGCAACTTTAATGGCTTCCTATTGATAAACAGACTATCCTATTCCAATGGATTGGATGAAATAACAACAACACTTGCACAAGATGGATATGTGGCTTACTAACAATAAAACAATGCTAACTAAGCATGCAATGAAAGAAACTAAGCATTCTAAGCAAAATGAAAACTAAATCTATTGCAAAGAGAAATCAGAGGCAAATTTGAGGGGCCATTTGCTTGAGCACAAGCCATCTATTTATAGCATTTGGATTTACCCAAGGTAAAAACCAATTTGAACTCTTAAACTATAAACAATGGCAAAACACTATTCCAGGGAACCAGAATCATAAATGCAAGCTTATGGTGGTGAAAGAAAGCTGGTAAAACGTTGAAATTACGTGAGTCATGTTAAAAGAACTTTCTAGAAAACACATAAAGGACTTCCGCCTTGAGCAGGGTGGCGGTTACAGGACTGCAGCCCTGTTCAGGGCGGCGGTCACGAGACCGCCACCTGTGCAGGCGGCGGTTTCACGCCATCAAGAGAAAAAGTCCAAGAAAAGAGAGGAAAAGGGAAAAACAAAGCACGCGGGGGCTAAGCGAGGCATGCGGGATGTTAACGTACACTTGGAGATCTTTTCCGGATCTCGAACACCTTGCGAGGAGACCTATATCATCATTGGGGCACCTGTTACGTTGTTTCGGTAGTACAGTACCTTACAATTTTGGGTACGCATAAATATCCCTTCTAGACAACGCATCGCAATACTACATTTTCTTTACCCTTTTTGTATATGATTTCATAACGCAACATTGTTGTTACCCACTTTTGTTGTTCCTCGGATGATAACCTTTGCTCCAAAAAGTATTTGAGACTATCGTGATCGGTTTTACCTTGAAGTGTCTACCCATGAGATAGGGCCTCCATTGCTTGACCGCATGAAGAATAGCCATCATTTCTTTCTCATAGATAGGTTTGAGTAGATATTTTCCTTTGAATTGATGACTCTCAAATGCAATTGGTCTTCCTTCCTGCATTAGAACTGCTCCCAATCTTGATCCTGAAGCGTCACATTCAACAATGAAGGTTTTTGAGAAGTTGGGAGTAGCCAAAACTGGGGTGCTACACATGGCTTCCTTCAGCTGCTCAAAGGATTTAGTGGCTACGTCTGTCCAATGGAAGGCATCCTTCTTTAGCAATGCAGTGAGTGGGGTTGTTATTCTACCATATCCCCGCACAAATCTTCTATAGTACCCTGTTAGTCCTAGGAACCCACGCAGATTTTTGAGATTTTTGGGCCTTGGCCATTCCACCATAGCTTTGATCTTCTGAGGATCAACTTTGACGCCTTCATGGGATACAATATGACCCAAATACTCTACCTCTTGTACACCAAAAGAACATTTGGATGGCTTTGCATACAGAGTATGTTTCTCCAAAACTTCCAACACGTTATTTACATGTTGTAAGTGTTCTTCACATGTCTTACTGTAAATCAATATGTCATCAAAGATTAATAATACAAATTTCCTTAAAAAGGCCTAAAAATAGTGTTCATCAAGCTTTGAAAGGTTGAGGGCACATTTGTAAGACCAAAAGGCATTACCAAAAACTCATAATGGCCCTCATGAGTCCTAAAAGCCGTTTTATGAACATCTTCCTCTTTTATCCTAATTTGATGGTACCCGACGAAGATCTAATTTTGTGAAATAAATAACACCATGCAATTCATCAAGTAAATCATCAATTACTTTGGAATAGGAAACTTATCTTTGATGGTGTACTTATTGAGTTCTCGTAACTGGACACATCCTCCATGTTTCATCCTTTTTACGTACCATGACCACTGGTGAAGAATATGCACTCTGGCTATGCTTGATGATACCTGCCTTCAACATTTCCTCCACCATTTTCTCGATCTCACTTTTCTCGGGAATATGGGTATCTCGTATGGTCTCGATGTTAGGTGTTTGAATTCTTGGAATCAATCGAATGGCATGATCATGATCCCTAATCCGGTGGTAGTCCCTTTGGAATTGCATAAAAAACAGATGAGTGAGCATCCACAATCTTCTAAAGATCGGATGACATTAAAGACTCTATATTTTGTACTTCTATGGAAAATAGATTTGCTATAAATCCATCCACTCCTTTTCTGAGAACCTTCTGCATCTGATGAGAGCTAATAATCTATGGAGACTTAGTTACCATCCCATTCAATTGTATTGTCCTTCCATCTAAATGAAATCGCATGAACAATGCTTGGAAATTCATCTCAATAGTACCTAAGGTTGTGAGCCATTGGACCCCCAAAACAATATCTGCCCCTCCGATAGAAATAGCAAACATAGGTGAGTCTAACATGTAGTCTCCCATGGAAAGCTTGATACTATGGCACTTTCCTGTGCACTTGACTGTCCCACCATCCGCAATCATAACTTGCATTTATAGAGCTAGGTAAATAAAACAATTGAGGTGGGAAACTAACTTACTATTTATGAAGTTATGAGTACTCCCCGAGTCAATTAACACCGTCACCTTCTGTTTTTTGAGATAGCCAATAACCTTGAGTGTTTGAGGAGTAATAATACCTGACAATGCATGGCAAGAAATTGTAGGTTGGTGATCCTCTACTTCATCTTCTACTGGTTCCTCAGCCTCTCCTATAATTTCAGCTTCCTCATCATCCTCATTACCTCCGTCAATATAGAACAACTTCTTCTCAGCACATTTATGTCCCGGTCCATATTTGCTATCATAGTTAAAACATAATCCTTTTGCTCTCTTTTCTTCCATTTGTTGAGGAGTCAGTCTAATTAGCCTAACAAATGAAGGGGAAGAGATACTACGGTCTCTGGTGTTAATGAAAGGTGGCCTCCTACTACAAATAATTTTTTCCTCTACACAACGTGCCATGATAATAGAATCAGATAGCTTGATTGGATTAAACATCCGTACCTCATGCTCGATGTGGTCTTTAAAACCCCCAAGAAACAAGTCATTCAGATTCTCTTCTAGAATATTCTCCACCCTTAATGATAGGTTTTGGAATTGCTGCACATAATCTTTGACTTGCCGTAACTTTGCTAATTGACTAAAGTAGTTCTCTGAAACACTGGAACTATAGTGCAATTGTAACTCCTCAGTAAAAACTATCCAAGTGACACCTAGACCATTCTTTTGCCTCTGAGCACATAACCAACGATACCAAACAAATTGGTCGGGTTCAAGATATAGGGATGCCAATGTCACCTTTTGTCCTGATGGTGTTTGATGTAACTCAAAGAAGTTCTCCATTTGATTTATCCAATTCAGGGGATCCTTACCATCAAATTTGTGCATATCCACTTTCGGCATCATGTTCCGTGGTTGCGAATAAGTTTGATTCTGATGGGACTGGAAAAGTGATCCCATATGGTTAGTTTGTCCATGATTTTGAACTGAAGGTCCTCCTTGGTTGATATGGGCTAGATTTGGGCCATACTGGTTACCCTTTACATGTTGCATGATATCATCCAACCAATGATTGATTTGGGCTATGTCTCCTTTAGAGGCCATCTCAGATTGTACATTTCGTAACTCATACTCAAGTTGGCAAACCTTATGATCAACTGAGGTAAACCCTAGTGCTGAGGAATCTGTATTTACCCCTTCTGACTCCATCTCTTCAATCACTACCCCCTCTTTATCTGGGGTTTTACCCGGAGTTACCGAATTCTTTTTTGCTCTTGTGGAAGGCCCCGCCATGATGTCAAATCTTAGGGTTTAGGGTTTCGATACAATTTCGGCCGAACAGGAAAAAACATAGAGAAGATACTAATACTATTTTTTTGAGAGCTTTCCGAAAATGTAAAGAACTTAAAAATTTTCCACAATTTGCACCCTAGGGAGTGATTTTATGAAAAAACCTAAATTTGTAATAACTTTTGCAAAATAAATCAAAAAAGTATGAAATTTTCAGGGAACCTTACTTGAAATTCTTCACAACTTTGGTAAAAATATCTCCCACCAATTCGCTCTGGTTCGCAATATGTGGTGGAAACAAAAAATTAGGGTTTTTACCCTAATTTCGGCCCAGATCGCAGCTCTGATACCACTTGTAATGAAATTACTTGTATAATTCAGATTAAGAGCAATAGTAGAGCACCAAATAACACAATATTTTAGAATAATGATCTCAATATGCAATTAGAATAGCTTCGCCACTTCGAGGGGGCAACCTCCAAACCATATAACAAGACTCAAATGCTCAAATGATAATGAAATACTACCTATAATCCCCTATATATACTATTCATATGCTATGGCCATCACCAAGGCCGACCTATTAAGCATGAGAAAGTATAAATGATATAATAAAATGATATGGTAAGCCACAAGTCGGCTACTCATATCCTAATACAAGCAATAGGTTAAGGGCGTAACTTAAGCCATGTGGAGGGGTCGCTCGGTCCAACGTTGTTCCTTATTCTTGTATGTTAGTTTTATGGTGCCGACAACTAGCCCATACACAACTAAAATAAATGGAATATTTTGATAAAATATGGGGAAATGGTCTTATATATATATATATATTATTTTTATTTTATTTTATTTTACTACATCCAAGGTTTATCTTTGGATGACATTTGATTTCTTTAGATAAGACGAAGACATGAATGGAAATAAGGAAAAAAATTGTGGGAGTTAAATACATGCATGTCCCACACCTATTCAACAATTTTTATTGTTCATGGCGAAATAATATCAAATATCTATGATCCACTTTTATTTTCTCGAGCTTATTAGCATTACTCACGTGAATGTAATTAGCACTTAACAGTAAAAAGGGAAAATACATTAGTTTCCAGGTTTGAAACCCAACTGCAATGCTTGCATTTTGTAGCACTTTATAGACCCCCTTTCGTTTTGACCTTGAGTAATTGTGGGAAAATAAATGATGCGTGAATAATTACGCATAATGGAGCCCCTTCAAGTGGTTGGACATATGAGCGGCTCTCATATAGATCATCTAACTATTTTCTACGTTACATGAGCGATGACTACAATATAATGTATATTTTTCCCAACCCACATTAACATTGATTAAGTGGAAAATAACAAGGTAAACCAAAAGGAAGTATTTGAGTAGAGAAGTAATCACAAAGAGAACCATTGACGTTGAAGGATTGGGTACCTCATGCAAGCATGGATAGAATAGGTGCCTCTACTCCGAGGACATGTGTTTAAAGCTATCATCTGCTTTCAGCATGTCCGCAATATCAATGAAGAATATGTGTGTGTGTATGTGTTTAAAACAATGTTTATGTAAGTTCTTAGGGCAAGTGTGAATATGTGTATACACGTGTTATCTTTTGAATTTGTGAGCAAAGGTGTTGATGATTCAATTTTGTAAATGACATTTTTTAGCTTGGTTATTTGACACGAGTTAATGTCTCATATGGTGTAATTCAATTGACATATATATTTTTATAATATTTAAAATTATCAAGTTTGGTGTGTCCCTTACAATATGTGTTAATAATGTAATTACTAATAATATCAAAAAGTTACAAAGTTAATGAAGCTCTTTACGTTGGTGGCAATTAATACATATTTAATATTGACGATGTTTCTCTTGTTTCCTCCTCACTGCTTTCACATTTTCTCCTTGTAGACACTAATCACACACTTTGGTATCTATCTAGTCATGGTCACATACTACTATTCATATGATTCCTAAGTAAGAAAAATGGTCACATACTACTATTCATATGATTCCTAAGTAAGAAAAATACTAATTAACCCATGTCTTTGGCCACCTTTGTTTACTTTATGTTTCCCCTTTTGGTCTTACACTTCGCTTGCCCAATCTGGTCTGCTTTTATACTTTAACATTTCTCATTCTGGACACCAATGCCTAATCGATGCTAGCGGTGCCAGTGCCCCGTCCCTCAGGAGCCCTAACCTCTTTGTACTTTACTCACATCTTTTGGGTCCTTTCTAGTTGTTTGGGCATCTTATCTTTTGGGTAGTCGGCCTTTTTGGGGTTAGTTACGAAATTCAAGCAAAAGAATCATATAAATATAATTATGTGACCATAATAAAGGACCAAGCACTAAGCATTAGCTATCACCACCTAAGGTTGCATTCAAAGGCCATTCTAGAGCATTCAAGCATCCATTCTAGCTCCATACAAGGGATAAGGGACTACATTCTTCTGTATACACTTCATAGAAGGGGAAGTTTATTCTTTCATGTACACATATATCTATATTTTCTACATCTAGCTACTTGCTCGTTATCAAGTCCGACACACACAAGAGCCATGTAGGGCACAATTCCCGCACACACACACACATCATAGAACTACATTGGGTCCAAAATGTATTGCAACGCTTTCGATCGTAAGATCACTCGTTTGTGATTGAGGACATCGACTCCTCATTTGCATTATTTTCTTCTTGGGATTTAACGCGCTTTTGAGGGTTTTGCGGGTCATTTCTATGTTGCAGGTTATCGACATCGACATCATCATTGTGTGACATACTAATGCGGCAAGAAGTGAAGGACAACAAACATCTCGCGACTCTCAGAGGAGGTTTCCGGGTTTAGAGTAGTCACATGCGCTCATAATGGTCGCAACGCGCCAGAGAGCCTCGACCCATTCTAGGCACCCCAATCCAACATATTCCAAAGACTCTATATTTTTTCAAGTTTTATTGTGACAATTTGCACTTCATATTTTGCAATTCATCGATTCTTTTCACCTTCTGGGATCATAAATAAACAACTAAGTCATTCTATTTCCTCATTTACACCTAGGGTTTTAAATCTTAATTGCTTATTTGTTTGGGTCAAATCTATATCTTGTTGCATATTTAATTTATAAAGCATTGTTACATATTACATTAGGCATTTTATTCATTTATAAATATTTTTGTTTAATCACTCCTCACAATTTTGTATCCATTGTGTTTCATGTATAAATGTTAATATACTTCTAAGTCTTGTAGACACAAAATCACACACTTGGGTACATTTCTAGGTCCTAAAAGCATATTATCACTCATATTATTCATAAATAAGAAAACTAGTAATTTACAACTATATTTTGCCTCTTACTTTCTTTTTTTCGGTCTTACACATCCTACAACCCAATCAAAATTTTATTGATTTATCTTTTATGACTTCATACACCAAATACTACCAAGACAACAATGCCCAAACGCTCATGTCCCCTCTAGGCACCCTAACCCTTTCTCACCTTACTCACTCCTTTTAGGTCTCTTTTATCTTTTGGGCATCTTTTTCACTTATGGGTTGGCCTTCTAGTTGTCAATTACGAAATTCAAACAAGGGAATCATATAAATACATAGTTATGTGATCAAAATAAAGAACCAAGCTCTAAGCATCTACTATCATCACCTAAGTTTGCATCCAAATGCATCTAAGAGCATTAAAGACATCCATCTAGCATCCATTCAAGGGACAAGGGACTGCATTTTCTGCATACACAACATAGGAAGGGGAAGTTCATTATTCCATCCACACATCTATCTACATTATTACATCTAGCTACTACTGCTGCTATCAAGTGCACTTGCACAAGGGTATCCTAGGGCACGATTCTTACACACACACTAACACTACATGGATTTTGAGATGTAGTGCAGTGCTCGGTCGTAAGCTCACTCGGTCGGGTGGACCGTCGGGTTAGTCGACTCCCCATATCAGCTTTTTTTTTTGGTTTTGATGTTGTATTATGGGTTTTGCGAGTAAATATGTGTTTTGTAGGTTACGAGTCCTTGGTGATCATATTGTGACATACAAAGCGACCAACAACGAATATTAGTGACACTATAAATTAGATTCGACCACTTTCGCAGATCACGTGCGCCCGAGCAAACTCGGCACCCAGACGCCCTTGACCTAGTCAAGGCATCCATACCCAACTTGTTTCATGACCTACATAATTTAATTTGAGCATTGACAACACAAATATCCTCTTATTCAAGTAGTTTTCCTAGCTCGCACCAGTCCCAAACAACATGTAAATCATCTAAATATCTTCATCTATATCTTGTGCTTAGGGTTTCGTATTTTATTAGCTTATTTATTGTGTCAATTGTATCTAACAGCTATATATCGTAGTGTACATTCGGTTACTTTGCAATTAGAGTTTAGCATTAAATACTATTTTTTCTTAAATCAAGTACAAGGTCCACTTTGAAGATCTCAATTTATAAATGTAGTTGTGTATATTGTCATTGCCACTTGCCAACTTCAATTCAGAAAGACCGTGTACATCCATGCCCTCATTGCCAATGAAAATTGACAAAATAATTTGGGACTCCTAAATGAGAATAAATAGTTTTCAATTTGTAATTAACTATACATACTATTTTAAAATGGCATTTTTTCATGTTTTACAATAATTCACACTATAGGGGTGTTCAAATTTAAATTTCATAGTTGTAATTGTTGCAAGACTCTATAGGGATGATTGTAGCATATATAAATAAAGGGTTCATGTTATATTGATATAGTTGTTACATTTGGGTTCATTTGTGTTTCAAAACAAGCAACATATGCAAAGTTACATTTGGGTTCATTTTTGTTTCAAAACAAGCATATGAACATATACATTTGAGTTTGTTTGTGTTGCAAGTGACCAAAAGTATGATCATAACAACAATTTAATTGCAAGTGGAGATGTACATATGAACATTTGCATTTTGGTTCCTTTGTGTTGTAAAATAAGAAGAATACAAAGATACATAAACTTGCAATTGGGTTCATTTGGGTTTCCTAATGTTCGATTTATGTCAGAACTAAAGAAGAATATGAACATATGAATTGTTTGTTCCTTTATATTATAAGTGCATGGAAATGGGGAACTAAAAGGGGTCAAAAGTGGCCATTTTTTCCCTAAAATTGGAAAAAATTGAACTTCAATGAGTAATTTGACATGCCTATGTTCAAAATTTGTGATTTGATAAGAACAAGAATGGTAGTGCTTGGAATCTAGTTTCTAAAGTACCATTTTTTTGTAAATGGTGGAAATTAAGAGGGTCAAATTTGGTGCATACAAAAAGTGGTCTTATTTTTGTCTCAAAAATATAACATAGTGTCACATGTGCACCCCCATTTTTTGAGTTTCGTTAATTATTTTGTAAATCCCTTCAGTAGAAAGTTAGATAAGATCATGTAATATGTCCCATTTTTTTCTTTTTTAATGAATATATTTAAATTAACTAGTTTTCAAAGTGGACATCCCGAAAAATGAAAAACATGTGTGTGTTCCCCCTACTTTTTAGAATAATAATAATAATGAATGTGTGTTGAATGAAGGGTGTATTTTTTTTTTTAATTTGGATGAGTGGTCCAAATATTACATACAAAAAAAAATTGTACATGTGTTTTTGGAAAAAACATTAAGACATTACTAAAAGTAATTAAGGATCAAAACCTTAAACCATTCATATTTTAGAAATAAATGCATGGTCACAAAACTAAGACGGAATTTGACCTCGTAGTGGTGTTTTTTGGAATTTTGTCTTAAAACACGCAAGCTAATGGAGAGTACACTTGAGATTTATTTGTTTTTATATTTTTTTGCAAAACACGAATTCATGCATGGAATAGATAGTTTAACCGTTAGAATTAGATATCCAAGCCAAAGGGTGGGTAATTTCTAAGCCAAAGGAAACATAACGTGATCACGTTATAACATGAACATGTTATATTCTCTATGAATTTTTTTTTACATGGTAAAAATGTGTTGCATTATGGCTTGGAATTAAAAATCTATAATATGATCGTATTATAAAGTGACCAAGTTATAATTTCAACACATTATAATACGAGCGTGTTATGTTCAAAATACCTCTCAAACACTTTTTGGCCACTTTTTGGTCTCCCATTTCCACACTCTTACTTAATATGAGTGGTTCCCTTTGGGTTTGGCATCAAAATCAATTATATGCTTGTGTTCATATCAAAAATCCTCTTTCATCCTTAAAAATGGATACTTGGGATAAAGGTAGCCATAATAATAGCAACAATGAGATGAGCTTATCGAAAAACTATCAATTCTATTTCACAATCACATTTACCTTCAACCTAAAGAAATATATTTAGATCAAATCCATTTAAAAACTTACAATATAAATTCAAGAATAAAACAATAGTTCAAATAATATGGAATTAAACAAGAAAGTCATACTTAGGCACAACACATAAGTAGGGAAACTAAGATTCCAAATGTCTTAGTCTTTATACGATAGTCTAACATTTACATATTTATGCATGAAAATGGCTCTTTTGTTAGGCTTGTACTTGAATTATAAGATAAAAAAATTATATCTCTCGCATCAATATTGAAAAGGGGCAATAGTCAAAATAACTCATTACCATTGTCTCACAATTTAAGTAGAAGTTGTAAAACAAAGCATTAAATTATTCAAAGACATTGAAGCTTAGGCCAATGCATATAAACATTTTTACTCTAGGTGCATGTCATCCATTAGACAAGGATTCATAAAAATATCCAACAATAAGGAGATTTTAAAATTTCCAACAATGTCATCATCTTGCCTCATAATGAAGTACATTGTATAAAAGAAAGAAATGCTTGAATTCAAAAATATTTTACTCCTCCTAACTAGCCACTTCTCATCTTCCTACGATGCCTCTATTTGTAATTCTTCAATGGTTATTTACAAGAACATATATTTAATCGTTTTTATTTGTGTGTGACATCTCGTAGACTCCCCAAGGTGAACCAATATGTGTGTAGGGCTTCTCTATATATAGTCCTAACTCATTTCCTCTCCCTCCCTCACCTAAATATGAGGCTTTTTTTTAGGGTTTCTAAGCTATATTAGTATGTGTTTGTAAAGTTTATTATGTGTTTTTTTAAGGTATTATATAATATTTTCGGTTGAGTAAGGAAAATAGTCACTTGTAGTGAGTTATTATGATGTGAAGAAAAAAATGAAAATTTTATAGTACTTGATTAAAGGATTGTCATTTTGGACATGAACCACATGAAAATGTCAAAGATGCGATTTCCTCTATACAAAAGCATTTTTGAAATATCGCCCAAGGAGCCTTTAAATATCAAAAATGATGTTTGGAAGGTTGACTAGGAATTCCACAAACTATTCGACAACAAAAATACCTCCATGATGAAAATAGAAAAGGGACAATTCTAATAATCCTCAAAACACTAATTTTGATATTAAAAGGATCATTGGGTGATGTTTCAACAATGTTTTTGTGTAGGAGGACCTATCTCATTGGTCTTTTCATGTGGTTTGTGTCAATAATGAAAATCCTTTGGTTGAGCAGACTACGAAGGTTTCAAAAGAATTTTTCTTTTCCATTTAGAACTATATCTTGGGTTGTTTTTAATGCCCATGAAAAAATATTTGAACTCTTTCTTGTTGTTCAAACCCCAATTAATATTAGGCGTGTTATATTTTATATTGGTAAAAAAATTTAATATATAGTAGTAAAATAATTTGAAACCTACATATAATATCGTTGACACTATCCATTTCACCTATTTCAACTTAGGCATTTAGGTTGGTGGATAGCTTGGAACCATATTGTAACCTTTCACCCATTATTACACATATTCGCAGAGTAATTTTGTGACTATGGCGTGTGAGATAAGCATTTAGGACACTAGACATCTTGAATATAACTTCGACCCTAAATTTGTTGTAATATATTTTACACATGATCTCAACGATTTGATGGTATTTGATATGAAAATATTATTTGTTTTAAATTTATTGAAAATTTCGATTCACACTATTATTTTATGGTGGTATTTGATATGAGAATATTATTTGTTTTAATATTAATACTAACATTATTAATTTGTGAATAAATTAGTATCAATATTATTACAAGTGTATAAGTAAAATGTATTAACTATTTGGATGCAATGAGTATATCTTGCTATGATAACAAATCCTAATAAACAAGCAAAAACATCCATAGGTGCTTGTGGAAGGTTGATAGGAATTTTTGGAATGGATATATTTATTGTGAAATCCATAAATATCATTCTGAATTATAAATTCAATTATGAATTTGTATTGATTTTATGAGGGAAAATATTAGTATTCATTAAAATAGAATTAAAACTATTTAATTTACTTCATTGTACTAATTTAGTTGGAAAATTTTAGAATGCATGTGGGTTAATAATTGTAATCTAACTTTAACAATGGCAGGGTTTCGATAGGTTCAAATTGGAAACGAGAAGTAAAATAAATCATAAATTAAATCTAAGGATCAAATTGGCAAAGTTGAAAAGCAACTCAAAAACACCTCCCAAAATTCAAAAGTTGAACATAGTGCATTTGATACAGATGTAGGCCCTCTGTAGAAAGGGGTGGTAGCTGAGTAGTTACAAATATATTAACCTTGGTCTATTTATATCCACCACAAATAACAAACCCCCAAACCTATAAATCTTAAAAAGGTCATAGACCATATACCCATGTCTAAAACATCAAAATGAAATTTCAAAATAATTTTACAATCTTTTAAAGTAAAAGTTTATAAAATTTCCTCTTATACATAATATTTGGTTTTCACCTCATGAAAATACATCCCTTAAAATTATTTCTCTTGCAACAATCTTGGACATGAACTTGGTTACATAATGGTAGTTACCATAAATTTGAAGGTTCTAGATCATTGTAATTGTTGTTCCAGGGGACGTGTTAAATAGTCCAAATGCCATTGTTAGTTTTTCACTATGATGCCAAAGAATATGCTCCTTCTCCTCCCCACCTCATTCAACACAAATCTCGTATCAGGAACCTACCCTACTAGCTTCAATCTCCAAAGAAAATCTCTGTAACTCTCTATAATTTTTTTGCATTTGGGGGTGTGACCTATTCCCTACAAGAAACGTATGTACCATTTTATTTACGTCAATCCAACTACATCCTATTATCTTCATTATATGTCTTACATCTTTTTCCTTATTTTTCGATATCATCTCACCTTCCTGCAACAACATACATGTTTGAGAGAAGAACATAAGTTGTAGCATTTTCAGGATTCAACATAAAAACATGTTCTGCCACCCTTTCTCCTAGTTCTAAATTGTTATGAGTTCTGCAAGCACCAAGAAAACAACTCCATACAATAGCATTAGGTTTTACCGGCATTTCATTGATAATTTTTTTGCCTCATCTAGTCGTCCAACACGGCCAAGAAGATCAACCATAAATCTATAATGCTCCATTGTTCGAGTAGAATGATACTCGTCAGTTATGGACCTGAAATATTGATAGCCCTCATCAACTAAACCCCCATGGTTGCACGCAACAAAACAATTACCAAGGTTACATGATTTGGGCTTATGCCACAATGCTTCATTTGTTCAAATAGTTTTAGGGCTTCCTTACCACATCCATGCATGTCATATCCTGCAATCATGGTTGTCCAGGAGACAACATTTCGTTTATGCATTATAGCACACGTGCCTTCTCTATAATCCCACATTTGGAATACATGTCTATCAATGCATTTATCACTAACATATTAGATTGCAATCCAATTTTATTTATTTTATCATCGATCTCCATACCCTGCTCTAGAGTTGCTAGATTGGCACACACTAAAAGAACAATAACAAAAGTTTTTAAATCTGGCCTAATACCAACCAATTTCATATGTTTAAAATGTTCCAGGGTTTTCTCACCATGCCCATTTTGTGTGAATCCAGAAATCATTGCATTCCATGACACTATCTCTTTGAGGCATTTCCCTTTTGTGTAAATCCTGATATCATGGCATTCCATGAGACCACCAGTGGCTACGACATTTTCTCAAAGAGTTTGCGGGCCTCCCCAACAAGTCCATCTTGTGCATATCCGGTGAGCATTGTCATCTAGGAATATGCAGGGCCATAAAGAAAATAGTAAGGGGTTTTCTGAGACCTCAACTAGATCTAAGCACCCGACAGTTCGCCAAAGTTTTCAACAGTGCGTTTGAAACCAAGTTGAATCTTCCATTTGATCCGTATACCAATTCTCTCAATTATCTACTGACAAGTTACGTAATTCCTTACGTTGGCCTCACTGCCTATGTTGGCACCAATGCTCACCTCCATTCTAAAACTGTAAAGTGAGTAAGTAGTTAATATTAATTTTGTTAGCTCACTTGATGTGTTGCCTGCAGTACATCTGATATCATATGATCTGAAATGCATGTAGCTTTCGGAGTGTCTTCTTGGAATGGAGTCAGGGAAGGATGCGGTGATCCATACCCTGTTATTCGAGAGGAAGTTGGAGAGGGTGCGCCATATCCGTACACTGTGGCGAAATTTAACAAAATAATTTCAAAGATGAGAAACAAGCTTGGGTACACGCGATTGGTGGACGGTGGTCTGCTTGTGAGAAAGGAAGAGGGAACAGAAGGAAGGGAGACAGGCAACATTCTTTGGAATAGGGTCAGAGCCTTATCAACTTGCCCTTTTATGCAAATCCTGTAATCATGGCATTCCAAAAACGACAGTTCTTTGAGGCATTTTGTCAAACAGTTTCAGTGCATCTTCCACAAACCCATTCTGTGCAAATCCCTCAATCACAGAAGTTCATGGATTTTCATACCCCGATCTAGGGATTCCAAACTGGCACACCCCAAAAGAACAGTGGCAAAGGTGAACTGATTGCCTAGAAGGCTTGTTCCTTGCATTTGCCCGAACAGTTCCACTACCTCTTCAGCTATCCCACTATGTGCTTTGATTTCATCGAGTGAGGAAAGTCACAAGGATTGGGATTCAAAAGGATCAGGCTGAGGTGGCGTAGCAGGTAGTAGTGGCTTTACCATGCACCTCAAACCTGCCCACACAATTTTAAAATAATCCTTCCTGTGCTACTCAACTTCCATGAAAATGAAGCGTCACCTAATTTTTTTGTGTTGTTGAGAAAAATGCAATATTGAAGACGGAGATGAAAAGACCGAATACAACATGACAACATGGTTTTTAATTTTTTTAAAAAGAGGACGACTACAAAAAAAAATCTGTTACAAAAAAAGTTGTCTCTAAGAAGCCGATCGGCCAATTATGGTGCGTGAAGAAAATAAGAAATTAAGTGAATCTTAATAAGTATTTAAGAGTTCTTGTGATACTCCACTATTATAAGAGTAGGCAGGCCTATATATTTAATTTTGTCAAAGGAATAATATAGCAAGAAATTGTATGTGTTATAATATATCTTATATATGACCAAATTCATCATTTTATATCAAAACAAATTCCTAATTTTAGTATTTTTGGAATGCGAGAGATTCACTTTGGCAAGTAACATCAATTCTTCAAATCAAGCTCCACAAGCTTATTTTTGCCATGCATTTTCTATTCCATGTATGGATTTTTGTTAATCACCCATTGTGGACACATCAATATCACATGCTTATATAGTTCTTAGTCTCTCTAAAAATCATAGTAATGCAAATTCTCTGTATGTGGCCTATTCAAGACCGTACATCACCGCCTCGGGGATATTCTTTACGATTCTATGTTTCACTTGTGGGAAATGTCTTTCTATAGCATGTTAGTTTGTCAATAGTTTATTTGTTATTTATGTTTTCTTTTATGCTTTATGTTTCAAATTAAATTTTGGTTTTAACTTGAGCTTTTGTTCGAGTTTTTATAAAGTTGTTAAATGTTCTTTGTTTTCATATGTTTAATAATGAGTTTTTTTAAGGACGTTTGATTTTATTATAGTCAATGAGTTAAAACATACTCCAATGTGAGTCCTAGGTTTTATTGTTTTAATGTGATGAGTATAGAGTGTAGGTTTTAAATACCTTGATAGGACATAAGTGCTTTGTTTTAGATTTATAGGATAATTTAATTTAGTTTTTTTATTTTAATGTTATTTTAAAAATTGTAAGGATTTGGCTTGTAAAAGCCAAGTTTAAAGTTTTATAAACATATATTTTAGTTGTATTAGAAAATGTTAGTTTTTGTTTATGTTGTTATTATGAGGAAACAATCAAAAAACTTGATTTATTGTAAAGGGTGCATTTTTTTGGTTGATTGTGACATGCATTGTTCTAGTCATGGAGGGGTTTTGATTCCCATGGAAGTGATCGGGATGCACATAGAACCTACCATAATCATTGAAGCACATCATGACCAATCGCTAAGTAAATCAAGTTAGTTGAAGGTTGGAGACAACAGAGAAAAGAAAAAATAGCATCCTGAAGTTCGCCACTAACTCAAATGTTAGATATTACTTTAGTGGTAAACCAATTGTGCCAAACTAATTAACACCAAGGGAGTTTCCTATTGCAATGTCGAGGTTTCCTATATTATTCGTGATTAGATGACAACGATCAAGAGCATAGGTTGCAAATAAAGAAAATGAGGACCCAATTCTTAATTTTTGTTAAATTTTATTTTGAGGTGTGATGTGTGTAAATCTTGATGCGTCAATGAGAAGTCCATAACTCACCGAGAATAAATAAATGTATGTCGATGTAACAATTCATGTTTCCTAGTTGATGTACTTAATAGTGAACTAGTTTATTCCTATGCGGAGTAGAGGATGCACAAGTGTTATGCTTTCATATAGTTTGTGTATCCATATGTTCTATTGTGAATTAAGTGTATGCCTAATATTCATACTAAGGGAGGAATGTTGGGAATTCAGTGTTAGTACTCACATTAATCATGTGTGTGAGTATATTAATATGAACATTATTATACCTACGAGTGAGACATAAATGTATGCGTAAAATGTATTGGCTATTTGGGTGTAGTGAGTGTACACAAGTTGTGATAACAACTCACTAGTAGATTGTGATATGTGAGAGAGAATATAAGATTAGGCAAGCTTTAGTAGGGACTTAAAATTCATTATAATAAGCTTAAACTCCATTGATGTGGGAGTTAGGTATGCCTATATAAGTAATCTCGTCAAAGGAATAATATATTTTTATTTTATTTATAATTTGTCTTACATCTCTAACCAAATTAAATAAATACACCATCTATGCAACCGTGTGGACCCATTTGCTAGCCATTATAATGGATCCATCTCCGATTAAAACAATATTGAAGGCAATGCTTGAAAATGAAGAAAGAAGACCAAGGATATAAACATGACACTAATTGAAAAATATAGAAATTTCTTTCTCCTTTAGAGAAAGGATTATTTTGTTTTATTGATAGTTTAATTTTTATGCTTCATTTTTTTCAAAATATTATTCATCAAAATACACCATCTATGCAACCACATGGACCCATTTGCTAGCCATTATAATGGATTCGTCTTCAATGAAAACAACATTGAAGGCAATGCTTAAAAATGAAGAAAGAAGACCAAGGATATAAACATGACACTAATTCAAAAATATAGCAACTTCTCTGTCCTTTAGAGAAAGACATTTTATTTTATTGACCCTTCATTTTTATAAACATGACACTAATTAAAAAAATACAACAACTTCTTTGTCCTTTAGAGAAAGGCTGATTTTATTTTATTGATGGTTTAATTTTCACCCCTCATTTTTTTTTCAAAATATTATTCATCAAAGATACACCATCTATGCAACCATGTGCACTCATTTGCTAGCCATTATAATGGATCCATCTTCAATGAAAACGATATTGAAGTTAATGCTTGAAAATGAAGAAAGAAGGCCAATCATATAAACATGACACTAATTCAAAAAATATAACTTCTTTGTCCTTTACAGAAAGACGTATTTTATTTTATTGATAGTTAAATTTTCACCCTTCATTTTTTTTAAATATTATTCATCATAATACACCATCTATGCGAACCATGTGGACCCATTTGCAAACCATTATAATGGAACCACGTGGACCCATTTTTCAAAATATTATTCATGAACATACACCATCTATGTAACCACGTGGACCCATTTGCTAGCCATTATAATGGATCCATCTTCACCGAAAACGATATTGAAGGCAATGCTTGAAAATGAAGAAAGAAGACCAATGATATAAACATGACACTAATTCAAAAATAGAACAACTTTGTCCTTTAGAGAAAAACATATTTTATTTTATTGATAGTTAAATTTTCGCCCTTCATTTTTAAAAAGATTATTCATCATAATACACTGTTATCCATATTTCCCCGGAAAAGTATTGGATCAGCCACGACCCCACACAAAAAGAACTAGAGAAAACACGTTTAAATCTTGCAAACAGGTCGTAGAAGGACTCAACAATGGAGTGGTGGGGCTTGCGAAAGACTAAACGACCCTATGCAAGAAGAAAGAGAAGAACTCGAATTTATCGAGCGAATCATGTGTCTTAAATCTATTTAACAGGTTACAGGTGGGCTCGAAAATAGAATAACAGGTCAGAGAAGGAGGAGCAATGTCACAGAGAAGCCAGGAGCAAGAAAGAGAAGAAACGGTGAAGATCCGAAGTCTTCGGGCTCAAAACAATTCAGAACGAGTCCAAAAATTGACTAAGTATGGAGGAGACAATGGAGAGAGCCACGTGTCAGCACGATGCTTCTCCAAAGTTGAATCCAAAAGTGAAGCTCAAATGAGCGCCAAGATTCCACGAGTCTATAGCCCCAAAAAGTTGCACGGCCATTGAAAAAAGTCTCCGATAAGGCGAAAGGGGCCAAGTGTCGGCTCAACGCAATTCCAAAATGGGAGCCCAAGGCAGAGACTCAAACTTGTGCCAACCCTCCACATAAAGAAATGGTCAATAGAGATTAAAAGGTGGACATGGCAGGCCTAAAAAAGGCTAAGTATATAAGTGTTGGCAGAGACTTCACGTGTCCAAGCGATGCATCTCCAAGGGTAAATCAAAAGTGGAGGCTCAAACAAGTGCCAACACCACGTAGTCCAAGGTCCGAAAAGGTAAGAGGGAGGTCATTGAAAAGTCCAAAGACCTGCAGAGGCTTCCAAGTGTCAACCCAACACTCCTTCAAAGGCAAATCTTGATCAAGCTTTTAAGTGAGCACGGAGCCTCCACGCGTCCAGTCTCAAAAAGGGGACAGAGTCGGGTTGAATAGTCAATGCATGGTGGTAGGCCGATGGAGAGTGCCAAGTGTCCAAACAACACTAACTCAAGGGTCAAATAAAGAGAGGGTTTTCAAACAAGCGCCAAACCGCTATGTGTGTCCCTCGGTCAAGAATATGACCCCGCCGAGCAAAGGACTTAGCCAAAAACATAGAAATTGAGTAGGTCGACGGAGGAAACCATGTGTCAGCCCCACGCTTTTCAAAAAGAAAAATACAGAGGCCACCCTTAGACATGTGCCAGCCCTCCATGCGTCCCATATTAAAAAAGGGGCCGTTTTTAAACTAGTTTTCCCTTTTGGTACAAACCCAATACAAATTTTGAAGGGGAATATCTTTCGACTCGGGCTCGAAATCCAAAGAAATCGACACACCGTTGGAAAGATCTTGGCCTCGTCTACGCCATGGAGATGTGAAACTTTAATTTTGGGGAGGTTAGGTGGGAGAAAAATGGAGAAACATCTTCAGGGCCATTAATGCAGGATCTATATTGCCTCAACAACCAGATCGGATTTGATCTGATCCACTGTTTCCTCCTCCTTTGAGGCACCGAATAAGAAATTGATGCAATCAAGACAAATTTGGGGCAAATTTTGTGGAAGGCATTAATAGCAGTGGTTGAGCTTTGGACTATTTTATCCCACTTCTCTCTCTTTCTCCCTTTGTGTTGAACCTATAAAAGTAGGGTTGAAACTCATTGTAAAGGGTTGGACATTCTTTTGTTTTTGCAGGCTCCCCTTTCCTTCTGAGCAAAGGAATTCATGGAGTTCAGACCTTCCATTTAAATTGCAATACATTTCCTGCCTTCTGGCCATTTGTAATGCATTGTATCAATCTGCAGAGCAATAAAACATGTTTGTGATTGATTTTAGATCCTTTCTTGTCTCCTTTTCTCTCATATGGTCTTTCATTATAAATTTGGTTATCTGTGCTTGATTATTGTATGCATTTTGTTGGTTTGTGTCTATTAGCAAAACTAATGTTCATCATTCCTTCGGTGCATCACCTTATAGCTTAGTTTTGATTTCTTGTATTCCTTTTATCCATGTCTCCTTGGTAAAACTTAGATTAGGTTTAGGAATAGGTCCTTTGCAAGTTTCCACGCATGCACCTAAATAGAGGAATAGGAACCAACCTTTAATCTAGAGAGTTTTCCCATTTGCAAAGTCCCACACTTTGGGGAAAACTCAATGTTATGCGAATCACACCAAATGAATCTGCCTTAGAAAAGTAGATTTGACGACTCATTTGGGGGTGTTGTGATTTTGCACTAATAGTTTTGGCACACCCGGTGGGACAAAGAAGTCTCCATCTTTATTACAGTAAGATCGATGTGCACTTGCTGTGATTCTAGATTTTAAGAAGCTTTTAAGAACTGTACATCTAACAAATCCAAAAGGGACAGAATCCATTGGTTTCAGTAGTCCAAGTTTCCCAAGTTCATGAGAAGGATACAAACAAGGTCAAGAACAAGAGAAGAAGGACAATTTGTACACCTACACTTGTCTCCAGACAGAAGGAGAAGAGGAAGAAGAGCCCAAAAGTCTCTATCTCCACCAAACAAAGCCTTATCAACACCTTCTCCCAGTAGGTCGTTCTTTCAATCAAGAAGGGTGCTCAAGCCAATCAGATGACACAAATCAAATCCTTATGTTAATTTCACCGGCAAAGAGCTCCACTCACTCTTAATGCACAAAATCCAGTCCCGTGAGAGCGGTATTGAAGAGCATCCCCTATTTCAATGGAGAAAACCAAACTTCTCTTGGTGACCACATTCAAGACGTTGCAAATGTCTCAGACAATCCATGAGATCATTGAGATGGACACTACAAGAAAGTTACTAGCCTCTTCACTCAAGGGTAAATCTTCATAATGGTTCAAGAGCCTAAGAACATGCTCTATTCAAACTTAAGACCATCCATGCGAGCTCTTCACGACCAGGCCTTGGAGAAAAGGGAGATAACCTATCCTTGTTGGAGTAGCCGCCAACAATCAAGAGAGCTCAACAAGCGGTTGATGATTTCAACCTCGATTTCAATGGACCTGGGATAGGATTCCAATGGCAGTAAAGCCCACTGAAGAAGGTGCCTTCTTATACTTTCTTAGAGCTTTAAATTTTGATATTTCTTTAATGATTCAGCTTAATGGGGGCACAACCTTACCTTCACTTATAGCCTTTCCATAGAGCCGAGAATCATTTAATTCGGACTAGAAAACTTGCTCCTAGGCCATCCATGCCTCTATACCCCGAAATAGGAAACCCAAGTACCAGCTAAACACCCACATTAGCTCCTATACCCACTCCTAGAAGTCAAAGTTCAACCGAAGCCTCCACCTCATCATCTAACACCTTAAAGGAGCTTCAGGAAGTTATGAAACAACTTCAAAACACGGGTAATGAGTTGGTAACCATCGAAAGACAACAGCTCGAGTTCTAGGCCATATCAATCTCGTGGTCAATATCGTGCTAGACCCTCGTATCAACAAAATAGACCACCACTCGGGTCAGAAATTAGATTCAACACCAAGGGCAATCTCAAGTTGCTATACCTTTCAGTCATATGATCCAAACACAACTTCAACATCAAGGGAATTGGTTCCAAAGACAAAATAACATAGCACAAGGGTATGATTGGTGTTTCCCATGTAATCAGCCGCATAATCAATCGATGTGCTTCAATGGTGCACTAAATCGGGTTTGATGGTGCAAACCGTTGGTGTGTCACAAGAACCTATCCAAGAAGAACATCAACAACAAGAAGATCAACAAGAGGGACCTCCAAGTGAAACTATGCTTGTCACCGGCAAGTCAAGACTTATGTGGAATGAATTAGGCTCCTTCTCAAGGTATAACTACCAATACACGGTCCAAGAAGAGAAATATGGGAGAAGGACATTCACCAAACTCAGGTGATCCTCAATCCTCTATTGCTCCACAAGGTATTGGCATTCAAAATATAACTCCCAATATGTAGAGCCAATCCAAGCCACCTTCTAAATCCACTTAGGCACCAATTGTAACAACCCATGTGCAAGAGAAAAATGTGCCAGGGAAGGGGCAACAAAAGGATAGCTCATTTAATATCATTGAGAAAATGAAGAAGACAAGTGTGAACATTTCACTATGGGAGTCACTGGCCATTCCAGGTAGAGGGATCTATTACAGACTGCTATGGCCAATTGGTCAAGCTCAAATCAACCCCCTAACCAACAAGAGAAAGTGCTTACCAATACAGCTCAACCTGGGGAAACCATTGAGAGCAACAAGGTAAGAACTTGAGACCTCCTCCATTCTATGTTTCATTAATCATTGGGGACAAATTGGTGCATAATTGCATGATTGATTTGGGGGCAAGTAGTTCTGTAATGCCCAAACAAATAGCTGATCAACTGGGTCTCCAGTATGAAGTCATCTCTAGAGGGGTAGTACAATTAGATGGGACAACAGTGACAACTGTTGGAGTCATCAAGGATCTGAGCCTCACTCTGCATACTTGCCCCAATGTGACTGTATTGCAGAACGTATCATTCATAGACTTGCCACCACATTTTGTATTGTGTTTGTCTAGGGACTTCACTACCAAAATTGGAGGCTATTTGTATGCCGACCGGTCACATATGCTCTTTAGAACAAGGTATGAAGTGAAGGCCATGATCAGATCCAAGCCCATAGCGGATTATCATATTAAGTCTTATGTGTCTATCCCAATCAATGCAAATTTTTTGGCTTTTGATCAGGAGGACCTCCTAAACACTTGTGAAGCAGATACCAAGGTGGGGTGTATCTCGGACCTGACTCTTGACAAATGGGTGGTCAAAAGACATGCTTTTGATCCCTATAAGGAGATGGAAGAATCGAGCTAGGAGTATATTGCCTGCATGAAGAGAATCATCCTCTTCCTGACATCATTAAGCCGGAACACAAAGATGACAATGAAGTATGGAAATTGTTCTTTGATGGCTCGAGAAGTAGGCAAGGAGCTAGAGGAGGGGCTATGATTGTGTCACCCCAAGGTATGAAATATTACTCAGCTTTCCATTTCTAATTTTCCTATTCAAACAATACAACAGAATATGAGGCTTTGGTTCATGGATTGCATTGGGCTAGAAGATGAGGAATCAAGAACTTGCAAGTGTTTGGTGACAATGAACTAGTTTCCAATCAAGTCAAAGGAAAAAATGTTGTCAAGAATGACCTGCTCAAAAGCTACAAGAATAGGGTATGGGATCTCATTGAGGATTTTGAAGCCTTCAACATTGTGTCCATACCTAGGAAGGAGAACGAAGCTGCTGATAGGCTTGCAGCAGTTGGAGCAACATTTGATGTGGTTGACAGCATCAAGAGGGACAAAGGACAACCACATATCCATGTGATTGTGAGGCCAAAAGTGCCAGATAACAACACATGCTAGTAGGTGTTTGAGAATGATCAACAGATCATCAATTTTTTGTAAGAGGAAGCTGAATTCTCTACTAGAATCAAAAATATTAGAGCAGCAATATGGAGATCAAGTAGTACAACTGTATACAAACAAGCTTCCAAAAGGTTTGGTGACATTAGAATCTACCTTCAATCCTAATGATCAATTTAAAAAAGAGAAGGCTAACATATAGATCAAAGGAGAAGATTCAGAGTCAATACTAGTTGGAAAAGGCAAACCACTTCAAATTAGCAAAGTGGCCACCGAGCAAGAAAGGTATGAATTCATGTAACTTTGCCAAGAGTTTCTAGATGTATTTTCTTGGAGCTATGAAGACCTAAGAGGGTTCAATCCAAAGCTAGCACAACACATAATTGAACTAGATCCAGCTGCTAAGCCCATTAGGCAAAAGCAGAGACCAGTCAATCCACACATTGAACCTCTAATGAAGAAAGAGCTAAACAAGCTGATAGAGGCAAGTATTATATTTCCAATCAAACATTCAAGTTGGGTTACAAATTTGGTCCCATTCAGAAGAAGAATGGAGAGATTAGGTTGTGTGTTGACTTTCATGACTTGAACAGAGCATCCCTCAAAGACCACTACCCACTCCCCTCAATGGAGCAAATTTTGCAAGTGGTGTCTGGATCAGAGAGATTCTCTCTCTTAGATGGCTACTCAGGGTACAACCAGATAATGGTGAAAGAAGATGATCAGTTCAAAATGGCTTTCACCACCAAATGGGGCACCTATGCCTACAGAAAAATGCCATTTGGATTGTCTAATGTTGGAGCCACTTTCCAAAGGGCAATGGATATGGCATTCAAAGGGCTGATCAACAAAATAGTATTGATCTATCTGGATGACATTACTGTGTTCTCCAAAATGCAACAGACCACCTTTTTCACCTAAGATAGGTGTTTCAAAGGTGTAGGAGATTTGGGGTATCATTGTGTTGGTTTGAAAATCTATCAGTTAGACATGTCGTGGGGAAACATGCCAACAGTGTGCAGGGCATAACCCCTCTTTGAGACAACAAAGTGAAACTGGTTTATTGCTATTCTATCAAGCAAGAATATGTGTAAATCTACACTATTCTAACTTCGGGGGTTTGGGATCTCATCATAGTAGATTTAGTTCCAACTATGAACAGAAGGTAGAAAGGATAGATCTCAAGAGAGAAAAGAAATGAATTCCAAGACAAAAGGTTGGAGGGTTTATGCTTTGGGCTGGTAGTAAATAGAGCCAAACTTAATCACATAAACAAATAAAGCAATACTGATGAACATATGATGATAAAAAGAATGAATCCAACATAATAGAAACATAGATCTAACTTAAGGAAGATCTGATGCAAATAACACATATATTGAGCACAAAGTCTGAACATATATATTAATATATCTTCTGATTACAAGAAGGCACAAAGTCTTTCTCTCTTCACCTTTTTTTACACAAAAATGTCCACCTAGAATACAACAAGTATTCTAGTATTTATAGAAGGAGAAGGAGAAAGAAGACAAAAAAACCAACCACTATTTACAAAATATCTAAAAATTCAAAAGTTGACTTTGGGCAAGTTGGTGGATGGCAACATCCCATGGTGCAACATGGATGATGTCATCGTAAATGCCAACATACTTTTTAAATATTTTTACAAAAAGATCAAAGCGTACACAAGAAGAGAAACTATTCATCGTCATCTCTTTGCTTGACTGAGTGTCTTGCTTCTGATCAAGAGAGGCGATGTGACACTGAGCTCGATACTCCATAAACTTGCTGATCATCGTCTGAAGTTGATTATGATCAGGACCCTTGAAATGGTCTCCAATGACTTCGTAAGTTTCTTTTCAGTCTTGAGCTTGTCAGGTAGCCCGGCGTACTCTTCGCTTGCCTCAATCAAGTATCCAATGAAATCACGGCAAGCCAAAAGGTTATTGATAGACTCTCGGTCAAAAGTGACCTCTGGCACCAAACCTTGGGTTACGATATCCTTGAAGAGATGGATTGTATCGTCTACCTCCCTCAAGGTGAACGTTTCACTAAGCATCCCTGGAGACATCTTCGTGACCATCTGCTCCATTTGATGTTTTGCATCCAGGGCTTCCTCCTTGATTTTATCTATCCTCTCCAGGATAAATTCCATTTGATCAACCCGATAGTCTAAAGCGACGAGAGCTTTGTTGTGTGCCCGCGGGTGATCAATGACGCCGACCTTTAATAGGTCGTCAGCTGAGCAGTTGACCATTGCCTGAAATGTTTCATGTTGCAATCTAGCATTGTCCAACTCCTCGAGAGGGATCCTGCTACTGCCTGCAGCTCCTTGTTTGCCTGATCTATACCCTGGTAGAGTCCTGTGAATTTCTTGATTATTTCCTCACTATCTCTGAGGATTTGCTCTATCCAGGAAGATACTGCCGCCTTGTTCGCCAATCTTGGCGTATTCATTTATCTTGTCCTAATTGAGAACTTTAGTAGGCTCGTGACAATTGGAGGAGGTGCGTTGCCCATTCTTTGCAATGCTTGGAGAAGATGTTTGTTTTGTTCCTTTAGTATCCTCTTCTCCTCCTTTGCTTCTTGAAGTTTCTTGCAGAGGGCATCTACTACAGACAAGGCCTCTCCTTGCAGGCTCTTAGATGAGGTTCCCATTGTGACTTGAGTCATCAAAGTCTATAGGAGACAAATCTTTCTTTTCTTTGGTGGGATCAGGATATGCAATCTCCATGACCCTCTCTCCTAAGTGCTCTTTGAAAAGTGAGTTATCACTTTCTGCTTCTTTGGTCCCTTCTTTGGAATGACAGAGAAGTCCATGGGTGCTATGGGAACCTTTCTTTTGAGTTGACCCAGATGGTCAGAGAGCCAGCTTGGAATTATGGGAGAGGGAGTAGAGGGAATAGAGGAAGAAACGAGGGTGAAAGGGGAAGCAACTGAAGAGGCCACAGGGAAGAACATTGAGACACTTGGTGGTGGCATCGACAAGGAGTCCAACGCACTTGCTACTTGTAGGGCCTGGAGTTACTACAGGGGAAGAAAAGGACATGGAGGTGGAAGGGATTTGTAATGGGATGGAGGGAACACTAGGTGATAGATCCGCGAGAGAGGAGAAGATGGAAGAGGTGGGAGATGGAAGGGAGGAAGGGAGAGAAGAAGAAACATCCATTGGGATAGATGTTTCAATAACAGGGGAGGAGAAGGAGTGGAAGAAGGAATGGTGGGTACCTCAGTGGTTGTAGGCTGTGACCACATCCTGAGTGGATGTGTCTGTCGAAACTTCGGTGGTCTCTTCTTCTTTACCTGGAGAGACCAGGTCGACCACTTGCTTCTCAGAAGTAGTAGGAGGGCTTTGAGGAGCTTCTTCTTTGCTTGATTCTCCCTCCTTGTCTTTCCCTTTTCCTTTCGGCACTTGGGCCAGCCTTGGAGGTGCTCTTCCTGAAGGAGAAGCAGTGAAATCTACCCCGAGGTAGGTGAGACCATTCTATTTGCACCAATGTTCGGTGTGCTGCAACGTGTGCTTGACCCTTTCCTGAATGGTATTTCCCGAATGGTATTTTCTCGCGAACGGCCAATCATCCCCATCTGTGTCAAGGTAAACTTGATCAATTTCTTGATCAGGCTCTTAGAATCCTTTTGGAATGATGGCCATGCCATAGTGTTTGATCTCTTCTAGAGCTAGCCTAGAGTGATCCTTTCACCTGAGATCTATTTCGTGTGTCAGGTCGATGTAGATGTCCTCGATCTCAGGGACATGGATAGGATCAATTTTTGCCTTTGGGAGGTAACCCCGACAATCAAAGGTAGGCATGGCTAGGAAGTTGTGCTTTAGATTCAGCAATTCAAGCTCGACATATATTTCTCATGCTTTGGCCAGTGTGGTGCAGGTGTATCAGCCCACTGTAAGGGGAAATGGAGTTCCTCCCTTCTTTCTCTTCATACATCTCTCATGGTATGTGATTAGTTGTCTTGACAACTCCAAGAGAATTAGCTTGGGCCCCGTATACCTTGGTAGCTTGGTCGGTTCACCCTCAAAATTCACCGCCCTGAGATATGTGAATGTGGGAAATTGAGTGAACAATGCTCCCCACTTCTTTGTGATAGTGACCACACTGGGGCTAGTTCGACCATGTCTCATATTTGGCCTCAATAGGCAAATCACCTCATAGAAGGAGTCATTGATTTTGAGAACTGAGGGATGCTATTCTCAAGCCTTAGCTCTGGGTAGTATTCATATATTTTGACCTGGGGCCATACCCCATTTCGTGCCAGGCCTTAAAAGTCTCTCACGATCTTTGCAGCGTATACAGATACAACGTAGGAATTCATATAGAACTTCCCAAATTGTCATGACTTATCAAGTTCTTTGAGAGATGGTGTCGCGATGATTTCTCCCGGCCAAAAATGTTGCTCAGAACATTCTTGCTCATGGTCTCTAAGTACCTCAACATCCATTTATGGAAATGATGGGCATCAAGCCCATATACTCTGCTTAGAAGGTGATTGTATCACTTAGTTCCTCATTGAAGTCACTGCAGTGGATGGTCTGTGGCTATTGGCTCACTAGCTTTTGTTCTTAAGATATAGCTCGTTCATCATTTACATACACTTGTCTTCATTGTTGTCCCATGCCTTCCTGCAGTCTTCTAGGCTTATGGTGACGTGTTGCCTGTGATGATGAATGCCAAGGGTTATTTCAAAGTGACGAGCAGTTAGGTCGATGACCGTCTTTCCCTCTTTATCTTCGACACATCTTGTGTCCTTGTTATAGCATCGAGCCACCAACATGATGAACTCGTTATTTACAACACTCACTGGTAGCCTAGCTACAAAGTGCAATCCACTACCCACCAGTTTGTTCATCTAGGGGCCACTAGTTGCCTGGTTGGTTCTCACCCAGAAGTCTTCCATATCAATGTGTCCAAGCTTGAAGTCTCTGATATCGAGATCACTCTCTGCATATGAGTCAAACATCCTGACTTTTTGATATTTGTACTTCATTTCTTACTCACAACTTTGCTTTTCCTTTAGACTTGGATGGCTTTTTGCTCGACGAAAACACGTGTGGGCTCGAGGATGGTTATTGTTGTTCTATAAGGAGAATCAAGGAGGTCTAACATAGAAGAGCCATGTCAACCATCATGTTATTCATAATGAAAGCTTGCAGAAAGAAGAATGAGCAATTATAAGGCTTAGGGTGCAAGGCGCAAGTTCATAGCATGTTGCAGAGGCTTAAAAAGGCTGGGTGCACTTTTGGGGATGTCAACATGCAAAAAGGTGTGCCTGTGTTGATAGGAGAAAAGCTGCGCCAAAGGGTTATAAAGGGCGCACTTTTGGAGAGTGTTGCACAAAAGGTTTTAGCGCCAAGGAGAAAGGTGCAGGGGCACGGTTTTGCAACACACAACATGCAGTGTTGGTGTTATAGAAATGGCACCAACGCTTTAAGAAGAGTGTTTTGGCGGGCGCAAATAAGTTTGGTGTTGCATGAGTTCAAGGTGCGCCAAGGTATAGGCATGGAAGATGTTGCAATGGGGATTAGTGTGCCAAAGGTTTAAGGGTGCGATGCGGATCAGGATCACACAACATATAATGTTGTTGTTCAAAGAAGTGCACCCACGCCTCACAAAATTCGCTAAGTGTTTTTAGTTGTGTGCGGGAAAAGCATGTGTTACACGAGCGTGAAGTGCATTATGGCACGACTGTGTGCAGTGCGACAACATAAAAAACTAGTGTGCTAAGGGTTTTCAACAGTTGGGTGATTTTTGGCCGCTCTCTCTTTTCACATGATTTCTCTCTCTTTTGATTTTGTAAAATGACAAAGAGAGGGTTTGTGGGATTTGTAGCAATAAGCAGATATAAAGGATGGCTTTTTCTGAGGCAGAGCCTTCTCAGATTCACAGATCTGGAAGGAGGGAAAAGGGGTTTCAGTTGGGCAGTTCATTTTAAATGTGTTCTCTTTAGATTTAACCCTTTATACCAATCCTGATACCAAAAACAAAACCACAAACAATGAGGATAAAAGTCACTTACCCGGTTTATAAAAGATGAAGGATGACGTTGGGGTCCACAAACTCGAAAAACAGCACATGGGTGTGACAAGGATAGCTAACAAGCGTAGAAGAATACTTTTCACAATTTTCAATTCGTGAAAATGACAAGTGTTAAGCGCCTATATATAGAAAATTTGGCATTTATTACCCCACCCACTTTCTTTGCGCACTTTTTAAAGTGTCGACATGGGTATAAATGCGCCTTGGCACAATTTGGTTAGCGTCGACATAAAAGTTTCAGCACCTTAAGCACATATTTGGAGATGTCAACATGAGAATTTCAGTGCCAAAGGGTATAAAGGGGCACAATTTTCATGATGGCAACATGAAGTTTCTAGCACCTAAGGGAATTTACTTAGCGCACATTTTGATGTGTTGACATGACAATTCTCGTGCTTTAATCACATATTTTAGGCGTAGGTTAGAGTATGTTGACATGTTATTTTCTGCTAAAAGACTTTCTAAGGGTGCACATTTTATGGTGTCGACACATCATTTCTTGCGCCCAGTTCAAAAAGGCACAATTTTTGGAATGTTGACACCCCAAAAACTGCACCGCCTCTAAAGAAGCTAAAAAAGGCTAAGTTCTAAAAACTTGTTTTTTGAAAGGGAGTTTTAGGCCATTTTGAACATTATCAGACTTCTTCAGGAGACCAAAATGAAATTTTGGTATGGTTACCCGCAAAACCGCCTTGTCACATTTTACAGATAACAACTGGCTCTTTCTCGGGACTATCTTTAAGTGAAACTTAAGGTTAGAGAATCCCGTGTTTCATGTCCCTATCCATTGGGTTACAGAGTAAAAATAAGGGCAACCAAAAAGGAAGAAAGGGAACACACAACAAATAGGAAGCAAACACACGAAAAAAGCAAACACACAATGAAAAACAAACTGTACAAAGAAGAGAGCAAGCTCTACTTCTGAAAAGCTTCAGGTGTGCCCCGCTATAGGGAAGTGGGAGCTCGGTTCCATCTAGATATGAGAGATAGAAACTATTCTCTTCGTTGAGTTGCTTGATCTTGTATGGCCCTCTCCAAAGAGAGTCAAACTTCCCATGCATACCTTTCGGTTCTCTTCGTTTGTCCCACAGAAGGACAAGATCCCCTACTTGGAAATCTCTACCTAGCTTTCTTGTCAAACAACCTCTTGACTTGATTCTAATGTTCAGTGATCTTGTCGACCACTTTCACTCACTTTTCTTCAAGTTCTGTTAGGTACATAATTCTCTTTTCAAGAGAACTCTAAAAAGTTTCATCTTCGATTGCTCGAGCCGGACTCGGAGCGGGAAGTTTTGCGAAATAGGGATTTCAGATCGGTCCCATACAATACATGGAAAGGTGACATGCTTTGAGAGATATCTTTGGAGTGATACGATCTACCCACAAGGCATCATATAGTGACTTGTGCCAGGATCGCTGGTTCTCATTAACTAGCTTCTATATGATAGTTACTAGGTTCTTGTTGCTAGATTCTGCCTGACCATTTCCTTGAGGATAATAATCAGAAGCATGAGCCAAGGTTATTCCATATCCATAGCAAAAACCAATAACTTCCCATGAAGAGAAGTTGGAAGCGTTGTCAGCAACGATTTTGTGTGGAATGCCAAATCTTACGATGATATTTTCTTTGATGAAGTTACAAACAACTTCAGAAGTGGCATTCTTGATAGGTATGGCCTCCACCCATTTCGTGAAGTAATTTGTTGCTTTTAGGATGTAACTATGTCCAACACTTGATTGAGGATTGAGTGCTCCAATGAAATCAATTCCCCATTACCTGAATGGTTCATCGATAATGACGGGCCTGAGGGGAAATGCAGCCAGCTTTGGTTTGCCAATGAACTGTTGACAAAGTTCACATTTCGCTACCCAGGTAGCTGCATCCTAAAATAGCGTCAGCTAATAGTACTTGCCCGAATGATCTTATGTGCCATCACGGATGAGGAGAAGTGACCACTATAGGCTGAGTTGTGAAAACTTTCCAACAATCTTATTTGTTGTGGCTTATCAACACATTATAGAAAAATGTCGTCAATTCCACGTTTGTACAATCCATCATCCCATATGACATATCTTGCGGCTCTGAGCTTTACTGTCCACTTTTCCTTTGTGGTTAGGTGAGTTGGGAATTCTCCATAGGTGAGAAAGAATGCGATGTCAGAATACCATTCATCGTTGGTTGCGACAAACAAAACCATGGGTAAAGAATCCGCTTTCTCCAACTCATTTTGTTCTTCATCAACATGAGCAAATTTTGCTCTTCAGGTACCTCGAGTCTTTATTCTTAGCCATTAGTGACACAGTGCCCTTACCCCTTACCAACTTGGTCAGTTTGATGTCTAGATCGTATTCATTGACCTTTGTAATCCAATTTCCTTGTAAGCTCCCTAACTCCTATTGAGTCAGGATAGACTTAATGGTCGTGTCTGGGAACCAACACTACTGTATGAGAATTCAGAATGTAGTAGCGAAAATTTTTGACTACTTTTACCATGGAAAAGGCATGCTTCTCCAACTGTGACATCTTCAGTTCATGTGGTTTAAGAGGATAACTCATGAAAGCAATGGGGACTCAATATCCTCGAAGTTCTTTTGCATTAGGATAGCCGATACAGTATGCGCAGATGCATAACTGTACATGATGAAGTCTTTGCTGAAATCAAGACACACCAGAACAGGGGCGTGATCGATGGAAGTCTTTATGTCTTCGAATGATGCCTTGCCTTCCTCACTCCATTGTAATTTTTGGGACCCTTTCATCATATTAGAAATATGACGAGTCTTCTCGAAAAAATTAGGGACGAAGCGTTTAAGAAAATTTACCTTTTCGAAGAAAGAGTGAACACCAGTCTTGCTTGTAGGAAAAGTAAGGCTCTGAATAGCCTTGAATCTTTCAGCATCTATCTTAATTCCCTCTCTGCTGATGACATGTCCTAGTAGCTTTCCTTCTGTGACCCCAAAAAATGACTTCTTGGTATTTAGTGAAATCTCGTGTTCTCGGCATCAATCAAGACTTGTTCTAAATGATCGCAGTGATCATTTCATTTCTTGGAGAACACGGTCAGGTCATCTAGGTAAACTACGATGACCTTTCCCATCATACCTTTAAATTCAAAGTTTATTGCTCTTTGGAATGTGGCACCAACATTGATTAAACCGAACGACATTCTGCTGTAGGCGAAGGTACCCCAAGGAGTGGTGAATATTGTCTTGAATTGATCTTCAGGCGTGACTTGAATTTGATTGTAACCCGAAAAAACCGTCCAACATAGACAACATTTTTGAACCACGATTCGCCTATAATACTTGATCCATTATCGGCAGTGGGTAATTATCCTTTAAGGATGACTGGTTCAAGTTACGAAAGTCTACGCATATGCGTATCTCGCCATTCTTCCTCCACACGGTACAATATTTGCAACCCAAGTATTGTGATGAATTGGAAAAATAATCCTTGCATCCAGCATCTTCTGAATTTTAGCCTGGATGGTACCTGAGATCTTGGGGTTGTAATGCCTTTGCTTTTGATGAAAAGGCTTAACGTTGTCCTTGAGTGGGATGTTGTGTTGAATGTCCTTTGGCTTGAAAGACTTGAGATCAACATAAGACCATGCTAATACATCCATGTAATTTTTCAGCAACTTGATGAATTTTCATTTTTCCTTAGGCGTACAACACTTCCCGATGTTCACGGAATGAGGATGTTCCGTAGTACCCAGATTGACAGATTCAGTTTACGGAGAAGAGGAAGGATCATCATGTCATTTTTTCTTAACAAAACGGTCATGATTATCAAATAATCATTCCAAGGAAACTAATCCTTTCGAATCTTATTTCCTTTGAGCTATATCACTATTTCTTTTTCAGATTCGTGTGCTTGATCGGTGAGGGACTCACGACATGCAGAAGTTGATCCATCGAAATGAAGCTCTTTGAAATTGTCAACTTTCTCTAGGAAAGTGATAAGTCTGGTTGTCATCATTGAATACCTACCAGTGATGTGAATTATCTGGCACACTTGGGTGAAAAACTACCTCAATGGTATATGTATCTATTTTTAACCCTAGGTGAGGGAGTATGAGGGATGCTGAGATGGCCAATGAATCAGCCATGTCATTTTGAGCTCTTGGAACTAATTTGATTGAGAAAGCATCAAATTCCTCGATGCTATCCCAAACTACATTGCGATAGTGTCTGAGCGGTCATTCTTTACTTGGTATATCCCTTTCACCTGATTGACAATTAACTCAACATCACCTTGTGCTTTTAGATTCTTGATTCCCTTCTCTTTTGCAACTTGCATGCCAATTAACAAGGATTCATACTCAGCGGTATTATTCGTATTGAAGAACTGCAATTTGAAAGAAAGAGGGAAAATCTCCTCTTCAGGAGATACTAGAACAACCCTAGCACCGCATCCACTCGTTGCATAACTGCCATCAAACTACAATGTCCACACTTTGTTGAGATCCTCTTCTTGGATGAGAACATCCATTTTATCTGAGTCGGTGGACAAGAAATAGTTTCCCATCCCTAATGATTTGAAAAGAATCTAAGCCTTAGGGTCATCAGAGTTGGTGACTAGATATTTCTTTTGTGTCTCTGGTTCCAACGTCTACATCACTCCTTTGATAGGGATCCTAGCATTGGGATAGATGTTTCAATAACAGGGGAAGGAGAAGGAGCAAAAGAATGAATGGTGGGTACCTCAGCGGTTGTAGCTGTGACCACATCCTGAGTGGATGTGTCCGTCAAAACTTCGGTGGTCTCTTCTTCATTTACCTGGAGAGACTAGGTTGACCACTTGCTTCTCGAAGTAGTAAGAGGGATTTGAGGAGCTTCTTCTTTGCTTGATTCTCCCTCCTTGTCTTTCCCTTTTCCTTTTGGCACTTGGGTGGCCTTGGAGGTGCTCTTCCTGAAGGAGAAGCAATGAAATCTACCTTGAGGTAGGTGAGACCATTCTGTTTGCACCAATTTTTGGTGCATTACAACGTGTGCTTGACTCTTTCCTCGAATGGTCTTTGGTGCCTTGGCTCTGTCAATTTTTACGAATGACCAATCATCCCCATCTCGTGTCAAGGTAAACTTGATCAATTTCTTGATCATCTTGGAATCCTTTTGGAATGATGGCCACGCCATAGTGTTTGATCTCTTCTAGAGCCAGCCTGGAGTGATCCTTTCACCTGAGATCTATTTTGTTTGTCAGGTCGATGTAGATGTCCTCGATCTCAGGGACATGGATAAGATCAATTTTTGCCTTTGGGAGGCAACCCCGACAATCAAAGGTAGGCTTGGCCGGGAAGTTGTGCTTTAGATTCAACAATTCAAGCTCGGCATACATTTCTCGTGCTTTGGCCAGTGTGGTGCAGTTTATCGGCCCACTGTAAGGGGGAATGGAGTTCCTCCCTTCTTTCTCTTCATGCATCTCTCATGGTATGTGATTAGTTGTCTTGACAACTCCAAGAGAATTAGCTTGGGCCTTGCATACCTTGGTAGCTTGGTCGGTTCACCCTCAAAATTCACCACCTTGAGATATGTGAATGTGGGAAATTGAGTGAATAATGCTCCCCACTTCTTTGTGATAGTGACCACACTAGGGCTAGTTCGACCATGTCTCATATTCAGCCTCAATAGGCAGATCACCTCATAGAAGGAGTTGTTGATTTTGAGAACTATGGGATGTTGTTCTCGAGCCTTAGCTCTGGGTAGTATTCATATATTTTGACTTGGGGCCATACCCCATTTTGTGCCAGGCCTTAAAAGTCTCTCACTGATGCTACAACGTATACAACGTAGGAATTCATATAGAACTTCCCAGTTGTCATGACTTGTTGAAGTTGTTGAGAGATGGTGTCATTGATGATTTCTCCCCAGCCAAAACGTTGCTCAAGCACATTCTTGCTCATGGTCTCTAAGTACCTCATCATCCATTTATGGAAATGATGGGCATCAGGAAGCCCATATACTCTGCTTAGGAAGGTGATTGTATCACTCAGTTCCTCATTGAAGTCACTGCGGTGGATGGTCTATGGCCATCGGCTCATCGAATTTTTGTTCTTAAGATATAGCTTGTTCATCATTTGCATACACTTGTCTTCATTGTTGTCCCATGCCTTCCTGCAGTCTTCTAGGCTTATGACAACGTACTGCCTGTGATGAGGAATGCCCAGGGTTATTTCAAAGTGACGAGCAGTTAGGTCGATGACCATCTTTCCCTCCTTATCTTCAACACATCTTATGTCCTTGTTATAGCATCGAGCCACCAACATGATGAACTCGTTATTTACAACACTTACTGGCAACCCAGCTACAAAGTGCAATCCACTGCCCACTAGTTTGTTCATCCAGGGGCCACTAGTTGCCTGGTTGGTTCTCGCCCATAAGTCTTCCATATCAATGTGTCCAAGCTCGAGTCTCTGATATCGAGATCACTCTCTGCATATGAGTCAGGCATCCTGACTTTTTGATATTGTACTTCATTTCTTGCTCTGTCAACTTTGCTTTTCCTTTAGACTTGGATGGCTTTTTGCTCGACAAAAACACGTGTGGGCTCAAGAATGGTCATTGTTGTTCTCTACAAAGGGAATCAATGAGGTCTAACACGGAAGAGCCCCACAACCATCATGTCATTCATAATAAAAGCTTGTAAAAAGAAGAATGGGCAATTATAAGGCGTAGGCGCAAGGCGCAAGTTCATAAATCTTGCAGCAGAGGCTTAAAAAGGCTGGGCACACTTTTGGGGATGTCAAAATGCAAAAAGGTGCACCTGTGTTGATAAGAGAGAGAAAGTTGCGCCAAAGGGTTATAAAGGGCATACGCTTGGAGAGTGTTGCATAAAAGGTTTTAGTGCCAAGGAGAAAGGCGCGGGGTGCGGTTTTCTGAACACACAACATGCAGTATTGGTGTTATAGAAATGGCGCCAGCGCTTTAAGAAGAGTGTTTTGGCGGGGCGCAGATAATTTTGATGTTGCACGAGTTCATAGTGCACCAAGTGCGAGCATGGAAGATGTTATAATGGGGATTAGTGCACCAAAGGTTTATAAAGGGTGCGACGTGGATCGGATCACACAACATATAATGTTGTTGTTCAAAGAAGTGTGCCCGCGCCTTACAAAATTCACTATGTGTTTTAGGCGTGCGCGAGAGAAGTGTGTGTTACGTGAGCGTGAAGTGCGCTATGGCGCGACTGTGTGTGGTGCAACATGAAAAACTAGTGTGCCAAGGTTTTTCAACAGTTGAGGTGATTTTTGGCCACTCTCTCTCCTTTTCACATGATTTCTCTCTTTTTGATTTTGTAAAATGACAAAGAGAGGGTTTGTGGGATTCGTAGCAATAATCGATGTATAAAGGATGGCTTTTTCTAAGGTAGAGCCTTCTCGCATTCACATATCCGGAAGGAGGGAAAAGGGGTTTCATTGGGTAGTTCATTTTAAATGTGTTCTCTTTAGATTTAACCCTTTATACCAATCCTAATACCTAACACAACCAAAAACAAAACCACAAACAACAACGAGGATAAAAGTCACTTACCCGGTTTATAAAAGACAAAGGACGACGTTGGGGTCCACAAACTCAAAAAATGGCACGCGGGTGTGACAGGGATAGCTGACAGGCGCAGAGGAATACTTTTCACAATTTTCAATTCATGAAAATGACAGGTGTTAAGCACCTATATATAGAAAATTTGGCATTTATTACCCCACCCACTTTCTTTGGTGCACTTTTTAAAGTGTCGACATGGGTATAAATGCACCTTGGCACAATTTGGTTAGCGTCGACATAAAAGTTTCAGTGCCTTAAGTGCATATTTGGAAATGTCAACATGAGAATTTCAGTGCCAAAGGGTATAAAGGGGCACAATTTTCATGATGGCAACATGAAGTTTCCAACGCCGAAGGGAATTTACTTAGCGCACATTTTGATGTGTTGACATGCCGATTCTCGTGCCTTAAGCGCATATTTTAGGCGTAGGTTAGAGGATGTTGACATGTTATTTTCTGCACCAAAAGACTTTCTAAGGGGCACACATTTTATGGTGTCGACACATCATTTCTTGAGCCCAATTCAAAAAGGTGCAATTTTTGGAATGTTGACACCCCAAAAACTGTGTCGCCTCTAAAGAAGCTAAAAAAGGCTAAGTTCTAAAAAATTGTTTTTTGAAAGGGAGTTTTAGGCCATTTTGAACGTTATCAAACTTCTTCAGGGGACCAAAACGAAATTTTGGTATGGTTACCTGTAAAATTACCCTTGTCAATTTTACAGGGATAACACATCAACCCTAACAAATGCATATTCTTGGCTCATGAGGGCAGGCTTCTAGGCCATATTATGTGGAAGGAAGGTTTGGTAATTGACCCGAGAGAGAGTTGAAGCAATAAGAGCATTGCCATTGCCAAGTCGTAAGAAATATCTTCAAAGCTTCTTAGGAAAAATCAATTTTGTTCACAGGTTTGTACTAAACTTTGCTACCCTTGTCAAACCAATAACGTTGATGTTGAAGAAGAGCTTGGCATTTAGGTGGGCAGATGAAGGAAGAGAAAATTTTCGGCCATCAAAGAAGTTATATCACAAGCCCCAACTCTCGTGAATCTAGATTTTTCTAAGGATTTCACACTATATGCCTTTGGTGGCAGTGACACAATTTCTACAATCTTAGTACAACAGAACAAAGAAGGTACAAAAAGCATCGATTGCCTTCGTCACCCATGGTCCGAAGATTATGAAGTGAGATACTCCTTCATCAAAAATCAAGTCCTGATAGTGATCAGAGGGTTAAAGAAGTTTAAACATCTGGTTTCAAACAATAAAATCCAATTGTTAGTCTCCCATGCAAGAGTTAAATACTTCCTTCTCAGCAAGGATTTGAATGAAAAATGTGCAGGATGGATCACTCGTGTCATGGAGTATGACATTGAGATCAAGGTCACTAAGTTGGTCCATGGGAAGGGATTGTGTGAACAGATGGCCTCAAGTCAATAAGATGAAGCAAGTGGTGAAAAGGAAGCTATTTTTGTTATGTAAAATAATCAAGAGGAAGAAAATGATGATGTACCCACTCCTTGTTGGACTCAAAGTATTATGCACTTCCTACAAACAGGCCTGTGTCCTCTAGAAATGAGTAAAACAAAAAGGAGACATTTCAAACTATAGGCCATCCCATACGTGCTTATTGATGGCGTCTTGTTCAAAAGGGACATCAATGACATCCTGTTAAGATGCATTGGGACAGATTAGATTGAGAGAGTGTTACAAGAGTTCCATGATGAAGCAGTTGGAGGCCATTTTGCTCCACGGGTGACAACACTCAAGATCATGAAGGCAGGTTATTATTGGCCCAGGGTGTTTAGTGACTCATTATGCATGGATCAAAAAGTGCAAAAATTGTGCATTCTTCAAAGGCAAAGAAAGGCTAGCAACACTTCCATTACACCCAATTTCAATTGACCAGCCATTCATGTAATGGGGATTGGATTTCATCGGGGTCATCAATCCAAATTCGAGCCAAGGCCACAAATGGATTCTGACGGCAACAAACTATTTCACCAAGTGGACCGAGGCAGTGACACTCAAAGAAGCTAATGAGTCTAGCATACTAGATTTCTATGAAGGGATAATGACCAGATTTGGAGTGCTAGCCACCATTATATCAGACAATGCATTGGCATTCATAGGTTCCAAAATCACAGAATGGGCCGTTAGGAATGGGATTTACTTGAGCACTTCATCAAACTATTACCCTCAAGGTAATGGCCAAGTGAGTCCACAAACAAGAACTTGCTAAATATTTTTAGAAGAACTCTAGATGAAAATCAGAGAACTTGGCATACGAAACTCAAATTAGCCTTATGGGCTAATAGGACAACACCCAAGAGGTCTACAGGCAGCTCTTCATTCAAACTTGTCTATGGAAAAGCGGTAGTGTTGCCTATATCACTTGAGTTACCAACATTAGAACTCATGAAGCAACTGGAGATGTCTGAGTTTGAACCAATGGAGGCCGTGGTATGCGAATTGATGGAATTGGAAGAAACCAGAAAGCATGCACTTCAAATAATGGAGAAGGATCAGGTCTTAATCAAAAGATTCTTTGACAAGAAGGCAAGAACAAGGACCTTCCAGGAAGGAGACCTAGTTTTGAAATGGGATGCAGATTGGGAAAAACCAGGAAGGAATTCCAAGTTTGATGCCATTTGGAGTGGCCCTTACATGGTCACAAAATGTAAAAGTAGCAATGCTTTCCAATTTTCTACATTGGATGGTGAAGAGTTATAGATTCTAGTGAATGGAATCTATCTTAAACACTGTTACTTAGAAGGAAAGTTCTCACCTTGTACATACTAGTTTAGTTTCTCATTCCTCTAAGTGCTTGTGCACATTTCCTTGTTGTAGTTTAGGTTGATTTTCTCCTAAGTGCTTTACACACTCTGCATGTTCTACTTGGAGCATGTATGATTTCAAATTTTGTATATAGTTATGGTGTTGTTTTGTTGCTCTTGCACAACCCATTCAGAGACAGATGAAGCCCCGGGTCAAAGCAATTTTCTACTCTCATAAACCATCATTTCAAGATTTCTTATGAAAATTGAGAGTGCAAACAACGAGCTCGCGAAATAGAGGCGGGACCAAAGATCGGACCGTCGTTCTCTCAACTCCATGCCCAATGGATATGACAAGGCAATTGGTCTTTTCATCTAGCAGACAGATACCCCTGTGAATTGCCAAATTGTTATCTATATTTCACCCCGAAAAAATATTGGATCAGCCACGACCCCACATAGAAAGAACCAAAGAAAACACATTTAAATCTTGCAAACAGGTCATAAAAGGACTCAACAATGGAGTGATGGGGCTGCGAAAGACTAAATGAACCTATGCAAGAAGAAAGAGAAGAAATGGCTCTATCGAGCGAATCCGTGTCTTAAATCTATTTAACGGGTTATAGGTGGGCTTGGAAATAGAATAATAGGGTCAGAGAAGGAGGAGTAGTGTCACAGAGAAGCCAGGAGCAAGAAAGAGAAGAAACGGTGAAGATCCAAAGTCTCGGGCTCAAAATAGTTCAGAACGAGTCCAAAAATTGACTAAGTATGGAGGAGACAATGGAGAGAGCCACGTGTCGGCACGATGCTTCTCCAAAGTTGAATCTAAAAAGGAAGCTCAAACAAGTGCCAGGCTTCCACGCATCCAGAGCCCCAAAAATTTGCACGACTATTGAAAAAGTCTCCGACTAGGCGGAAGGGGCCAAGTGTCGGCTCAATGCAATTCCAAAATGGGAGCCCAAGGCGAAACTCAAACTTGTGCCAACCCTCCACGTAGCAAATGGTCAATAGAGGTCAAAAGGTAGATAGGGCGGGCCTAAAAAATGCTAAGTATAGAAGTGCTAGCGGAGACTACCACATGTCCAAGCAAAGGCATCTCCAGGGTAAATAAAAAGTAGAGGATCAAACAAGTACCGGTTCGCCACGTAGTCCAAGGTCTAAAAAGGTAAGAGGGAGGTCGTTGAAAAGTCCAAAGACCTACGAAGGCTTCCAAGTGTCAACCCGACGCTCCTTCAAAGGCAAATCTTGATCGGGCTTTTAAGTGAGCGCGAGCCTCCACGCGTCCAGTCTAAAAAAGGGGACAGTCGGGTTGAATAATCAATGCATGGTGGCGGTGATAGAGAGTGCTAAGTGTTCAAATGGTGCTAACTCAAGGGTCAAATAAAGAGAGGGTTTCCAAACAAGCGCCGATCGCCGTGTGTCCCCAAGAATTAAGAATATGACCCCACCAAGCAAAGGAATTAGCCAAAAACATAGAAATTGAGTAGGTCGGTAGAGGAAACCATGTGTCAGCCCTGCGCTTTTCCAAAAGCAAAATATAGAGGTCACCCTTAGACATGCGCCAACCCTCCACATGTCCCATATTAAAAAGGGTCTATTTTCGAACTAGTTTTCCCGCCTTTTTGTACGGACCTCGATACAAATTTCGAAGGGGCATATCTTTCGACCCGGGGCTCAAAATCCAAAGAAATCGACACCGTTGGAAAGATCTCGGCCTTGTTTATGCAATGGACATCCGAAACTTCAAGTTTGGGGAGGTTAGGTGGGAGAAAAATGGAGAAATTTCTTCAGGGCCATTAATGTAGGATCTATTTTGCCCCAACAACCAGATTGGATTCGATTTGATCTGCCATTTCCTCCTTCTTCAAGGCACCAAATAAGAAATTGATGTAGTCAAGACATTTGGGGAAAATTTTGTGGAAGGAATTAATAGCGGTGGTTGAGCTTCAGACTATTTTTTCTTGCTTCTCTCTCTTTCTCCCCTCTGTGTTGAATCTATAAAAGTAGGGTTGAAACTCATTGTAAAGGGTTTGACATTTATTTGTTTTTATAGGCTCCCCTTTCCTTTTGTAAGGGAATTCGTGGAGTTCAGACCTTCCATTTAAATTGCAATACGTTTCCTACCTTCTGGCCGTTTGTAATGCATTGTATCAATCTGCAGAGCAATAAAACACGTTTGTGATTGATTTTGGATCCTTTCTTATCTCATTTGCTCTCATATGGTCTTTCATTATAAATTTGGTTATCTGTTCTTGATTATTGTATGCATTTTGTTGGTTTGTGTCTATCAACAAAACTAATGTTCATCATTCCTTCTGGTTGCATCACCAGAGCTTAGTTTTGATTTATTTTATTCCTTTTATCTATCTCCTTGGTAAAACTTAGATTAGGTTTAGGAATAGGTCCTCTGCAAGTTTCCACACATGCACCTAAATAGAGGAATAGGAACCAACCTTTAATCTGGAGATTTTTCCCATTTGCAAAGTCCCACACTTTGGGGAAAACTCAATGTTATGCGAATCACACCAAATGAATTTGCCTTAGAAAAGCAGATCTGACAACTCATTTGGGGGTGCTGTGATTTTGCATCAACAACACCATCTATGTAACCATGTGGACCCATTTGCAAGCCATTATAATGGATCCATCTTCGATGAAAATGACATTGAAGGCAATACTTGAAAATGAAGAAAGAAAACCAAGGTTATAAACACGACGCTAATTCAAACAATATGGCAACTTTCTTATTCTTTATAGAAAGGCTTATTTTATTTTATTGCTAGTTTGATTTTCACCCCTTATTTTTTCCAAATATTATTCATCAAAATACACCATCTATGCAACCACGTGGACCCATTTGCTAGCCATTATAATGGATCCATCTTCAATGAAAACAACATTGAAGGTAATGCTTGAAAATGAAGAAGGAAAACCAAAAATATAAACATGACACTAATTCAAAAATATAGCAGCTTCTTTGTCCTCTAAGAAGGGCTTATTTTAATTATTATAGTTTAATTTTTACTCTTGATTTTTTTAAAAAAGTTTTAGGATTATATATCATGACATGTTACAAAATCTGAAACCTTCAAATTGCATACCTTACCATGACGGTGTAACAACTTTTAAAAAAACATTCTAAATTTTTTGACTTTGTAATAAAAAAATTAATCATACAAACATATATAGAGCTATATGAATGCAATTTAAGTTGTCCATACAACAAGTCATCCTTTTGAGAGAGATTATGATATAAATCAACTCTTTGTTAATAGGAGATCAATATTTATTTGTAGTCTCTCTCAATAATGAATAATATAATCCTATACACACTCTCATTTGGTATTAGAGCTATGAGAATCATGAGAAGCCTTTCATACCATTGTGTGAACAATTTTTTGTGCAAAGTTGCTATTAGTTCTTGAAAGTCCAGCTTTGTACATCCCCGCACATACATTTGATCTTGAACTCTTTAATGTCAATGCACCGCTTACATCATCTAAATATCTCTTCTTGTTGATCATGTATCATGCATTTCCAGATCATAGTCATTGCCTTCATCCAAATTTTATATTAAGTCTATCTCCACACCCGCATGTTTTGAAGTTGTTCATATTTGTTAGTACATCCCCTAAGACATCTTCTCCACCCCACAATTCTACATGTATTTTTCTCTCTTTGCATACAAATGTGCTTTCAAGAGAATATCACCACATGTCTTGCATGCCATAACATCATATGCATTTTTGGGTTGTTTAATAGTTTCTTAATATATCAATTTATTCGTTAATGTGTTATTATCAAATGTGATTAGACCTCGGGTAAATTAGTCACTTGCCAAGAGTACCAACACTAATGGGTATTTAAATTTAAATATTTCTCTTATTATGAGCTATTTTTATCGATTTGTTGATATTATTACAAATTAACATCAATTTCATGTATAATTGTATATGATTTTGTTATTGTTATCAATTTTCTCATGTAGCTTTAGATTATTCATGTGTATATTTTTTCTAAGAAAATGTTCATGAAATAATTTATCTAACATTCAATATCAATTGATCGATTTGTTAATATTATTAGAAAGTAACATAAATTTCATGTATACTCATAAAAAGATATCAATTCTCGATGTATCTTTAGATTATTCATGTGTATAATTTTTTCTAAGAAAATATTCAATGTATTTTTATAATTTCATTGGGGTAACTAATAGAGACCAATATAATTAAAGGAAATAAATATTTAATTCTCTATTCTTAATTTTTTAGGGAAAATTTCTTTTGGGTTTTTATAGAGAAATTTGTAGGCCTAGTCCAAACACCACTCTTCACACAATCATGGGAGCTACATCACGTTACAAAAAAATGGTGTTTTGTTCAGGTTTGAGTCTCATCACCTACTTAACAATGCTCAATCAGACTTGCAAGTAACCTTGTATAAAAAATTGTATTTGTTGCATTATGAGCACTTCCCGTAATTATATCTCTCGATCATGAAATATTTCTCATCCTTTTGTAATAATTTATAGGATAGTTTTATTCTTTTTGTATGACCGTGGTTGTGATGTAAGTTTTGAAATATGAAAATGTAAACAACTTTTATTTATTTCTTTAACAGGGAAAAATTATTAACTTAAATTGTGAGAAGGGCATCCACTTTAACTATTACCTAGGGTGCTTCTAACCTTTAATCCAACTCGAGTTATTATAATTTGAAAGAAAAGTAAATGGAAAGTACTAAGTGTGCAAAAATGAGAAGCCCACATGATAAGTCTTAGGCTAAATTAATTTTATAACATGTATTATTTAATATATTCATTTTTAATGTTTTCACATATATATTTTCTAAATTTTTAATGTATTATGTTTAGGTTAGTTTTTAGTCTTGTAATGTTTATAAATGTTGGAGAGGAGATAAAATAGCCAAATGGTCTTGAAATTGTAGTATAAATGTTAAAACAAAGAAAAGGGGTGCATTTTTAGTTGAATCTTACTTCCCTCAAAAAAATATTCTGATTATGGAGATTTTAATTTCCATAAAGGCAACTAGTGCTAATACTGATTTTCCAGGACTATCGAGAGAACATCATGGCCAATGTAACTAAGAGAGCTAAGTTCACTGGATGACAAAGGAAACAAAGGTAGGAGGCTTATCAACAACCTCAAGTTCGTAGCTAACAAAGGGTTTGCACATTGTAATAGTGGAAAAATGATTTGTGCCCAATCAAATAACACTAAGGATGGTTTCTAGTGGCAATGGTGATTTTATGTAATGTTCATGATTAGGTGGCGGTGATCATACATAGTGGTTGTAAATGTGACAGGTGAGAACTTAGTCCTTAATCCTTATATATTATTCTTTATATGTTTGTATGTAATTAGTCATGATATATTTGAGCTAAGATAATAAAAAGTGTAAATCAATGTATGTATATGATTGTGAATCAACAAATTCATATGTAGATAGTATGGAAGTTTGACAAAAGTTCCTGTGACCTAGATAATTGATCCATACAAGGTTGATACACTCTTTGTTCATACTTGGATGGTAAAAGGTCAATGTGTTAGTTGTTCTTCAACATTGGTGGTTGAAAGGTTTAAGTGTTTTATGACCACTATGTCATGTCATTATTCACAGTCATGTATCTTGGTTCATTTCCCTATATCTGCATTAAGAGGGAATGTTAGGACTAGTAGTATGGTCATATATTATGTGTGTAAGTGTGAGTTTTCACAACAACTCATCCCTTTGATAAGGATTATGATAAAGATTGAATCCCTATTAAATGCCTATTTGTAGTCTCTCTCAATAATGAATAATATAATTGCATTTTCTCTTTCACAAAATACATGAATGAGATATCATTTCACGTTGGCCAAGAAACATATGAGTAACTTTATTTATAAAAAATAAACCATAAAGAAAAACAAATTATTAATAAAATAAAATGTAATTATAAACCCTAGTCACGTTTCCACATTCCTTTGAACTATATGTTGTGATAATAGTCAAATTAAATTAAATTAAACTACAACTATTAAACACTAACTCCCCCACATTCCACTATAATATTGTACTACAAGTTACAAATAGAGAAGAAACCCTATTCAAAAATTATAGTGCCTTACAATATTACCAAGCTAAAATAACTTGCATGTGTCATGATTTTGGAAGATGTGCTAGTAGCTCATTCAATATAGATCTTACTCCCACATTATATACTTATGAACATATTTATATTACAATTGGGTGGAAACAACACTATATTTTGATCTTATGTGGAGTGTGTTCCCATGCCCATACACATAAACCATGCAATATGTCCATGTCTATGTGCATAAACTCTAAACAAAATTTTGTTTAGTAAAACAAGAATGACTAATGTTGGTTTTGGGAGTTGGCAATAGGGCGTTTTCATTTCCCCTTAACATCTAAAATAGTAAATGCTAGAATTACTTTTCTTCACTAAATATTCGAGACTACTCTTTTTTGTGTTTGTTTTGCGAGGTATTGTATACTCTCCTTAGTCAAGTGAAGCAATGGTTTATTTACATTCATTGATTCATGTATCGGTGGCATAATGAAATGGTAAATGGTGAAGTTACTTGTGTTTACTATATCCTCGTTGACTACACTCTTTTGTATTTGTTTTATGATGCACTAAATGCTCTTTTTTAAGTTTGTGATCTTTATACCTATATATCACATTTTTGTACTATTGTAATGATAAATGTAGATATATGTAGGCTTATAATTCATAAAGAATTTGACTTGTGCAACCATATATGACTTGTTATTGTTTTCCTTATCTTTACAAAATGAAACATATATACAAAGTACTAATAGCTTATTTACGATAAACCCTAATAAACCCTAATATGATTGCGAGTTTTAGATTTTAATGATAACCCTTCTAGAATAATGTGTTGTTAAACAACAATGAAACTATGAAGAAACGTTATATAACTAGATTATCATTTGTATTAAAAATACATATGTGCAAGGAGTTGTTTTTGTGTAATAAGTATTATGTAAATTGTGTTTTTGGATTCTAAAATCACATTTTGGCAATTGTTATTTAATGGTTATTATGTAAATTGTGGTATGCTTTGAAAATGTTATGTTTGTTCATTTTTATTTAATGGGTTTGTGTATGTGCAATTAGGTTTATTGGTTATAGTTGTGTGGATAAGGTTTATTCACAACTTTGTTTGGGGGCATTTTGTTTTCTTTATAACTTGAAGTGGCATTTTTTTCGTAGGGTTTCTTGCGTATATTTTCATTTATATGTAATTTTTTTTTCTTTTTTATAATACAATAATATAGTGGAATGTGGTAAATAGTGAAATATGGGAACTTGGTTAAGGTTTTCTATAACATTATATTTATAGTTACATTTCATAAGGGTTTCTATATAGTTTCATTGTTCTATAATTACACATTATTTGATTAAGTTTTATCATGTTAGGGTTTTGTTTGTAGTTCTTCACTTCTCCATATTTTCAATTAAAAACCCTAAAGCTAATACCTTAAAAACCATAACCATACAACCCTAACCTCAAAGCTCTAACAAAAAAACCAACACAATCAACCAATAGAGAGAACCCATAAAATAAATACATGAAAAAAACAAATTAATCTTTTAAAGAACATGATTTTTTTCACATTCTCGCTAATAAATTTTTAAAAGGGTAAACTGATAATGCATATTTTAACATAAAATGAAAAAATAACTAAAATGTTTTTAAACAAAAAGTAGTTTTGAAACAATACAACATACCTCTTACACATAAAATGATAGGAATGGATCTACCATTTTATAACAAAGAAAACTTTCCCAAATTCCTTGAAGGTTCTTTTCTCTATTTTTGTTGATGGCATCGTGAGCAGACTAAAAATGTACACAAAAAAATCTCGGCCCCGTTGTTCGAGTCAATATTACACAAAATCAATGTAATGTCCCCTTTTCTACGCCAAAGGCCTAAGGGTCAAGTCGAGTCCAAGCCGTGGTCAGACCCAAGGGGCTGTGGACGTTGGGAGCTAATGGGAAGGGGCCACGTGGTTCCAATATTCTAATTTTGCATTGAGGGTCATTTTTGGACCATGGCGACTTAAAGGGGAAAAGCAACTTAAAGTTATTTTTATTTTATTGACCCCTCCGTGGAATGAAACGCGTCTAGGTCTTTTGGGGCTCTTTTTCCTTGGAAGGTATATAAGGAGCTGGGAGAGAAAGGAGAGGGACCTTTTGTCATATACATTTTTAGCCTCCTTCACGTGTAACTTTTGTTGTTGTGCATCTACAACTTGTGGAGTCAAATCCCACAGGGACCCTAGCTTTGGTGGTGAGAGACCCGTCCCTAGCTAGTAGGGCATTCTTCGGTAGTGAGAGATCTACCCTAGTCTGTTATTTTTGGAGCCGTTTTTAGGGCTGTGTCATAAAGATAATAACAAAGGTTTCAGAGGAAGGATTTTGAGGGTTTTGGGGGCATTTGGGGAAGATAATTAGAGGAGCTCCAGTTCATATTCACGGCAGCCATTTGGGCTGGGCGTGGCAACACGTTGAAGGTGCCTCCATCATTTTCCGACCCCATTCCAAGCGAGGTGACTTGTAACCCTTATTTAGGGGTTTTCCAGTTGGCCGTTCTCAGATTTGAAGGTGGAAATATTATTTCCTATATCTGTCAATGTTATTTCCAAAGACCCTTAATTTTTGCTCTTATATTTGGAGAGTTACGAATCTCTCAAGTTTTCCAATTTGCTTAGGTACGTTGTGCTTTTTCTGGCAACATTTTAATTTCTGTAAAACTCCAAAAATAGTGTTATTATGTCCTTTATAATAATATCAAGCTCTCTTTAAATTTTCATGTAATTCGAGTGGATATTTTGGGAGATATTGATTTTATTTAGTTCGTTGTCCTTACAGTAAAAATTTGCATAAATCAGTATTTTATTTGGCTGCAAACTTTCAATATTTTGTGCATTTTTAAGTAGTATCCCATAAGGGATATTACAGTGGTATCAAAGTTGTTGTTCCTCCAGCCTGTGTGGGTTAAATATGGTAGTTTGGAAAGATCTCAATGTGGGTTTTATGAAGGAAATGTTCACCAACATGGTGAAACAACAGAAGCCACTAACCTTTATTTGAGCCAGCTCACTCAGAATGTGAATCAAAGCAGATCTAGGGACAATAAGGAATATGGTGAGAATAGTGATAAAGGGCAGCCAATAGAGGTGATTGATGAGGATTCTTGTTGGAGGAAATACCAATATTTTTGTAGGGGTTTCAGAGATAATATGTCATTTCCAGATTATTGCATGATGAAAATTTGTAGCAAGGCCAAGCAAGATCATCATAAGTCAAGACCTGAATTACAAAAGAACTCATTTGAAGAAGAAGAAGCTTCTAGAGAAATAATTGCATTATGAAACTTTAATTTCCATTGAGAACAATAATTGCATTAGTGAAACTTTACTTGTTAGAGAAATTATTCAAGCTCAGGAAAAGAAATTTGTATATACAAGCAAGGAGGATGTAATGGAAACTCTAAAATGGTGTGAGGAATGGAATAACATAGCTAGAGCTGCTAGATTGATAACCGCTCAAGCAAGACAACACTTAAAAGAGTTCAAGGAAAAGATGTGGGCAAATGATGTAAGGAAGTCTATAATCATGTAAAAAGTATTTATAGAGAAACTTGCACATGAGGAGGAGCCTCACATGGACACTTCTGTGAAATTGCAGCCTATTGTAATTTCCAAACCAACAACTTTTGATCAGCTTTCAGATACTTACAACGGGCACTCAGAAACTATGTTGGGGGCAACTCAACACATGTCTATCTTGAACACACGGAGGACATTGATGGCATTGAAAGGTGTGAAGAGCACACTAATGTGTCTTATTTATTGTTGCCTATTCCAATTTATTTCCATCATGAGATGCATGGTATGGTAGATGATGAAGTCTTCATTATGGAGTTTGTTGAACCATTGCTCCAACGATGTGTATACAAGCATCTTGTGGATGATATAAGGTGGCAAGTTTTAGCTCACTTAACAGATACAAGGGCTCATGGGCATTATAAGGTATGGGATCCTGGTAATATGTGGCAATCATCCAAAACTATCGATTCTGATTTTAAAAACTTTGTGACTGATTTCATAAGCCAAAGAAGGAATTCAAATGTGTCTTGTGGGATTACAAGTGTTGGCAAGCATGATTTCTTCATTGGAGACTCGCATGCAAGAAGGGAGAGTACCTCTCAAGGTACTAGCATTGGTTCTATGATTGCTAAAAAGGGTAAGAGAATATTTTTTAATCATCTTCAGCCTGTTGGACTATGTATAACAACAGTCATAATGAGAAGAGAAAATAGCAATATGGGACAACAGGGTCAAAGAGGTGAGAGTGGACATTCAGGGCAGCGGCCTCCCCATTCTTCTCGCTCAGGCCTTTGGGGCTTCACAAACCTTCTTTCTTGAAGGATCCGAGAAGTTTCACAGGTACAACAACCAGTAGATATTTTGGATGAGGAGTCTTGTTGGGAGAGGAACCAGACCTTGAGTGAGGGATTTCGTAACAACATGCCATTCCAGGAATATTGCAAAATGAAGATTGGCAGTAGACCCAAGAGAGATCATTAGAAACATGTACCAGAGTTACAGAGGAGATTGGGATAGATCTCCATTCCACACTTCAATGGTTCTAAGAAGTGTACTGCACCATCTTGGGTCCAGAAGTTGAAGACATACTCCGACTTGAATCCTATGCACGAGGAAGATGCAATTAAGTTTGCAAGCTTGCATCTTGAGGGAGACACTCATGATTGGTGGCATCATGGGTTGATTACACAGGGACACATACACATTACTACTTATGCAGAGTTCACGCAGAGGTTGGTGAGCATATTTGATAGGAGGGACCCTGATAGGTATTTCAGGGAGTGGACTCATTTGAGACAAACTAGTCCCCTGGATCAGTACATCGCATATTTTCAGAGATTATCAGTCATGGTACCTGATGTCACGGAGATGAGGTTGATTTTATTGTTTATAGTAGGTTTGACAGATGCTTTCACTAGGTTTGTGAAGGCATTTGAACCTTCTTCTTTACACGAGGCTGTTAGGAAAGCTCGGGACTTGGAGTTATCCACTCCAAAGCCAAGGGCTCCACCTCGTGTTCAACAAAGGGAACCTCCATCTGGATCAGACAAACGTCAGCAGAGGGAGCCTCCACCGAGGCAGGAGGTGGTTAAAAATCCAATCATTTCCTATGAAGATAGAGATGAGTTGAGGTGAAAGAAACTATGTTTCAATTGCCACACACCTTGGATTCCAGGACATGATTGCAGAGGTAGAGGGAAGGCCCAATTCATTGAAGTCTTTGAGGAGAGCAAGGGTGACAGAGGTGAGGAGTTAGAGACTCGCGAGATGGATGATGGAGATGGGGTTGCGTTGGATAGTGCTGATGCGGGACAGGAGGAGGAGGCTTTTCCTTGGAAAACTATAGCCACATTGTCTAGTACTCTAATGTATAAGGCATTTAGGATTAGAGGAGTTATGCAGGGTCAACGAGTTGGGGTACTCATTGATAGTGGGGAAACCCACAACTATATTGATGCCTCATTGTTTGAGAGGCAAGGATTACAGATAGAGGATTTTGAGGGCCTCAATGAGGTTGTAGCCAATGGAGAGTCTTTGAGGTGCACACGACGGGTTCCCCAAGTGAGCATCACGATGGGTAACTATACAGTTACCAATGATTTCTACATTGTTGGTATGGGAGTGACCAACATAGCGGCGAGAGTGTGTTATGATTCTCATGTGCGAGATTTCACTAACGCCTCGAGGTTTTGGTGTAATGGTTCGTTACATTTGGTATCAGAGTAACCACCCAGGTTCAAGTCCCGCACGGGTAGCTACGTCGGCATTGCAGTGTTCGCCTGGGGCTCGTATAGGGCAGGGCGGGGTCCCGCTATATGGGCACAAATCTAGCCCTGGGGTCCGGGCTACGGAAGCGTGGTGGGATGTTATGATTCTCATGTGCGGATTTCACTAACGCCTCGAGGTTTTGGTGTAATGGTTCGTTCAGAGTGTAGTGGCTTCACTCTCTTGGTGAGTCTCGAGACTAAATTTCAGATGATAGAGTTGAAGTTTAAGTCCGAGGGCAGGAATGTGTTTTTGAGGGGAGTATCTGCAGGAGCACCAAGGGTGGTTATAGTTGAGGGGATGGAGAGGACGATCCAGCATGGTGAGGAGTTTTATTATTATGGATCGATGTGGAGTATGATGGATGTGGGTGTGGCCAGCAATGTTGCACATGAGACTATTACTGAGATTGGGATTACAGGTTCAGATCATCCGAGCTTATCATTATGTTGGTTATCTGAAGTTTCGGTAGACTGGAGACCTCATTTGCTTGTTGAGTACTCCAAGAACCGACACACTTGTGAGATTTTGGATGGTCACATATAGGATGACAGCTACAAATTTGAGGATGAGATGATCTTCTATCAAGGAAGATTGAGCCTTGTGTCAGATTCATGGTTGAGGATGGAGATATTGCGACATGTGCATTGTCCTTCCGTGACTAGGCATTTGAGTTGTGATGAGACCTACAGGTTCATGTCAGAGAGGTTCATATGGCATAGGTTGAGGGAGGATATCCCCAACTTTATACAAGCATATACGGTTTGTCACTGTGACAAGTCAAAGCCTACGGGTTCATCATTTTTTGAATCGACATTGGATAACACTCCTATGTATTTTACTACTTCTATGCCCGGTGAGCACTTCACCCATGTGTTAGTCAGTGGAGAGACAAAATTGACTCATGGTTATTTAGTAGGTTCACATTCAACGCAGGAGGTGGACTATGTGGAGCCGATATTGCCGGTTGACTATCTACTGGAGTCTTGGGACTTTTCCTCCATGGGACACATTGAGATACATTATGAGGAGCCTTTCTCTCACATGAGTGCAGGTCATGTGGGAGAGTTAGCACCATTTGTGCGTATACAAGTTGTTTCACAGGTGGATTCAGGGATTCTACGGATCCAGAGTGAAATTTCATACCCAGGAGTCGATTAGAGAGGCAGTGAGTGATCACATGATGATAGCCTTGCATTGGCAGGGATTGGACAAATTGGCAATTTTGGTGTGGGTACCAGGGGAGAGTCGGTGTGGGCATCATACTACTTTAGGAGCAACATTGTTCTCTACATGGCATGGAGAGCATGATCACTACATGGGGTGTCTTGGTTACTTCGCATCACACCGATCATCAGTTGACTGTAGGGTGAGGTGGAGAAACTTACGGCGTGGTATTCAACTTCTGCAGCATGACAGGATAATGCTTGGGGTCAAGCATTTCTCAAGAAGGGAGGACTGTAATGTCCCCTTTTCTACGCCAAAGGCCTAAGGGTCAAGTCGAGTCAAGTCGTGGTCAGACCCAAGGGGCTATGGATGCTAGGAGCTAATGGGAAGGGGCCACGTGGTTCCAATATTCTAATTTTATGTTGAGGGTTGTTTTTGGACCATGGTGACTTAAAAGGGGAAAAACAACTTAAAGTTATTTTTATTTTATTGACCCCTCCGTGGAATGAAACACATCTAGGTTTTTGGGGCTCTTTTGCCTGGGAATGTATATAAGGAGTTGGGAGAGAAAGGAGAGGGACCTTTTGTCATATACATTTTTAGCCTCCTTCATGTGCAACTGCTACTGTTGTGCATCTATAGCTTATGGAGTGAAATCCCATAGGGACCCTAGCTTTGGTGGTGAGAGACATGTCCCTAGCTAGCGGGGCATTCTTCGGTAGTGAGAGATCTACCCTAGTTGTCATTTTTGGAGCTATTTTTAGGGCAGTGTCACAAAGAGAATAACAGAGGTTTCAGAGGAAGGATTTTGAGGGTTTTGGGGGCATTTGGGGAAGATAATCAGAGGAGCTCTAGATCATATTCACGGTAGCCATTTGGGCTGGGAGTGGCAACACGCCGTGAAAGCACCTCCATCATTTTCGACCCCATTCCAAGAAGGCGACTTACAACCCTTATTTGGGGGTTTTCCAATTATCTGTTCTCGATCTCGAAGGTGGAAATATTATTTCCTATATCTATCAATGTTATTTCCAAAGACCCTTAATTTTTGCTCTTGTATTTGGAGAGTTATGAACCTCTGAAGTTTTCCAGCATGTCTAGGGCACACTGTGCTTTTTCTGGTAGCATTTTAATTTCTATAAAACTCCAAAAATAGTGTTATTATGTCCTTTATAATAATATCAATCTCTCTTTAATTTTCATGTAATTCGAGTGAGTATTTTGGGAGATATTGATTTTATTTAGTTCATTGTCCTTACTGTAAAAATCTACATAAATCAATATTTTATTTGGTTGCAAAATTTCAACATTTTGTGCATTTTTAAGTAGTATCCCATAAGGTATATTACAATCAATCAATGAATATGTACTTCAAGTCCATCAATACATAACACACATGTTGCCTAAGAAGTACTAAATATTTTGTACAAAGGTGTTTTAAAATATAGACCCTTCTTTAGGCATTATGTCCAACTAACAATCTATCCAACATACATACATATATACAAAAACATTCAATTGAAGAACTATTAATATCAAACATTCAACAAACAAATATTACACACTTTATCATTTCTAAATAAACTTGCATTAAAAACATCATCAAATGTCACTCCAAAATACACTTTTCTTCATTAAATAAACTGTCATATTTCTTCTTATTTAATATAATTTCAAATTTTATACATACGATATGTTGTATCTACTCTTGCATATATTTGTGCTTTATATAGGTTTTTGCACATACATACATACAATGTATTCACACACATATAAACTCTTGCTCTATGTGTGTGTGTGTGTGTGTATAATATGTATACACACATATGTGTGTGTATACATATATGTATAAATATGTACAGTGTATAAATATATGTGTGTGTATATACATACATGCACACATATATTCACATATATACATATACATACACAAGCATACTTGCATATATGTACTTATAGAAAAAAACCCATTTATATGTTCATCTACATTATTATCACTTACTAAAGATACATGTATATATGTACACACACACACACACACACACACACACACACACACACACACACACACACACATGTGTGTGTGTGTGTGTGTGTGTGTGTGCTGCTGCTGCGCGTGCATGTGTGCGTGTGTGCGTGCATGCGTGTGCGGGCACACGTGTGTGCGGGTATTCGTGTGTGCGTGTGCATGCATGCGCACTTGTGTGTGAGTAAACTACGTTATCGCGTAAACTTTTGTGACAATTTACAATTACTACAATAAAATTTTGGAGTTTAGTTTGAGTTCAAATTTTAATTTAATTTATATTTTATTGTAATTACAAATTTCAAGTTAGGGTTGTTTAGTTATGAAGCCCTCATTGTATATATACAATGATGCCAAACTCAAATGTAATTGCTTATAAGCTTGTATTCTTCTTCATTTGAAACACAAATTATTATATTTTCATATGTAGTTATCTATAAAAATTATTATATTCTTCTTCATTTGTAAATAATTATGGAAATATAAAGAACACCACTCACAACATTATTGAAGAAAGACTCCTTTCATTGGAATGAGGAAGCTTCTAGGGCATTTGAAAAGTTGAAGGAGGCAATGTGCACCACCTTAGTGTTAGCAACCCCATATTTCTCCAAGACCTTCATAGTTAAAATCAATGCTTCGAAATTGGGATAGGGAAATACTCATGTAAGAAGGACATCCCATGTCATTTGAGAACCAACAACTAAAAGGAAATAATTTGTTGAAGCCCACTTATGAGAAGGAAATGATGGCAATCTTGCATGTAGTCAAACAATGGAGACCATACTTGATGGGTAGACACTTCAAGGTAAAAATGATCATGATAGTTTGAAATACTTCTCGAGCAATCACTATCTTTAGAAGAGAAACAAAAATGGGTCATAAAGATGTTGGGTTATTACTTTGAGATTATTTATAATAAAGGGAATAAAAATGTGTTCACTGATGCACTATCTAGGAGGGATGAGTCCACAAAAGCATTGTTATGTGTCATCTTTATATTATATTATTTATAAGAAAGTGAAGGAAAATGTGTTCACCGATGAACTATTTAGGAGGATGAGTCCACAAAAGCATTTTTATGTGCCATCTTTATACTAAAGGTAGATAGGGAAGAATGATAGAAAGATAAAGAGACCCACACTCTCATTCAAAATATCCAACAGGATCCAACCATATCCAAAAAAATTATATGGAAGGGTGATATATCGTAGTACACCCTAGATAAGATGTATTTGTGTAAGAACTCTACACTTAAACACCATGTTCTTTCATAGCTTCATTCTTCTCCACTAGGTGGCCATTCTAGGTTCTTGAAAACTTATCATAGAGTTAAACAAGATTTCTTTTGGGAGGGGTTGAAAGGAGATGTTCAAAATTTTGTGGCAAAATGTTTGGTGTGCCAATGTAATAAGTGTAAAACCACTAAGACATCGGTCTCCTAAAAACCTTGTTTATTCTTAGCGAGAGATGGGAAGAGGTCTCTATGGATTTCATCCTTGGATTACCTGAATCAGAAGGGAAAAGAGTAATCATGGTCATGGTGGATAGACTTACCAAGTATGCTCATTTTTGTTCCATGTCTCATTCTTTCACAACTAGTATAGTTACCATCTCTTTTATGAACATAGTTCAAAACTTTATGACATGCCCAAAATTATAGTAAGTGATCACTATCCAATATTTACAAGCGCTTTTGGACTGATTTGTTCTCTTGTTTGAGTACCCAATTGGCTCAGAGTTCATCTTATCACCCCCAGTTAGATGGGTAAATTGAGGTGGTAAATAAATGTTTGGAGGGGTGTCTTCGATGTTTTACTTTAGATAAACTAGAACATTGGGTGCAATGGTTGCCACTTATAGAATGGTGGTATAATAATTCATTTCATGTTTCATCCAAAATGCATCCATTTCTGACACTACACGGGTACCATCCTCCATCACTCATCTCTAGCTTGAAGGTCAAACCAAAGGTGAGAGAAATCAAAGATCACATTTAACACTAACATGATGTACTCTGTAGCCTTAGAGATAACTTGGAAATGACACAAAACTACATGAAGCAACAAGTTGATCAGACCGTAGTGGGCAACAATCTAAAGTGAGAGACTTTGTTTTTGTATGGTTGCATCCACATAAGCCGTTGTCCTTAAAAAACATAAGAAGAATAATAAGCTTGCACCTAAATACTATGGTCCTTACCAAGTTTTGCAAAAATTAGTAGTGTGGCATATAAACTGGAGCTCCCTCAAGGAACTAAAATACATCCAATCTTCCATGTTTCTTACTTAAAGAAACTAATTGGGCAACACATTTCAACCCAGCTTAACTCTTTCTAAACTAGATGAGGGAAGGATCATACTGGAACTTGAAGGGATCCTTCGAGACATGCACCAAAATACCGAGAACCAGAGTGATTATCAAGTATCCCATCAAGTGAAAGAATATGAATAGTGAAGATGCAACATGGGAAGATGAAGCATTTCTACAACAACATCCAGGGCTGGCCAACATTGGGGACAATGTTGCTTTGAAGGGGAGGGGCATGTTACACCCTTAGTCCTATAGGTTATATTGGATATGTAGTGTCGACTTATGGCTTACATAATCTCTTTTCTTGTCATATGTCATTTATTTATGCTTTCATATGTTTAGTAGGTCGGCCTTGGTGTTGGCCATAGTGTAGGAATGGTATATATAGGTGGTAGTAAGGAGTAGTTAATCATCATATTGAACACTTGAGTCTTATTGTATGGTTTGGAGGTTGCCCCCTCAAAGTGGCTGAGCTATTCTACTTGCATGTTGTGATCATTTCTCTCTATTTTGGGTATTATTTGGTGTTCTATTGCTGCTAATATTCAGATCTAAGTAAGTAATTTCATTACATATTTGGTCTTAGTTCACACCACCAAATAATTTAAGCTTAAATGAGGATGTTTGTTAATTAATTTATTAATGATTGCATGTACTATTTAGATCGTGCAAATATTCAATTCCAACTAATGTTTTTATGCATCAAATTCTTGTCACATAAAACAAATCCTTACAAGTTGTTTATACCTGCAAACTCTCTCATGTATTGTAAATGTTTGTGAGCTACAATAATGATGAGCCTTATTTGATCCATTCATTGTGTGTGCATTGGTTGTCTATGCATAAGTTTTATGCTATGGTAATGTTGTTTTGTTGTAGCGGATAATGGATGTGAGTATTTGATATTCCTATATGGTATCAAATTAGATAAAATGATGGGGAAGGGTTTAATAGAAACTACATACTATGAACATTTGCATATCATTTCCTTGACTCACCGAGCAATTTATCCTTAAACCTATGTTACCAATGAAAATTCTCGATTGCCTATTATTTACCTAGGGATACGATATTACAATTGATGGTGATGCCAACATGTGGCACACACGTTCCTTAACTAGTTTTATGGTTATAATATATGGGGTCAATTAAGTTACTTGTAGATATAGTTATATTGGGTGATCGGTCGACCTACATTGGGATTAGGTGTGATTCATATAATAAGGGTTTAATGTATGTCTATATGAAGGAGATGAATATCATCATGAAGAATGTCATATATGTGTCGGTCTACTACTCAAGTAGAAAGATATTAGTGATGTCCCCCATGAACGAAGTAGAAATCTCATATCGGGAGATCTTGTAGAGTTATTCCTTCTTCATAGAGTATTATATGTTGTTTCCCTACCTTAAAGGTATTATTTTGAATCTTAGGACTTCTAGGACCACATATATCTCTTATGGTGTGTGGATCTTCATTTATTCTACATATTTTATAAGCTAGTATATGTGAAAATTTTAACATTATCCCTCGCTCATAATTCACAATACCAAAATTCATAAACCAAAATTAAAAAAATCTTTGTTGTGAGATCAATTGGCTATTCCTTGCATGATTTGATATGTCATTCTTTTGCAAACATGTTAGTAATGTAAATATGTCATCTTTCTACCATTGCGAGAAAAATCCATTTTATATCATGATGCCATGGTTTCTCATAGCCATGTGACAAAGGGCAAGTATATTACTACTTTTTATATTTTTTCAATAGACTTTATTATATCTTATTCTTTCTCTAACAAAACAAGCAAATGGGCCCACCACCGAATGCAATTGACCATGAGCATTCTAGTTTTCCTATAGCTTGCAAATACTCGAAGGGCATCATACAACGATGAATGGTTAAGGGAGAGGAGCCAATAGTGGAGCATGGACCAATAATGGTGAGGGTAGATGTAAAGTCAAGGACTAGTACATGTACATTTCCCACTTAAAATTTGAAAAAAAAAAGTAGCCAATAAAATGAGTCACATCAAACAATCACCCAATCAAATGATGCCACATAAGTGAAAAAATATGCATGACATAATGCCCAACAAATGGTCCACCCTAAATTTATTTGTATGAAAAACTACTTGATTTAAATACTTAAAAATCACTTTCCATACAATATAAATGCTCAAAAAAATTATGTACATTAAAAATTAAAAAAATTGTTAAAGGGTATTTTTTTCAAATTTTATGGTATTTATGTGGGTGTTGTACAACCCTCAACTTAGGGTGCACAACCACTGGCTCCTCTCCCTTAGTTCATTTCTCGAGATAACACTATAGTTGTATTTATCATTAACCATTACTTTTTGTATTCTGCAATGCATGATTCTTTTTCCAACAAAGCATGTATTAATCATTAAATTGCACAATTTTAGCATGTTCGTATACTTGTATATTAATGGGCTTTGTACTTGTATTTTTATTTTTAATATTACGTATGAAGATTTTTAGTCCTAGAATCAAATCCAACACACATGGATTAAGCGTATCTTACTTGAGATAATAAGAACATTTTTATAATAAGACGTTTTCTTTTAGATTTTAAGCCACCAAAGAAGAGAGGGAAGGTAGAGAGAGCAAGCTAACTCATCTATACTTGATCAACCATATGTTATTAGGACCACATCTAGTTTTTGGATTTTTAAGTCGTAGAGGTGGAGAGGGGTGGTCAAGCAATAAGCAAGCAAACATTATCATTCACGACCAATCAACCATTACATTTATAGGCAGAGTCAAAAAGGAGGAGAGGGGAAGCCTAACAAGAAAACATACTCATCCCCAATAAATCAAACATTATATTAGTAGGAGGTCCATTTCCATCGTGGCATCACACCCATAATCATAAGGACTAGAAATCGTATGTGAAATGTACGATGTGAATGCTGAAATATTGAGGAATATATCTTGTAATGTGTACCGCAATGACCACTTTTTGAAGAACTTAATAGGACAAATAGCTCTCCATGTGCTCAGAAACAGAAAATTAAACCTGATTATTTTGTCACCACTACAATGCTAATAGTTGTTCCAAGGGGTGTGTTTAACAACCCACATACAATGCTAATAGTTGTTCCTGGGGATGTGAATTGAACAACCCAAATGCAATTGCCAACCTCTCACTATAGTAGTAGAGGAGTAATTCCTTCTCCTCCACATCATCCAATACAACTTAGCTGGAATATACCCTGCTTTGCCTTCATCTCCAAAGATGATTTCTCCAACTTCGCATAAATTTCTTATCTTTGTGGGTGTGATTTGTCTTCTGCACAAAAGCATGTACAATTTTATGGACTTCAATCCAACTACATCCAGGTAGCTTCTTAATTCCTCTATCTTTCATCAATTTTCTCAGCTTTTGAACTTCAACCCACCTGCCTTCTATTACATATGTTTGACAAAAGAACATAAGGTGCAATATTTGTAGGATCCAACTCAAATAGTAGTGTTTCTACTAGCATTTTAATGACAAAATTTAGGGCTTCATCTATATGGCCAACACGGCCAAGAAGGTCAACCATGCATACATAATGCTCTATTGTAGGCATAATGCAATGCTTGTCGGATATGCAATGCATGGATATAGCCAGGATGCCCTCAAATTCTTTGAACTAATGAGGCACTCTGGAACCAACCCAGACAAAGTGTAAGTTTAGTTTGTATTTTATTTGTATGCAGCCATGTAGGTCTAGTGGATGAAGGTTGCAAATACTTCAAGTTCACGAGTGACTTTATCGAACAACTTGTGTGCCTTATGAATGCATCCACATTTTGCATACATATCGATCAGCGCATTTGAAACTACAACATCTGACAGAGATCCACTCTTGATTATTTTTTGATTGATCTCCATGCCTTGTTCCAAAGCTCTGATTTTGCCAAATGCTAGAAGGATGCTGGCGAAGTTTGTGGGGTTTGTATTTTTACCTTCATGTTGCATTTGCTTAAACAACTCCAAGGCTTTTTCAGCCAACCCATTTTGTACATACCTTGCAATCATTGCAGTCCATCACCAACAACTTGCCATAAAATTAAATCTAGAAATGTCTGCACTCTGCAGTACATGATGCATGAATATAATGGTATAAAAAAAGATAAGATACATAGTTTTGTTTACAATTGCTCGAGGACTTTCCCTCTAGGAAATGGCATTTGATGGGCTTGTTATAGTATTAAGGTTGCTTCCATCTAGTACATAACATCTTTCACCTGATATTCTTATTCTATATTATACCCAAATAATTACCCATATGAGGTTTGAGGGATGAGGGTAGTGGAAACACCCCTGTCTCTCTGGTTTTGTTGAAGGTTCTCTAAGACATGAGCCAAGGACTACAAAATACAACACACCATGGTGTCCGCAAACATACAAGTGTCCTTAGTTGTATTGGCCTCAGGATGCCCACCACGTAAGACTCGATGGTGGTGATAAAGTGGTAATTGCGGAGGCGTTGCTCGCCACCGAGGACGTGGAAGGCGATGACATGGTGGGCGGGGTCAAGTAGCTCGAGGCACTTTGTGCCGGTGGTGACAGGATGCCCTACATCGTGCTCACCTCCCTCATGTTGTCCACATTGTCGTCGCCCCCTTTATAATGTAGCGATTGCACACAAAGTGATTGTATTTCTATGTGTATGTCTATGTCGAACTTGCTCACCATCGACCACACCAAATCCACCCACGTGTTCACTGTTGCACCACCATCAATGATCGGTGCTCCACCGACACCTCGTGCACATTGTACCACAATATCACATCCTTCACCACCTCTGGATCCTGCAGATTCGGCTCCTTGAGAATCGAACTCCACACCCTCGCCATCATTTTCTCTGCAAACTCCCCATCATCTCTACGAATTTCCCGATCTTGAACAAGCCGTGTCTAAAACAAGATTAGAAAAGAAAAAAAAACTAAGGGCACTACGATGCCGCCATGGAAAACAACAACATCAAGAACATTAGTAGTAGTAAAGAATCAATGAGGTAAATTTAATTTGACAAGTACGCCAACACTTTATATCTTTCCTAGATCAAATGGTACATATTCATTCCATGAACGATCATGGGCTCTTTCTCATAAGGGAAATGCCTCTGGTGTAATCATGACATGTTGGGTTTAAATGTTGCCACAAACCAAACTTTTCAAGTAATGTGGGATTAAGTTTTTATAATATAAATATGAGGATTTTTTATTGGTTGAAGAAATTCCAAGATATACATATCAAGTACATCTGATTTGAGGTGGTAAGGGCATTCTTATAGAAGCTTATTGTAAGGGAATTTTTTTTTGGTGGTTTACGTGGTAAAGTGTTATCAAACCAAAGCAAAAGAGACATTGGTATTGAAGTTTGGCATACACACCACATTCATGGAAGGCACACATGTTTTTATTCATTGGAAATTGTGGCTTTTCTGTGTCCATTGCAATAATGCAAAAAAAAAAGTTACCAAGTACAAGTAGGGGCAACAACCCACTTGGGAGGGTAGTTAGATTGAAGCAACAAGCAAAGTAGGGGTCACTAATAACATAATGTAAACAAGACCAAAGGCACTAACAAAGTGCACAGGGAAATTCATCTATTCAAGAAGCATATAGGCATCTCTTACAGATTTCAAGGAAAAGTTGAACATTAGCTTTCATCAAAAGAAGCATGTCATGACAATACATAGAGATGAACTTCAATTGAGGAAAAGAGTAACACTCCAAAGATGAGCCCCTTAATATGAAGCACTTTCAAGAGGGGTAGTTGCAGCAAAATAAGAGTTCAACGATAGTAAAATCTTCAATGAAAAAGTCGGGGAATCCTGAAACCTTATAGAGAAAGTAGAAGGCAAATCCTCATATTTTCAACATATGAGCATTTGAGACCCAAAGCCTTTAAATTATGGTGGTGTGAAATGGAATTGATCAGTTGCAATATGTAAACACTTCACCACATATTGTAACACACTCGATTCCTAGTATACCAAGACCCAAGTTGAAGCACTTGGTATACGAACCCATGGTCGATGTTTTAGGTCTGCTGTAAATCCTGATCAAATTGTGATGCAACCTTCACTGGAGGTTAGAGCTCATCCATAGTTTTTCACATTTCAAACGGGTGGAAAACGAAGTTCATATGTCACAGTTAGTGTCGTATGTCATAGTTATAGTCTCCAAAAGAATATCTCAATTGTAAGGGTAACCCAGACCAAATCTGCTACTTATTCATTTGTAACGGGTTCATCTTGGTGGTCCACTACGTCGCACATTCATCTGTGACAGGTTCGTCCTGGTTTGAATGTATAACCCTACCCAAATCCATCATATATCCATTTGTGACACGTTCATTCTGGACTGAACATGTCAATGGGATAGAGAAAGGAGGAAGAACCGTCACAGAAGAGACAAACTCATCTGTTGGTTTTCAATGTAACCAGAACATCGTGTCTACTTCGATAGACATGTTTGTAATTTAAATACAAATATTTGTGAAGTATGCAATCCAGCTGAGTGTAAGAGATGTTATGAAGTTGTCAAGTGACTCATAGAACAAAGCAGATAAGAAGCAGCGTTGTAGAGATGTGGACATAATCTCAAAGTGTTTTTAGTGGCTGCTAAGAAAACATTGGTTTGTAATTTTGTTGATGCAGTTGACATAAAGAGGCATAACCCCCACTTTGTTGGTGTTTTAGCACACATCACGGCATATATAATGTCTCTTATTGTGTGACATTTTTTTTTCTTAGCTTGCTCAATTGTTCAATTCCTGCAAGTTGTCTTCGTTTCCAGCAACTAAGCAAATGTTCAAAACTTACTATAGACTAATTCTAAGCATTGTCCTTTATTTACAACAGTAAACGTAAGTGAATTTTGTGCTTCATTACTGATTGTGTATAAGTAATCACACAAGTTTATAAGGGCTGATTTATGTCATTGGAGGTATGTTTTTGAGCATGTACCCATTGCGATTTTAAAATAAAGGATGTAAATGGCAGTCATAGCTGTAAGACACATCAGTTTAGTCTTATGTAACCAAGCCAATTACGGATCAACTGGGACTGTAAATGCACTGCTTAATGATCTGCTTTAAGTATATTATATTAAAGAATTGGTTTATGAGGGTTAACGGTTAAGGTGCTTGTATGGAATATGATTTCGTGTTTGAGGTCCACGGAAAATTAAAATTTCCATTTCCATAATAACAAGTCAGTGCCTCGATAAATAAAAAGACAATACATCATCTTTAAGAATTTCAATTAGACCCCAAAAAGTCTAGGTTAATAATTCAGATTTAAAAGTTTGGCTTAGACCAAGTGTATAGGAACTCAACAATGTTGAAAGCCGACTTCTAGTTGAAGCTTAGTTAAGTTCTGTTGTTTTCATAAACCTTCTCACATTGATAAAAGATGGTTTATAGTCTTAGATGCTTGTTTGCAAGTTGGACGCGCGTTTGGGTGATTCCATGTTGAATTTAGAAGCTCCCAAATTATCCGGCAACTATCCATGTTGAGTTTACCTCAGATCTTTCCTTCCACTCAAAGAGTGACTCAAAGAGTGGTCTTCTTAAAATGCGAGTCTTTAAAAATGTTACCACATTAGGGATTATTTTAGGACACCACAAACACACGAAAATACTAAAACTTATGCCACTATAGCATAGTGCGGTCCCGCCACTAGCAATCGACGGGTGGATGCTAATTGTCCTCAAACCCCCATTGCCTTCTTCCTCTAATAGGATATTTCTTTACTCACTAAATGGAATTTGAAGCTCATCTCGCATGTCATTTTTGATGAGAAAAAAACTTCACCTCACACTCATCGGACGTCGAGTTCTCTTGAAAATGCGTATGTTTACAACGAATCAATTTTAAAAAACAAATTGACAATTTGACTTTGAATTGGACATAAACATATAACAAAATAGAAATGACTTGTACACACAAACTTTGTTGATGCTATAGGCATAAACTCAAAATAAAGTAAGATTACTTCTTTTACTCACACTATTACCATACTAAAATGAGGCCTAAACCACTACATTGAGCAACTAAAATTAATAAGACCTATAACCAACAAATTTCAACCTAAATTTAATATATAAGAAGATGACCCATAAATTTGGCATTGGAAAAACTAATTAAATCCACTTGTCGATGCCATCCAAATAGGGATCTTATAGATCTCGATAGACCCATTGCATACATTTGACACTAGTTGATTTCGGGATGATGTCTTGAAGATTCTTGTTTTGCAAATGCTTTTCTATCCTCTTAAGAAACAACTATAAGATGATGCAGATCTTCCATGTTACCAACAAGCATAATCACAATGTTGGCATCAATGAAGCCCCTAATCACTTTAATCCATCTCTCCACATTCTCAAAGGTTATATGTATGGTTACATCATACACTAATAATGCACCAACATCTCCTTGGTAGTAAGCACTTATTATAGTTCGATACCTTTCTTTACCAGTTGTGTCTTGAATCTGGGATTTGATGACCATAACATCCACTACAATACTTCTTGTCGTAAACTCTACTCCAACAAGAGATTTGGCCTCCAAGTTGAATTCATTCCTTGTGAATAGTGACAACAAATTATATTTCTACATGCCATAGTCCCCAATCAACATAACCTTGAACAAAACTAGTCAAAAACTAGAGCTCTTACGATGATGAGAGTTTTGTTGAAGTTGGTGAAAGGAATATAATAGTCCAAAAGCAGATCGAATAATTTGTTTAGAACTTCATGTAAGTCAAAAGGAAAATTCTGCAAGGTGATTGTTGATAATAGCAATAAAATGAATGATGTTAGTGTGCATGTCGCAAGTGATGATGAAAGTATTGTGTTAATTGACCACGAAGAAGAATCAGAAATTGGAGAAGCTCTTATGATGAAGAGAGTTTTGTTCAACCTAGAAAAGGAAGAGAATAGTCGACACATCACAAAAATTTGTTCAAAACATCATGCAAGTCATGAGAAAAAGTTTGCAAGAAGATTGTTGATAGTGGAAGTATGGATAACTTTGGTTGTGCAAGATATGGTTGAAAAATTGGTTTTGAAGGGGATAAAGCATCCAAATCCCCAAGAGATATCTTGTTTGCTCAAGGGGCATCAAATATTAGTGGATGAGCAAGGTCTAGTGAGTTTCTAGATTGGAGCATATATAAGGATGAGGTAATGTGTGATGTAACGCCCATGAATGTCATATTTAACTTGGTTTACCTTAGCAACATGATAGGAAGGTGCATTATTATGGTCATGCAAACACCAAGGAGTACACTTGGAATCCTTGAAGGAAAAGAGTTAAGAGGTGAGAAAGAGTTTACAAATCATGATGGGTTGGATTAGTAATTCTGAGAGATGTGAATAAGGAGAGCACTTTTTTGCATTCATTATAAAGCCAATGTGAATTGTGTGCACAATGGCGATATGTGAGACGCTTCCACATAAATTGAAAGATTTTTTGAATAAGTTTGCAGAGGGTATTTCAAAAAAATTACCAAAAGGATTTCCATCCATGAGTATAACTCATAACATGGACTTGATTCCAGGTTCAAATTTTCCAAATAAAGCAACATATAAGTTGACCTTTGAATGAGAATACGTAAGTGCAAAGGAAAATTCAGGAGTTAGAAAAAGGTTTGATCGGTGAGTGTTTGAGCCCATGCACGATACTAGTGATACTAGTGCTAAATAAGAATGGATAATGGAGAATGTGCACAAACAAAAAAGCAATAATAAAGATCACAATCAAGCATAGATCTCCATTGCCGCGAATGGATGACATAATGGATTGTCTTAATGGAACAAGTCTTTCACAAAGATAGATTTAAAGTGTGGATATCACTAGATCCACATAAGGGAAGGCGATCAATGGAAGACTACATTCAAAACATGAAGGATCATATGAGTGGTTGGATATGCCATCTGGATTGAGAAATGCAATTAGTACTTTCATGCGACTCATGAATGAAGTCCTAAAACCATTTTTGGGAAAGTTTTTCATAGTTTATCTTGATGACATTTTGATATTCAATATGACAAAGAAGGATCATTCGATGTACTTTCAGAAAGTGTTACAAATATTGCATGAGAAATCGCTAATAAATATGAAGAAATGTAGTTTTATGAGGAAAGAGCTTGTATATTTGGGTTTTGTAATATCCCAAGAAGAAATGAATATGGATCTAGATAAAAAGTCACAAAGATTCAAGATATGATCAAGATTTCTATGCAATAGTGCAAGCACTCAAGAAATGGAGACATTAAATGTTGCATATGGGAATTGTTTTGTATATAAATCATCAAGCACTACCATTTATCACTAGTAGGGAAGACTTGAAATGGGGACATGAAGCGATTAGAATTTCTATAGAAGTACTCATTTGTGTTAAAGCACGAAGTGGCTAGTTGAATAGAGTCATTGATACATTAAATAGGAGAAAAAAATGTAGAGTGGAATGAAGGTGTAAGTTGTAGGATTTGAGTCTATAGAGTTGTACCAGGATGGCGAGGATTTCAAAGAAGCTCAACATACATGTGCATAACCATTGCATGTAGACCGAACACCTTGGCTGGATTATTTCATTCAGGAAGGCCTATTGTTTAAGGGTAATCAATTATGCATCCTAGGAGGATCCTTGCATGAAAATTTGGTTTAAAAAAAACACAGTGGAGGTCTAGTAGGTCATTCTGGTATGACAAGACTCATGCACAATTGAGAGTTACTTCTAGCCTAAGATGAGTATAGATGTGTGAAAGTATGTGTAAGGGTGTAGGGTTCATCAATTAACTAAAGTTAGAAGTCAAAATGCAGGGTTGTATCAACCATTGCCTACACCAGAGAAACCATGGGAAGACATAAGCAAAAATTTTATTTTAAGATTGGCAACACAAAAATATTGATTCCATTTTTGTAGTGAATAGATTTTCCAAAATAGCACATTTTATAGCATGTAAGAAGACAAGTGATGCAATACATAGGAAAACATATTTTTCAAGGAGATTCTAAGGCTACATAGGTTACCACAAAACATAATTTCAAACAAGGATGTACATTTTGTTGAAAATTTCTCGAGGACAATATGGAAGAAATTTGGATAAAAGGCTACAATTTAGTTCAGCATATCATCTACAAACATATCTTGTAAATAGAATTTTGGGTAATCTTCTAAGATGCTTTATTGGAGATAAACCGGGGACATCGATTCATTATTGGCACAAGAAAAGTTTTCATATAACAATTCAATGAATAGGAGTACAAGAAAGACATCATACCGATTGTGTAGGGTAGTAATCCAAGAGGAGAGGAGTTGTGGAGTTGCACATTATAAGTAGTGAACAAGGAAAAAGTGAAGAAGCTAAAGATTTTGTAGAGTGTATGTATGAAATGTGCCAACAAGTGCACAAGTAACTGGAGAAAAGTAACACACAATACAAACAACATGCAATTATGAAGAGAAGACAAGGTCTTAGCACACTTGAGGAAGAAAATATTTCTAAAAGGTAGTTATGATAAGTTGAAGTGGAAGAATATAGTACTTGTGCAAAGTGTTGAATAAATATGCATCCAATGCATATGAGATTGAGTTTCCAGATGCTATAGATATTTTAAACATTTTCATTATGGTGGATTTGTATCCTTTAAAGAAGACAAGATAGGAAGAAAAGCACATGTTCAAATTCAATTGATTGAAGAACACTTATGCCGGATAAGGTGCCCGAGGAAGCAAAAAGAGTAATTTTTTCACAAAGTCAAGACAACGCACAATAAAAACTACAAAGAATTTTTGATCAAGTGGAAAGGCATAGATATTGAATATGCATTATGGATCAACGCTACTAAAGCAAGAAGACATAAAATGTCATTTACATAGCTCGTATGAGTAGGGGCTCATGAAATATATTTTTCTTACTTAAGGTGTATGATGCCAAGTCAAATCAAATTCACAAGCAATTTGCATCAACCGAAAACAACCAGAGTAGTTGCATGTTTTCATAGTTATTGTGTTTTGCAGCATATCCAAGAGAGTTCCATAGGTTCATGGTATCTTCCAAATTCTAAACATTTTTCGGAAGTTGTCGCAAGTTAAATATTCAATGGCACAACGCAAAAGTGTGTTTGTCAACGTAAAAGGCCATGCACAATAAATGGAGGGTAAAAATGTATTGCGGAATCGATATGCATGTGTCATCAAATGGATGGTGCAATGATTTATATGCTTGGCACAAGGTTTGATCACTTGGAGCAAGATAAAGAGACTTTAGACATAAAACTTTATGTCACCCTTATCTTTGTATACATTATAACATACTTCACTTTCAGAGAGGTTCTGTTACATATCCAAGAGTGTTCCATAGGTTCATGGTATCTTCCAAAGTTCTAAACATCTTTTAGAAGTTGCTGCAAGTTAAATATTCAATGACACAATATAGAAGTGTGTTTTCCAATAGAAAAGGCCATGCACAAGAAATGGAGGGTAAAAATATATCGCGGCATCAATATGCATGTGTCATCAAATGGATGGCGCAATGCTTTATATGTTGGCACAAGGTTTGATCACTTGGAGCAAGATAAAGAGACTTTTGACATAAAATTTTATGTTGCCCTTATCTTCATATACATCATCACATACTTCACTTTCACAAGTTCCCGTTACCACCACTCGGCTCATCTCGATAGCACGCATCTATCATTGAAACCATGAGGCCTAGATTTCATTTAAGCAAATGCACAAGGATTCACTTCAAAGGGATTTTGCACAATCTTTATGCACATGAGCGTAGCATGTGCTGCATCTTTGGGAGCATGAGATTCAAATTGAAATCAGTTCATTGCATAGAGGAAGGAGCCAACAAAGATTTGCCTAATCTACAATTGAAATTGTTGATCCCTTGTATTCATCAGGTTGTGTTATGATTGTAAATGTGTTAGGAAACATTTTTAGGCCTCGTCTTGCATCAAGATCTAGACACATTTACTTTAGAATGATGTAATAAATGTCATATGAGTAGCTTGTAGCTCAGAGCTAACATTGTAAGTAGGTGGTGCTTTGTTCTATAAGAACTCACCCCTACACTTGAGCAAGGCAAAATGATTTAGTTTGGAAAGAGTTAAAATTATTTCGACTCAAAGCTTTAAGTCATGAGTTGATTACTCTGAGTCATAGTTTAGTTTATTAGTAGCTTGTGTTTCGATCCTTTTTGTGTACAATTAGAGACTAAAACATATAAGGGTGATGGGCATAGGAGGAATACCTATTATTTGGGTGATGGGTAGAAGGTAGAATGTGCACGTGTAGACTTCCGATCTTAGTCGATCACTTTTTGGATGGGAAGGAATACCCTATAATAGAAAACAAGACCACAAGAGAGAGTTAAACAATATATGACAGTGGATTGCCTAGCGTATGCTAGATCCGAGAAGTGTGATACTTCCTAGAAGGTTGTCAATCCACTATTTTATAAATTAATATAAAATAACTGAAACATGTAAATAAAGGAATCTAGTGCTAGTGTTCTGATTTGGGTACCTTAGATTACTATCAATGTCGATCCAATTAAATAATAAAACTATGTGGGTAAAGGTCTTCGGGTCAGGTTATGGGTAGTTCAGGGTGATTTGCAGTCACGAGAGGTCTTGGTAGGGTTGGGTAAGGTGTTTGGGTTGTTTGGGCAAGTAGGTTGGTTGTTGGTCTGCATTGTATTAGCAAACACATAGACCGACGCGTGGTCTGTCTGACCGATGCAGTTTAGGTGAGACCGATGCCGCTTAATGGTGACCAGTATCGATCCACTTTAATGGAAGTGACATGGGTTAGATGGAGGGTGTTTGGGTTCTACTTTGTCTCGAATAGAGAGTTGGAAGGGTGTTGGTGAGGTACAAATGATGGGTAGGTTTTAGGATAGATGTTTTGAGGTTTTGGAGAGGTGTTGGGTGTGGTGCGAAAAGAGTTATGAGGGGCCGAGAAAACAATAAGTAAATCGATGTCGGTCATGGTAGAACCGACCATGGTTATAGGGAACTAACGGCACTATCATTGTGATCAGAGTCGGAAAGGTGAAAATAGAGGTCTAGAGGCTCTTTGTGTTTGCACAGAGAGTTGGTGAGGAAAATAATAGGGTGCTAAGGTTTGCTAGAATGTTGTAGGTTGAGTAAGAAGGGTTTTGAAGAGGGTATTGAGAGATAATCGATGGGGAGAACCGAGGAGTGGGTGAGAGACAAGTAACACAAAATGAAAATGAATGAACTAGAAGAATCCAAGTGAAAGAGTTATGTAGAGAGCTGTAGTTACTCAAAATCCAACGCCAGTAGACTGAGGATGAAGGGTGGAGAGTCACCAGTGGGTAGAGTGCTCTTGCTTGAGATGTCTTCAGGTTGTTCTCCTCTTGGTTGAAAATCAGTCTCGCTTGATGGCTCTCGGTGCTTTCTCTAGCTTCCAAGTTCCAGTCGTTTCTAATGAGTGTGCCAACTATGATCAAAATGATAATGCACACAATGTTCCAATGAGAATGCCCAAAATGCCAACCAAAAGTCCAACCCTTTGGGAAGAGCTCGAACTGTGAATTTACAGTGTGACCGACACACAGTCCCACTGACCGACATCGGTCGACTATGACCGAAACTCGGTTATATCGTGGGGTTTTTTTTTCAAAAGTGGGGAATATGCCTTCCTCACTTGATTTTGAGTGGCAGAGCACATGCACCATCCACCCTTAGAATGGGGAATAGGACAAGGGGGTCTCTATGAGTGGGGTGGCCACTATTAGGGCTCTAGAAGGGTATGGGTTAGGTATGGGAAAGGTAAGGGAGTGGAATGGTGAGGTGGAAGGACAAGTGGGGTAGTGGAAGGGTGAGGGGGCTAGGTGAGGTGGTTGGGCCAATGGTAAGGTGAGGTGGATGGTGAGTGGGTAAAGGGGCTAATTTAATTAATTGATTTTAATTAAATCCTTGTGTGTGTGAATGAGGGCCAATATGGTGTGTGAAAGGGGTTATGGGTGATTAAATTAGGGTTAAATCAATCACTTGTGTAGAATGTGGTTATTTGGTCATTTTGGAGGGGAATGATGAAATGTGACACTTTTTTGGTGTCTACATTTTGCCCCTTTTTTGTCGGGAAGACTCAGCATCGCGATAGGTGGCATGACAAAAATGAAATTTGGGTTCGCCCCATGTGAATTTTGGGTGAGAAGGTGAATTTTGGGTGCCCCAAATAGGGGCATGAGTGATCCCCCTCAAATCAGGCACCGATGATGAAGAATAGAGAGAGTCGGTGGGTGGTTTGATAGAGTCGCGTGAGAAGCAAGAGAGGTGAGGGTCATGGGTATGGTGAGTGTAAAGGGTAGGGTGGGTGATTAGGTAGAGCATTCAAACATACACACATGTTGTGAAATGCAATGAGATACAAGGGTTGCTCAACATAACAAATTTACGTTAGCTAAGGTCGTAAGGGTCATCCAAACAAGGGTTGTTGAGGTCCAGTATCTAGGGTAAAGGATACGGTCTAGACACACAATGAGGTAAGATGCAGGAACGCGTAGGTGTGGTTCTGGTACATCCAAAAGGTCAAAAGGTCAAGGTTTGTTTGGATAAGGGTCACAACCATAGGAAAGGTAAGGTCATTAGGATGAGAAAAATAGGTACCATCATCACAAGATGCAATGAGGGAGGACATTGGAATATCCACATAATTAACGGTTAGGTAGGTAGGTGTGGGTAAGGCCGGTGGTGGTAAAAACGGGTAATGGGTAGTCTCCATCAAGTGTATGCACATGCGGGGATAACAACACCGTACCGGGTCAAGAGCTTTCGAACTCTACATTTTCCAAGGTAGATTGGGTTATCCAAATAAGGGTTGTTGAGATCTGGTATCCAGGGTAAAGGATACAGTCTGGACACACAACGAGGTAAGATGCGAGAACACGTAGGTACATCCAAGAGGTCAAAAGGTCAAGGTTTTATTTGGATAAGGGTCACAACCATAGGCAAGGTATGGTTGGTAGGCTAACAATGTGGTAACAACATCATAAGGTAAAGTGAGTGTGCAAGGTCGATGGTCACACCAAAGGGGTCAGGTGTGGGTAAAAAGAGAGTGGGGCGCAAGTAAGGCCACGGGAGGGGCATAAATATGCCCCAATGGATGGTGAGGTTGGGTGATAAATAATGAGGTCATGAGGATGAGGTGGAGTGTCCAAGTCAATTTTGGGTTAGGTGAATTTTTTTTTGGGCCAATAGAGCGGGTGAATGGGTGGCAATGTGGTTAACACAGGTAACCGACACCTTTGGTCATGTTCGGCCGATGCCGGTCTAGGGGAACCGATCACGGTAGGCTAGGGCACATGACCGATGTCGGTCTGGGTAAAACCGACGTTGGTCAAGTTGGGGAGAGGTTTAAAAAGGAAAGTTATACTTTTTGTGGAATCATTTGTCATTGGACAAATAGGAGAAAATGAAAGAGGAGAGAGGAAAAGGTGGAAAGCGACCGAGCAAGATGGAAGAGTTAAGTTAACAAGCCTCGTAGCGGGTGATCGATAGTCAATAGGTGGGTTCACGAGATCTAGTGTGATTGATTCATTTGGTTGGAGGTGGGGAGGTCATTTGGTCATGGCAGAGGTGGGAGAGGGGTCGGGGGATCACCGGTGTAGTGGCTAGATGTGCCACCACGTAGATGACATCACGATGAGGTAAGATTCAATCCCATTCTTTGTTTTGTTAGGTAGATTTGTGTATAGAGATTAAAATGGGTTTAGGGGAAAAATGAAATTTGAATTTGGGAAAAAATGGGTGAAATAGGAATGGGGAAGGGTATATTTAGGTGAATGATGGGTGGGGATGAATTTAGGTGGGATTTGGGTAGGGAAGGATAGGTTGGGAGGGTAGAATGCTGAATTTTTGGGGAAATAGGGTAGGTGTCGTGGATTTTGTTCTTGTGATGATTACCGATGTTGGTCAAGGTTAACCGACGTCGGTGGGAGGTGGCTAGCATCGGTTACGATTAAGGTGACCGATGTCGGTTGTGGGAGACCATGGTCAGTCGAGGATAACCAGGTGCGGTCATCATTTGGAGAAAAATGGGCCAAAAATGAGATAGGGTGGGTGGGTGAGGTAGGTAATGGTAGAAGAAGATGTTGTTGACGTAAAAATAGCTTGGGTAAGAGGTTTAAATAGGTATGGTTGAGGGGTGTGAAATTGAGGTGGGGGAAAGGTAGGTGGTTAGGGTTGGGGTGGGTAGATAGGTCATGTGATAAGAGGGTAATTTGCGAAGGAAAATAGGTAGGGTAATAGGTATAGGTGGGGTGTCAAGAGTGATTGTGGGTATGATCAAGGTTGTCTAATGTGATGAATTATTAGATGTAGGAGAGAGATTAGCTACGGATGCGAGATAGGGTACCGCCCTTGCTCGTAGTGGTACGAGTGAGCGCGACATGAGAGATTGGTGCCATGTTGCGGAGGATGGCCTGATTGGGGTTAGATGCTACCGACACGTAGTCTAGGAGCCGAGTTTGATGGTCACCCTCATTAATAGATGGGATTCAACAACCAACACATTCCATCTACCGATGGGTGAGATCACAATCACCCTGGAGGATGTGTACAAGATCATGCGGTTATCGATAGTGGGACGCATGTGTATTCGATATCCTTAGAGGCATTTGACAAGTTAATGTTGAAAATTTTTGGTGAGGGGTCAGGCGGATTTGAGGTTCCATAACACTAACATGAGTTATGGAGACATGTACCAGGCTCATCCAGAGGAGATGAGGCTAGTGGTGTTTCTTGATGGAAGCAAAGATGTTGTTTTGCATTGCAAGATGCAGAGGGTGGGAGATTCCCACGATCATTGATGGGGGTTCTACACGATATGGTGGAGGACAAGACCCATTTTGCATGGGCGCCTGCATTCCTGGTGTAGTTATACAGAGAGCTATGGGCTTATGTGTAGCTATTAAGGTTCAGACTGTGCGACACATTCTTACTACACTACAGGGCGTACGCGCACATTATGTGTGTGCGTCCAGTTGGTATGCCCCGACTTGATGCATTCAAGCCGGGTTTTTTCTGAGTGGGTTACAAGCAATGGGTGCCTACAGTTTGAGAGCACCAAGCTGTTAGAGCTAAACACGATGTAGCCTATTACAGGCATTTACTAGAGGGGTTGTCTAGCATGGACATCATTTGGAGGCCATAAGTGGGTTTCCATCATATATAAGCGAGATGGCCGAGGAGCTACAGAGGAGTTATAATTGTTCGAGATGGATAGAGGCGCCGTGTAGGAGAGCACAAGAGATGATACCCATAGATAGGGTCGAGACGACAATTTTGGCTACCTTAGGATATACCCCACCATTCCCACAATATAGGAGGGATGACATGGAGAGGCCTCTACCTCTACCACAACCGATGGTGCCTATAGGTTAGGAGGAGCAGGTGGTAGATCGATGTATTGATGATTTCGGGTTACTTGATAGATACAAACAATGGTGGGTCACATAATTACGAGCAATACCATCGAGGCCAGGGCAACCAGATTTATCCACCATCAAATTTCAAAGGGATGCCCTACAGGGGCATGTGGCTACCTTGGTGACACAGTTGGGGATAGTGCGAGGACATCGACAGACAGTTGACATGCACGAGGCACAGTGCCACTTTACAGCACAGTGGCCACCCTTGAGCACAAGTTACGAGTTTGTAGGGTCGATTGGCCACTCCACAGCACAGTTGTGGCCGTCCATGCCTAGATACGAGCACACGCTCGAGGCCGATGGCACCACCGCAGCTCGAGGACAGGTCCCACTTTACACGCAAGGGAGGGACAGGGTCCCACATGACAGGTACATTGTTAGAGGGTGATGCCACCACCGTAGAGGCACCCATAGCCAAGTTGAGGGATACCCTAGGTGAGGTGAGGTATTATCAAGATCTCCTGATGGCCGCAGGGATAGATTTTCTATCTTATGGAGAGTATAGAGCACTACAGGCCTTGAGTGAGAGGACCAGTCACACTTCCACAATGTGGAGAGAATAGGGGCCATCGAGCCCCAAGACAGGGTCGGGTGAGGCCACCATTTCACGAGGCCAACTCCAAGTGGGTACCAACAGAGATTAGGCCAGGCCCATGGTGGGCGGTGAGATGTTAGCAGGATGCCACACGGGAGTAGAGGAGGAGGAGGAGAGGTGAGAGAGACATGGAGGATATCCGTCGTGGGGATTCTGACAGTTGTATGCATACCTCCATTGTTTTGTATTTATTCATTTTTGATATATACCAGCTTGCGTGCTTGAAGAGAGTGAGGATGTATATGAGAGTTTTGAGATTTTTGATCATATACTGGCTTGCGTGCCGAAGATGGTGAGGTTGTATATGAGAGTTTTGAGAGATTTTGATTATTATTTGGCATCAATGTATATTGTATGGATACACATATTTTTATGATGAGATGGATGATTTGCTGATGATGTACTTGTGTTGGAAGAATTTGATTGTTATGTGTAGATGGATGGAAACTAGGTGTTTTAGGCATGGTGGAGTCAAGTCGTAGGCATGATGGAGTTAGGTCATAGGCATGGTTGAGTCAGGTGGTAGGCATGGTGGAGTTAGGTCATAAGCATGGTTGAGTCAGGTCATAGGCATGGTTGAGTCAGGTTATGTTTAGGCATGGTTGAGTCATGATTGTGATGGCTGAATTAATTTTGAAGGTATTGATATGATAGATAAGAAATGATGATGTATGTATATGTTTTGGTTTAATTTGTGGTATGTATGGTAGCATGGATCATGTTGGTATGATCGCAGGTAATGTATGATTGTGGTAAATGTGATGAAATGAATGTTGTAAAAGTGTATTAATTTCTAATTATTTGGTAATAAAATGGAAACTAACTAGAATAGAATGTGACTGGAACAAGTAGCCAATGTCGAGAGGTGAATGGTTGTGGATGGGAAAAGGTGAAGAAGGTGATGATGATGGTTGAGCTAACCTCCAAGGGCCCCATGCCCTTGGAGTGCTACCTACATAGCCCCTGGAAAAGGGGCCTCAAACCGATGTAGTTCTCCCATAAGCTAGGGAGGAATAAGATGGGTATGGGAAAGGGTTGACAAATTTGAGGTAGGTTCGAGTTCAGGTTACGCGAGGTAAGGGTAAATAGGTAAGGTGGAGTTTGGGTCGGTGAGGTGGTGGATAAGTAAGGGTCTGGGGTATGGGTAGATAGGTAGGGTCAACGATTGGGTCGAGGGTAGAGGTATGGTTGATTTGGGTCGAGGGTATGGGTAAATGGGTAAATAGGTAAGGGTCATGGGAAGGGTAAGGTCCGAGACCAATGTAGTTCTCCATAAGCTAGGGAGGAATAATATGGGTATGGGAAAGGGTTGAAAGGTTTGAGGTTTGGTTTAGGGTTACGCAGGGTAAGGGTAAATAGGTAAGGTGGAGTTTGGGTCGGTGGTGGTGGGTGGCTAAGTAAGGGTCTTAGGTATGGGTAGATAGGTAGGGTCAATGATTGGGTCAGTGTAGAGGTATGGTTGAGTTGGATTGACAATATGGGTAAATGGGTAAATAGTAAGGGTCGTGGGCTATTAGGTCAAAGGTATCGGCATGGTTGATGTGTGGGTTTAGGGTATGGGTAAATAGGTAAGAGTCATGGGTATGGGCACGAGAAATTGGTAGGATAAGATGTTGGGTCAAATGTGTAGGCATGATGGAGTTGGGTCACGGGATAGGTAAAAGGCTTTGGAGGTAAGGGTCATGGTCATGGTATGGGTAGATATGATTAGATGCTAGGTCAGATGTATGGGTGTGTGTTGGTAAGGTGATTTGGGTCAGGTGTGTTGTGAAATTAGGATTGGTAGGTCAAGGTAGGTGTTGGTGAGAGGTGGGTAGAGGTAAGTTGAAATCTTCATTTCGGTTGAAGAGGGTCAATAGTTTGGAAAATAGGTAAGTGTAACAGGGTGGATGATGTTACCGGATTGGGAAGGGCTAGTGGTGCACAAAGCCGGGGTAGAAGCGATGAACGCCAAGTTCTTAAGAACCCTTGTATGTTGGACTATTCTAGAGGTGAAGAAATGTGCAGGATCATGATAGGTCGTATTGGTGACATCGTCCCGTGGTGGGTAGAAAAAGTAGGATAAAAAGGGGTGATATGGTGAAGGTTCACAAACATGAAGGGGAACAACGCACCTCTTGTACAAGAAGTGCGAAAACCCAGATAGACGAGTCCATGGCAAAAAGGGTGTGTTATTTTGCTTGATAGACTGATCAATGCGGGAAGTCTATGTGGGATAATTAGATAATCTCCTTGAGGTCTTTGTGAAGCTGATTGATGCGGGAAGCTTCGGAATGGGCCTAGTCTTTTTTTTTGACTAGGTAGAGTATGGCTAGCGCGGTATAGTTGTCCTTCGAGGGAGCAGTCTATTTATGGCTACTAGATACAAATGATAGATGTCCTTTTGAGGGATTCATCTTTGTGCTTGGAAGTTTGACTCAAGGAGGGTGATCCCATTTGATAGGTGAATTTGTTTTACCAATTAAGCCATGGACAAGGCCACGAGAGAAATATGAACAACGTGGGCTAAGAGGTGGAGTGGTAAGTGATCTAGGTGGATGTTATGAGGGATGTATGGAGTGGGAAACTACCATGGGATTTCATTCGTGAGGGAACGAAAAGTATCCATGAGAATCATGTCATGAGTAGAGCCATGGTACTCATATTGAAGACAAGGTGAAAAAGTGATGGAAAGTCACATGATTCTTTGTTTAATCGTTGGTATGTGAGGTGGTGACAAAAGAGTTGGGTGCCCATGGACGAGCCGGTAATAGTCAATGGGTGATAGAGCACTTGGTTCAACAATAGAATGGTTGAAGATGCAAGATGTTGAGGGGCTCAGGTTTGGGTTTACCATCGAGTGAAGATAAACGATAAGCACCTGATCCATAGGTATGGGTAACGATATAGGGTCCAAGCCAATTAGGAGAAAATTTTCCCCATAGATGTTTCTTGGCTTTCATGACATGTTGATTTTCCTTCAAGACGAGGTCGCCAACTTGAAAGGTTCGGGGTTGGACGCGTTTTTCATAAGCACATTTGATGTGTTTTTGGTATATTTGGAGGTGATCCAAAGCATGAAGACGATGTTCATCTAACAACTCTAGTTGTGCCAAACGATCTTGGCGAAAGTCATCATTGGTGAGCATGTCCTTGAGTGATATGCGAGAGATGGGATCTAGAATTTGAGAGGCAAGACAACCTTGGTACCGTAGACCAAAGAGAAAGGTGTAGAAGCAACATTCGATGTGCAAATACTAGTGCGGTATGCCCATAAGGCGAAAGGAATGTGCGTATGCCAATCCTTCCTAGTATCATCTACCACTTTCATGAGGATTTTGTTCAGGTTTTGTTAGTTGATTCGGCTTGGCCATTGGTTTGAGGGTAGTAGGGTGAAGAAAAACTGAGCTAGATACCAAAGGCATCACACAGTTTCTGGAGGGTTTTGTTTTTAAACTGCTTGTTGTTATCAGTGATAAGGCGATGAGGAACACCGAAGCGACAAATAATGTGATGGTTGATGAACTCACAAATTTTCTTAGCTTTTGTAGAGATGAGTGGAATGGCTTCTACCCATTTGGCTTGATGATCCATTGTGGCGTTGGGAAGAATGAGGGTTGATCTCACCGATGAGGTCGAGACCCCATTGAGAGAAAGGCTAGAAGTCTCATGTGACACCTGTAAAGCATGACCTGGGGTGTGATGAAGGTTTGAATGTTGTTGACATTTCACACATCATTTGACATAATCAAACAATCACGGTTAAGGGTGGGCCAGTAATAACTGAGGTGAATGATACGTTTAGTAACTAGGCCACGATGTGACCCCCAAAATGCCACCATGGATTTTTTTCGATGGTATACGGTATTTTGGAGCTAGTGAGGCATCAAAGAAGGATACCATCAAAGCTGTGCTTATAGAGGAGACCTCCCATGATGATGTATCGAGAGACCTTTTGGAGGAAAGCTCATCGGTCATTGCGGGTAAGTTCCGAGGAAGGACAAAGAGAGAGGTAGTCAGAGTATTGTTGATACCAGAGGTCTTATGGGTCAGTGGTAGGTTTCTCAACGATGTTGACAACGTTAGAGAGGTGATTGCAATCTTCGCACAACAACAAAGATTTGTGAATCGGTAGGTGATGAGGGTATTTGTGAGGTGAGACAAGCCATGGTGTCTGAAACTTGTTCATAGAGCGTGGGATGGTTTGTAGGTTATAGTGGTTGAAGGTAGTTAACAAGAGGTCTACATGGTGTTTGTACCATTGTAACTCCTCATTGCGACATTGGTATAGTCCATTGACCTAGTTTACTACCAATTGAGAATCACCAAAGATATTAATGGATTTAACATCTAAGGTTCGGGTGGTTTGGAGACCTAATACGAGTGCTTTGTATTCAGCGATGTTGTTGGTACACTCAAAGTTGAGTTTGAATGATAGGGGTATGGGTTCACCGTATGCGTGTGGAACGAGGATGATTTCAGCTCCACCCCACGTTGACACTTAGATCCATCAAATAATAAGGTCATTTGATAATGGGGAGGCTCCTCGGTAGGTTTGTCGAGGGAAAGGGTAGCGATGGATTCATCGGGGAATTCAAAGTTGTTGTGTTGGTGGTCAAAAGTGGGGCATTGACCAATTGGTCGCGATAGCTTGGCCTTTGATTGATTTTGGTGAAGAAAGGTGATATCTAGATCAGCGAGTAGCATGAGCCATTGGGAAATGTGTTGGTTTTGGAATGGTTTAGCATACATGTAATGCAAGGGGTCGGTGTTGGTTATGACGAAGGTAGTGTGGTTGAGTAGGTAGTGGCGAAGTTTGGTGGCCACAAAGACTAAAGCAAGGCACAAATTTTACGTGTGTGTATACCTAGTCTCATAATCCACAAGTGTACAACTAATGTAGTAAACCGCCTACTCCCCCGTGTCGATCATCACGATGAACAAGCATGGCACCCAAGGAATGGTCGGTGGCAGAGATGTAGAGGTAGAATGGTTAGTCATCCTTAGGCGGGGTAAGCACAGGTGGCTATAGTAGGTATGCTTTCAAGGCCTCAAAAGCTTTATGACAATCCGCATTCCAATGGAAGGTGATATCCTTTTTAAGGAGGTGGTGAAAAGGTTCGCAACGGTCTAACAATTGAGAAATGAAGCGACAGATAGATTGTAGTTTTCCCTACAAGCTACAAAGTTGGTGCAGGTTAGTGGGTGGAGGCATCTCGAGAATGGCCTTGATTTTGGCAGGGTCAACTTCAATGCCTCGCAAGGAAACAATGAAGCCCAAGAGCTTACCCGAGAGGACAACGAAGATGCACTTCTTAGGTTAAAGGCGTACGCAATATTGGATGAAGAGGTCGAAGATGATTTTAAGGATGGGTAAGTGTTCGCGCAACTTTTGGATTTTCCTAAAAGGTCATCGACATAATCTTCCAAGATGTTATGCATGATGTCATGGAAGATATAGGTCATGGCTCATTGGTAGGTGGAGCCTACATTCTTTAGTCCGAAGGGCATGATGCGATAGTAGAAATTTCCCCAAGGGGTGATGAAGGCGCTTTTTAATCCTTGGGTGTGAGTAATATTTGATTATAACCTGAGAACCCATCCATGAGAGATATCATCTCATGTTTGGTGGTGAGGTAAACCAATTGGTCGGTCTGGGTAGAGGAAATCCATCTTTAGGACAAGCCAAGTTAAGGTCATGGAAGTTGGTGCATATGCGGAGTCCCCCATTGCTTTGGTGATGGGAACGATGTTGGAGATCCACTAGGGGTAGTCGATAGGTAAGATAAAGGAGACAGAAAGGATGCGTGTTTGGAGATCTTCTTTGACGAGAAGGGAAATGCGTGGGTGCATTTTGCATAGTTTATGTTTGACGGGTTTGGCATTAGGTAGGGTGATGATATTGTGGACCACGATGTTGGGGTCAATACCAAGCATATCGCGTATGACCAAGCAAAAGCGTTGTTATGGTCGCGAAGGAAAGAAGTGTAGGCTTCCTTTGCTTAGTGGAGTCCAAAGATTGGCCTATCTTTAGAATGCGGGGGTCATCCGATGTGTGGATGTTGATGTTGATGGTTGATTTGTTCAACATATTTTGTGTCTCAGAAGGTAGTGTGCGGTGGAGATAGGATTCTTCCACACCCAAATAGGTGAGAATGGAGTTGTCATTATCACAATGGATAATGTTGATAGAAGGGGCATCTTCGTCGATCATACCTGGATAGAGGACGGGAAGAGAAGTAGGAACTTCACCCTCTCGCTGATAGGTGAGAGGTCCCAAGGAAATGGTGTTTATAGAAAAAAAGGTAGGAGGAATAGATTTTGGATCTATAGACTCCATGGGTGATGTCGATGGGCTAGTCGAAGTGCTGTGAGGCTGGGGCACCTCCATGATGAGATCGACACATGATTATTTAAGAGAAGGCTCAAAAATCCTACCCCACCGCGGTCTTTTTGTTTGCGGGTGGTGCAAGGGATGACAGTGTGACGACCTTGTTCATAAAGACCAAAGCCAAAACCCTTCCAAGCACAACGATGGAGAAAGGTATGCGCAAAGCGTTGGTTGGTCAACGAGGGAAGGGTTGTGGTAAATGGTAAGGTTTGGGTTGGTGGTTCAAGGGTGTGGGTAGGAGTGTTGATGCCTCCATAGATCAAATTGGTATGAAGGTGTGGGGGTCCGTAGGTGATAATTTCACCAATGCGGTGGTCGTAATGGGGTGTTGGTGAAGATTTCCGTATTCTTGTGGAGTAAGGAAGGTATTGATGTTGTAGAGACGAACTCCCTCAATGTGAGCGCTTGAAAAACACCTTCAAGTGGATTAGAATCTGGAATGTGGGTGGCTGGGATAGATGTCTCCAAAGGGGTTTGAGACGAGGAGGGAGCGCGTATAGGAGCCATGGATGGTTCTCTGGGAGCTATTGTAACGGTGATAACGGTGAGGTAGGGGTCGAAGAAGAAGCGGTAGTGGAGGCGGGTGTGGTGATAGGTATGAGGACATCATTGGGTCGGTACAACATGTTACATGTTTTAAACGGGAAGGGTCATCTTGAATGGTGTAGTTATGTCCCTCATGTTCAAATTTGAGACAAAAATGTAGGGTGGATGGGACACATCCCATTGCATGGATCCAGGGTCATCCCAAGTAACATGTTATATTGGAACTCCCCTTCCAGGATGTAGAAGAGTTCAGGGGGCGCTACGGGGCCAATACGAATGTGTAGGAAAACCGTCCTGAGGGTAGTATCGGTCATGACTTCGTTGAAGGAAAACAACATAACTGGGTTGTTATGCATGTAATTGGTTGGAATGCACATTTGGTTAAACACATGAGAGGAGATGATGTTAATGCTAGCTCCCCCATCGATCATAATACGTCGGACACGTATATTGTCGACATAGGCAGAAATGAATAAGGCGGTGTCGGGGTCATCATGCAGTGAGGTGCAATCTCGTCATCGAGAGAAACTGAGGGTAGCTACCTTGAGATGAGGCAATAGGCACCGAGGTGGGAGGTGAAGAAATAAGGGAGGCCACATGATGAGGTGTGATGATAGAGGTGACTGGTGTGGGGTCATTAGGTGGGACCTCGATGGATTGTAGGACCTCGATAAGAGCTTGGCGATGAGATTCAGAGGTCTATATGAGGTCATATAAGGACATTTTGAGAGGAGATTGGTGGAGTTGTTTGATCATGGTGCAATGGGATCTCCCATTGGAGATGGGGAATGTAGGCCCTCGGATCGTGATTCTAGGTGCGGTCGCGGGTGTGATGTAAGGTATGGTTGAGGATGAGGGTTTGTCTGCCTTGGATTTTCCCTTATCGCATTGAGCTCGAGTGGTAATTCAAACCATGTTGATTTCAAATATCGATGGTGGGTAAGAGGGGAATGGCGTTGGGGTGAAGGTGGTTGAACAAATAGCGGTAGAGAAGGGGTGACCATGGTTATATGGGAAGTGAGGTCTTTGTCTAAAAGATCGTCCTCGGCGAAGGTTTGTAGGAGGAGCACTTTGAGGGCTTGGAAATATTCCACATTGTGTCCAAAGTTGTGCAATGATAAGCACAAACTTGGGAATCATCAAACCATTTCGGTTTAGGTTTGAGTGGGTCATAAGGTCGAATTGGTGGTAGTGTGATGTGGGAGGAGGTCAGTAGGTTGGCCAAGATATTAGCATAAGATCCTGCCATCGGGTCACATTGTAAAATGGGTATGGGTTTGGGTGAAGATCTCGGTGTTGATTTAGGAGTGGGTGCCATTGGTCGTAGTAGGGGTGTTGTCCGGTAGTTTGGGTGTGTTTAGGCTTGGGTTGAGGTTTGGGTTGCACCTTGTTAGGTAAGGCTATGGTGGGTGATTCGGTTTTGGGTTTAGCTATCGCTTTAGTAAGTGGGGTGGTTAACAAAGTAGAAGTAGGATGTGACGAGAGGGTCGTGCCGAAGGCGGGAGAGGACGGGTTACCTAAGGTGAGAGTGATGATTTTGTGAAGGTAGTGGTAGAAGATGGCACGAAATTCGGTGTTGATGAGTAGGTAAGGGTAATTTTGTAGGATTGGGTAGAAGGGGAGGTTGTGGTAATAGGGGAAGTTGTCGGCTTTTGTTTACGCCGCGTATTTGATTTTTTCATCAAGGTCGATGGATGAGGACCTAAGATGGATGGTAGTGGCGAAGCGGACAAGGAGGTAACAAGTGATGCTAGTATTGGCATTCGGGGTGGTTGGTGCTTCAGATTAGGTAAGGGTGTAGTTTTAGTGAGAAGGTACGATGGGGTTGTCAAATCAATCTTAACCAAAGGATGCGTAAGGCTCGGTGTAGGTCGACCCCAAAATGCGAGAGATTGTAGAGATAGGTGGCGATTGGGAGGTGAGGATGCAGAGGATGCGAGATGAGGGGTATCGGTATGGTCAAAGGTGATATGGGAGGTGTTGTGGTCACCTCTTTGGGTAGGGTAGGTATAGATGTTTCCACCATTCTAGGGTAAATAGTGGGTGAGTCGGTAGGTGACATTTGCATCTGTGTTGAGACCGGGACTTGAAGACGTTCTCGAATTAGCAAATGATCAATGTACTGGGTGATCCATCGAATGGGGTGATGGTTGATTTGGTGGTGATCCCTATGAACAGAATTGATATCCGTGAAATAGGAAGCCCTTTTCATCCGACTCTATGGGAAAAAGAGACAAGAGGACATCATTTGGTGTTGTAGGGGATGGTAGAGGGTCATTTCATCAAAAAGGGATCTTCATTAAGCTGAGGTGAGGGTAAGGTAAATGAGGCGGGGTCTTCCCGGGGTGAAGGGGAGGTACAACAAACTCCTTGGTGGGTATGGAGGCAGATGTCGATGGCGATTCGTTGAGTATCAGGGTCGGGGGTCAATGACATGGTCAAGCATGGTAGATATAGTCCCCGGGGAAGGTGAATCGGTTTGCCCCAGGTTATCTTCTTCAGGCAGTGAGGAAGAGGGTGAAGATCTTGTGTGGGTAAAAGAGGTTGTTCGAGAAGTTCTTCAATAGGTGTTGTTGGGGGTATGGTGGAAGTGGAATAGGTAAGGTATCAAAGACAACATGGACTTCCCAAGTATTGTCGCTATTGACAAAAGAATCGTTGTGTTGGGTGGGGGTGTATGATTAGGAAATGGATTTTGGAAGATATGGAGGTTTTGGTTTACTGAACGCGTTTGGGGTTATCCAGAACGAGATCTCCTCTATCTAACATTTCTTGGATAATGGTTTTGAATGTGATGCAGTTGTTGGTATTGTGTCCTCGCGTACGATGGTAATCATAGAAATTGTTCTCCTTATACCATGTGGGCATTGAACGGGCAGGATCAAAACTAGCGTGTGGTTTGATAGCCAGAAGGGTGATAGCCCCTACTTTCAGGAGTTTTTCCAGAACAACAAGGTATGGTTCAGCAATGGGGGTGTATTTACGTTGTTCGTGTTTGAATAAGAATGTTTACACATGAGAGAGGTTAGGCGAGAGGTTTTGGTAGGTTAGATGGGTGAGATGGACCAGCCTTTAGGACTACCGCATGGGTGGATCCTTTGGCTTTAGAAGGATTGAGAGGAATGGTTGGTGGTGTTTTAGAAGTGGGAACGGGCTCGTGTGGTTTAAAAGGAGCGCCCTTGTTGTGCAATGGATCCTTTTCTCCTCGATGGCTCAGATTTCAAGCTTCCGGGCCATGGTGAATGCCTCGTCAAATGTACGAAACGTTTGGATTTGTAAGGTAGATGAGATGTGTCTAGCGCAAGCCCGTGTAAATAGCTCTATCAGTTTGGTCTGTGGTAAGGGGAACGTCAGTTGATTGATCAGGCTGTGCCAACGAGCAACAAAGTCTATGATCGACTCGTCCTCATACTGACGTGTAGTGTACAAGTCATTCATGGTGACCTTCTTGACCACGTTGATGGAGAAATGGTCCAAAAAGGCTTGGGCCACCTGGTTGAAGGAGAAAATGGAGTGCTTAGGTAGGGCACTATACCAATCCAGAGTGGGTCCACTAAGGGACATAGGGAACGTCTGTAAGAGAAAAACATCATCGTGGGAAATGAGATAGTGCATGTGTCTAAAAGACCTTAGATGTTGCCATGGTTCTTCTTTGTTGTTGAATCGGTTGAATTTTGGCATTTCCCAGTGTAGGGGTATGGATGGATTGGAACAGAGAAGTGAATTGGTTCATTACAAATATCCTCGTAGGTCAGAGATGTACGTGAGCCGAAAGAGATGCTTCTAATGTTTGCATCTTGTCCATCATCATCTTGATGAGATCTTGAGTAGGTTGTGGTGGAGGTTGACTTCCTAAAGGATGGGGAGGAAGGTAGGAAGAGTATGACGTTGAAGGCATCACGGTGTGTGAAGGAGCTGCATATGAAAATTGTGGAGGGATATGAGAGGAGACAGATGAGGAAGGGTAATATGTTGAATAAGAAGTAGAGGCCACTAGCGGGGTTGAAAGTGGGTGTATACAGGAGGGGTAGGGGTGACCACCCTAGTGGCTACAGGAGGAAGTGATTGGGGAATAGAGAGAACCAGATTCTGAAGGGGGTGTAGTTTGTCGATACTAGCGGTGGTTGAGATGGAATGGGTATGTGGGTAGTGGAAGACATGGGCCCACTTGGACTGATGGCCATGGAGGTAGGCATGGTAGATGCCATAGGGGGTAAGGACGTCAAGGGTGTGGTAAATGTCATATAGGGGGCAGATATTATCGCGGTAGGGTCAAGTTGTGACACCACCGGTGGTAAGGTAGAAGCGGGGAGAGCCGAGCTAGTAGTAGCTGACACAGAAGTAGGTGCAAGAGTAGGAGGGATAGAGACATGCATGCCGTATATAAGCTATCCCGAGGGGTCATGAGTGGAAAAATGGGCTAGATAGTGTTGTAAGGTGGTAGGATTTTGGTCAAGAAACCTCGCGAAGTCTGCATCACCCATGCTAATGACAACAACTAGATTGGGGTCCATAGGTGATGATACAGAAGGAGGTGACAGACTAGGTGGAAGTGGTTAAAGGCTAGCATGAAACACAAGAGTGTTGGCTTGGTTGTGAGTCAACACCATGTAAATGAATGTATATCGGTGAACATGTATCCCGTAGATGACACAGAAAGCAACATGAATGAGAAAAATAGGTATTTGTAGGTGGGTTTGGTCAATGTATCGGTTGGGAGTTAACACAAGGTAACCGACACCTGCGGTTAAGGATGACTAACGATGGTTTAGGGGTAACTAAGGTCGGTTATTCTGAGAAAATAATAGTTTTACCAAACAAGGTAAAACCCGATAAATGTCGAGATAGGTAAGGTGTATGATGGTTGTTTATCGAAATATAGAGACTACGAGACTCAAAGAAACTCTTAAATAGTAAAGGATATGAAATAGGTGTCCTTTGGGCAAGTTAACCAAAAGGATAGAGAACTGACGCCGGTTAGGAAAAACCAATGTTGGTCGAGAGGATACTGACACCGGTGGATAAACCGATGCCGATTCATCGTGAAAATTTTAAAAATGTAGAATAATGGATTGTTGTGAATTTGAATTAGATGAATAATCAACCCGAGAGGTATGAAGATGATGCAATGAAGCCTGTCACTCTCAAAGGAATTCAAAATAATCCAACCGTGATTTTGAAGTGTGAAAGGCAAAAGAAAGAAAAATGGAGAAACGTATCCTCACACCTCAAAACGCACGTCAATCAAACACTAAAAATATGTTATCCAACAAGTGATTTTAATGTGTCAAGCTTATGCTATTTAGAAGACTAACTCATGAATTTAGAGTAGATTTTTTGGTGAGGAAGGCTTCCTATGAAGAAGGAGATCTAGAAGGAGAGGTTTTGGGTTATGTTATGATAGGGGCGGGCCGTCCTCTGAGGTAATGACTGGATAGAAGTAACCAGCTGGGTTCCCACTGTCAATCCACTGATCATGTGATCATTGACAACTTCTTCCAGGTGAGATGTTGTTTAAAAAGATGTGTATTTTTCAATTTTGTGTTGTTTGGCTAGACAGAGAGAGAGAGAGAGAATGTGCTTTTCTATGATTCTTTGTGTCAACCATCAGCTGGGCATGACTTCTAGCATATAGGTTTCCCTCATTTTAATGTGAGATAAATGCAACATACAAGGATGAAATGCAATTGATTTTAAGCCCAAATCAACAAATTACATTTGATGAAGCAAATGATGAATAGGTAGGAACGTGCTCTTTCACTACTTATGTGAATGCAAGAAAGAAGAAATGGTTCGTTTTAAGCACCAGAAAATAGATGTTGTTTTAGACAATTAGAAGAAGAGAGTATTACCAAGGAAAGAGATTTAGTGTGAATACGTTTAGAAAATAAACAAACACACCATCTTTACCTAGGAATGAAGAAAATGCAAGGAACCCCGGATGGGTCCCACCGGGTGTGCCAAAATGTTTTGATCCTTTTTGCGTACAATCGGAGACTGAAATAGATAAGGGTGATGGGCGTAGGAGGAATACCTATTATTTGGGTGATGGGTAGAAGGTAGAATGCATGCGTGTAGACTTCTGATCTCGGTCGATCGTGTGAACTCCTTTTTGGCTGGGAAGGACTACCCTGTAATAGAAAACAAGACCACAAGAGAGAGTTAAACAATATATGACAGTGGATTGCCTAGCGTATGCTAGATCCGGGAAGTGTGATACTTCCTAGAAGGTTGTCAATCCACTATTTTATAAATTAATATTAAATAACTGAAACATGTAAATAAAGGAATCTAGTGCTAGTGTTCTGATTTGGGTACCTCAGATTACTATCAGTGTCGATCCAATTAAATACTAAAACTATACGAGTAAAGGTCTTCGAATCGGGTTATGGGTAGTTCTCGGTGATCTACAAGTCATGGCATAGATGGGTCTTGGCATGGTTGGGTAAGGTGTTTGAGTTGTTTGGGCAAGAAGGTTGGTTATTGGTCTGCACCGTGTATTAGCACATGAGACCGACGGCCAAGGTCCAATGTCCGACCGATGCCGATGCGGTTTAGGTGAGACCGATGTCGGTTAATGGTGACGACGGTATCGTCAACGTTTGAAGTGACAAGGGGTTAGATGGAGGGTGTTTGGGTTCTACTCTGTCTTAGAACAGAGAGTTGGAAGGGTGTTGGTGAGGTACAAATGATGGGTAGGTTTTAGGATAGGTGTTTTGAGGTTTTAGAGAGGTGTTGGGTGTGGTGAGGCGAGTTATGAGGGGCTAAGGAAACAACAAGTAAACCGATGTCGGTTAGGGTAGAATCGACCATGGTTATAGGGAACCGATGACGATCACTGTGATTAGGTCAAAAGGTGAAAATAGAGGTTTGGAGGATCTCTATTTTTACACAGAGAGTTGGTTAGGAATGGAATAGGGTGCGAAGGTTTCTTTAGAAGGCTGTGGGTTGAGTAGGCAGAGTTTTGAAGAGGGTATCGAGAGATAATCGATGGGGAGAACTGGGGAGTGGCTAAGAGACAAGTAGCACAAAAGGAAAATGAATGAACAAGAAGAATCTAAGTGAAAGAGTCAGGTAGAGAGTTGTACTTACTCGAAATCCAGCGTCAGTAGACTGAGAATGAAGGGTGGAGAATCACCAGTGGGTAGAGTGCTCTTGCTTGAGTTGTCGAGGCTATTCTCCTCTTGGTGAATCGTGTCTCTTGGATGACTCTCATTGCTTTCTCTAGCTTCCATCGTGTTCCAACGAGTGTGCCAAAGAAGATGCATATGAGAATGCACACAATGTTCCAATGAGAATGCCCAAAATGCCAACCAAAAGTCAAACCCTTTGGGAAGAGCTCGAATTGTGAATTTACAGGTGATCAATGCCGGTCTCACCGATTGACATCGGTCGAAATGTGACCGAAACCGATTATGTCGGGGATTTATTTTTTCAAAAGTGGGGAATATTCTTTTCCCACTTGATTTTGAGTGGCGAAGCACATGCACCATCCGCCCTTAGAATGGGGAATAGGACAAGGAGGGGTCCTATGAGTGGGGTGGCCACTATTAGGGCTTCTACAAGGGTATGGGCTAGGTATGGGCAAGGTAAGGGAGTGGAATGGTGAGGTGGAAGGAAAAGTGGGGTAGTAGAAGGGTGAGGGGGATGGGTGAGGTGGCTGGGCCAGTGGCAAGGTAAGGTGGCCTAGTGAGTGGGTAAAAGGGTAATTTAATTAATTGATTTTAATTAAATCCTTGTGTGTGTGAATGAGGGCAATATGATGTGCGAAAGGGGTTGTGGGTGATTAAATTAGGGTTAAATCAATCACCTGTGTAGAATGTGGTTATTTGGTCATTTTAGGTGGGAACAATGAAATGTGACGCTTTTTGGTGTCTATAGCTTGATATACGAAGATCGACAAGGTGGTTGTTATTGCATCTCTTCCAAGATTGTGTAGATGCTATATCTATTTGCAATCGGTCTCAAGTCTATGTAATTAGTTATTTCCTTATAGATGATTAATAACGTGTAGCTAATTTTATTGATTATTTGTGCAAAGGTTGCAAGTCAACCAGGGGGATGTTTTATCTCATAATGATGCATGGTCTAACATAGTTCTTAATTGGATCCCCTAATTGTGGCTACATCATAAGTGTAGGAGTCTTGCGTAGAATTGTTCTTTCTCACATGGCTCCTTGTAATTGAGAACCTAATCAAATGAATTATTTAAATTGACATCTAACTCCATCTTAATTTAACATGATTGGTGTTTCACTTGTTCAATTACATGTGTCTTGTAGAATTTGTTTATTTTGGAATTCATAATAATTATGCTCCAATACACTCTAGGTTTTTCTTGTTAAACATTTGATTAGCGAAATCTCCCTTTTCTAGTTTTTTGTTATGTTGTTTTGTGTTCTATTTTAATAGCATGAGATATTGAATCCCAAATATTCTCAATTCAGAATTTGTGTTTTTTTCTTCGCATTCGCATTCCGTTGTAAAGCCATAGTAGTTGAAAGCACAATCGATTAAAGGCCCTAGACAACTATTATGTTTAAATTTTCAGCACAAGATCTTTCTTATACAAATTATTTTCATATGTTTTCTAGAAACTCTATAGAAATTTGTTGAAAATATGAAGGAAAAGGTAATTGTGATTTGCCTAAATATGCATAGAGAACTTTGTTGAAAATTCTAAGGAAAAGGGACAATAAGGTGACTCTTTTCTTCATTGCTTTCTAATCTTGTAGTTTAGTCTCCTACTTGGTTGTTTGTACTTTCCTTGCTCACAAGTTCTAAGGATTTGTGAAAATCACAAGGAGGATCTTAAATCAACATATTCTACTAGAGGCAACTTCTAAGAATGGTTATTTGAGACTCGGGGCATGGGGATGTGAGATGGAGTTTACGGGATGGAAAAAATAACTCCCATATTTTGGTGACAAAGTGGAAGAACGAATATTAGAATAATACATACATTGTGTCGTATATATATATTAAAAAATAACTTTAACAAACTAAAATAAGCTAAAAGCCTTGCAAAAGCAAAAATTGATGATTGATAATATGGTATTGATAATGCAAAATAGGATAATCATTATTGATAGAGAATCGAGATATATCAATAGTAAATATGATACCTCAAAGCTAAGAGTCAAGGACTCAAGATAATGAAAAACAAAAGACCTAACAATACATGATGATGATACATATTATATTATAATTAACATGAGAAGAATATATATGTCAAAATCAAAAAACCAAAATGGTAAAAGTATAGTCTACAATTCAATAGCTAGAGTCATCATCTAAATGAATACCGATGAATCACTCCTCCTTGCTTGAACTATCTTTCTCATCTTCATCCTATAAGGGGTTTTGTTGTCACCCGTGAAGTTGCACCACGATAGAGAATGGTGGGTGTACTCTCTTTCTTGTTGACAAAATTGGAACACCTCAAGGCTTTGGGTAACCTATGTCTGAGGTGAACCTCCAAAGAGGGTTGGTTCCCTTGTGAATCACCTAAAAAATGAAAACTTTGACAAGGAAAAGGGAAAAGAAATTCGGGGAAATGGGAAATAGGGGTGATACACCAAAAGTTTGATACTTGCATGCAACTCTGCACACATAGAACTTAAAGATCTACACACCTACACAACTTTGAACTATTTTGTAAAATTAATTAAAGGATTTAAGAAAAGACAAACGCGATAGAGGGAACACGTTCCACACTAAGGAAAACACAATATCCTATAACAAACACAATGAATAATCTAAAAACAACAATATGAGAGGGAAAAACGAAGCTTTATTTTATTCAGAGGTGCAAGTACAAATGGTGAAGATGCCTCAACAAATTAGCTACTCCAAGTATATCATTCTATAATAAAAAATCAGCCTATATGGGCTGCTCCAAGCTACGAAAGCATTGTTGTTATTTTTATTCATTTAATTCCATGGTGCCTGACCTTAACATCAGTTCCTCTTTTATTTATTTATTAATGTTTATCTTTAACACCAATTTGAACTAGAATGACAATTCTATTCCTTTATTTTATTCTCCTTATCTATCTTTGGTGCAAACCTCCAAAAATAGATTGTTGTCTTCTTTATTTATTTTATATATTTCTCGGATGCATGGGACAACAATTCTATTTTTATCCTTTTCCATTCATGCACCTTCCCTTGCACTTAAAATAGGAGTGCAATCTTTATTTTATTTGTTTCTTTTCCCCTATCTTCCTTTGTGCCAATTTTAGAACAACGGTGGATCTATTTCCATGCACTCTACCCCTTTGGCACAAACTTCTATAGGAAAACAATTTATTTTTATTAAATTCATCCCATGCACCTCCATGTAAAGTCTTCTTTCACCTTTATTCTTTGGCGCCAATCTTAGAAGGTGGTGGAAATATGGTAACATTTTGGCGACATCACGAGATTGTTTTCCTGCTAAACAAGGAGATTAGTAGCCTTCTGCATCCATTGGGCTATGGAGTCACATACCTTTGTCAACAACTGGTTTACACAAGTCTTGAAAACTTGTATCCTTTGAATAATACAACTGAAATACCCTCTCCAACAAAAGGAAAAGATGTGCATGCAAGCACTTTTGAAAAGGAAACTAACTAAGAAAACTAAAAAGTAATGTGCATGCAAGCACTTATTATGCAAGAAACAAACCTAAACTATTCCTAACCTAAACAAAAAGAAAGGAAAGCTAAACAAAACCACATACTGGTTGGAATAAATAACTTCCTTTTATCGAAAGTGCAGCCATGAGATCAATTTTGCAACTAGATCACATGATAAAGTGAAAAGATCATTTGCACCTTTGATTTTCTCAAAATATCAGTCCAGAAAAGAATAAACAACTCTATAGGATCCACACTCTATCTTTGTAGATGTTGGGGCTGATTTTTGGCAACTTGAAGCTCTTTCTTATGCTCTGAAATGAGCACAACTGATGGAAACTCCTTTTGTGGCTCTAAACTAGCCAAATACCTGATTGGACATGGTTTCCTCATAGTTGATAGACTGATTTTTCTAATTTGCCCCTCTTCTTTGTGTGTAATATCATCATTTGGAGTACTTGAGGCACTTCCTTGATCATATTGGATGCTTGTAGACTGATCTGAACTATTTTCTACTTCATCTTTTGCAAACAACCTCATATTTGACTCTTTCTCAAGCTCAAAAGAAGGTTTAATAACAAGAGAATCTTTATTGAGGAAGATAGATGATGGGTTTGGAATACTTACAATTTCAATTGGCTCTTCCTCATCATCAAAATCTTCTAAGTCTGATAAAACCTCATCCTCTTTATTGTTCATGCTTGAGGAAAACTCCTTTTGAATTTGAATTTCTTTGTTGATTTCCTCCTTTGTATGATTGTTTGTAAGTTGATCTAAACTGTGTTTTACTTCTTCCTCATTCTTATCATTATTCTCATTTAGAAAAAAAGTTTGCTAAGCTAAAATCATCCTCCTTACCATGATGCAACTCTAACTGATCTAATAATCCTTCTTCATCTTTACTCTGAACTTGCTCTTCATCCAACTCTGATTTGTGTTCTTTAGTTGTGGATGACTCTTCTTGCATGGTTAGCACATTCTTATTTTCTATATCAGAATCATACCAATCAACAATTGTTACTGAATTATTTTCTTCACTAGAAGATGATATAGGCTCAAAATTATTGATCTGATCCTTAGAAACATTCATATGCTCCTTCAAAACATTATCTTTACTTTGTAACTCAAGAGATTTGAGAAAACTTTGTCTAACCTTTGCTTGCTTGGTCATATTCCTCATGTTTCTCTGTAACTTCAACCACTTTCTTGCACTCCTCTATTGTAGGCTTAACCAACCATGGAATTTGTTTGTCCTCAAATTGTAAGCTCCATTTTGTTAGATTTTTCCTAAGAACTTCTTCACTTGGCTCTTTAGTTGGCTGCTCTTCCAAACTGATTTGCTTGATTAGTTTCATTCCAAAATGAATTTGGGAATATGAGGGGAGGGGTGGGTTGGGTTGCTAACTGATTTTTCAATGGTTGAGA